>CM056051.1:194409383-195009383 GCA_029574335.1 Rana kukunoris
ACGGAGGGGGTCCCGATGGGACCCCGAACCGCACTAGCGGGGGACGTAAATTTACCCCTTGTGCCTGTACGTGCCATTCTGTGGCCATATATGTGCGTGCGGGGGTCCTTAAGTGGTTAAAGTTGTTGCTTGTTCCATTGCACCTTATGCCGTCCCTTTCTATCCTTGCCTTAGATGCACAACAATCGCAACTCAGGAAGGAGCACTCGGCTTCATTCCCTACCTTTGTACCCTACATGCATGCGCAGTATACGGTCTTTCACACTTGCAGGGACCAGACAGAGAGGGGTGGACAATGGAATAAGCAACTTAAAATAAAAAGTCTTCTTTTACAAAACAGAGAACTGCAAATTCATGAACCGAGGAAAATGAAATGAATAGCATTTTTTTGGCAAGTGTCAATAAAGGTGAACTAACTCTTTAGGTACAAATGTCACTTAGGTTTGGTGGAATAATTTTAATATGACAGTGACTTTGTTTAAAGGGGTTGTAAAGGTAAATAGCTTTGTTTACCTTAGTGCAGTCCTCCTTCACTTACCTCATCCTTCGATTTTGCTTTTAAAATGTCCTTATTTCTTCTGAGAAATCCTCACTTCCCGTTCTTCTGTCTGTAACTACACACAGTAATGCAAGGCTTTCTCCCTGGTGTGGAAAAAGCCTCTTGAGGGGGAGGGGGTGAGCAGAGTGTCAGTACACTCTCTACTCTACTTTGGAGATAGAGAAAGGAGCTGTGTGTTAGGCCGCGTACACACGATCGGACATGTCCGCTGAAACTGGTCTGCAGACCGGTTTCATCGGACCAGTTCGATGGTGTGTACGGCCTATTGGACCATTTTCCATCGGACCAAAGTTTTTAAAACATGCTTTAAAATCTGTCTGTCGGACAGGTTCGATGGTTAGTACACAAAAAGCATCGGACCAAAAATCCGCGCATGCTCAGAATCAAGTCGACGCATGCTTGGAAGCATTGAACTTCGTTTTTTCATCACGTCGTTGTGTTCTACGTCACCGCGTTCTGGTCTGATTGGATTTTGGTCCGATGGTGTGTACACACATCAGACCATCAGACAAGTTCAGAGTTGTCTGATGAAAACGGTCCATCAGACAAGTCTCATCAGATATGTCTGATCGTGTGTACAGGGCCTTAGTGGGCATCCTGACACTCCTGCTTGCCCCCTCAAGAGAGGGGACGAGCACAACACTCCACACCAGGGAGAATTGCATTACTGTGTGTAGTTACAGACAGAAGAACAGGAAGGATTTCTCAGAAGAAATAAGGACATTTAAAAGCAAAATCGAAGGATGAGGTAAGTAAAGGAGGACTGCACTAAGGTAAAGGAAGCTTTTTAAGGAAAATAAATTACCTTTTCAACCCACTTAACTACAGGCATGTTAAAGTTATTGGAGACGGACTTTGGATGTATCAAGAGCCCAAAGTAAATCTATAGCCAAAACTTTTTTTTTTAATTTTGGATAGTGTAGGGAGGGGGTTATACTCCAGTCAGGTATTTTTTTTATTTTTTTTCTGACTGTGTACTATTGGGGAAATTCTGACTCACTTCCCGTCCCAGAAATTCAACAGGAAAATAGAGAAAAACTCCCAAAGTGAGGGGAATTCCTCTCTTAGGGCTCATGTACACTACAGATTTTAAACTTAAATTTGGGAGCTTTTGCAGTTTTTTTTTTTTGCCAAAGCTACGAAACTCGACTCCATAAAAGCCTATGCGTTCCAAGCTTTTACAAGAGTTTAGAAGCTGCTGTGGTTAGGGGAGCTTCAACCTCCCTCAAATGCGTTCAGGATAGGAACGTTTTGACTGCTGCTGCTGCAAAAGGCGGCAAAATCACAGTAAAAATCACAGCACAATTTTGTGTTTTCCTGGGGCTGGCGGTCAACCCAGTCTGTGTGTACACAAGCCCTTAGACAATTATCCCTAGATTGGGTGAAATATCCTCAAGTGGGGACACAGACAGCAATACAATTTAATAGAGGGTTTAACTCTTCCATCCTTCCTAAAAAAACGAAAAGAAAAGGTTTTTCTTAGGCCCCTTTCACATGGGCCAGTGGACGTAAATAGCGGCGCTATACCATCGGATTTGCCGCAAGTTGCGGCCACTAGCGGTGCGGTATTAACCCCTGCTAGCAGCCGTGAAAGGGTTAATAATACCGCCAGCAATGCGACTCTATAGAGGCACATTGCGGGTGGTATAGCCGCGGTTTCCCATTGTTTTCAATAGGAAGGAGCAGTGAAGGAGCGGTATACATGCCACTCCTCTCACCGCTCCAAAGATGCTGCTGACAGGAGATTTTTTTCTCTCCCGCCCAGCGCATCGCCTCAGTGTGAAAGCCCTCGGGAAAGAGGTTTTAGAGATAGACTTTGAATGTCTCACAATTTGTTATGACTTATGAAGCCTCCAGTACTTTAAGATATATTGATTACCTGCTCACTAATCAAAACTTTTCGATAACCTTTATTAGGAAAAAACACTTTGATAAATTTGCATGAAATATTATTACCACTATTATTACCATGGTGAAAACACACAAATTGTTTTAATGCATGTACCCTCAGTTTATTTTCACAGTTCCTTATATATATATATATATATATAACCATATAAGATCAGGTGGCAGAAGGACCCAGGACAGGGTCACATAAGTATGGCTCCATCCCACAAATCCCAGGCGCCAGATCGCCATTGCGACTAGAAATTGCATCCTGGTGCTTTGTAAGCTCACTCATTGCTGACACCATATTGCATGTTCCAAGCTGAGCGGGTCTCAGAGAAGGTCCCTGTCCTAAAGGGACTGTGCCTTCAATCTCCTGGGGTGTAGGCTGGGCCGAGCTGTGTAGCCGATCAGATGGGATTGGGTGTGTCCCCTGTCCGGGTGGCAGATCAGATGTCGGGGGCGGTCGCGTGCTCTGTTTGTCGGGCAATGAGGGGTGTAGCGCGATGTCAGTCCTGCGCTCTTGCAGTGATTAGTAATTGGGCTGGAGGAGGGTGAAGCATTGAGGCCAAGGCCTACATGGTGACCACTGCAAGGACAAATCGGCTGTTCCACACCCCTTGAGCTCACCCAGCTATGAATCGCAAGCTCCGCTTGCCCATCTGCGGGCCTGGGACCGACAAAACGAGTACGCCGGGTAGCGGGGAGGGAGGATAGCGGACACATTGGCTCTTCTCCCCTTCTTGTTGCTGACGTATGATGTCAATCCCGGGTCCCTGTTGACAGTTTCCCCAGCCATCAAGGCTGGAAAAGAATGTAATGCACTGCGATCTGCATTCCATTACATTCAGTGCAGCACAGAGGAGACATCCAAGGTCTTAGACACTGGATGTCTCATTAAAGAGAACTTGTCACCAAAAAAAAATAAATAAACACATAGGGCCAGATTCAGGTAGAGCAGAGCATCTTTGCTCTGGAGTAACGCTTCTCATTTGCGTTACGCTGCTGAAATTTTAGGAGCAAGTGCTGTTATTCAGGAAGCACTTGCTCCTAAAGTTGCGGCAGCGCATCGCAAATGAGCCGGCGGAATTTAAATTGGGCGGGTACGGGGCGTGTAGTATTCTAACTAAGCGCGATCCCGCCGCCAACGTACTGCGCATGCGTCGAGTGTCCAAACATCCCCGTGCGCATGCTCCATATTCTGTGAATGAACGTCAATGACGTCACATTCCCATTCATGAACTTTTTACGCAAGCGACGTGATTTTTTTTTTCCCGACGCGATGACGACGCCTATACCTAACATAGGATACTCCAACCCCATTTAGGTATATCTATGCGCCGCGTATCCCGTCCGGAAACGTCGTACCGTCATTGCGTCGTGCCGGAATTCGATCGTGAATTGCCGATTTCCGCTCATTAACATATTTTTTGAGCGTAAATCGGCGGGAACGCCCCCGGCGCCATTTTTCAGTTGAAGTAATGATGCGATTGCGAAACTCAGTTACGCTGCTCGCATCGGAGCTTCAACCCGGCGTTTCTTGTTTTCTGGTTACAGAAAACAGAAACGCCGGCTCAAAGTCACAGTTAGGCTGGCGGATCACTGGATCCGCCAGCCTAACTGTTCCTGAATCTGGCCCATAGGGCCAGATTCAGGTAGAGTTAGGCTGGAGTATCTGTGATACTCCAGCCTAACTGTCACTTTAAGCCGGCGTTTCTGTTTTCTGTAACCAGAAAACAAGAAACGCCGGGTTGGAGTTCCGATGCGATCAGCGCAATTGAATTTCGCCATCGCATCGCAACTTTAATTTAAAAATGGCGCCGGGGGCGTTCCCGCTGATTTACGCTGAAAAAATATGTTAATCAGCGGGAATCGGCAATTCACAATCGTATTCGGGCGCGACGCAGTGACTTTCCGACGTTTCCGGAAGCGATACGCGGCGTAAAGATAAAGCAGCCCCCTAGTGGAGTATCCTATGTTAAGTATAGGCGTCGTCATCACGTCGGAAAAAAAAAAATCGCGTCGCTTGCGTAAAACTTGAATGGGGATGTGACGTCATTGACGTTCACTGACAGAATTTGGAGCATGCGCACTGGGATGCATTGACACTCGACGCATGCGCAGTACGTTCGCCGCGGGGATCGCACTTAGTTTAAATAATACACGCCCCGTACCCGCCCAATTTGAATTCCGCCGGCTCATTTGCGATGCGCTGCCGCAACTTTAAGAGCAAGTGCTTCATGAATAACAGCACTTGCTCCTAAAATTTCGCCAGAGTAACGTAAATGAGAAGCGTTACTCCAGAGCAAAGATGCTCCAATCTACCTGAATCTGGCCCATAGGGACTTTGTCTCCAATGTAGTAAAAAAAATGATTTTTTTTTTCATTGTATCAATGTAACGTTACACTCAAGCACAACTCCCCCCCCCCCCCCCAAATTAAAAATTGAGGCCTTCCCACCCCCACATTTGCACACGTTAGGTTGCCTATGCCTGAAAACGTTGATTGTGATACATATTACATATCGCTGCGCACAACGGAATGAGAGCAATAATTTTAGCACCAGGGTGTCAGTCTGACACTCGCAACACCGATCTAGGTAAAGAGTCTCCGACGGAGACTCTTTACCACGTGATCAGCCATGTCCAATCATGGCTGATCACGATGTAAACAGGAAAATCCGGTAATCGGCTTTTCCTCACTCGCGTCTGTCAGAGGGGGGTTTGTGCTGAACGATTATCAGCACAGCCCCCCTGAGGATGCCCACACTGGACCACCAGGGATGCCACTAGACCACCAGGGATGCCCATTACAGGTATGCCACCCTAGACCACCAGGGATGAAAATTTACAAAAAATGGATGTCAATCAGTGACATAATGAGCATCACTGATTGGCAGGCATTGTTTGGCACTGATTGGCATCCATTAGTACAACATACATTAGTGTCACATATAAGTGCCCATCTATGCCCACCCATGCCGTCTATCAGTGCCCATCCATGCCGCCTATCCGTGCCCATCCATGCTGCCTATCCATGCCCATCCGTGCCGCATATTAGTGGTCATCATCAGTGCCCATCCATGACATCACATCAGTGCCACCTCATCGGTGCCCATCAGTGCCACCTTATCAGTGCCTGCCAGTGCAGTACCATCAGTGCCCATCAGAAAACGTACTTATTTACAATGTTTTATAACAGTCTGACACATCTCCTATAACAGGAAAAAAAAACTTTTTTTTTCAACATTTCTGGTCATTTTTTTTTTTGCAGAAAATAAAAATCCCAGAGGTGATCAAATACCACCAAAAGAAAGCTCTATTTGTGGAAACAAAATGATAAAAATTTAGTTTGGGTACAGTGTAGCATGACCGCGCAATTGTCATTCAAAGTGCAACAGCGCTGAAAGCTAAAAATTGGTCTGGACGGGAAGGTGTATAAGTGCCCTGTATGGAAGTGGTTAAACATAAATGAATCAAGATAAGTGGAAATTAACTATGGCTCCTTTGGGGAACGCTTCTATTTAGTCAAGAATAAGCATATATATCATTGCAAGCCTGTATACTTTTAACTCTGCTGTTCCTAATTTTCTTGACATAATGCAAGTTCCTTTTTTTTGTTTTAAACATTTTGTTGCAAATCGGTGCATAATATAAGTGAATCCCCCATTATAATAGGTGAAATAATCTCAGTTTTTACCTACAGTAATTAATATGCAAAGCATCTATTGAAATAGTGAGTTCTGAAGTGGAGTTTTAAGGCAAACACTGTTACCCACTCCAGCTACCTTGTCCAAATACCAATTATGGGCCAGAGCAATATTTAGATTTCCAATTGGCCTATTGATTTGGTTATTTTTTACTTGAATAAATCCATCTCCTATGAGGCTTGGTCAAGTTCTGCTTCACCTTCCTTTGAAGATGTGATCTAATTTTTAAGTATTTTTAGTTCTTGTAATAATAATTTTTAAACCAATATTTTTTTTACATGCATTAGAGGATTGTCGATATATATATATTTTTTTTGCCACGTGCCTTGACATTCATGGGATTTCCATTATACAGAAAGGGACATACAGTATTTTTTTGGTCTGAAATTGACCCCCTCGGCTTATACTTGAGTCAGTGTACGTGAGTCCATTGCCGTGCCACCCCACTGTGCCCATTGCAGAATCCGATCTGTGTACCCGAGTCCGTGCAGTGTTAAAAACACTCCTCCTTGTGCTGTTCCATGGTAGACGGAACACTCAGTTTCCCAGCATACACTGTGTTCAGTGTTCCGCCAATTACGAACGCCCTTTCTTCTGTGATAGACAAGAGGATGAGAGGGCGTCTATGATAGGCGGAACACTGAACACAGTGTTTGCAGGGAAACCGAGTGTTCCGCCTATCATGGAGCAGCGCCCATTTTTAACACTGCACGGACTCGGGTACACAGATCGGATTCTGCAATTAGCACGGTGAGGTCAGGCGCCACTTTTTGGAGGAATTGTATGCTGTGTTTGGATGAGTATGTTTTATTTTTCCAAGCACATTTCACCTGAGAAGATCAGTGAGTGAAACCAAGCGTTTTTTCTTCAGGGTCATTCTGTCAATGGTGAAATTGGTAAAAAAAAATAATGTTTTCACTAAAATCACTAGACATGTGCAGACTGGAATATTTTGTTTCGTTTTTTCGTTACTCCCGAAAATCGTTTTGATTTATCTAGTTTTTCGTTGGGGAATAGCTTTCGTCCGAAAATCCAATAATACTTGGTTTCTGTCGAATGGTCAAAAGAATATTCGACGGAACGTCGAATCTTTCCGTCGAATCGTACATTTCCGTTCGAATATTCCGCCTACAAGAATTCTAATGTTGTATGACTAGTAATAATGTCGAATCTATTCTCTATAATGTCAAATCTATTTTCTCATAAATCGAAATCTATTCTCTGTAATGTCGAATCTATTATTTCTATAGTGTTGAATCTTTTCTCTATAATGTCGAATCTTTTCTCTATAATGTCGAATCTCTCTATATCGAATTTTTACCGCAACGAAAACGAAAATAAAGCATTTTTTATGTTGGATCTTTCGTTTTTTTACTCCTTGCGCTTTCGTTATCGTTTGTTAAAACGATAATGAAAAAACCTGATTTTCGGACGAAAATGCATTCTAACGAAAACGAATGCACATGTCTAAAAATCACCCTAATATTATCAGGGAGGGTTTTGGTAGTATTAAAGTATTTTTTTTTCCTATTAATCTGGCAATCCTGCCAGTGATACACCACCTGCCCTAGGGTTACAATGAAAACTCACTCCACTGTATCTATAGCGTAAGCCATGGTTGTCACACTAGGCTGCTTTCCTTATTTGAACTACAAGAACATTTTCCTCATTTAATCCCTATTATCACGAAACAGCACAAGGCGGAGCGCATTGTTGACCCTCTTTTCCGCTTACAGTAGCTGCTGCATTCTCGCCCTCGGCTTATACTCGAGTCAATACGTTTTCCCAGTTTTTTGTGGTAAAATTAGGTCCTCGGCTTATACTCAAGTATATACCATATATAGAAGGGGGAGATGTCTGAACGCCCTCAGAGCATACTTAAAAAAGTATTAATTTTCCACATTTTGTAATTTTACATGCATGTATTTTACATGCATGTATTTTATTGGAGTTGTATGTGATGGGTCAACACAAAGTGGCAGCATATAATTGTGAAGTTAGATTGAATAATTGTGAAGTAAAAGGAAAATTATAAATGTTTTTAAATTTTTTTTTTACAAATAAATATCTGAAAAGTGTGGCGTGCATGTGTTTTCAGCCCCCCTGAGTCAATACGTTGTAGAACCCCCCTTTACTGCAATTACAGCTGCAAGTCTTTTTGGGTATGTCTACCAGCTTTGCACATCTAGAGAGTGACATTTTTCCCATTCTTCTCTGCAAAATAGCTCAAGCTCTGTCAGGTTGGATGGAGAGCATCTGTGAACAGCAATTTTCAAGTCTTTCCACAGATTTTCAATTGATCTAGGTCTGGACTTTGACTGGGCCATTCTAACATGATAAATATGCTTTGATCTAAACCATTCCATTGTAGCTCTGGCTGTATGTTTAGGGGTGTTGTCCTGTTCAAAGGTGAACCTCCCCCCAGTCTCAAGTCTTTTGCAGACTAACAAGTTTTCTTCTAAGATTGCCCTGTATTTGGATAAATTCATCTTCCCATCAACTCTGATCATCTCCCTGTCCCTGCTAAAGAAAAGAATCCCACAACATGATGCTGTCACCACCATGTTTCACGATGGGGATGGTGTGTTCAGGGTGATGTGCAGTGTTAGTTTTCCGCTGCACATAGTGTTTTGCTTTTAGGCCAAAAAGTTCAGTTTTGGTCTCAACTGACTAGAGCACCTTCTTCCACTTGTTTGCAGTGTCCCCCCACATGGCTTCTCAGAAACTGCAAATTAGACTTCTTTTGGCTTTCTTTCAACATCAGTTTTCTTCTTGCCACTCCATAGAGGCCAGATTTGTGGAGTGCACGACTAATAGTTGTGCTGTGGACAAATTTTCCCACCTGAGCTATGGATCCCTGAAGCTCCTCCAGAGTTACCATGGGCCTCTTGGTGCTTCTCTGATTAAGCTCTACTTGCCCGGCCTGTCAGTTTAGGTGGGCCGCCATGACTTAGTAGGTTTGCAGCTGTGCCATACTCTTTCCATTTTCGGATGATGGATTGAACAATGCTCTGTGAGATGTTCAGAGCTTGAGATATTTTTTTATAACGTAACCCTGCTTTAAACTTCTCCACAACTTAATCTCTGACCTGTTTGTTGTTTTCCTCGGCCCTCGTGATGCTGTTTGTTCACTAAGATTCTCTACCAAACCTCTGAGGGTGCCACAGGAAAGCTGCATTTACATTGAGAATAAATTACACACTGGTGAATTCTATTTACTAATTAGGCCACTTCTGAAGGCAATCGTTTCCACTAGATTTTAGTTGGGGGTATCAGAGTAAAGGGGGCTAAATACAAATCCACGCCACACTTTTCAGACATGTATTTGTAAAAACAATTGAACCATTTATAATTTTCCTTCCACTTTACAATTATGTGCCACTTTGTGTTGGTATATCACATAATATCCCCAAAAAAATACATTTACGTTTTTGGTTGTAACGTGACAAACTATGGAAGATTTCAAGGGGTATGAATACTTTTGAAAGCACTGTATGTTTGTGCAAAAACTGTCTACTGTCTACATCTCGTTCGGTGCGGTGCGGCTCGGGCCAAGGTCAGCTCGGGTGGCTTCCTTGTTCGGCTCGAGCAGGGAGGCAGGCGGTGGGTTCGCTCAACTTCTGATGAGGCGTCCTGGCAAACTCAGCTCAGGCAGGAGGCAGACCCGCGCTGCTTGGACGGGAATGTGGGACAGGGAAGCTTGGCTCGGGCAGGGGGCGCGTCCGATCCACTCAGCTCAGGCAGAGAGGGGGGAGCCGCTGGACTGGTGCACACTGCATGGCCACATAAAGCTGTTTGGTGCGTTTTCCACCAATTTTAAATACACTGCAAGTAGGGGGAGTGGAAATGAGAAGGGGGTCCTGCCCTCAGTGCCCTGGCCTGCACCAGAGGCTCCCACAATGATCAATAAGGTGAGGGAGGCAAGAACAAGTTTTTTTTTCCCAATAGAAATTAATAAAAAAATGAGGATCTGCTATAAGTGCCTGCTGTACAGTACATAGCCTGTGCTACCCTGGACAGATATGTTGTAACTGCTCTTTTGCAGCAGCCCCACTTTTTTAAAGGTTACATAGTTACATAGTTAGTCAGGTTGAAAAAAGACACAAGTCCATCCAGTTCAACCATAAAAAAAATAAAAAATAAAAAAAAGTAAAACACAGTACATCCTCCCATACACCCAACCATACACCCAAACCCCAGCAGAGCGATGATCCAATTTGCTACCGGAGGGGAAAAAATTCCTTCCTGATCCCCCGAGAGGCAATCGGATTTACCCCGGATCAACTTTACCTACAAAACTTAGTACTCAGTTATATTATGTGCATTTAGGAAAGAATCCAGGCCTCTCTTAAAGCAATCTACTGAGCTGGCCAGAACCACCTCTGGAGGGAGTCTGTTCCACATTTTCACAGCTCTTACTGTGAAGAAACCTTTCCGTATTTGGAGGTGAAATCTCTTTTCCTCCAGACGTAAAGAGTGCCCCCTTGTCCTCAGTGTTGACCTTAAAGTGAATAACTCAACACCAAGTTCACTATATGGACCTCTTATGTATTTGTACATGTTGATCATATCCCCCCTTATTCTCCTCTTCTCAAGAGTGAATAAATTCAGTTCCTCTAATCTTTCCTCATAGCTGAGCTCCTCCATGCCTCTTATCAGTTTGGTTGCCCTTCTCTGCACTTTCTCCAGTTCTCCGATATCCTTTTTGAGAACTGGTGCCCAAAACTGGACTGCATATTCCAGATGAGGTCTTACTAATGATTTGTACAGGGGCAAAATGATATCTCTATCTCTGGAGTCCATACCTCTCTTAATACAAGAAAGGACTTTGCTCGCTTTGGAAACCGCAGCTTGGCATTGCATGCCATTATTGAGCTTATGATCAACTAAAACACCCAGATCCTTCTCCACTACAGATCCCCCCAGTTGTACTCCCCCTAGCATGTATGATGCATGAATATTCTTAGCCCCCAAGGTTGTGTGGGGAAGAGAGCTCTGTACTGGAATGGGGGAAGTGGGTAAGCTCTGTACTGGGGGAGATCTTCATAGTACACAGCACATCCCTCAGCTCCTGCACTCTGTACGAAGTGCACCTCTGAACTCTGCACTTTGTACATAGCGCACCTCTCAACTCTGCACTCTGTACCTAGCACACTCCTAAACTATGCACTCGGTACGTAGCGTACTCTTTAACCCTGCATTCAGTATGTAGAGCACTCTTCAACCCTGCACTCTGTACACAGCACATCTCTCTGTATGTAGCATATCCTTCAACCCTACACTCGGTGCACAGCACACCTCTCAACCCTGCACTCAGTACATAGCACACTATTCAACCCTGCAGCATTGCTAGCTACCTCCCACTTGTTTAGGACAGAGTATGTAATATTGATCACCATGAGAACATTTGCAGTATCGATGTACTGAGGTTTGTACATCTCTGCTAGTCTCATTTGTAGCATGGGTAAATAAAGCATATTTTGGGTACAAAGGCTGTGGCAGATGTTACTATGTACACAGTGAGTAGAGTCAATTTTAAAACACTGTCCCACTGCGCATTTTGCAACACCCACAATTGGTCACAGCATGGCAAGTTTGCTCATTTTTGTCTTCTGGGTACCCAAGACTGAACCCCCTCCCCAGGGGAAAAAAAATCTGAGCAATGCGTGTCAGTACGACCACTAGAGGTCTAGAATGATATCAGTCGACCTCGACCTCTACTAGAAACATATGACATAAGTGCCCATATCATGATACTTCATCTAGCACACCCGCAAGCCGCGGTGAAAATACGGTATGTACGGCAATGAAATAAAAAAAAAAAACAGCCTAATGTCATTCTCACAACTCGGCTGAATGTAATGTTTAAAACATTTTTTGGGTGAACCCCCGTTTTAAGAAGGCAACTTTTTTTTAACTCAGATGCAACAGAGATACTGTAATACTTTATATATTTATATATGTCAAAGCAGTACTTTTAAAATAATGATGGCTTCACCTTATTTCATCCTGGAAAGTCACTTTACCAAATAACTCTCTGATTGCTAACATCTGCTTAAGCTTACAAAATGATTCTTTGCTAACATGACTAAGTGTGGTATAAAAATAAAATGAATAAAATATCAGCAAAAAAGCCAGTTTATACCCAATTACTGCACAGGAAAAATAGTTATAACTTTATTGTATCAGTGCTCAGTTGTGATATCCAAGATAATCTGCCTCCAAAGGAATGTTTCTGCAATGATGATATAAATCAAACTATTGAACTTGTTTCTATGATGTAGCAGATAAGCTCCACAAGAGCATTGCCTCAGTGGGGGTTACTGTGCAGACGTGAACATTTATATAGTATTTTTAGTGGGAGTGTAGATAGGTAAAATCACCAACAGACATAGTTATCCTTTCGACTTAATGTAAAACTGTAGATGAAATACAGGTCATTCATATATTAAAGAACACATGTTCTTCTGTAACAGTAAGGTCAATATAAACTGGATACTAGATGATTTTTCAAGTATAGGGTATCACTGCTTACAGATTTCTAGAATGGGTTTATAAACCTAATTATTGACAGAATTATTGGTCTATTCAACAAGCAGAAATGAATGACAGAATAATTTGTCTATTCAGCAAGCAGAAATGAATATGGAAGGAACAGTTCACTCTAAGTGCAAAAGCAGAGGTCTTATTTTTATACAATGTATATGAAAACCAGACAACACAATCAATTTGCTACTGCAAATGATATTTAACTATGTTAAGAGTGCCAACAATGGGAAGAATATGGAAAGAAAGAGGTTAGCCAAAATAAACTTGGGTATATTTTGGGATGTTGTTCTTTCTTTGAGGGCTACTCAGGGAAAGAACTACATCCCAAAACAGACCTACTTCCCTTAAAAGCTTTACATCTACTTTTTGAAGTAGAACCAAAATTTGTCCCTTTTTGCTAATTGGTACAACTGACTGTTGTAATGTTTTTTTTGCCTGTTTTTGGAATTTTGTACAGGCATCTCTAAGTTTCTAATATATGCATAAAGCCAAATTTGAAACATCTTTTTGCCGAGATTTAAAGAACAAAAAGACCAACAGTCGTGAACGACCCCATGCCCTACCAAACGTGCTGATTAGACAGCTGACATCATAACTATTTTAATAATCTATTGCTTCTAAATGGATATAAATTTACAGTATTGTTTTTTTCATCCTATACACGATATGATTATTTGATGATATCAAAACGTTTTCTTAGTGGTTCCATGTATGAGCAGGTAAGTTGCTCACTTCCTAACACCTGTGATTTTGACAAATATGGGCATGAGGCACGGTAAGAAAAAGCAAAGCAAGCATCTGTATTATTACATTGTTCAATAAAAATATGATCTGGCATAATAAAAATGATACAAATCAATTCAACATTCTCCTGCACTTCCCTGTAGATTTAACAACAATGTATGGTAGCGCGAGAGTATACCTAAACAAAAAAAAACTGTACAATCAATTGTACCTTTTGTGATCAGCGTTAAACATTTTTGCTTCCTACGCATCTGTGGATGTACATGGAAAAACATTGTTCAAATCTTAGTTACCCCAGAGCAATTTGGCACTTGTGGGGCTTTATTTTATCATAGGACTTCTCTATTTGCTGTTTTTTCTTTCTATTTTCACAATATTTTTTTTATTATTATTGTCTTCTACATCCATAGTTTTATATGTTTTTTTTTCCTTCTTCACACCAATGGTCCTTGTAAAAAAGATTTTCTTTAGTGTTCAGTGTTCTTCCATCCTAACCATATCCAACAACCAGCCTAATGTGGCAACCTTTAATCTTGTTCTTAAGATTGTTCTTCAAAAAACTATTTTTTCAAGTACCCAGTTGACTTACCTTCTTTTTATGTGGCTCTTCCATTCGAGAAGATAAAATAATGTTTAATGATACATAAAGGATGCAATCTTATGCCATGTACACACGATCGTTTACGGGTTCTTAAAAATGACGTTTTTAACCACTTGTTACCCGCCCGCCGTCATATGACGGTGGGCGGGTAACTCCATTGTCACATCATATAACGTGCAGTCATAAAAAGCTGCTAGGGGCAAGCGCGCACCGCCGGCGGCGCCCGCACCCGTTGCATCACTGGGACCCCCGTGCGTGTGCCCGGCGGCCGCGATTGCAGAGTAACTGAGCTGGGACGTGGAGCTCTGTGTGCAAACACAGAGATCCACGTCCCTGTCAGGGAGAGAGGAGACCGATTGTGTCCCTTGTACATAGGGACACAATCGGTCACCTCCCCAGTCACCCCCCCTCCCCCCACAGTTAGAATACAAACTAGGAGAAACATTTAACCCCTTCCCCGCCCCCTAGTGGTTAACCCCTTCCCTGCCAGTTACATTTATACAGTTATCAATGCATATTTATAGCATTGTTCACTGTATAAATGACAATATAAATGACAATGGTCCCAAAAATGTGTCAAAAGTGTCCGATGTGTCCGCTATAATGTCCCAGTCCCGAAAAAAAACGCAGATCGCCGCCATTCCTAGTAAAAAAATAAATAAAAAAAAAACATAATTATGTCCCGTATTTTGTAGGCAATATAACTTTTGCGCAAACCAGTCACTATACGGTTATTGCGATTTTATTTTTTACATTTTTTTACCAAAAATATGTAGAAGAATACGTATCGGCCTAAACTGAGATAAAAAATGTTTTTTGTTTTTAAATGGGATATTTATTATAGCAAAAAGCCAAAAATATTGGGCCAGATTCACGTATTCCAGAGCATCTTTGCTCTGGAGTAACGCTTCTGATTTGCGTTGCGCTGCCGAATTTTTAGGAGCAAGTGCTGTCATTCACGAAGCACTTGCTCCTAAAGTTGCGGCAGCGCATCGCAAATGAGCCGGCGGAATTCAAATGTCGCGGGTACGGGGCGTGTAGTATGCTAACTACGCGCGATCCCGCCGCCGACCTACTGCGCATGCGTCGAGTGTCAAAACATCCCCGTGCGCATGCTCCAAAATCTGTGAATGAACGTCAATGACGTCACATTCCCATTCATGACCGTTTTACGCAAGCGACGTTTTTTTTTTTTTTCCCGACGCGATGACGACGCCTATACCTAACATAGGATACTCCAACCCCATGTAGGTATATCTATGCGCCGCGTATCCCGTCCGGAAACGTCGTAACGTCACTGCGTCGCGCCGGATTTCGATCGTGAATTGCCGATTTCCGCTCATTAACATATTTTTTGAGCGTAAATCGGCGGGAACGCCCCCGGCGCCATTTTTAAGTTGAAGTAACGATGCGATGGCGAAACTCAGTTACGCTCATCGCATCGGAACTTCAACCCGGCGTTTCTTGTTTTCTGGTTACAGAAAACAGAAACGCCGGCTCAAAGCCACTGTTACGCTGGCGGATCACTCGATCCGCCAGCGTAACCTTTCATGAATCTGGCCCATTGTGTCTTTTTTCAAAATTGTCGCTCTTTTTTTGTTTATAGCGCAAAAAATAAAAACCGCACGGGCGATTAAATACCACCAAAAGAAAGCTCTATTTGTGGGGAAAAAAGGACGCCAATTTTGTTTGGGAGCCACTTCGCACGACCGCGCAATTGTCAGTTAAAGCGACGCAGTGCCGGAAGCTAAAATTTTGTCTGGGCAGGAAGGGGGTTTAGGTGCACAGTAGGTTATGTTCTCCAGAAAATACCAAAGGAACGATCTCAAAGCTATATAAAATTCTCCTAAAGGTGGAAGAGCTGGAGGTACCCCCGTATATTAAAAAATGGGAGAGGGAATTAGGGTCACATAGGGACATGGGCACAATAAAGAAAATACTGAAATTGACACACGCCTCGGCAACCGACATCAGGACGGCAGAAATGAACTTTAAGTGCCTTTCTGCACAGAGATAAAAATTAAGATGGACCCATGGACAGTTCTCTTCCATGGAGGGGAAGAAGGTATAAAAAGGTATAAAAACTCCTTAGTCCCGCACCTACTTAATGCGGCCAAAAGGCTTATCCCCTGTAAATGGCAAGAGAATGAAGGCCCCCAGATATGGGAATGGATTGATATGGTGGAAGGGACGTACATTATGGAAGATGTAAAAAATAGTATAGAGGACAGTGAAATGAACCAAAACCAGAAATGGGACAAATGGAGGAGCTTTAAGAGATCCTGGAGTTATGCTGAAAACCTCAGGGACGAAACATAAGGAAAAGTAGGAAAGACAGGAGAAAGGGCACACGGGGGAAAAAATTTGGCGAGATCAAGGGGATGGGGGGGGGGGGGGGGGGGAGGAAAAAAAATAAAAAATCTTCACCTTTTTTTTTTCACTGATGATGCGAAACCCAAAGAGAGACGCTCAAGACAGCTTCAAAGGGATAAAATGAGTGTCCTTCGTAAAATGCAAAACATACGAAAACTCTATGAGGCGGAGTCTGAAGTGAATAAAAAAAAAAAAAAAAAAAGAAAAAGGTGCACAGTAGGCAAGTGGTTAAGGGTCTAAATCATTAAAACAGCCTTGCCTACACATGATCGTGAAAAAAAAATGCTCTAGAAAAAGCGTGGTGACGTACAACACGCACAACGACACTATAAAGGGGAAGTTCCATTCGGATGGTGCCACCCTTTGGGCTGCTTTAGCTGATTTTGTGTTAGTAAAAGAAGATTTGCGATTTTCAGTCTGTTACAGCGTGATGAATGTGCTTACTCCATTACGAACGCTAGTTTTACCAGAATGAGCACTCCCATCTCATAACTTGCCTCAAAACCCCCACACAACCATTTTTAACAACCTTAAAAACGACAATGTTAAAATCGTCATGAAAAAATAGAGCATTTTCGACATTTTTAATGTCCATTTTTTAGATCGTGAAAAATGCTCAGAAGCTCACACACGATCGTTTTTAATGACATTTAAAAAAAAAACATCATTTTTTAGAACCCGAAACACGGTCGTGTGTACGCGGCAGATTTCCTCTCACTTCCTGTCGTCTCCTTCCGTTTGAAATAACGGGTCGTTTTTAATTTGGATGTTTGAAAGTAGGGGCCTGTCGTATATACCCTGCAGAAATTTGGGCCCTAGATGTTGGTGTTGCTACAACACTGTAAGCCCTCACAGTTAGTCTTGGTGGGTGCTGGAACCTCCCTGCTGTAAACTATTATATTAAGAATTGTAATTACATGCCATTGTTGAACAGTGGTAGAAAAATTGGGCCTTTGGTGCTGGTGCTGGTACCACAACACTGTAAGTCCTCACAGTTACTCTTGGTGGGCACAGGAATGGGCCCTGCTGTTAAATATTAGATCAATAATTGTAATTACATGCCCCTGTTGAACAGGGGCAGAAAAATTGGGCCTTTGTTGGTGGTGGTGCCACAGTTACTCTTGGTGGGCGCAGGAATGGGCGCAGTGAAAATACTTGCTGATCAGCCACTGCCTGTAGTATTAATATGAGAACAGCAGCAATTGTAATCACGTAGCTTTAGGTGCACACTGTGCAGAGGACACAGACAGTATACCACGTGAAAGTACTTGCAGAATGATCCCCTGCCTGAGGTATTAATATGAGCAGATCCCTGCCTCTAGGAATTAATATGAGAAACACCAGCTTTACGTAGCTTTAAGTGCACACTGTGCAGAGGACACAGACAGTACACCACGTGAAAATACTGCAGATAGCACAATCACCTGCCTGTCTGTCAGTATATTAGGAAGAGCGGATCTAGCTAAACTCAATACAGTGTATAAATATATATACACAACACCTGGGATGCATATATATCCTCTACACACTGTAACTAACTGACTAGCCTGCCTGCCTGCTCTATCTAGCTCCAAAAAATTACACTCTGTCAACCACCGCAACAAACTACACAAGGCCGACTTTCAGGTGGCTTTATATAGTGTGTGGCATGTACTAAACCCCCTGAGCCATAATTGGCCAAAGCCACCCTGGCTTTGGCCAATTATGGCTCTCTGTTTTTTGCAAGCTGTGATTGGCCAACCATGCGGGTCATAGTGCATGCTTGGCCAATCATCAGCCAGCAATGCACTGCGATGCTGCAGTGAACTATGGGCCATGAAACGGCACTCGAATTTAATGCGAACGGCACTTAACGTTCATATTTCAAACAGTCAAACATACAATGTTCGAGTCGAGCGTGAGTTTGACTCGAACACAAAGCTCATCCCTATCCGAGAACAATCTTCTGTACCCTTTACGTGCTTCAGGTTCAAGCCCTTCGTCAGGGGTACTGATATAGGAGAATCTAGGTTCAAATATTTGTCTAATAGGTAAGAAAAAAAAAACTTTGTGATAGACATACAGTAGCAAACATATCAATTAAGGACCAAAACCATGTCCATAGGACATCTACCAGCATTGAATGAATGGCGCAATGCTCTAATGTGTAATTGTTCAAGCAGAGATCCAAAACTTCACTGCAGCAGATGGCATCATTGGAGGTCTCTAACACTGCCCCCAAGTCCAATCAGGATACCCCACACAGAGGTTCCCACAGTAAATGGTCATAAACAAAAGGGGTGATGGATAGGGAGTAGGAACTAAAGCAAAAAAAAGGGAAGGTGAAGAGATGTGATGGTTCCTATATCAACTCTATAATGGCTGGGGTGCAAGATGCAACTGTCCAAAAAGCGATACAACAGACCACACAGTTCATCATATGTTCATGAGTTTATGAATAAAACCAAAATCATTAATCATGGATACACAGCCTTCCAAACTTACCCTACAAAATAAATACGGGAGGCCTAAATAATATTCAAAAACCTGCAGCTTGTATGCACACATTTCTCCTCTATCAAAAGAGGAGTCAATGGTAAATGCAAGAATAGGGGGTCATAAAACAAAAGAAGAGCCATCACTATACCTGTACAATAGTTTGTCAATGCGCTATCCTCCCTGGCAGTGCTGGTGTGATGCACTGTTCCAGGGATCTAAATATGGCACTGGACTCCCACACGTGCGCACCACAATATTGCCACCGCACATGAGCAGCAGTTGACCAATGGAACCAACAGTACCTGGAGTGCACAGCGCCGCCCCTCCACCTGGTGGGGCATCGCTATGTTCTCCAAAGACAGGCCCATTGCAACACTGACCTCCCCCAATGACACACCCTATAAGGGGAGAGCCCTTCCAGAGACACGTCAGGGTAAGGGCCCCCTGTGCACCGGGTAGGGATTGGTTGACACAGGGTCAGCGCACAGTCCCCCAGAGTAAATAAAACATCTAGTGTAAAAAAGGGAGTACTGCACAAAAGAGGCCCACTGGGGGCACATAATTTAAGTCAGTGCAGTTGAATCAACAACAGTAAACCAAGAGAGCAGCAAATACAAAGAATTAGATGGGAAGAACAGGACAAAATAACACATAGAAGACAATTTTAAAGGTCCAATTGAGCATATATTGCATACATATTTACACAGGTAGCAAAATTAAAAACCTTTCTATGAAATAAAGTTTTTTGGACAAACTGCATATAAGATGTTGGTATATGTAAATTCCAAAAATAAGTCAGCTCTGTTTCAGTTCAGTGACTTTTCTGACACAAAGAGGGGTGGTAAAGCTTCTAGTTGTGCATTGTTATTGGCATATCAGTACTTTAACCATGTCCCTCCCATCCACCTGATGTAAATCCCTCCAAAAATGGACGGTAACTGACAGTCGTTTAACCCAGGGGGAGAGGTGGCCCTAAGGGACACTATCCACCTGGTCTCCCATTAGATAAGGATCTTGTCCCAGTCACCCCCCCTCCCACTGGGATTGACCCGGTTAAGTATCAAAAACGTTATGTTGGGAAATTTCCCCTGATGGACATCTCATACATGTCGTCCCAGGGGAAGGTCTGAATTGCAGGTTTTCATGCTTAGTACATGCCTATAGGCACTTTTATGGAACTCCAATTTTGTTTCTCCTATATAAAAACAGCCACAAGGGTAGGTTAGTAAGTAGACCACTCCAGCTTTTTTCTAATTTGCAAAATGTAAAGGCTTGTACCTTTGTCCATTAGATAGTATATTGTTGGAGCCTGTGTCCATGTACTGGCAATATGCACATTCTCCACATCTAAAAGTTCCCTTTTGCCTACATGGGTCTTTTCCAAATTCCCCCTTTTTCTCAGTGTGGACCAGTCACCAGATGGTCCCTCAGTGATTTAGTTAGTCTGTAGGTTATTAAGGGGTTCTCTGGGACAAACTGATTGAAAGAGGGATCAATATGCAGAATATGCCATTCCTTAGCTATGATTTTTCTAATCTTATGTTGTTAGTGTACTTCCGAGATAATCCTAAATGGATTGGGTCCCAGATCACCTTTAGGCTGGGTTCACACTTGTTCCGACAACACTCCTACATTGGGAGCTCATGTAGCATGACGTGTGAAAATCAATGTTTCCCTATGAGAGCTGTCTTAACTGGTCCTACACAAGTCGGTCCGACTTTGAAACTACTCCCTGTACTACTTTGGTCCTACATTGATCCTACTTCAGCCCATTGAATATCATTGAAGTAGGACCAAAGTAGGAGCCTTGTCCTAACCATCCGACTTTTGCCATCTGACATGTGATTACAGCACCAGTAAAAGGAATTTATCTCACTCTGGGATTGTTTTGATTGGTCAAAGAACAAGTCAGTCTATCACAAAGTAGGACCAAAGTAGTATCCTGTTCATGAAAGTAGGATGGATGTAGGACTAATGTAGTACCAATGTAGGATCAATGTAGGACAAATGTCGCAGAGCAAAGTAGGATGAAAGTCGTGTAGTGTAGTGTGAACCCAGCCTCAGTAGGCAAGGGATAGGTCTCGTGGTCAAAGAACTATTAAATGTGTGGCATATCTGGCACTCAGATTTTTGTTTTATATGAGCATCAACATTTCCTGTCCGATGACTATGTTCAAATATTATATACATGTGGGTAAAGATGAAAATATACTTTTTACAAGTTGGATCATTTTGTTCATGTGTATGACCATCTTGAGGTGCATAAGGTGGCTTTTGATTTATGTGACCAGTCTGTGCCCAATTTAACTGCTGGTCTCCTGGCATTCTTACAGTATTATTGCATCCAAAGTGGAAATAATTACTCTTAAATGATAGACCATAAAAGGTGAAAACCTTTTAAATTAAAAGCATAATACATCAAGTAATCATTCTGTTTGCCCTAAAGTGATGTTAGGTATCAGTGAAAACATTTGAGCCTCTCCCCTCATAAAAGTAGGTAAGCAACCAAATTATCAGGAAATTCCATTCTGTATTCATTGCATCACAATAGCATTAATCTTTTTGTAACTATCTTGGGGTACATGCACACAGATGTCTTTACTTGGGATTTTATATAGTTTGAATGTTTTTTTTATTTACTGAAAGCAGGAAGGGAACTGTAGCTTACTACAGTTCCTGTTTCAGTGACTTAATAGACATACCGTATTTTTCGCTCTATAAGACGCACTTTTTTCCTCCTAAAATATGAGGAGAAATACCTGTGCGTCTTATAGAGTGAATACTAACAAAACCCCCGCCCGTTGTCGCCGCTGCTGCCGCCACCATCTCCCTACACAGGGCGGCCGTCTCCCTCGAGCGCTGGGCGATCTTATGTCACTCACAGTAAAAAGAAAACTGAGCAGCCCCAGTGGCCGAATGGAGTACTGCCGCTCGGGCTGCTCTGTCTTTTGAGTGACAGATGGACAGGCGACTGTGATGACGTCCTTGCCAGTCGCCAGGCACAGAACATGCTGCATTTAATGAACACAGAACAGGCTGCTTTTTATGGACACAGGTAAGGATGCAAGTCAGGCTGCATTTAATGGGCACAAGTCAGGCTGCATTTAATGTGCACAAGTCAGGCTGCATTTAATGGGCACAAGTCAGGCTGCATTTAATGGGCACAAGTCAGGCTGCATTTAATGGGCACAAGTCAGGCTGCATTTAATGGGCACAAGTCAGGCTGCATTTAATGGGCACAAATCAGGCTGCATTTATTGGGCACAAGTCAGGCTGCATTTCATGGGCACTGGTAAATATTTTGGTACAGAATTCTTTTTTTTCTTGTTTTCCTCCTCTAAAACCAAAGTGCGTCTTATGGTCAGGTGCGTCTTATGGAGCGAAAAATACGGTAGATATTAAATTAATATTTTCTTTTACGTTTTAACAAAACAAGCTGCACGTTTATCTCTGCAGGTTTCAATATTTTTACAAGCTATTCACGAGTCTATTTTCATTCATGCTTCTAGTTTACTGCTAATGAAAGATCAGTTACAAAAATGATTAAAAACAGAATGATGACTGAAGGAAACATCACCAAACGTGCAACCACTAGATGACAGCAGTCTGAAGAATAAAAAAGACAGTTACCTGTGCTATGAGGTCATTCATTTTCATTGCGGCTGAAAATTAGGAGTACACAACTGCGCATGCTCTTGTTCTGAGACAGCTGCCAGAAGTTACACATTAAATATCAGGAACCAATCAGCATGGTTCTCAATCACATAATCATAAGGAAAACTATTGTTTGATCAAAAATCTTGTCTAAGATAACCACAACTGTAATTCTTTCATGTTTTTACTTGTTAGCCCACAATAAAAATATGATTGGGGTGTTTATAAAAACTGTACAAAACTAAAAACCTCATATGTCCTAACAATAGATGTAAAATGATTTAGAGAAGTACTTAAATGGGTTGTAAAGGTTCATGTTTTTCATGAATTAAGGTGAAAAAACGTGTCATTTACCAACCCCCCAGTCCCCTGGTTTACTTACCTGAGCCCTGGAAAGTCCTGTGTCACAAACGCGCTCTTCCTTTGCTCGGTTTTCTCGGCTCTTCATTGGATAGATTGATAGCAGCCATTGGCTAACACTGCCTTTAATTAACGCAAATGACGCGGGCGTCGGGGCCGAGTCCTGTACTCGGCGGCTATGGATTTCGTATACAGGACTCGGGAGCGCACCTGCAAGGTAAGGTAACCCCCTTGGGAGAGCACTTCCCAGAGGGGGTTATCGGAAGAGGGGGAAGCCAAGACAGCCGCCGTGGGACCCCAGAAAACACTGTTCAGGGCCACTCTGTGCAAAACGAGCTGCACAGTGGAGGTAAGTATGATATGTTTGTTATTTAAAAAAAAATATATATTCAAACCTTTACAACCCTTTTAAGTCAAAGGGTTAATGCCAAACCAAACTGATGCATACTGGCACTGCTCGTTTTGGTCTTGGCATTTATAATTTCTGGTCATGAAGAAGAACAATATTTAGAAAACTTTTGCCAACAAATGTAAAAAAAAACAGTGCTGCACTAAATGTAAATTTAAAAGCTCTAGACACAATTATAAAATATGCAAAAAATGGTCTACTGAATTTGTTAAAGTAACATGAAATGTGCTTTGATCTCAGTGCATACAAATTGCTGATGAGAACTAAAGGAAAGGGTCGTGTGAATACAAAATAATAGATAATGGGCCCATTTACTGGAAATGTTCAAGTTTGAAGTTACAGGCCACCAGGAAATCAAATCAGAAGTTTATGATGAAATGATGGGAAAAAAGGAAATCAAAGGCAATTAGTACATTATCAGTGGATGGCAGTAAACCCCAGGATGTACTTTATCAGTGTTCTTATTAGTGACCTGTTTGCAATTAGCTGAAGTTTCTAGTTTGTCAGTTCAAAAGCTCTGCACAGCCTGTACGTTAAATACTGTTACACTTGCAAAGATCAATCATAAAAGGTCTCTAAAGGAATGCTTTCCTTTATATTCCTGTAAATGTTGATATTACCATAAAATACTGATATTTTTAACAAAATTTTACAAAATATAAAACATGGCTAAGGTGTTATAAATAATGAAATCCTTCGCGCTAAAACAATCAATGTGACTATCCCAATGCTCAGATTGCAGCAAAAACTAATAGTGTTTACCATACACAAGTGAAGCATAAATATAAAGTGAATTTGCGCAAAAAAACACACATCAATCCATATCAAACATAAGTGATATAAAAGTGAAAAAGTAGAAAAATCAATTAAATAAATAGAATAAAAAAGTCCATATGTGTAAGAAAAGTCCATATAGTGCAAACGTGCAGTGCACAAAAATAACTTTCAGTGAAGCAATAAAGCTGGCGTTAAAGTGCTGGTGCTCCTCCGTGCATTCAGCCTCTCAGGCCTCTCACCTTGGTGGCATATATAAATGCCGTGATAATGGGTCAAGCTAGCCCGTGCCACTCCCGACTACCAGCCTCACAGGCCTCTCACCTCTCAATCGATTAATACAAGCCTCCAAACAAATCCTCTGGGTAATTTCAAAGATGGTGGGCGACACCAGGAGCTATTCAAACTTGCAGTACCCCTTCGCTGTGTAACTCAGGGAAACATAAAGAAAAATAGGCCTCCAATGGTGTAGTATGTCACAACGTATAAATTTATTAAAACAAAGTAATCTCCTTACATCAATAAAATAAAAGCAGGCATCAAATAATCAATAAGCGGCATCTGCCATATATCTCACGTCACTTCCAGGTGTACGTCTGAATCCCTACGCGTTACGGCTCTCTTGCCTTCATCTGGGGAACCTGATTTAGTGTGGCAGCATTCAATATATATGCCGTATGGCGGATGTATGCCAATCTGCCATAATTGCGGGGTTCGACGGAAATTGTCGATTCGCCATTTTGTCGGAGTCCGGTGGTTTAGATCTTAGGGCGGAAGTAAACATTCCGTCATTCTACATACCGTCGAGGTGTTACGTTCGATCGTTATCCCGACATCATTCGCCATTTTGTCGAAGTTAAGTGTCTACGATCGTTGACCGGAAGTACGTACGATCGTGGGGCGGACACTCTACTCCATTTTGTCGAAGTTCAATGCATATGTCAATCGACGGATACGATCGTTCGTCGGACGGAATTCGCCATTTTGTCGAAGTTCCAAACATACGATCATTGCCCGGAAGCAAAACATCCGACCAAGACGTTTCCCCACAATTTGTTTGGGAGTCCTTATTGTGGTGTGTCATCACTCCGCAGGAGGCCCTCATAACTGAGAGTGGGTACTCCTACTAGTCTTAAAGTATGCATCCACACTCCCATAAGATCAGACGTAATTTGCATGTAACTATTGCACAAGCAAACTAAATCTAATATTCCGTATATATATAAAAAGAATAAATTATATATGGGACATATTATAAAAGGGGACTAAATGAAATTAAATTAGATAAAAATTCCTCGATAAATAATGTAAAATTATAAAAGCCATGATCTGGTGTATTGGTCATAGAGAACATTAGAGATCTCAAAAGAGGTAATCCATATTCCAATCCAGGGCCAAAAAACATTCTGCCTAGGGTGACGGACGTACACCTCGATTGAGTACACCTCATCTCAATAGCTAATTAACATTATAATCCAGAATCTAAAATCTACAAGCAACAAGTATATAAAAATATTAAAATATTAATGTTAAAATCGTTAGAAATTACTCAAAAAACAGTTCAAGTCAAATTCTACATTGAGGCCTCTAGGTGTCAAAGTATTCATACTATGTATCCATTTTGATTCTAATTGACTAATGGTCCTCACTAAGTGGCTCCCTCTCCACGATTTGTTATATTTATCAATGCCCCAAAACTGTAACTGTTTGGGGTCTTTGTTGTGGACCCTTTCAAAATGTCTAGATACATTATGTTTTGTACACCCTTTAATGATCTTTTTGACATGTTCTTTCACTCTCACTTTTAGTGCTCGTTTAGTTCTTCCCACATACTGTAGTTTACAACTACATTGGAGAACATAAACCACTCCTTCTGTGTGACATCCGATAAAATCTTTGATGTCATATTTCTCTCCTGTGTTTGTGGAAATAAATTCCGTCCTTTTTCCTTGGAACTTTTGTGCATGTTTGCATGCAAAGCAATTCTTACAGGGGTAGAAACCCTTTCCTGTAAAAAAGGAAAATGTGTTTTTGAGAGGGGGTTCTATAACGGATTTGACAATTATGTCTCTTAAAGTCGGGGCTTTCTTATACAGGATCCTTGGTTTCTCTGGTAGTATTTTCTGCAGGTCTTTGTCACTTCTCAGGATGTGCCAGTGTCTATTAATCACTTTAGCTACATCCTTATATTGAGTGTTGTAATTCAGGATGATATTTGGGGCCGTTTGTTCTCCATCCTTCCTTCCATTCATTTTGTCTTTTAGTATCTTCTCTCTATCCATTTTATTGACCTCTTGTATTTGGTTATCAATCCAAGTGTCTTCATATCCTTTAATTTTGAATCTCTTCCCTAATATTTCTGCCTGGTTCATATAGTCCGATTCTTTTGTACAGTTCCTCTTCATTCTTACGAACTGTCCTCTCGGGATATTAACGAGCCAAGGTTTGAAATGACAGCTATCCATTGACAGATAGCTGTTCGTATCCACATTCTTAAAAAAGGTTTTAGTCATCACCTTGCTCCCTTCCAGGTTAATTTGCAAGTCTAGGAAATCCACTGTCTTTTCGTCAATCTTCCAGACTAGCTCTATGTTCAGATCGTTCTTATTTAGACGATTCAGAAATTCTTCCAGCTTTATTTTGCTCCCATTCCACACAATAATAACATCATCTATATACCTTTTGTATAGGGATAGCTCTGGTGGAGTGTCATTATATATAGCGGACTCTTCCCATCTTGCCATAAAGGCGTTCGCTACACTCGGCGCAAATTTCGAGCCCATGGCTATTCCCGTCGCTTGATTGTAATAGCTGTGATGATACCAAAAGAAATTATACTTTAGGCAAAAATCAAGGCATTTAACTAAAAACTTCCTTTGTTTACAGATCAAGTCGCTATGTTCTCGTAGCACCCATTTGGTTGCTGCTACTGCTTCGTGGTGTTTGACTATCGTATACAATGATGTTACATCGGCAGTAGCTAGTATCAACATTAAGAAATACATATTGAATAATCCTTTTAAATCTACGAGAGTTGAAATTAATAAACTAGAGGAACCAAAGTATAGTTCCCTAAGGAATAACTCCGTGTATAACCCACAAATGACCAATAACCAACATATTGATGTGTTCAAAAAATTAGTTCTAAGAGACCTTGAGTCTTTGAAGATAAAAAACTACTCGGATCCGATACATATGAAGAAGGGCATGAAGTCATTGAAGAAAAGGGATGACATTGTGATCAGACCTGCGGATAAGGGAGGGGCAGTGGTTATCCAATCCAAAGAACAATACCACAAGGAAATTATGAGACAATTACAGGATGAGTCTACATACAGGAAACTGTTGGGCAATCCAACCAACAAATATAAGAAGGAATTACAAGCATTAGTGAATCTAGGAAGGAAGAAAAACATCCTTAATATGAAAGAGTCTAAATATCTGATCCCAGAAGCATGTAGAATACCAATAATCTATACCCTTCCGAAAATACACAAATCAAAGGACAATCCACCAGGCAGACCAATAGTCAATGGGATTGACTCCCTGACAGCGAGAATGGGCCAATATATTGACTTTTTTCTACAACCAGCTGTACAAAACACAAAGGCCTTCCTAAGAGACACGAAACAAGTGTTGCAGCTGTTAGAGACAGTACCAGTCCTGGAAGGGAGGACAATACTAGCTACTGCCGATGTAACATCATTGTATACGATAGTCAAACACCACGAAGCAGTAGCAGCAACCAAATGGGTGCTACGAGAACATAGCGACTTGATCTGTAAACAAAGGAAGTTTTTAGTTAAATGCCTTGATTTTTGCCTAAAGTATAATTTCTTTTGGTATCATCACAGCTATTACAATCAAGCGACGGGAATAGCCATGGGCTCGAAATTTGCGCCGAGTGTAGCGAACGCCTTTATGGCAAGATGGGAAGAGTCCGCTATATATAATGACACTCCACCAGAGCTATCCCTATACAAAAGGTATATAGATGATGTTATTATTGTGTGGAATGGGAGCAAAATAAAGCTGGAAGAATTTCTGAATCGTCTAAATAAGAACGATCTGAACATAGAGCTAGTCTGGAAGATTGACGAAAAGACAGTGGATTTCCTAGACTTGCAAATTAACCTGGAAGGGAGCAAGGTGATGACTAAAACCTTTTTTAAGAATGTGGATACGAACAGCTATCTGTCAATGGATAGCTGTCATTTCAAACCTTGGCTCGTTAATATCCCGAGAGGACAGTTCGTAAGAATGAAGAGGAACTGTACAAAAGAATCGGACTATATGAACCAGGCAGAAATATTAGGGAAGAGATTCAAAATTAAAGGATATGAAGACACTTGGATTGATAACCAAATACAAGAGGTCAATAAAATGGATAGAGAGAAGATACTAAAAGACAAAATGAATGGAAGGAAGGATGGAGAACAAACGGCCCCAAATATCATCCTGAATTACAACACTCAATATAAGGATGTAGCTAAAGTGATTAATAGACACTGGCACATCCTGAGAAGTGACAAAGACCTGCAGAAAATACTACCAGAGAAACCAAGGATCCTGTATAAGAAAGCCCCGACTTTAAGAGACATAATTGTCAAATCCGTTATAGAACCCCCTCTCAAAAACACATTTTCCTTTTTTACAGGAAAGGGTTTCTACCCCTGTAAGAATTGCTTTGCATGCAAACATGCACAAAAGTTCCAAGGAAAAAGGACGGAATTTATTTCCACAAACACAGGAGAGAAATATGACATCAAAGATTTTATCGGATGTCACACAGAAGGAGTGGTTTATGTTCTCCAATGTAGTTGTAAACTACAGTATGTGGGAAGAACTAAACGAGCACTAAAAGTGAGAGTGAAAGAACATGTCAAAAAGATCATTAAAGGGTGTACAAAACATAATGTATCTAGACATTTTGAAAGGGTCCACAACAAAGACCCCAAACAGTTACAGTTTTGGGGCATTGATAAATATAACAAATCGTGGAGAGGGAGCCACTTAGTGAGGACCATTAGTCAATTAGAATCAAAATGGATACATAGTATGAATACTTTGACACCTAGAGGCCTCAATGTAGAATTTGACTTGAACTGTTTTTTGAGTAATTTCTAACGATTTTAACATTAATATTTTAATATTTTTATATACTTGTTGCTTGTAGATTTTAGATTCTGGATTATAATGTTAATTAGCTATTGAGATGAGGTGTACTCAATCGAGGTGTACGTCCGTCACCCTAGGCAGAATGTTTTTTGGCCCTGGATTGGAATATGGATTACCTCTTTTGAGATCTCTAATGTTCTCTATGACCAATACACCAGATCATGGCTTTTATAATTTTACATTATTTATCGAGGAATTTTTATCTAATTTAATTTCATTTAGTCCCCTTTTATAATATGTCCCATATATAATTTATTCTTTTTATATATATACGGAATATTAGATTTAGTTTGCTTGTGCAATAGTTACATGCAAATTACGTCTGATCTTATGGGAGTGTGGATGCATACTTTAAGACTAGTAGGAGTACCCACTCTCAGTTATGAGGGCCTCCTGCGGAGTGATGACACACCACAATAAGGACTCCCAAACAAATTGTGGGGAAACGTCTTGGTCGGATGTTTTGCTTCCGGGCAATGATCGTATGTTTGGAACTTCGACAAAATGGCGAATTCCGTCCGACGAACGATCGTATCCGTCGATTGACATATGCATTGAACTTCGACAAAATGGAGTAGAGTGTCCGCCCCACGATCGTACGTACTTCCGGTCAACGATCGTAGACACTTAACTTCGACAAAATGGCGAATGATGTCGGGATAACGATCGAACGTAACACCTCGACGGTACGTAGAATGACGGAATGTTTACTTCCGCCCTAAGATCTAAACCACCGGACTCCGACAAAATGGCGAATCGACAATTTCCGTCGAACCCCGCAATTATGGCAGATTGGCATACATCCGCCATACGGCATATATATTGAATGCTGCCACACTAAATCAGGTTCCCCAGATGAAGGCAAGAGAGCCGTAACGCGTAGGGATTCAGACGTACACCTGGAAGTGACGTGAGATATATGGCAGATGCCGCTTATTGATTATTTGATGCCTGCTTTTATTTTATTGATGTAAGGAGATTACTTTGTTTTAATAAATTTATACGTTGTGACATACTACACCATTGGAGGCCTATTTTTCTTTATGTTTCCCTGAGTTACACAGCGAAGGGGTACTGCAAGTTTGAATAGCTCCTGGTGTCGCCCACCATCTTTGAAATTACCCAGAGGATTTGTTTGGAGGCTTGTATTAATCGATTGAGAGGTGAGAGGCCTGTGAGGCTGGTAGTCGGGAGTGGCACGGGCTAGCTTGACCCATTATCACGGCATTTATATATGCCACCAAGGTGAGAGGCCTGAGAGGCTGAATGCACGGAGGAGCACCAGCACTTTAACGCCAGCTTTATTGCTTCACTGAAAGTTATTTTTGTGCACTGCACGTTTGCACTATATGGACTTTTCTTACACATATGGACTTTTTTATTCTATTTATTTAATTGATTTTTCTACTTTTTCACTTTTATATCACTTATGTTTGATATGGATTGATGTGTGTTTTTTTGCGCAAATTCACTTTATATTTATGGCTAAGGTGTTGTGTGACCACTGTAGACTTAAAGAAGATCTTCCAGGAAAATACAGTGCCTCTGTATCCCTGAGATCCCTGGCTCTGCATGTAAAAAAATAAGTTACATTTAAAAAGAAAAAAAAATGAGAAAAGTGAAAAATAGACTAGCCCATGATGCCTAGGCGAGGATGACATCATGGATCGTCCTTTGAAAAATTCCCCAAAATCCCAAATCTCAATAGAATCTTAAATCTAATTAAAAGATGCTCATGCACCTTAACATTGACAATATTCACACACTTCTTCTTCACCTCATTGAGCAGTCTGCGCTGTGCTCTTGCAGTCGTCTTTACAGGATGGTCACTCCTAGGGAGAGTAACAGCAGTGCTGAACTTTCTCCATTTAAAGACAATTTGTCTTGCCGTGGACTGATAAACAGCAAGGCTTTTGGAGATACTTTTATAACCCTTTCCAGCTTTATGCAAGTCAACAATTCTTAATCGTAGGTCTTCTGAGAGCTCTTTTGTGCGAGGCATCATTCACATGAGGCAATGCTTCTTGTGAAAAGCAAACCCAGAACTGGTGTGCGTTTATTTATAGGGCAGGGCAGCTGTAACCAACACCTCCAATCTCATCTCATTGATTGGACTCCAGTTGGCTGGCACCTTACTCTAATTAGCTCTTGGAGATGTCATTAGTCTAGGGCATGGGTGTCAAACTGGCGGCCCTCCAGCTGTTGCAAAACTACAAGTCCCATGAGGCATTGCAAGGCTAACAGTTACAAGCATGACTCCCACAGGCAGAGGCATGATGGGACTTGTAGTTTCGGAACAGCTGGAGGGCCACCAGTTTGACACCCCTGGTCTAGGGATTCACATACTTTTTCCACCTGCACTGTGAATGTTTACATGGTGTGTTCAATAAAAAACATGGTAACATTTAAATCTTTGTGTGTTATTAGTTTAAGCAGACTGATTGTCTATTGTTGTGACTTAGATGAAGATCAGATTACATTTTTTGACTAATTTGTGCCAAAAGGGTTCACATACTTTTTCTTGCAACTGTATTTACTGTTGAAAATATATTTAAGTAAAATGTGCCATGACATTACAGCCAATAAAATGTACTGTTTTTTTGTGTTTTTTTATATTTTAAAAATGCACTTCCGTTTGTCAAAAATCTATATTTTTGTTTGTTTATAAAACGTTTATTTTTTTTTATAAAGATGTTATATATCACAATGGCTAAATCTTTTACTTCAGGCCTGTATAATGAGTTTGGCAGTTGAATTTCTTAAAGAATGCATTACAATACAGTCATGGCCGAAATTGTTGGCACCCCAGATTTGTTTCCAAAAAAATCAAGCATTTCTCGAAAAAGTATTGCAGTAACACATATTTTTCTATACACATGTTTATTCCCTTTGTGTGTATTGGAACAAAACAAAAAAGGGAGGAAAAAAGCAAATTGGACATAATGTCACAAGACTCCAAAAATGGGTTGGTCAAAATTCTTGGCACCCTTAACATAATATTTGGTTGCACACCCTTTTGAAAAAATAACTGAAATCATTCGCTTCCTATAACCATCAATAAGCTTCTTACACCTCTCGCTTGAAATTTTGGACCACTCTTCCTTTGCAAACTGCTCCAGGTCTCTCTTATTGGAAGGGTGGCATTTCCCAACAGCAATTTTAAGATCTCTCCACAGGTGTTCATTGTTTAATGGGATTTAGATCTGGACTCATTGCTGGCCACTTTAGAACTCTCCGGCGCTTTGTTGCCATCCATTTCTGGGTGCTTTTTTACGTATGTTTGGGGTCATTGTCCTGCTGGAAAGACCCAAGATCTTGGACGCAAACACAGCTTTCTGACACTGGGCTCTACAGTGCAACCCAAAATCCTTTGGTAATCCTCAGATTTTATGATGTCTTGCACACATTCAAGGCACCCAGTGCCAGAAGCAGCAAAACAACCCCAAAACATCATTGAACCTCCACCATATTTCACTGTAGGTATAGTGTTTATTTCTTTGTAGGCCTCATTCCGTTTTCGGTAAACAGAAGAATCATGTGCTTTACCAAAAAGCTCCATCTTGGTATTATCTGTCCAGAAAACATTTTCCCAGAAGGATTTTGGCTTACTCAAGCATATTTTGGCAAACTGTAGTCTTGCTTTTTTATGTCTGTGTCAGCAGTGGGGTCCTTCTGGGTCTCCTGCCAAAGCGTTTCATTTCATTTAAATGTCGACGGATAGTTGGCACTGACACTGATGCTCCCTGAGCCAGCAGGACAGCTTGAATTTCTTTGGAACTTGTTTGGGGCTGCTTATCCACCATCTGGACTATCCTGCGTTGCAACCTTTCATCAATTCTTCTCTTCTGCACACGCCCAGAGAGATTAGCTACAGTGCCATGGGTTGCAAACTTCTTGATAATGTTGTGCACTGTGGACAAAGGCAACTCTAGATCTCTGGAGATGGACTTGTAACCTTGAGATTGTTGATATTTTTCCACAATTTTGGTTCGCAAGTCCTCAAACAGTTCTCTTTTCATCTTTCTGTTGTCCATGCTTAGTGTGGCACACACAGACACGCAATGCAAAGACTAAGTAAACTTGTCTCCTTTTTATCTGCTTTCAGGTGTGATTTTTATATTGCCCACACCTGTTACTTGCCCCAGGTGAGTTTAACTACTTAAGGACCCCTTCACGCCGATATACGTCAGCAGAATGGTATGGCTGGGCACATCCACGTACCTGTACGTGGCCCTTTAAACCCAGCCGTGGGGTCACGAGCGGTCTGAAGCTCTGTGACCGCGTCCGCAGGACCCGATGGCCGCCAGTGTCCCGCGATCGGTCACCTTCCCCGTTCTTCACAGTGGCATTGTCATTGATCGTCTGTTCCCTGATATAGGGAAAGACAATCAGTGACGTCACACGTCCAGCCCCGCCCCCCTACAGTTAGAAACACATATGAGGTCACACTTAACCCCTTCTAGTGGTTAACTCCTAAACTGCAATTGTCATTTTCACAGTAAACAATACATTTTTATAGCATTTTTTTGTTTTGTTCCAATACACACAAAGGAAATAAACATGTGTATAGCAAAACATGTGTTACCGCAATACTTGTCTGTGAGAAATACTTGATTTTCTGGAAAAATTTCTGGGGTGCCAATAATTTCGACCATGACTGTATAACTAAACCCATTACATTTTAGTTTACTAAAATGTACTGAGGGTTTTAGTAGACTAAAATAAGACTAAAACTAAAACAAACCAGATGACTAAAATAAGACTAAAACTGAAAATGGCACTTTATTTAAAAAAAAAAATGACTAAAAATGAAATTGAAATTTAATGTCAAAATTAACACTGGTTGCTTGAGAAAGTAGAAGGAGAAAGTAGAAACTATGTAGATGGTGGTCTCCTTGACAATTCTTACAATTTGGGCACGGCTCTAAAAACACACATATTTTGTCCATGCCCCCAATTTAAACTCACCGACACAAACTTTGCAGGAGCATGAAACCACATATCCTTTCCTCTTCTATTACTAGAAAATCTGGGGGCAAGGGATCGTGAGCCAAAGAGAGAACACAGTTTACATCTGTTAATCCAGGGGTTGGCAATCTACAGCTCGCCACTGCTAAAAGCCAGAATCGGCTTTGATTGGGTCTCGGATCTAGTAACCCGGAAGCGATATCATGACATCACTTCCAGTTTGAATGCTTTTAAGTGCAAAGGAGGGATTTGGGGTCTTATAGACCCCATATCCCTCAATATGGAGTACCTGTCACTGTCTAGTACAGTCACAAGGGATGTTTACATTGCTTCTAAAATAAATAAAAGTGATCAGAATTTTTTTCAAAGGGACAGTGTAAAAAAAAAAAAAGTAAAGCATCCCATCCCTCCATGCTTACTCAGCTGGGGGGCAGTGTAATATGCAGGGAGCTGTGTAATGTAAAGGGGGCCAAAGGTGCGGGGGCTGTGCAATGTTATCTTCATTTATTAGCACGTGAATGTGGCCCTCCATGCGTTCACATTTATTGAAAAAGGCCCTTAAGTGGAAAAAGGTTACTGACCCCCGCTTTAACCATTTTTAGGTTGTAATGCCATAGACAATTGAATCACAGTGGATATCATATTTATTCTGTTTACACCGATTAACATACAATACATTTTAATGTCAAAGAGAAACCGATCTCTGCAAAGTGATTTAAATTACATAAAAAAAAATAAGTGAAGTATACACTTATTTAAGTCGGTATTTAGTTAATGCTGATTTGGCAGCAACTACAACCTTAAATCTGTGTGGGCAAGTCTTTATCAGCCCTGCACATCTGGACACTGCTGCTTTTTCCCGATTTCTCTTTTCAAGACAGCTCAAGCTCTGTAATGTTGCATGGTGATAATTAATAAATAGTCTTTTTGACGTCCAGCCACGTATTCTTTATTGTCTTGAAATCTAGACTTTGCAATTTGGACATTACAAATCTCATGGTTTGCGATGGGGCGAGTGTGTTTATGATGATGTGCAGTGTTGATGATCATGATGGCCAAATAAGTCAACTTTGTTCTCATTAGTGATAGAAACTTCTTTCAGCTAACTTCTACAAACTGTAGACAGTATGTTTTAGTTAACAGGGGCTTTCTTCTTTTTTTTTTTTTTTTTTCAAGCTGTGACTAGTAAAACACAGCTGTTGTACATAGTCTTGGACTTTGAACTGCTTCAGAGTGATCATAGGTCGCTTGGTAGTCCTTTTGACCAGTCTTCCTTTTTTTAAAGGGACCTATTATTTGGCATATATAGCCTGTTATTGGTAGATTTACTACTACACCATAATCTTTCAACTTCTAAGTGACTTATTCAAAGTGCACTCCACTTTTGTTGAGAAAAAAAAACGAAACAATCTCCTCTGAGTTATCAATGTACACAGCAGGCATTTTAACAAACTGCAGCAGATTGTTACGTTTTGTTGCGCTGACAAAATAAGTGATTTCCTGTTCTATGTAGACATATCTGAGGGATAAGGGGTCTATAAGGTCTGTGTTCATCATAACCACCTGGTGTATTGAGGGTTTTTTGATGAGAAAAGCAGCAGGGTCTGCAACCCTGAAATTGCCATTGCATGGGATGACTATAATTTGACTTGTATCCTAGTGCAGACTTCTGGCAAAATCACTAAAACAATGTCATGTATGTCACGTCTACCCCAAAGCAGGTGGTCAGACACTATAGCTAGCTATTATGCGCTTCACCTATAACAGCCCCCTTTCCCTTAAGACAAGCAGGCCTACCAGTACTTGGTTGGCCCCAGGACTTATACACAATTTTATAAAGTCTGGCTAACGTGCTAGGGCAGATGCAAACTGAGCAAAGCAAACAGGTACTTACAGTTTAGCAGATAGCGTGGTTTAAAGACAGTTCAGGTAAAGGCAGGCTAAGTTTAGGGGATACTACAGTATCCGTTCCAGGTAAAAAGGCTGAGTTCAGGGATAGTCCAGTCCAATCCGGGACATACACAGGGGGTCCAACAGCAAGCAAGGCAGACTAACAGGAGGCTTGATCTAGAACAATGCAGGTAAGTCTGTCTCTATGACAAGCAAGGTATAGAGTGTACAGTTTGTTTATATCAGGTGACTGAGCAGATCAATCATCTAACAGGTGAACACAGACAGGGAGGAAAAGCGACAGCCAACACCCGGGTGCTGGAATGAGGAACAGGGGCACTAAGTGATCATGACAGCCAATCCCACAAGTAGGAAATGGCATATCTTGGGGCGTTCTATATGCCAAAGGTGTACAGAATGCCTCCAGGTTGCCATATTGCTTTGAACTTTGCAGAAAATTATAGCAGTTGCAGATTGAAAAAGAAAGGTATTTTATTAACCATGTCAATACTGGACACTTTCACACACTCCCTGTCCAGGCCATTTTTTTACTGTTTAAATTACAATTACTTAGTCATGCAACACTGTACCAAATTAAACATTTACCTTTTTTTTAGACCGATAGAGCTTTCCAAAGTGTGAATAAAAAAATATGTTTTTCTTAGTTTCTGTTACCAAGTAACAACAAAAACAATCTTTATAAAAGTAGGCCAAAATGTATTCAGCTACATTTCTTTGGTAAAAATAACCCAAACCAATGTATATTATTTAGTCTGTGTGAAAGATAAGAGTCCACAAACTATAGTGTACATATTTAAAAATTGACAATACAAATACCTACAACATGACCCATTTTTGCAAAGTACAAGGTATTTAGTGATAGGCATGGTGAGTTTCTTGAAGTTATAATTTTTTGTTACGATTTTTTGGAAAATGAATGAATGAAAAAATTAATGAAAATGAAATAAAAGGGCTGGGCCGGAAAGGAGCATATGTCTTTTAGACACATGCCCCCTTCTATGACACTGCAGTGAGAAGAGAGCATTTTATTGGACCGCTTAGACTAATAGGGCCAGATTCAGGTAGGAGAGCGGATCTTTATTTTGGAGTAACGTTTGTCATTTACGTTACTCCACCGAAACTTTAGGAGCAAGTACTGTTATTCACATAGCACTTGCTTCTAATGTTGCGGCAGCGTAGCGAAAATGAGCCGCGGAATTTAAATTGGGCGGGTAGGGGGCGTGTATTATTTAAACTAGGCGCGATCCCGCCGCGAACGTCCTGCGCATGCGTCGACTGTCAGTGCGCATGCTCCAAATTCTGTCAGTGAACGTCAATGACGTCAATCCCCATTCACGGACGTTTTACGCAAACAACGCTAAACTTTTTAAATTTGACGCGATGACGACGACCATACATAACATAGGATACTCCACCTAGGGGGCATGTTTTTCTTTACGCCGCGTATCGCTTACGGAAACGTCGGAAAGTCACTGCGTCGGGCCCACGTACGATCGTGAATTGCCATGTCTCGCTGATTTACATATTCTCGGCGTAAATCAGCGGGAACGCCCCGAGCGCCCATTTTAAAATTGCAGTTCCAGTACGACGGCGAAATACAATTACGCCGCTCGTATCTGAACTCAATCCCGGCGTATCTTGTTTTCTGCATACAGAAAACAGATAAGCCGGCTCAAAGTGAGAGTTATGCTGGCGTATCACTGATACTCCAGCGTAACTCTAGCTGAATCTGGCCCATTGGTCCAAGGCTCCAAGCTGTCCATTGAGCCCAGTGCCTCTGACAAGTAATCAAAGGCACTGTGAGCTCATCCTCTCAGTCTGCTGCAAACGGTGTGTGCCAGGCCAGCTTGTATTTAAAGAGTTCTGCCTGAATTTTATTTTTTTAAGTCAGCAGCTACAAATACTGCAGCTGCTGACTTTTAAACTAAATGTTTCTCCGCTGTATCCATCCCACTGATCATGTCATGAGATAAAATACCACAAAAATACCTCACATTTTGATGAAATAACTCTTTATTTTAGTAGTGTTTTTTGTAAATAACAAAAAATGTTAGAAACAATTAATGATTTTTTTTATCTCATATTTTAGATGTAAAATAACAATTTAGTCGTTGTTTCTTGTGTATCACATAAAATCAACCAACTGTATTAAACCAATGTTAAACCAATATACTGTAATGGTCGCCTCTATGCGAGTGGTCAGAGAATATAGCTTAGTGTAGCCTATAGCGGTCCCTATTTTTATAGGCCAAGCAAGCCTAGCCTACTGCTACCATGGCTGCAGGAATGCCAGATTCACTGTCCATGAAGAGCAGGAGGCAAAAGATAGGAAGAACAAAAGATTTCCTGTGGTTTCGGGAGTGCCGTTGTCTGCAGGGGATTGCTGGGACTGGTTTCTCACAGGAACATAGTCAGACAGACATGCAGATGGGTCAGTTCAGGCAGCAGGCAGAGACATGGTCAGAAAATAGGCAAAGGATCGATCCAGGCAGCAGGAAAAAATGTGGTCAATTAACTTGTGGGAGGGTGATCAGGAACACTGCTGCTGGCTTACACTGCATTGGTGACACTTGCAGCACATAGGAACATTTCTAAAGACTTACGCTGGTCTGGTGAACTGGGGCTGGTGTGGGGACAGTCAGAGACACCATTGCTGGCCTCCACTAGTGATGACACTTAGACTGGTGTGGCAATGGTCAGAAAAATGTGGAAAAAGTGCTTGCTGCACTGGCCTGATGTGGTGGCCATCAGGAACACTGATTTGTGTTACAATAATCTGGGGACACTGTGGCTGGTTTTGCGGTGATCAGAGAATTGTGACTAGGTGGAATTGTAGGGCTTGTTCCATCATGAGGTTGGGGGGGGGGGGGGTGGTAAAACCTTGCAGTTCAGCTGCAGTTTTACCATCATTCAATCGCTACTCCCTTTAGGAATTTCAGAGATGCACTACAGCTTTTCTTATTAGAACACTGGAAGTACACCAGGTGATTATCATTAATACATACCTTCCCATTTAGATTCAGTCTGCATAGGCAAAACAGACAAACAGCTATATCTTCAGTAAAACCAAAGGTAAGAATCTGCTACTAAGTTAAAATGTCTGCATTGTATATACACTGTGATTAGCCACAGCCATCACATGGTACAAGGCTGGTGTGATTGGCCCTGAACCATGTTATCACTGTGACCAATTACAGAGATCACAATAGTAAACAATGCTATCATGAATGGATTCCATTCACGACAGTTGTTTACTAGTGGACATGTCCCTGTACCAACACCTGTGATTCACCTGGTGTTGGTGATCACAAGAGGGCGGTGCCACCAGTTGAAGTCGCCAATTGTCCCTGCCCCATTGCTATTTAGGAAATTTCACACAGAGGGTGAGGCAGACCGCAAGAGCATTCGTGGCGAGCAGAGCTTTTTTTTTTGGTCTGGCAGTGGCAGCGTGATTGACAATGGATCTACATCGTAGAGCCCCCCACCCCAAAGCACCCCCCATGTTGCGGGCATGTGGGCGACACTTTCTGCCCCCCCTCCTGACCTGCCAGGCTGCATGCTCAGATAAGGGTCCGGTAACATTTTTGGGAGGGACACCACGCCATGGTATGCATGTGGGGGACCCCATGCTGTTTTTTTTTTTCATAATTTTTAATTGCCGCCATTTTTTTTTTACATTCAGCTGACAGGAACCCACTGACAGCTGATGAGTCATACGTTGTTGGCTGGCTTCCCGGCCCACTCCTTAGCAACCAGCTCAATGTTATAAACAACTGCATAGTTGAATACTTAGTGAATTGCGCTTTCAAAACTGATTTACCGCAATCGCTATTTTACCGCATTTTATTGCCTGTTATTTATTTCTTCTTGGATTTACCCCTATATTCAATTTAAAGTGAATCTGTGTTATGCTGGGAAGGTTACTTTAGTCATGGCCCCTGCAAAGGCTTATACTCACTTTCCTTTAGCTCCACACTGTATAGGCCTAGACTATAACCAACTTGGAGCTTATATGGACTTTTATCCTTGCACCCTGTAAAAAATGGAGAGGTCGAAGGTAGGTAAACACAAGCTGCTGCTTGAGCTGGCTTTCAAGTGAACCTATTTCTTTGGCCTGCAAGGATAACACACAGGTTCTCTTTAAACTCATTACAATTAATCAGGTCATCTAACCGCCTTCTTAAGATAATTCCTACTCTAGGGCAGTGTTTCTCAATTCCAGTCCTCACGCCCCCCCAACAGGTCATGTTTTCAGGATTTCCCTCAGATGAAAAGGCTGTGGGAATTACTAAGGCAGTGAAACTGATCAAATCACCTGTGCAAAATAATGGAAATCCTGAAAACCTGACCTGTTGGCGGGCGTGAGGACTGGAATTGAGAAACACTGCTCTAGGGAGACAGTCTTTACACATTAAATAACCCACCACATGCCCAGTATTTGCTCTGCCTACAGAGGCCAGAGAAGGAGGCTGGAAATTGTCTATTGCTGTCAAGAGGTTACATAAAGTTTCCAATCAACTTGCATGACTTACATGGTGTTAAAGGCTTCATACGCTAAACATCTGTACAAGAGTAAAAATCACTTCAGCATGAGATCATTATGGGGAAGGAGGCTCCACATAAACTACAACAGGGATTCCTTACTAATGCACTACAGGTAGCTCAGGATAAAACCTGCAACTCCCCTTCAGTTACTGAGAATCTGAACATTTACAGTATGCTTTGTAAGATTAATAGGGGGATGTTACAGAGTTCACAGGGAACTGAGAATGAAGGGCAGTAAAAAGTCAAACACTGTAGTATTTAATGATCTTCTCATTAATTAGCTACATTTTTCAGCTGAAACGTTTGAACAATTTTGTCTCTAATACTTAGGAGAAATCTCATTTACTGTTTTTGTTTTGCCTTTATAAATATGGAAGGAGGACTGATTTATAAGACAGTAAGAACTATTTTTCACATAACATGTTTACATATAAGATTTATTCTCTCATAGTTTTTATTGTACTCTTGCAAACATAGTGCTGCAGTGAGTTCTACAAATCAGATACAAACCAGTAGCATTCCAAACTGTCTTTTTGCACCCTTATCACAAAAGATTCTGCTAACAGATTTATTATAGTGATTTTCTAGGGTTAACATGTATAGGAAGAAGCATACTACTGTAAAGACACATTTATTAGCTGCATACTGCCACCAGCAGGATAAAATACATATTGCAGCGTAACATTAGGCTTGTGTTACCCATGTAATAAAATTGTTACGTATAACAAAAAAAAAATCGAATCTGACATATATTGCTATGGCATATAGTAAATTGTTGTTATTATTCCAAGTAAAGAAGAATGGAGAGTTTTTCTTGTGAAAAAAAAAGAAGAAGAATGGAGAGTATGTGAATGTGCAGTTATTCATAGTAAATCAGAATTCAGATTACTTTAGTCAGATTACTGCAACAAATTACTGCACTTTGAATCACCTTACTGAATACGTCAAATTTTTTCCCTAAAAATCGACAGCCTAACTGCATTATAATAATAAATTTCCCTAAACTGGCTATACAGTGTAAGATTTTTCTTGCTTAGACTCATGGACTGTCCAAGAGAAATCTATTCTCCCAACAACACTAAGACCCCTTTCACACTGGGGCGCTTTGCAGGCCCTAAAAAGATAAAAATAGTGCCTGCAAAGCGCCCTGAAACAGCCGCTGCTGTATCTCCAGTGTGAAAGCCCCGAGGGCTTTCACACTGGAGCTGTGCGCTAGCAGAAAGGTAAAAAAGTCCTGCTAGCAGCATCTTTGAAGCGGTGAAAGAGCGGTGTATTAACCACTCCTCCTTTGCTCCCGCTCCTGTCGGCAGAAATGGCCGAGCAATTGATCGTCTCTCGGATGCTGCCGCCGCCATCCTTAGTTCCCTTCTGCGCATGCGCGAGTAGTGTGGTGTGCCGTCACTGGTCCCTGCTCTCTCCTGGGACCAGTGTATTTCTAAGGAGACACCCGCATATAATGTGGGAGTCTATGCCCGGATGGGTGCAAATCTTAGACAGGTGTCTGCACTTCCCTTCTCCCTGAAAGGTGCCAAATGTGACACCGGAGGGGGCGAGGGTTCTGAAAAATGGGTGTTCAATTTTTGTGTGGAACCCCACTTTAACTAGAATGGCTGTTTTGGAGGCAATCTCGTCTTTTCTTGAAAATCATTATGATGGTACTCCCCATGCCTTTTACAGTAGGAACCTTTAAAGTATGTGTTAACAGGAGTTCTTATATTACCTGCTTGAAGAGAGAGAGGACCTACACAATATCCTCTTTACTTAGAGAGATTCAAACTTTAGAAACCTGTCAAACAGTTCCCAGACACGCTTACTTTTGAGATTTTGCGGCAAAACAGTGGAGCTTAACTCTCTTTTGGACTAAGCGCATCTAAAACAAAGATTGTGCTCAAAGGTCATTGGTAGGCATTGGCTAGGTCAATCCAGATTATTTATTACTAAAATATGTTGCCCGACGGGAGAGATGGTTCATGCCTCAAAACAGATAGCTTCTGTCTTTTACAAAGATTATAAGGTCTTATATAATATCCATAACCCAGACCCATCTCTTTTAGATCATCAACATTCACCCAAGCTCATAGATTACCTCAAACGCACAGCCTTACCTCGCCTCTCAATCTGAAAGGCAGATAGTCTATTAACACCTTTATCAATTGACAAACTAACACACATTATCAAAGGCCTCCCATCGGGTAAAAGTCCTGAACCCCCGATGGGTTCAGGACTCGAGTAGGCTTTGTGACCAAGAGGGAAGCTTGGGACAATACAATTAGGAAACTGTTGTTGATGTATTACGCACAGAAGACTAAACGACCACTTTGTCTGCTATCAATAGAAAAAGCCTTTCTGGAATCAGTCCTTCATTCTGCACCTACAGCTAGAATTGGGGTCAATGGCCTGTTATTTGACACAGTGAACATCCCAAACAGTACTAGACAGGGGTGCCCTTTATAGCCCTACATGTATATATTATCTATGGAGCACCTTGCAGTTGCTCTTAGGGTAAATACTATCTAAGGTGTTATGATGGGGCACTTCTTATATTTTAATTGGAAAAAGCCATTTTACAAAGTAGTTGCTTATGTAGAATATTAAAACAGTACATTATAACAGTCATTTTGTGTGAGATTCTTTGTACATACATGTTAAGGCACAGGTTTATGAGGGTATAGACATCCAATATATAAGAAACTTCATGTCATTCAGCTACCAATACAGTTCTGATTATGATTTTCATGGTTAACACCTTCATAGGACAGTCACATTCTACTTCCATCTAATGCCTTGTTTCCACTGAACGGAACGGTTCGGGCCAGTAAATTTCCACTGCAAATCGGACCGTCAGGGACCATTAAGGGTTTAGAAAAAATTCCTAGCGCATCCACCAATCAGTGAGATGTATTTGTAGGTCCGCCCTAATGGAACCGTTCCATTTCCTCTGGCCCCACATCTAAAGCAGGACCAAGAATGGTCCGGTACGGTTCGCTTTTATGGCACGCTTTCATAATGGAAACACCCGCTCAGTGGAAACGAGGTATAAGTATGCCTGTCTGCTGGGCTTGGATTATTAAATTATTTTAGGCACATGTTTATCCATCCTCTAACCATCTATGCCACCTTTGAGTACGTATGCACGCACTTTCTATGGGCATAGACTCATTTTTTAAATGGTAGTGCATCATTAATGTCCCTCTTCCATTGGCGTATGAAGGGAGGCTGAGCCTGAATTTATGCCTTGGCTATGCCCTTACAGGCAATAAACAGTTTCATTTAGAAATGTAGCTTGGTATTTGTCAATTTCCAAGTCTGGCAGAAGTCCCAGAAGACAGTTTGGGGTCTAATACCACTGGGGAACCCATATTGTCATGTAAAAACTGGACAATCTGCGTCCAGTATGTCTGAATGTTTGGGCAGCTCCATATGAGATGGAAGAACGTTCCAGGTGCTGCGTGGCACAAAGGGCATGTCAGATCATAAGTATGGAGGAATTTCACCTTTTTTAGGGGAGTCAGGTAGGCTTTGTGTACAATGTATATCTGTGTCAGTTTGTCAGATAACTTGGGGACGTTAGTCTGGTTCCTTCCAATATTTCATCCCAGTCTACCTCCTCCCATTAAATTTTTGCCTTTTGTGCAATGACATTTGAACTATGGTTTCTGATCTTCAGATACAGGGTTGATATGAGTATAGAGGGTTCCTCTGCCATTATTACATCCAGAACTGGGGAAGAATCTGACACTACTTCCCTATTTGGTAATTGTGTTTTCAATGCATGGCGCAGTTGTAGATACTTAAAGGCGATCTGGTTAGGGAGTGTAAGTACTTGAAACTGATTGATTCTGGAGTTAGATAACACCTGATGGAGGTATATTATGCCATGTGTAGCCCATACTGTCGAGTCTGAGAAATATTCTAACTCAGGTAGGTGTTTGTTGAAAAGAAAAAAATAGCCCTAAGGCTGACGCTGTGCTATATAATACAAAGTGATAAATTAAATGAGGAGCAGCTAGCACTAAAGTTCAGTACAAAAACTTAAATAAGATAAAAAATTCAAAAGAGTGCAGCGCATATGATGAAATTAAATTAGTACATGAAAAGCAAATAGGTAATAAACCTAAGTTAAAATTGACAAACACAGTGAAAGTGCTAAACAAATGTAAATAATGATAAACACTCTGGGGAACAAAAAAAGAAAACATGAGTGTTGTGAATAAAAAACAAAGGCAGAGTCCCATTCATAATAATATAGAAAAAGTCCATGTGAAGGGTTAACTTCCAAAGTGTCCAGGTGATTCCAAAGAAAATAGTGAATAAACACCAATCTTCCCAAAAGAACCAAAAAACTTGTCTTCAAACACCTATGAGTGTAGTTTCCTGCTTACCAGAGAAAACGACTGTTTTGAACCAGTCTAATCAAGCTCACAAAAAGGTGTTTTTATTCACAAAGATATGCATTAGTCGACAGTCAGATTTGCAGAGAAACGGTACCAGTCAGAGACAAGCATTTTCAGCGTTTGCAGATAATAAACCAAAGGAAAATCAAAAAGAAAGGGGAAATAATAAAAGTAAAATAAACAAACGAGGTGCAAGTTCATGGCTCTCTCACCCCAGCACCCCCCCAACCGTAAACTACCAGGCGCAGACCCAACCGGAAACCTCCCCAGAGTACACTAGGGTAAATGACTGTCGCCCCTGCGCCAAATCCTTATATATCCAACCAGAACATATAAGTAACTCAGCAGCCGATCGAATTAGGTGGCGCCCCGGGAGAGAGGGGAGGGGCAACAGCCCCCATGTCGGGCAGGGGGGGGGAGTCCATCTCTAGTCAACCATCCCCCCACCCCCGCGGATCCACCCAAGCCGACCAGACCTTATCGTACTTAGCAGGGCACTGCCTACTCTCATACGTAAGTTTGTAAAGGGGCAAAGCTGAGTCCACCGCCTTCCTCCAGGAACCAAGGGTGGGGGGTCCCACCGACTTCCACCGTAGCAGTATCTCTCTCCTAGCATAAAACAGTAAGAATGTAATACATAGCTTAGTATATCTGTCTCCCTCGACCTCACCCAAATGACTCAGAAAGATCACCATGGGGTCCAACGGCACCCTGGTCCCCCCTATATCGCTAAGCCTCTCTGCCACCTCCGCCCAGTACGGCCGAAGCTTCGGGCAGTCCCAGACCATGTGCCAGAAGGTACCCAACTCAACCCCACACCTGGGACAGCTCGGATCCAGATGTGGGTAAATGCTGGCCATTCTATGAGGGGTGAAGTAGGCCCTATGTAGGAACTTGAGCTGGAGGAATCTGTCTTTAGTTGCTATCATGGACGGGATGTAGGTGGAGACACACTCCTCCCATTCCTCCTCCCCCAAAGCTGGAATGTCCCCCCTCCACTTATCCATTACCCGGGTGAGTTTAACATCATGGCCCACCGTCAGATACATATACAGAGTGGAAAGGGGCTTCCCCATTGCGCTAGATGTCAACGGTCGCTCGATTGAGTCAGGTTCCAGGGTCAGTGTGTCCGGAAATTGGGCCCTCATCGCATGCCTCAGCTGGTAGTATTTAAACTCGAGGGAGTTAGGGAGGGAGTACTGCAATCTCAGCTCTTGAAAGGGCTTGATCCTACCGTTTGCTATGACATGTCAAGCTCAGGGATATGGGTCTCCCCAAAACCACTCAGAACGGCAGCTAGTAAATCCAGGGATAACTCAGAAAATAAGACAAAATTTCCCATAGATCACATGGACTTTTTCTATATTATTATAAATGGGACTCTCATGTTTTCTTTTTATTTTTCAGAGGGTTTATCATCATTATTTACATTTGTTTAGCACTTTCACTGTATTTGTCAATTTCAACTTAGGTTCATTACATATTTGCTTTTCATGTACTAATTTAATTTCATCATTAGCGCTGCACTCTTTTTTAGGTGTTTGTTGAACCATAGTGGGGTGTGGGTGTGAATTTCCCCAGTGTTTTGTTTTTTCAACGTGATTTCCCATATTCTTTGATGATGGAGTAGCATTCCCATATTATACCTTCTGTTTTTTAGTGAGTTGTTTCCCTCTGAGGATAGCTTGGAGCGGGGTAAATGCTGGGTGACCCAGTTTATTACATACTAGGGACCTATAGTGTTGCATTTCCACTTTGTTAAAGTGGTATATGTGGGAGAGTTGAGCTGTCAAGTAATAATGCTGTAAATCAGGAAGGGACACTCCTCCCATATTTGCAGGGTTCTTCAGAACATGCCAGGCCAGTTTGTCTGCTATTTCCCAATACGGCACTCCCACAAGTAACGCCATTCTATGGAATCGAAGGCTTTGGCAGTGTCTACCACCCTGGTTCCTGAATTGTCATGTTGAGCCTGTATGTGCATGTATAGTCTCCTAATGTTCATGGCAGTGTTTTTCCCTGGCATAAAGCCAGTTTGGTCAGAGTGTATTAGCGTGAGTATAGCTGTATTTAAGCGATTGGCTGGTATTTTAGCTAGTATCTTAATATCTACCTTTAGGAGTGAGATAGGCCTGTATGACTCAGGGTAATGGGGGTCTTTGCCCGGCTTGGGGAGCACGATTATTTTGGCCTCCTGCATGGATAGAGGGAGCGTGTTTGTGTCAAATATGGATTGGTAGAGATCAGGGCCGGACTGGCCTACCGGGATACCCGGTAGGCCGGCTGCCTGTCAGTGAAAAATCTATCAACCAGTCTGCAGTGGCGGCCGCCGTCGCGGCCGCGGCGGCCACACTTGCAATTATGCCTAATGCTGGGGTGGATGCCTGCGCCTGAGCCTCCAGTCAGTGTCTGCCATTATGTCACACCTCACACGTGTACAGTGTGTCTTCGCGGTAAAAAGCAGCGGCCGGCCGCCGCCATGATCGCCGCTGCAGTGCCGCAAGCTCCTTCCCGCGACTCACTCACTGACTGCCTGGAGGAGAGATCATGTCACGCCACGAGTCTGAGGGAGGGGAGGAGCCGAGCAGGAGAACACAGAATGTGACCGGCGTCATCCATTCCCATCGTCCCGTGCGGTGCGCGCCAGTACCGCCCACTTTCTCCTGCAGGGTGACATGAAGGAAGGAGTTAGTTCACCATGCCACCCTTGGAGCACGAGCGTCACACACACACAGAGTCCAGACACGATTGGCAGCTGTGCAGTGGCAAGGCAGAGGACAAGCGGTCATCAAGGCAAGCCAGGAGGTGAACTAGAAGAATTATGAAATCCTAGGCTAGGCCTGCCTGCATATATGTTCTAATATCGACTCTCTCTCAGAGTCACTCCCCCGGAACCCCCTCCTCTCTCTGTCAGTCGCCTACCTTTTTGCTGCCCCTGTTGTAAACTGTATTATAATCTCAGAGAGAAGGGGGGGAGTTACCCCCCCTTCTCTCTGAGATTATTATACAGTTTACAACAGGGGCAGCAAAAAGATAGGTGACTGACAGAGAGAGGAGGGGGGGGGGGCCTGGGGGTGCACCGTTATATCATATAACGGTGCACCCCCCGGGCCCCCCCTGGTCTGCAGAGCATTTTAATCTTCTCTTTCCCACCACTGCAGAGCCTCTCTCTCTCTCCCCCCACCATTGCAGCCCCCCCTCTCTCCCCCACCATTTCAGCCCCCTCTCTCCCCCCCCACCATTGCAGCCCCCATCTCTCCCCCACCATTGCAGCCCCCATCTCTCCCCCACCATTGCAGCCCCCTCTCTATCTCTCTCTCCCCCACCATTGCAGCCCCCCTCTATCTCTCTCTCTCCCCCACCATTGCAGCCCCCCTCTCCCCCCCACCATTGCAGCCCCCATCTCTCCCCCCACCATTGCAGCCCCCCTCTCCCCCCCACCATTGCAGCCCCCATCTCTCCCCCCCAACATTGCAGCCCCCATCTCTCCCCCCAACATTGCAGCCCCCATCTCTCCCCCACCATTGCAGCCCCCCTCTCTATCTCTCTCTCCCCCATCATTGCAGCCCCCCTCTATCTCTCTTTCCCCCACCATTGCAGCCCCCCCTCTATCTCTCTCTCCCCCACCATTGCAGCCTCTCTCTCCCCCACCACTGCAGCCCCCCTCTCTCTCCCCCACCATTGCAGCCCCCTCTTTCTCTCACCCACCATTGCAGCCCCCCCCTCTCTCTCTCCCCCCCCACCATTGCAGCCCCCCTCTCTCCCCCCACCATTGCAGCCCCCTCTCTCCCCCCACCATTGCAGCCCCCCTCTCTTCCCCCACCATTGCAGCCCCCCTCTCTCTCACTATTGCAGCCCCTCTCTCACCATTGCAGCCCCTCTCTCACACCATTGAAGCCCCTCTCTCTCTCACTATTGCAGCCCCTCCCTCTCTCACTATTGCAGCCCCTCTCTCTCTCTCACTATTGCAGCCCCTCTCTCTCTCTCACTATTGCAGCCCCTCTCTCTCTTTCTCACTATTGCAGCCCCTCTCTCTCACTATTGCAGCCCCTCTCTCTCACTATTGCAGCCCCTCTCTCTATCTTACTATTGCAGCCCCTATCTCTCTCACTATTGCAGCCCCTCTCTCTCTCTCTCACACACACTATTGCAGCCTCTCTCTCTCTCACTATTGCAGCCCCTCTCTCTCTCACTATTGCAGCCCCTCTCTCTCACTATTGCAGCCCCCCTCTCTCACTATTGCAGCCCCCCTCTCTCTTTCTCACTATTGCAGCCCCTCTCTCTCACTATTGCAGCCCCTCTCTCTCTCTTACTATTGCAGCCCCTCTCTCTCTCTCTCTCTCACACTATTGCAGCCTCTCTCTCTCTCACTATTGCAGCCCCCCTCTCTCTCTCACTATTGATGCCCCTCTCTCTCTCTCACTATTGCTGCCCCTCTCTCTCTTTCTCACTATTGCAGCCCCTCTCTCTCTCTTACTATTGCAGCCCCTCTCTCTCTCACACACACACTATTGCAGCCCCTCTCTCTCTCTCTCTCACACTATTGCAGCCTCTCTCTCTCTCTCACTATTGCAGCCCCCCCTCTCTCAAACACTATTGCAGCCCCCCTCTCTCTCTCTCTATTGCAGCCCCTCTCTCTCTCACACACACACTATTGCAGCCCCTCTCTCGCTCTCTCTCACACTATTGCAGCCCCTCTCTCTCTCACTATTGCAGCCCCTCTCTCTCTCACTATTGCAGCCCCTCTCTCTCTCTCTCTCTCTTACTATTGCAGCCTCTCTCTCTCTCTCTCACTATTGCAGCCCCCCTCTCTCTCACTATTGCAGCCCCTCTCTCTCTCTCTCTCTCTCTCACTATTGCAGCCCCCCCTCTCTCTCACTATTGCAGCCCCTCTCTCTCTCTCACTATTGCAGCCCCTCTCTCTCTCTCACTATTGCAGCCCCCTCTCTCTCTCACTATTGCAGCCCCTCTCTCTCTCTCACTATTGCAGCCCCTCTCTCTCTCTCTCTCGCTCACTATTGCAGCCCCTCTCTCTCTCTCTCACTACTGCAGCCCCTCTCTCTCTCTCTCGCTCACTATTGCAGCCCCTCTCTCTCTCTCACTATTGCAGCCCCTCTCTCATGGATTTCTTAAAAAATATAAAAAGAAGATAACTTATGTATTATAATAAAATAATATACTGTAAATAATAATAATAATAAAATGTGAATGTATTTATTATAATAAATGAAATTTTCAGGTAAAAAAAAATGTGCATTTATATATATATTTTTGCCTGTTCTCTCTGCATTGATCTCCTGTATCATGTTTGCAGTCTCTGGCCATCTCTTGTATCATGTGAAGTCTGCAGTCTGAGGAAATTTGGAGAGGAGTCAAAAGTGGGAGTGTTGCTGGGATGGGGATCATGGGAGAAGTCAGAGGTGTGTGGACTGTGGAAAGGAGACTATAGGAAAACCACAGCCACCAAGCTGGAGCCGACTGACTGATCCCGGCTGCAAGGTGCACCTAAAAGGAGGTCAGTGACAGCGCCGCAAGGCCAGCCTAAGGGGGGGGGGGGTCACTGATGTAAGGGGGAGTGAATGTAATAATGTAAAGGGACACTGATATAAAGGTTTCCCCCTTATATCAGTAATCCCCCCTTACCTTAGGCTGCTTTCACATTGAGGTGTTGGGGGCGTCGGCGGCACCTTTAACCCCCACTAGTGGCCGAAAAAGGTTAAAATGGTTAAAATCGCCCCCAAAAAGTGCTGCTGCTGATTCCAACACGCTTCCAGATTTTCTGGGGTCCCCCTTGATGATTGACCACTTTTAACTGGAATTTACTTATATATATAAAGCCCTATGTGATTTTTATATCTGTCTTCTGTATATATAATACACTCTTCAAATGTGCATAGTTTTCCCTTTCATGAACAAGAACATAATGACGTTATGCTATGGGGCTGGTATGACATTTTTTCCAGGGCTGGTTTTTATTCCCAGTCCGGCCCTGGTAGAGATCCTTGAGTTTAGGTATAAGTGTTTCATAGTATGTTGCATAAAACTTCAGCAATATCCTGTGTAGTTATGGGTGCATCTAGTAATTTCACTTGCTCAGTTGTTAGTTATAGTATTAGATAAGATGACTGTTTAAGTCTGTTTATTCTGGTGGTAAGAATCCATTGGGCCTGTACTTTAAATTCAGCCCAGAATGTGTTAAGTGAGGGTGGGATTCTAGGTCTGTCCAGGTAGTATTTAATCTCTCTTTTAGTTTCAATATGTTTATTATACATTTAGTTTCAAATATCACATTACAGAATGGAAGAAAATTGTACAATTGAGTCAGTGGAAGCAGTAAAAAACACACAAAGAATGCATTTTCAATTATTATAAACAAGATGGTACTCTATACACATATTGTAGAACTCGTAATAAAATTTGCATTTCAGCACATACTTTTGTATACTAACTGATTTAGAAGACTGTGACTAAAATCCATCCATCTCTATGGCATCGTAAATCTCACCATACAAATAAAAAACTAAGAAGAATAGAACAGTATCTTTTACAATAAATATGAACATAAAAAATATTTCAGAAATTCAGCACCACTCCCAATACATAGAACACCGGGAGTGGTATCGGGATAGTTATGAGAAAGATTAAGTTTCTCAAACCTATCACTACAAGATGAACTTGGTAAATAAACAAAAGTATATAAAAAAATTAAAAAAAAAAAAAAAAAGGAGGGGGGGTGCGTGGGGGGAGGAATCTCCGTCCCCGCTAAAATAACACTTAATAGTTAGATCAGAAGAGATCTAGGATCACTTGATATATAATTGATTCATGGGTCCCAGACTGCATTGAATAACTCCATTTTGTCTTGAAGGATAGCGGCCATATGTTTATTAATTATGAACCATGTGAGATTATTTTTAAGCTGTTCGAATAGGAGCAAGGCCGACCTCCACGATCTAGCTATTACTAGTCTAGCAGAGATTAATATCAATTTTATAAGGCACTTCTGGGATTTAGAGGCGTTTTTCACATCGTATCCCAGCAGCGAAAGTTTCGGAGTTTTAAGTAATTTAACTTGGGTAAGAGTATAAATAAAATTATACACTCTGATCCAATAACGTCTCACTTTCGGGCATTTCCACCATATATGATACAAAGTTCCCTCCTGTCCACATCCACGGAAGCAAAGAGGAGAACAAAGGATGCTAGTCTAGAGGGAACCATGTACCACCTCAAAAGTATTTTATAATTCGCCTCAATTATTGAAGTGTTCATAAGAGAACGTGACACTCCCCGTGCCAATTTGCACCATTCCGAGATCTCGAATGGTAGATTTGTGGGCTGTCCAGTTAATAATCGGTGACGTGTCTTGAGGCAGGTTTTCATTGAAAAAAGTGTGAATTTCCTTTCCAGCCTCTACTACTACAATAGGATCACTTAGTAAAGACGCATTGAGTCTCCAAGGGGAAGGGCCAGGTTTAATCTCTCTTTCAATGGAATCATCTGTAAGGGCCGACAGCCAGTGGGGGTTCAACCTCCACGTGCGTACAGGCAGGGCTGGATTTACCACAAGGCCACCGAGGCCAGGCCTCGGGGCGGCAGTGGGTGAAGGGGCGGGGCCACTTCTGCGGTGACTTTTCGGCTTTCGCGCCCCCCCCCCCTCGAGCGGCTGCACTTGTTATTTAGGCAATGTAGCTATTTTTTGCCGCCTGTTGCCGAGCTCCCCCCCCCCCCCCTCTTTACAGTAAAATTTCACAGCGCCGCTCCAGGACTCCTTTGCTCCAGCCTGTCCCTCTGGAGCGGCGCTGTGTCTGTGTGTGAGTGCAGCGGGGGGCGGGGAAAGGGAGCATCGAGAGGTCAGCTGACCTCCTGGCCAGTGGGGACACCAAGCACCCAGCGCTGAGGAGAGCCCGGATGTCTGAGATGGTCAAAGATGCAGAGGTAAGGAGGAGAATGGATCCTCCCTCTCTACATCGAGCTTTGTGTGGGGGGAGGGAGGATTGAGGTGAGTTCTACATCGAGCTGTGTGTGTGTGGGGGGGGGGGGAGTTCTACATTGAGCTGTGTGTGTGTGGGGGGGGGGGGTGAGGTGAGTTCTACATCGAGCTGTGTGTGGGGGGAGGGGGGGAGGTGACTTCTACATCGAGCTGTGTGTGGGGGAGGTTAATTCTACATCGAGCTGTGTGTGGGGGTGAGGTGAGTTCTACAACGAGCTGTGTGGGGGGGAGGGGGAGGTGAGTTCTACATCGAGCTGTGTGTGGAGGGGAGGAGGGGGGTGAGGTGAGTTCTACATTGAGCTGTGTGTGGGGGGGAGGAGGGGGGGTGAGTTCTACATCGAGCTGTGTGTGGGGGGGAGGAGGGGGGGGTAAGGTGAGTTCTACATCGAGTTGTGTGTGGGGGGAGGGGGGTGAGGTGAGTTCTACATCGAGTTGTGTGTGGGAGGAGGGGGGGTGAGGGGAGTTCTACATCGAGCGGTGTGGGGGGAGGGGGGTGAGTTCTACATCGAGCTGTGTGTGGGGGTGAGGAGGGGGGGGTGAGGTGAGTTCTACATCGAGCTGTGTGGGGGGGGGAGGGGGGGTGAGGTGAGTAGTGCTGGAATTTATAGGAGTCAGGTAGGTCAGTGTGTGTGTAAGGAAGCACTCCGCTGGCTGGGGACAGTGACATCTGAGATGTAAGGAAGCACTCCGCTGGCTGGGGACAGTGACACCTGAGATGTGAGGAAGCACTCCGCTGGCCGAGGACAGTGACACCTGAGATGTAAGGAAACACTCCACTGGGGACAGTGACACCTGAGATGTAAGGAAACACTCCACTGGGGACAGTGACACCTGAGATGTAAGGAAGCACTCCGCTGGCTGGGGACAGTGACACCTGAGCCGCCGTACACACAGCCGAGGTTCTCGCTGAAAACCAGCGAGAACTTCGCTGGAATGCACATTCCAGCGAGGACCTCGGCCGTGTGTACGGTGCCATTCCCGACGGGCGGGTCGCCGATTTCGACGGCCGGCAGGGAACCTCGACGGGCGGAACGATGTGTTCTGCCCGTCGAGATTCCCTGCCGTGTGTACGCGGCCTGAGATGTAAGGAAGCACTCCGCTGCCTGGGGACAGTGACATCTGAGATGTAAGGAAGCACTCCGCTTGCTGGGGACAGTGACATCAGGGCTTTTATGGGGGGCTTTGTGATGGATGACCTTATATGGGGGCTTTTTGATGAGGGGAATCTGTGATGGGGGATCGGCGGCTGTCTCGGCTCCTCCTCGCAAGAACTAACCCCCTTCATGCGAGCTCTCTCGCATATGGGTTAGTTCTTGCGGGCGCACTCCCGTTGATACATTTGACGGCTATATCACTTGGCCCCTGTGTGTGGGGGGGCAGCATTGAAGGACCCAGCCTTGGGGCGGCACAGGGAGTAAATCCGGGCCTGCGTACAGGGGGGGTACTCACCCAGCAAGGGGAATGGTCTGACAACATCCTTGGTTCAATCACTGACCCCGTTAACTTAGGTATGAGAGCCTGGGACACTAGACATGGTATTAAGGCTCGTGGAATGGCATGTGTAGGCTCTGGTTGTGGGGTTGTTGTGCCTCCACACATCCACTAGGGCAAACTCTGTCATGGTACGAGATAGTTTGGTCTGCACGGGTGCACCCTGTTGGTCCCCTATTTGCATTGGTCGATCTAAAGATGGAGACATTACCTTGTTAAAGTCCCCCATCCAAATTGCTGGTATGGTCGGATGTTGTGCTATAAAGGCTAGGCCCTCTGTAACTACATACAATTTGTATGGGGGGGGGGGGTAGCTGGCTATAATCAGCAAGGGGGCTCCTCCAACAAGAACAAGTGCATGTAAAAAGATATATCTACCCTGCCAGTCAGTCTCCACAGCTATCAATTCAAATGGGGCATCACTACAATTCTCACAATAACAATGCATTTTTGGGCTTCTTTTCCAACATAAAAACTTATGCACAACGGTGCAACATTTCCCAATGCTCTGATCTGGCATTTTCTTTCCCTCCCAGCTTTTCACCTCCCCAACTTGGTGAAGGCATACAATACCCATGAATCAGTGTCCAGACTTTCTTCCAGCCTTCCAAACTGACTGGAGGTGTTCTACTTGAACTAGTTATAGCATGAAAATAAGCTATGGTGAAAAAATAGTCTGTATATGTGAGATAGGGTGATTTCTCACTGCACAGCGCATGGGAAGGGAGCAGGTGAAGTCCTATGTTCAGTAGTCCTTCAATCGAGCTAGTCTCTTGCCGTTCAGGATTCTGGAACACTTGAGTACAAATTATGTGACCATATAGTTCAGCAGTGTCTCAAGGTTGGTCAGATTTTATCATATTGTGAGTTAATGTTAGTTATAGAGCATTGTTGCCCAGGCATGCCCTGTGTATGGGGGCATTGTTCCCAAAGAAGATAAATACTGATGTTTTTACCCCCCCCCCCTTGTGTGGAGCATGATTTAATGTTCTTAATCCCCATCCCCTTGCAGATAGTCCTGTGGGGGGGGGGGGGGTCTGTGTGTAAAGTGATACAGGGGAAATGGGGAGAGCTGTGGGGGGTAAATCCTCCATTTGTGGGCAAAGGTAGTTGTACTCACTCCATTTCTGTAGTCAGCGTGTTACATCTTATCCGGGAAATCAGGGAAAAAAGAGATGGATAACATCACTGCTAAACAGTGTGTATACCTTTAAATGTGTACCCAAACAAAAACAAAGTGTAGGTGGAAACTAAAACTGTGTCCACAAAACTGCATAATGTGCAAACTAGTGCTGTGACTAGAAACAACTCAAAAATGCCAGTGCAAATAAACAAACTCCAAACACTGACTGATGTCATAAAAACAACCATCCAAATGGCAGTGCATTAAATGAAATCTCTATCACATATAAAGTCCATAGCTTTAGGTACTTCAGTCTTTAGGTACTTCAGCGCTTACCTTAATGGTGAGTATGACAGCTTTCAATGGCTAATTTCCAGCCTCCCAAGCAGATAGTAACTTCTATGTAAATGTTTCCAGACACTGGGGTAGATTCATGTAGCAATTACTCCGGCGTTTTTAGAGATGTGCGGCGTAACTGTTATTTAGCGCCGTCGGATCCATGCGTCGTACCTACTATCCCAGATCCGCCTTAAAATCGGGTAATTTTTTCCGGTGTAACTTTTCCACGCCGGCGTGTCTTTGGCGCATCTTTTTGAGTCACGTGTCTTCATCTGGGGTGAAGACACGTGACTCAGTGTCGTAACGCGTAGGGAAAAGACGTGCATCGAGTGACATGCCCCCTGTGCTGCGCTGCGGTACCGCTGTAATACAGGCTCGTTTTTCATTCATCCACTGTAAGTGTGTTTTTACTTTTAATAAAACGGTGTATCAAAGATAATACACGATTGGAGGCCTCTTTGTCTTCCTCCTTCCCTCTGTCCTTTTGAGACCGCAGGCACTGACTTTTCACCGATCCGTGGCGGTGGCCAGGATCTCCCGGGAGATTGCCAGTGAAAGGATCTGTTGATGCTTTGATATTACCTACTTAAGGTGAGAGTTCTGGGAGACCAGACCCGGTGTGTGGGTGTTTTTCTTCACAACTCTCGGATCAGTGGGCATCCTCCTTTATTTTGCTTCACCATTACGGATAATCATTGCACTTGTTGGAATATTTGCTGCACTCTGTTTGGACTTTGACCTCATATGCACTCTAATTCAGCACTGTTGCACTATTTTCACATGTATTGATTTTGGTTGTTGAGTTTACAATTTTATCACATGTATTGATTTATGTTATGTTTAGTCTACAATTTGCGCTGTCACTTTATTCACTATTATTTTCACTAGGTGCTGTGTATGCATTTCTGTGCTTGCTGCATATTGTTACTGACCCTAGATAGACCTGAGTAGTAGCGCAGAAGCCCCACTTGATTTAATTGGATACTTGGCTTTCCTAATACAAAGCGGAAGTCGATCGGTGGCCATTTTGAAAGAAACTGGTCGCCCATACAGACAGCGAGCATTTTAATGGTAGCAATGTATAACCAATGACAATACATCAGCGGCCATGAGAAGTGGCTCTAGGTATTCAGTGGGATAGTTACCTTTAGTTCTCTCCGGCAGACCTATGAACCAAAGATTTCACCTTCTCAGTCTGTTTTCCATTTCATATTGATGTGCATGCAGTTGTTGTATTTTCCTTTGCATGTCTTCTGCGGTATGGCTTAAGGGGTGCAGTATATCCTCTGCTGCTCCTATGCAGGTCTCTGCCTCTGTGACCCAGTCCCTCACAGTAGAAAGATCTTGTCTAAGCAGGGATATATCGGTTTTAACCTCATCGATCTTCGTAGTAAGTGTCCCCTGGAGGGTATCTATGGCCTCCAGTACTTTGGCTGTGTCTGCAACCCTGATGTTCTGCTGCAGAGCACATGTCGGCGCCATCTTGGTCTTCCTGGCCTTTATCCTGGTGTCTGAATTTCACAAGCTTATCCACCGCATCCGTGGTTCTTTTGGCTGGCGACATGGTGCTGGTCCGTTCCCCGCTGTTGTACACTGTCTGGCGGTAATGTTTTTAGGGCTATTTTGTGAGCAGGATATCAGGAAGGATAGTTATCAAGAGGAGCTCACTCTGCCTGCTTCCTACTCCATTGCCATCCAGGCCACGCCCCCCATGGGGCACTTCTTATAAGTTAAGTCTCTTTGCAGATAATTTGCTGATTTACATCTCAGACCCTAGGACTGCCTTCCCATGTATCCTACAGGAACTTGAGCAATTCAGCCTTAAAGTTAATGCTAACAGATCTAGTCGCTTAAACATTACCCTGTCTCAAAATGAGAAGGCTTTCTTGGAATTTTCTTTTCCTTTTTGATGGGAACCCCACTCCAAAAAATATCTAGGGCTTCACCTGATAAACTGTATGAATTGAACTACCTACATAAGAGAATACAAAAAGAATTATAGGATAGAGGAAACTCCTCTTACCTATAATGGGGTTTTTAAGTTGAGGAATCAATTGTAATAATAAGGTAAACACACCAAACGCAAGTTTTGTAAATATATCAAAATTATAAAGTTTAATTTACATAAAAGTTACTATAAATATAAAACAAATTGATTAGGAGGATGACCACATTGGTTACAGAAAATGAAGACAAGGTTCTACTATTCTGATTGCCGACTAGTTTCGCACTTTCGTGCTTCTTCAGGGCATGGGTATATACAAGTAGTAATAAAATCAAAAATAAACATATATAAGTATATAAATGTGTGTGCTTACCAATCCTGCCAATCACTAGGATAAGACAAATATTCTGAACGCCTCTAGAAAGATTCCGATTGCATAGGAGGGACAGGGAATCCGTTGTAAAATTGTATTATATAGTATGTCATTGTTGTTATGTGCTATAAGTTTGTAAACAAAAAAACAAAAAAAAAATCCCCATTATAGGTAAGAGGAGTTTCCTCTATCCTATAATTCTTTTTGTATTCTCTTTTGTGCTTTACGCGGGGACTGTGAGTTATTTTCAATCGCATCTGGGAAATATTTATATCCATCCCCATTTTTCTGTGAACTACCTACATGTCTTAAACTCTACTGTTCATAGATTACAGGCCTGGTCGAATAGGGAATACTCTTATAGAATGGTAATTTAGAAAATGGCCATATTGCCTCGTTCTCTATATGTCTATCAAACTCTCCCCATCTTCTTACCAAGATTGTATTTTTGATCATTACATACAGCAATATTGTGGTACTTTTGGCCAAACTCAATTTCTCGTATATGAAATACTGGTAAAGTGTAAGATGGATGGAGATGCAAGGGTGCAACATATGGAGCTGTATAATATGACTACTATACTAACTTGGGTTCTTGATTGGTTTTCTCACTTGAAAGCTAAACAATGAGTTTCTATAAGACAGAAGATGTTAGAAGTACCAATGACTTTCCTTCCTTGGTTGTACAATTAACATTGCCAACAAGACAGTCACTCCCGCAATTAACTTAATCCTGCCTGAGGGTTTGGGATATAGCGATATGGAGATGGGGTATCTAACCACTCTCAGGCCCACTCACACTGATAATGGGTAATCTGGACTTCCCCAGGGGGCTGTCTTCTAGATTCTTAGGCTAACAGAGCAGATTGTCCTCCCAAATCTATCAAGTATATAATGCTGAAGGCCTCCTTTTACTAAATAAACTTACCACAGGGAAGTCAGGTCATCTAGGTAATTGGCTTGATTATTTCCAGCTTAAACATTTTTTTTGAAAAGCTCACTAAACAAGGATGTTCTTGTGCAATATCAACTATATATAGCATACTTCTTCAGGGTGCCTTTCCTCATGTTCCACTGTACATCAGGGACTGGGAGTTGGGCTACTCAATCTCACCAGTAGATTGGGAAAGGTATTTTTTTCCAACAAACTGTATAAGTCAAGTCTCTCAGTCCAGATACAGGAGAGGAATTATAAATTGTATCTAGATGTACTGAAGTCCGGACAGAATATAAAAGATACTACCAAACTATCCAGCCAACTATTGGTGCTACGATAGGGATATTTGCTGCGGCTAGGGCTGTCATACCTTAAAATGTCAATGTTTGTGTTGTACCTAGTACAAAAGATTGGTGTCCAAACTAAACTATATAATGTGAATGAAAGAGTTGATAGTGGGCCTGTACGATAAATATTTCATATTTACATGGAAGGTTTGGATGGACTTTGATACCTCTGATATTTTAAGGTCTTACCTTTGACCAAGACCATCTATATATTAGGGCATCGATATATTAGGGCATCAGGTATTGGCATGGATTTGTCTGTACAGAAGGAGCACCCACACTTTCGTTTTTTTGGGCTTTTTATCTTTCTTTGTTCTTTTTTGCTTTATCCTTTTGCCCATTTTTTTTTTTCATTGGTTTAACAAACCTTAATTATTTTTCCTTACTGAGGGGTCTTTCCCTCCTGCTATTCCTGTGCTTGTTCATATGGTGCACAGTTCATGGATGCTTTGGTTTATACATAAGCAGATATAACTACAATAACCTGGTATTAACATGGATTTTTGAGGATTTGCATCATTAAATTTACAGAACATGCCCACAACTTTGAAGATTTTTCATTTATTTATTTTATTGTTAAGCAAACAGGACAAAATAACAGTGCCTAATTATTTACCACTCTAAAGTTAATACTTTGTAGCAGGCCTCCAACAAAATCCGGGCATCAGGTCGCAATTGCGACAAGAAATTGTGACCTGGCGCCTGGGGAAGCTTAAGGTTGCAGAAGGCCGCAAAGCCGCGGCCTCAATTACCGGCCGACGCGGGGCACGATGGCTGCGGCTTTGCGGCCTTCACAGAAGGAATCTAGGAGTGGCCATCTTGAGGTGCCCGTTGGCATTACAGGTTACATTACATTACAAGTAGCAAAAAAACAGCAGTTCTTATGTGTTTTTTCACTGCCATCTCCTTCCCTCTAATTAGAACCCCCAAACATTATATATATTTTTCATTCTAACACCCTAGAGAATAAAATGGCGGTCGGTGCTATACTTTCTGTCACACCGTATTTGCACAGCAGTCTTACAAGCGCACTTGTTTGGGGGAAAAATACACTTTTTTGGGAAATAAATACTTTTTTTAATTAAAAAATAAGACAGTAAAGTTAGCCCAATTGTTTTTATATTGTGAAAGATAATGGTACGCCGAGTAAATTGATACCTAACATGTCACGCTTCAAAATTGCGTCTGCTCGTGGAATAACGACAAACTTTTACCCTTTAAAATCTCCATAGGCGATGTTTAAAAAATTCTACAGGTTGCAAGTTTTGAGTTACAGAGGAGGTCTAGTGCTAGAACTATTGCTCTAGCTCTACAAATCGCAGCGATAACTCACATGTGTGGTTTAAATACTGTTTACATATGCGGGCGCTACTCACGTATGCGTTCGCTTCTGCGCGCAAGCTTGGTGAGACAGGGTGCGTTTTTTGCCTCCTAACTTTTTTAGCTGGCTCCAAACAAATTTGTCAAACCCTGCTTTGTAGAGTTACCTTTTGCAGCTATCACAGCTCCAAGTCGCTTTTGATACATCTCTATGAGCTTGCCACATTTTACCACTGGGATTGTTGCCCATTCCTCCTTGCAAAACTGCTCCAGCTCCTTTAAGTTGGATGGTCTTCGCTTGTGAACAGCAATCTTTAAGTCTGACCAAATATTTTCTATTGGATTGAGGTCTTGGCTTTGACTAGGTCATTCCAACACATTAACATGTTTCCCCTTAAACCACTTAAGTGTCCCTTTAGCAGTGTGTTTCACCTGCTGGAAGGTGAACCTCTGTCCTAGCCTCAAATCACACACAGAGTGGTACTGGTTTTGCTCAAGAATATCCCTGTATTTAGCACCATCTATCTTTCCCTCAACCCTGACCAGTTTCTCTATCTTGACTGCTGAAAAACATCCCCACGGCATTATGCTGCCACCACTGTGTTTCACTGTGGGAATGGTGTTCTTTGGGTGATGTGATGCGTTTGCGCCTGATGGCCAAAAAGTTCAATATTAGTCTCATCAGACCAGAGCACCTTCCTCCATACATTTTGGGAAACTCCCACGTGCTTTTTCGCAAACTCAAAATGTGCCATTTTGTTTTTTGCTCAAAGTAATGGCTTTCTTCTGGGCACTCTGCCGTAAAGCCCAACTCTATGGAGCGTACGGCTTATTGTCGTCCTATGTAAAGATAGATAGATTTGGATATTTTTTTTATAACCTAACGCTGACTTGTACTTCTCAACAACATTGTCCCTTAGTCTTCATGGCAGTGTTTGGTTAGTGGTGCCTCTTGCTTAGGTGTTGCAGCCTCTGGGGCCTTTCAAAAAAAATGTGTATATGTAATGACAGATCATGAGACACTTAGATTGTACAAAGGTGGACATCATTTCACGAATTATGTGACTTCTGAAGGTAATTGGTTGCACCAGAGCTTTATAACAAAGGGGGCGAATACATACACAAATGCCAATTATCTTCTTTTTTTTTTTCTGAGAAATTGTTTTATGTGTATATTTTTCTAATTTTACTTCACCAACTTAGACTATTGTGTTCTGATCCATCACATATAATTTAGATTAAAAAACATTGAACTAAGGGCTTTAATGTAACAAAATAGGTACAAAGCCAAGGGGGTGAATACTTTTGCAAGACACTGTAATTATGTACCTTCTTATTTTATTTTTCTCGTTTACCTATAGATCTGTACATGTTCTGACTTTTGGCATCTTGTGAAAATAATAATAAAAGAAACACTACACTAAGGTAGGCCATACATATATCATTCTTAGCCGATTCCCTCATCCACACTATTAAAGAGAATGTGGGAATCCTTCCCGATGTTCTGATGTATACCGTCAGCGGAGGAGCCTTCCCCATCTTCAGAATAAAATGATTCGTTTTGCCAGCTATAGCCAGCAGCAAGAATTGTTTGGGAAAAGCTTGACAGGATGGTTGTACACTAGTCAATTTATAGTGGTCAGACACTTTTCTACAGCCTGTTATATGAGTAAACAGCTGAAAGATCCCCTCATCAACATGCTGCACCCTTATTATATTTGTAGGCGGTGGTCGACTGGTGACTAAGCTGTATTGCTTAAACTGTCATTGACCTCGCTATGCTGTCAGAAAGGTGTTCAGATCAAAAGAGTAAGTGAACAGAATAACAAATATTTAAAAATCCAACATTTCAAATGTGCCTTTATTTAGCCGTTTGCCTAGAATTCAGCTTCATAAATAATTTACAATTACATTTTCATAACAATACATCTGTTATATACATAAAATATGGCACAATCTTCAATAAGAAAATCAAAAGTTACATTTTATCATCTCTCTTAGACAAATGGTAGCATAGCTGGATGAATCTAATTCAAAGGACAGCTTTAACGACGGGTTTGCCGTTTGTAGAATCTCAGATTTTGCCCATTTGTCCCTGCCTTGACTTTGGACATCATCCTCTTCAAAATGTTCATATGTCAAATTTCTTGGGTATTTCAGTATATGCCTGTAGCACCCTGGAATATTCAGTTGCAGGGGGCCAACTCGAAATTTACAGAGCTGCAGACCAGCTTTGGCTAGAGCCTCCTTATACCAATGACCAACCTCATTAGAAGGATACTTAATGCTGTGTCCTGGCATGGGAAGAACTACCTAAAAACAAACATATTTCAGTCTATAAATAAATGAAGACAGAGGTAAAACTGCTCCTAACTGTGAAAGGTCCTTTTGCCCTTAAAGTGAAACTCTGGCTTTAATTGCTCAGACCAACAACCAGCCCACTCCCTGAGGTTTTTCCAAGGGCTTTTATTTATTCTTTTAAATTGTATACATGCCCTTTTTGCCATCTTCTAGATGGTCTAGTGATGTGACATGAGCTGTATGTTCTCTCTCAGCAGTGGCCTTCCTGGACTGAGTGGCGCTCACACAATGACATAAAAGCGAAGCTTAGTCCTGGACTACTGTGAACCCAGCCTGTTTTTTGATGCATCCCCCAGGGATTTGCCTATGACATGATGGACTCAATGGCAATGGGCAGAATGAAGTCAGTGTAATTCTGTCTGAAGAGGAACAGTGCTGGACCGAGGTGTAAGCTGTAGACAGCACTGAAGTGTGAAAAGGGTAGGTGCAGCCTGGGCATTTTTTTATTTTGTTTGAAAAGAGTAGGAAGCCCATCAGGTTTTTTTTGCCATCTCTATAACATTTGAGAGATTCCCCTTAACTTTCTGTCCTGTAAACACAACAGGAAGTGAGAGGAAATCTCTTGAAGGTGAATCTTGTGACAGTTGTCAAAAGAAACAAGTGTGCCCTTTTACAACATAAACACACACATCCCTGTTCTGTTCAGTGAGGAGGAAATGCAGATTGTGAGTTCCAATAGCTAGGAACCACGATCTGTAATTTCCTCTAGGTCAATCCCCTCCCCCTTCAGTTAGAAGACACATTAGGGAACACAATTAACCCCTTGATCGCCCCCTAGTGTTAACTCTCTCCCTAAAAAAAATGGGGATATTCATTATAGCAAAAAGTACAAAATATTGTGTGTTTTTTTTTTAATTGTCGCACTTTGTTTATAGCGCAAACATTTTAAAATCGCAGAGATGATCAAATACCACCAAAAGAAAGCTCTGTTTGTGGGAAAAAAAGGACGTCAAGTTTGTTAGGGTACAGCGTCACACGACCACGCAATTGTCTGTTAAAGCGACGCAGTGCCAAATCACAAAAAATGGCCCGGGCATTTTCCGGGGCTGAAGTGGTTAATAAACTACATATTTGCCACCATGGCAGATGACTTGTAGTTCTCAATGCACTCATAGTCAATTCACACTTCTTCCAGGTCACAAACTGAAAGCCCATACAAAAAGGTACACAACTGTCTGTTTTCCCAGTGCTGGATATTGATGCAATCAGAAGATTATGGCATTTTCACATTATATACCATGAAAAAAACCTTGTTACCTGGTTCATTAAATATACATTGTCTGCCTCTTCTGCAGCTGTGACAACATGAACCTATTTAAAACAAAACAAAAACAAAATTTTGAGTATAGTCAATATACATTGTACCCAAAATGCACATTCGCATTTACAACATCTTGTTGTAAAGCTAGACTTATAATGTATATTATTAGGGCTGTTACTGATCAAAATTTTTGTGTTCGATTAATCTTTTTTTTTTTTTTAATCGATTAATTTCGATTAATTATAAAGCACCTACAGATCCAACTACTTTTAGCTGATCTCCTTGCAGGCTGATTCCCAGTGCAGCTCCAACAACTGGAAAAATGGAGAGCAGGATACAAAAAGCACACAAAAGGCAGCGCTCGATAGGAATAGCATTAAAACGTTTATAGTCTTCAAGTAGGTAACAAAAGAAATATTTCACTGGAGATAAAATCGATGTAGCTACATAAACTGTAAAATTGTAGCAAAAGCAGTCATAAAAACATGTAGCTAAGTATGATACTGATATAAAAATGTGTACAATGATACCACCGCTGAATCCAGATGAGGAGTGGTTAACATCAGTCTGTCGGCATGTATATGTCCCATAAAGGGAACTATCACAACTCCCAGTGAATGGTTGTAGAATCCCAGGTTTATAGAGGGAAGTGTAACAGCCCTTGCGTGTGGCAGATAGTAAGGTCCCGCCGGCATGCAGATATGAAGACACAGCAAAGGAGCCCTTCAGATGGACATGGCAAGCCCCGCCGGTGTCCGTGACGTTACTGGATCTCCGACGGAACTCCCTGAAGGCCCAGAAGCCGGCAGAGAGGTGAGTACCAATCAAAAGAATTTTAATCGATCAAAAAGATTTTGATCGATCAAAAAAATTAAAGATTAATCGATTAATTAAAAGTTAATTTGCACAGCCCTATATATTATATATGGAAAGTAGAGAAGTCATATGCATCATATTCATTCACTTTGAAAATGCTCTAAGACAGAATGTATAGCAGTACATGCAAAACACATCTGGATAATAACCCCTTACCGCCAAGCGTACGCATATATGTGGCCTCGGCTTTCAGGGGTTATAGCAGGATGATGCATGCAGCTGCAGACATCATCCTGGTACCGTTTTTTAGAGCGGGCGGTTGGCTCTTTAGGGATAACAACCGATGTGGCTAAAAGACGCTCGGCTGTTATACAGGAAGAGCAGAAGGGGACGTTCCCCCTCACGCCGCCTTCTGCTGTTCTTACCGGGCCTCCTGTCCCACCGGGAGACCCAGTCCACAATCTGGCACTTCCGCCGGCTTTTATTCCAGTCTTCTCTTTCGGTTTACTTGGCTGCCAATGGCGCCAGTTTTTTTTAAAAATGACAGTATTCAGAATCGCCGTTTTTGGCGATCTTAATACTTTGAAATGTAAAGGATTTTAGGCCCCCGATCCCTGCATAAAGAGTACCTGTCACAAGGGATGTATACATTCCTTGTGACAGCAATAAAAGTGATCACATTTATTATTATTTTTTTAAAGTAACAAACATAAAAAAAATAATAATAAAATACATAAAAAAAATATATATTTTAAAGCACCCCCGTCCCCGCGAGCTTGCGCAGCAAAGAAAATGCACACATAAGTTGCACCCGCATATGTAAACGGTGTTCAAATCACACATAAGAGGTATTGCCACGATCGTCAGAGCAAGAGCAAAAATTCTAGCACTAGACCTCCTCTGCAACTCTAAGCTGGTAACCGTTATTTTTTGTTAAAGCACCACTTATGGAGATTTTAAGGTACCGTAGTTTGTCGACATTCCACGAGTGTGCGCAATTTCAAAGCATGACACGTTGGGTATCTATTTACTCGGCATAACATCATCTTTCACAATATACAAAATAAATTGGGCTAACTTAATAAATAATTAAATATATATAATGTTTGGGGGTTCTAAGTAATTTTCTAGCAAAAAATACAGATTTTAAAGGGATAACCTTTTTTTTATGATTCAATAAAGGATATTTTGTTCTATGGCTTATAAAGTGTTACATTATTAAAACTCCTGTGTGATGTGACCTCTGGTATCCTCCTTCCTTACGTAGACGGAAAAGATATTGCTAAAACTATTTACTCACTCTGTCAAATAGTGAAGATTTCTTATTCTTATCTTGACAGCATAATACCAAGTCTCCTTCCACAGCCTTTAAACCATAAGTAGCCATTCGGTAAGATGCAGCTTCATTCCAGACTTTGCTGCAAAAGGCATGGATGTAGAAGATGCGCATTGAATGCGGAAGACTGAGCCAGCATCGAATATATCCTTCATCAGTCATTCCGTATCTATTCAAAGCCCGCAGCATCATCTTTTCTCGTACTTTAAAGTCAGGCATCAATGAAAGCGCACCTTTAGCATCCTCTAAAATAAACATAAGGAATAAATTAAAGCTAACGACCAATCAAAAATTAAAGCTCACAAATCGAGAGTTCCATTTTATGAATAAATATACTATTAACCTGATAAAAAGTGGTAATTTCTCTTTTAGGAAAGTCAAACACATAGTAACAGAATAAAAACAAGAACTACCCATGCTATGGATATACAGAAAAAAATATGAATAATCCAAATGAAACAATGAATGTTAATGTGTAGGGCTGTTGCTCCTGCATATCACATATGATAAAAGCAGCCAGAGATTTGTGTTATGGAGAATGCTATAAATAGATTAGCAGAGCCCTGAATGATTCAACGAACGGTGCTGAAAGTCTTTACCTATGAGAAGAGGGGGTGTGTGCCTCTCCTCCAATCAGCTGTCTTGGCTGCATGGCCAGGCTTTACTGCAGTGTTGAACGAAAAGGTAAAAAACTCCTAACACCATGTGCACTTTCTAAACAGTATATAAAGCTGAAGACAGCAGATAAACATATAAAACGTATGTAGGGAGATTTGTTTCATCACTGTGTATCATCTGAGGCTGTTCACTTCACTGGGTATATGCAACGCTGTATCCTGGCCTAGGCCAACAAGGCCCAGGCCAGCACTTTGCAGGGGGCAGCACAGAAAGGGGTCCCCCCGGCTTGCACTACACTGTTAATGTAGCGCCAGTCTTATGGGGCAGACTGGGCTTAGAGGCAAATTAGTCTAGCGCCCTCATAAAGCAGCCGTATTGCTTTCGGTATGTGGGCGGCCGGCATTCCACAACTGTTTGCTGCTTCTAATTTTAAATGTCCTATCATCCTGTAATACAAACCTTCCTCACTGTGCTATATGTTTTCTGCTGCACCATTGGCATGGTTATATTTTCTTAGTTCTCTCCATAAAATTATCAGAAATGTGTGCTTAAAGTAGAACTATAGGCAACACTTTGAAATGCTTGCTTTCAAATTTGTCTGCTGGAAAAACCTGTCTGCTAGCCCGTACACACGATCGAATCTGTCCGCTGAAACTGGTCTGCGGACCAGTTTCAGCAGATATATTCGATCGTGTGTACGCGGCCTAAGAGAGGGTTATAGCCCCTGTCAGTTTATTTTTTACCATCCCTGTCCCATTTCAGAGATTTCCCTTCACTTCCTGCCCCATAGCCAAACAGGAAGTGAGAAGAAATCTATGCAAATTAGGGGAATCCATTGCCCACGCAGGCCCTCAGAACTAGTGTCCCCACTTGAAAATTGTAGGGCAGGTCTTAACAGAAAGGGGTGGGGCCTTGAAAGAAAGGGGTGTATCATATTTAAATTAGGAGGTGCACAAGTTTAGTCAGGCCTAGGGCAGCACAAAACCTAAATACACTACTGGGTATATGTGAGGGCTTACATCCACTTTAAGTTGCACGTACAACAACTGTTTTTCAGTTAACGCTGCAGTTGCACACAAGTAGAAACATTTTCATAAAAAGCAAGTTAAATTACAGATTATTTATGTTTCACATAAAACAGATTTTTGGTGGCTATTGGGGCTAGCCAAAAAATACAAAAACTACAGTTTAAGCAATTTAAACACAAAATTGCAATTTTACACTTGCCTGACTCAAAAAAGTATCTTTTTGCTTTGTTTACTGGATCATCACAGTCCTCAGGTGTGAAGAATAATTTCACTGCCAGTGCCTGAAGAATATAAAATAGTTTTCATTTTTTGACACCGAATTCTAAACTGTAACAACTGGTATTATTATGCATATTGTTACTGTGAAAAAGAATCTAGACCATTAGGCTGCATTCACACTGTAACGCGGCATTTTTTGCCGCGACAAATTGCGGCGTATTGTACCGCGATTTGCCACGACAAAACAGGTCGTTTTAACCTTTTTTTTTACAACACATTGTTGTCTATGCCAAACGCCGAAAGCCACCTGAAAAAAAGGGTCCGGGACTTGTTTTGAGCTTCAGGCGTACAGCGTTTCGGCGTGGAGATGTGAACCATCTCCATAGACAACAATGTAAAATCACCCCTCCAGCGGCACGAGCGGCAGGCGTAAATACGCTAAGGTGTGAATGCAGCCTTATAGTGCTAGTAAATACAAACATTGTCTTTTGTTTTTCCTTGTCAATTGAAATAACACATGAAGTCTTAAGCCAGCCATTGAAAGTTTGAATCTCAGCCTGTTCCTGGTAAACCATGTATGGGCAGGCTGACTGTGACTGTACCAAAGTTTATTAATCAACTTGGGTACAACCAGGCTATCAGATTACACATGTGATTATTGATAGCAGCTGTTATGGCTGTTAGCAATAATTACTGAGTTTTCCAGGTGGGGATAGCTTCCAGGAAAGAAAGTTGCTCTATGGCCAACTGCGGTGAGGGCAAAATAACAAAAAGGCTAAAAAGACCCAAGAAAAACAAACAGAAAATTGGAGACTGTCTGCTGCTCAAAGCTGTCTAAGGGATCCAACGTCTGCTAAGACCTAAACAGAAAACGGAAAAAAGGATAAAAAAACAAAACAAAAAACAAACAGAAGTCCGGCCTTGTTAATCTGGGAAGATTTACTTAACCAAGAATCACTCACAGATCTAGAAAGGAAACACAATCTTTTAGAGCAGACTTTTCCAACCAGGGTGCCTTGAGGTTTCTTCAGGGGTGTCTAGGCAAAATGCCTAAATATTGTATACCATCTAGCATGTGGATGAAGTCTGCCTTTTAGTTACACAAAGCCACAGGTTTTCATTGTGCACCATTACAAACTTCTAGCTGCTGGAGCCCTAACGACCAATGGCATCCTTGTGTGAACATCCCCTGCCCCTCACCATCAGCGTTGGGGGTCAAATTAGCAGAGTGATGGAGAAACATTGGAATACTAATTAGTACCAGGTTGCAAAAGTGTATTTGCTTTGAAAGAATAATTCACCTCTAATGCTGGGCATCCTACACAGTACATGTGAGGATGTTGCTGCTTTATGAGAAGTTATTAGAACAGTTTTTACATTTTATAATGGGGTGTCTCAAAAAAATTCCCAAATTTTTAAAAGGGTGCCTCGAGATTGTCCATAATAATTTAAAGGGTGCTTTGACTGAAAAAAGGTTGCGAAACACTGCTTTAGAGCACAAGCATAGATGATAGTCTTCCTAAAACCACCTACAGATGGAGGAACGAGAAGCTGAAGCACCCGTACAAGGCCCTTCTAGGATGACAAAAGAAGAATCGGTCTTCCCGAAAGTAGCAATAGCTGAGAGAGAAATTCTCATTGCCTAGATCATATCCACCTGTGTGCATCATGATGGGGGGGATAGAGCACACACATTTAGGCGCTGGTCCTTGTGGCTGCTCCCCTCCTCTCTCATGGCACGTTTTCAGCGTGACGTTGGCGGGACTATGTTGGCTGGCAGCCCTTCCACATCTTTACGGTAATCACAATTTCACACCACTATGTCATCTTCACATGGTGTCCTTCAGTCTATATTCCTGCACATTCACATTGCACTGTTTTGTGGTTCTTTTTTGGCTTTCCCTTCACTACTTTTTAGGGCATTCTCCCACATTTCCTTCTACCCATCACCCCCCACTTCCCTACCCGATCCCTCTCTCACCTTTAACACATCATCCCTATGCTGAATTCTTCAGCATAGGGCGATGGCGGAGCACACGACAGCCGGTAATCGAGGCCATGGTTTTGTGAAGTGCCAAGCTTCCTTCTGTGACCTGCGCCATCTGGTGATGGCCATTGGCATTACAAGTAAAACAGCATGTGTAATTTTCCACTGCCATCTCCTTCCCTTTAATTAGAACCCCACAACATTATATATATTTTTTATTCTAACACCCTAGAGAATAAAAGAACGATCGTTGCAATACATTGTCACGCCGTATTTGCGCAGAGGTCTTACAAGCGCACTTTTTTGGGGAAAAAAATACACTTTTTTAATAAAAAAATAAGACAACAGTAAAGTTATCCCAATTTTTTTTATATTGTATAATGTTACGCCGAGTAAATTGATACCCAACATTTCACGCTTCAAAATTGCGTCCGCTCGTGGAATGCCGTCAAACTTCTACCCTTTAAAATCTCCATAGGCGATGTTTAAAAAATTATACAGGTTGCATGTTTTGAGTTACAGAGGAGGTCTAGCGCTAGAATTACTGCTCTCGCTCTAACGATCGCAGCGATACCTCACATGCTTGGTTTGAATTCCGTTCACATATGCGGGCGCTACTCGCGTATGTGTTCGCTTCTGCGCGCAAGCTCGTCGGGACAGGCGCGTTTTCTGGCTCCTTACTTTTTAAGATTCCAAGCACATTTGTCATAATTACCAATTATGTTTTTATCTTATTTTGTACTTATTTATTGATGTAACATGAATATCATATGCAACATGCTCTAGTCTGTTATGAATAAACAAGCTGTTTACTTTATATTGATTGTCTCATCCAACCCAAGTGTTGTGTTTCATTCAAAGTCCCCCTGTCCCCAATTTGCCCCTTTTGTCCATATCCAGAGAGACAACGAAAATAAATTTCCGTTTGGTAAACTGGAGCCCAGCCGAGGAACGGAATAACAATGTTCTTGCTGAAAGGCAGAGAAAGAAGTCCTGGGCTTCAACAATTTTTTGTCCCTAAGCAAAACCAGAAAGGGTTCTTTGCCATGTAAAGCCTTCAGTTCAAACACTTGCCTTGATGGGGTGAAGGCAACAAAAAACTCCACCTTGTGTGTGAGCGTAGGGAGATATGTCTCTAATCAGTTCCTCTGAAGTGCAGATAAAGCAGATTTAGATCCCATGGAGTCACAGTGGAACAGACAAGGGTAGTTAAATGGGAGAGAGGCTCTCTGTACAAGGGCCTCAATTAAAAAGCGAGAGACCATCAATCACTGAAATAGAATATAAAAGGGCAAAATCCTGATCCCAGATAGTGCTGATAGCCTAAAATTGGTCCAGACTCAGCTAAACGAAGGGGAACATTCAACCCACAGAAACTGCTAGGGTTGATAAAGTATGCCCTCAACATCGATGATATACTGATGGTAACCCTTGCAGTAAGTAAACTTCTTAGCTTTGGCCATATTAGGAATCACAGATTAGGAATGGTCCCTGTCTCTTAGAACCTGGGCTTCAACAACCATGCTGTTAAAGTCAGTGATTGAAGCACAATGTTACTCGGTCTTAAGTCATAAAATCCTGGTGATGCCACATCCACCTGGGACAAAATAGATCTATGTGAATAGCTGCTGAACCTGGCGGTCCACATCCAGCATTCTCCACCTGTGACAAAGGTCTTGGAACACCTCCGGGTATAGGGACCACTCCCCTCTATCCAGGTGCTATTGGCTGAGGTAGTCAGCCTGTCAATGGTGGCTGATTTAGGTCACTGACGTGCCACTGTCCGAGAATCTGGATCTAATGACCTTCAAGCAGGATGGTCCAACCCTGCAGAGACGCTAAAGGTTCAGGATGTTGAAATTTTGAAGACGACCAAGTTCATTACACTGACAGGGTGCTTAGCACTCCTCCGGAGCCTAACATGCTGGCATCCATTGTTCGGATTCTCAAAAAGATGGGAAGGAAGGACTCTTCCAATACCAGAATTGAATTCCTGAGCCATCAGGCCAGGGACAACCTTATCTGACCATGGTCTTTGCACAGGTGTTCTCCCTGTGCAGCCTGTCCAAGTCTCTTGCAGCCACAATAATTCCTCTTTTCCACCCCCATTGTTTTTAAGGGACACGCTTCTGGGTGTAAGAAGGAAGCAACAAGTGCATGGATGACAACTCTGCCACCTGTGACACAGGAGGTTGAAAATCTGTAATCTGTATGTGTGCACACGCCTGTGCGTCCACATGCACACTCCTTCCCTATTTATAACTTTATCATCACTGCAGCTAGGTAGAAGAAAGTGGGAAAAAATGGTAACGTTTCTGTGGTAAAGCCCACAAAAGAAAATATTGTTGACTCACGTCGCCTTTGCAGTTCATAAAGCAAAAAGCAAGCCCAGAATAACTCCCCTCACAAAATAGCCATCGGCTACAGTTGCTACAGTAGCAAATACCACAAATGTATCCTCAGCACTTAAAGCAAAACTTCACCCTAAGGGCTCGTTGGCTTTACATACGCTTTGTTAAAGCACTCTAAATGCCAGTCAAAGCCAATCACTGAATTCAATTAAATGGTAAGCTTACAGTCCTGTTTACACCTTGCGATTGCTTTGCTTTCTAGGCTGACTGGAGAGAGTTCTGGAATCTTTATATCTAGTCTGAATCTAGCAGTAGCAGTTGATGACTCTACGAACTTCCAAAAAAACACCAGTTACCAACTGGGAAAACCTGTGATTGTTGGCTGACTAGAGACTTCAAAGATTTAACAAACAATATTAATCTACCAACAGCTGTTGATAGTGGAGAAATCTTTAAAACTAACAGAAAACAGGCTTGAAGAAAACCTGCCCACTCTCCTAAAGACATCAGTAAAAAAACGAAATGAGACATGCTGATTGTTAGCAGGATTATCCTGTGCTAACAGTTTTTTAGTGGCTGGCGTATATTTCTGCTGCAGGTTGCAGTATAACCAGAAGGTTTAAGATGTGATATGATGTTATGTCCACATTTACACGTCACTCTAGCCAATTATATAACAGAAAGAAAATTATACCTTTAATGCTAATAAAAGTCCATTACCATCACTCCCCTATTGTTTATCGGTATTCTTACCGTTTCTTCTTTTAGCAAAGCTAATCCAACTTCCTGTGATTGTATATTCCGCCCTTTTCCAAATCTCTGAGGTCCATAATAGTTTAGAAATCCTCTTACCTGTAATGATAAGCTCAGATGAAACAGAAAAATATAGCTGAATGACCCAAATTTCCATCTGTCCATATTTAAAGTGGAAATGCAAACAACTATATTAACACTTGAAATAAATGAGCATCAACTATCATACTCACTATAAAATTATTAATTCTGTTAAGCCAGTTTTCTAATACAGATATTATTGTCAGACAGAAAAGTCAGGTTTCCCTGCTTTCCTCTACTTTAGTTAGACCAATGCCGTTTTGTCAAGGACCACCCCAGCCTGTGAGTCTGAAGCTCTCAAACAGCACACTGATAAAGTTACTTCTGTGCTCCCCTTCCTATCAGCCAACTCTCTGTGTACTGTATGTGTAAAAGCCAGACTGACCTACACTGCTGCCTCTTCCCCTATGAAACCTGCTGTGCAAAGAACCGATGATAATATAAAGACAAACTGGTTTACTATTTTTATATTTATTTTACAATTTATTTTTGATGAATACCTGTACATAACAGAGTTAAATAGGAATATACAGTGCCTTGCGAAAGTATTCGGCCCCCTTGAACTTTGCAACCTTTTGCCACATTTCAGGCTTCAAACAAAGATATAAAACTGTACATTTTTGTGAAGAATCAACAACAAGTGGGACACAATCATGAAGTGGAACGAAATTTATTGGATATTTCAAACTTTAACAAATAAAAAACTGAAAAATTGGGGGTGCAAAATTATTCAGCCCCCTTAAGTTAATACTTTGTAGCGCCACCTTTTGCTGCAATTACAGCTGTAAGTCGGTTGGGGTATGTCTCTATCAGTTTTGCACATCGAGAGACTGACATTTTTGCCCATTCCTCCTTGCAAAACAGCTTGAGCTCAGTGAGGTTGGATGGAGAGCGTTTGTAAACAGCAGTTTTCAGCTCTTTCCACAGATTCTCGATTGGATTCAGGTCTGGACTTTGACTTGGCCATTCTAACACCTGGATATGTTTATTTGTGAACCATTCCATTGTAGATTTTGCTTTATGTTTTGGATCATTGTCTTGATGGAAGACAAATCTCCATCCCAGTCTCAGGTCTTTTGCAGACTCCATCAGGTTTTCTTCCAGAATGGTCCTGTATTTGGCTCCATCCATCTTCACATCAATTTTAACCATCTTCCCTGTCCCTGCTGAAGAAAAGCAGGCCCAAACCATGATGCTGCCAACACCATGTTTGACAGTGGGGTTGGTGTGTTCAGGGTGATGAGCTGTGTTGCTTTTACGCCAAACATAACGTTTTGCATTGCCAAAAAATTCGATTTTGGTTTCATCTGACCAGAGCACCTTCTTCCACATGTTTGGTGTGTCTCCCAGGTGGCTGGTAGCAAACTTTAAACGACACTTTTTATGGATATCTTTAAGAAATGGCTTTCTTCTTGCCACTCTTCCATAAAGGCCAGATTTGTGTAGTATACGACTGATTGTTGTCCTATGGACAGAGTCGCCCACCTCAGCTGTAGATCTCTGCAGTTCATCCAGAGTGATCATGGGCCTCTTGGCTGCATCTCTGATCAGTCTTCTCCTTGTATGAGCTGAAAGCTTAGAGGGACGGCCAGGTCTTAGATTTGCAGTCGTCAGATACTCCTTCAATTTCAATATTATCGCTTGCACAGTGCTCCTTGGGATGTTTAAAGCTTGGGAAATCTTTTTGTATCCAAAACCGGCTTTAAACTTCTCCACAACAGTGTCTCGGACCTGCCTGGTGTGTTTCTTGTTCTTCATGATGCTCTCTGCGCTTTGAACAGACATCTGAGACTATCACAGTGATTGTGTCCCACTTGTTGTTGATTCTTCACAAAAAATTACAGTTTTATATCTTTATGTTTGAAGCCTGAAATGTGGCAAAAGTTTGCAAAGTTCAAGGGGGCCGAATACTTTCGCAAGGCACTGTAAAAAGGAAATTTGTCTAGAATTCAGCTGTAACATTCTTATAATTCATGGATTTCAATAGTTGATCCTTCATGCAACTTTCTGAATAGTTACAGTATAATTATGTTGTATCAACCGTTTTATTGCTGAAAATACCTTAGGGTCCTTTCACACAGGCTTGTCCGCTTTGCTCAGCAGGGATCAATCCGCTGATCCCCGCTGGGCAGGCAGATGACAGGTCTGTCTCCGCTCACTGTGCTGAGATAGATCTGTCAAAGCCTCGCTGTCCTCTATGGAGATAGGATAAAAAATGGACCGCCTGTCTGTTTTCATCCGATCCTATGGACGGATGGAAAATAGGGTTTCCATCCGTCTGGATTTCATGGGCAGAATCGGATCGGATATCGGCAAGTGTCAGCGGACATGTCACCGCTGACATCCGCTGCTCCATAGGAGAGAATAAAGCATCTGATCAGGACCGCCTGAAAAACTGACAGGCGGACCTGATTGGAAAGCCTGTGTGAAAGGGCCATTAGGGTCCAGTCACACCATTTACCTTTGGCAGTTGCAACACAAAGACAGTTTCACTCAAGCGCAGTGGTGTGTGCTGAGAAAAAGTAATGCATGCAGTACCTTTTTTTTTTTTACAGCACAGTGGGTTGTGATGCAAACCATCACAAAACTGCTGTGGTGAAAAGTACACCCAAATGAATGAGGCCTTAGTGAAATAATCCCAAAGGCCCTAGAGTTGAGTTCCAGACAGTTTCTAACAGAAACACCTGCTATTTGTTTACATTAGATGGCCAGCAGCCTGCTAGGATCTGCTCTCAAACAAAAACATACAGCCTTTGTTGTGAATTAATTTCTTCACAATGCTTATAGATACATAGATGAATGAGGGATTGTTAAAGGCCTCATGCACACTGGCTGTTTGGCTGATGTCTGCCATTCCCAGCAATATTAAGTTTCCAGGAAATACAAGTGCAGTGTCCAGACCTGCTGTCAGCAGCCTGTCCAAATCTATGAAAGTCTAAAATACACAGCATCTAGACGCTAAGTTGCACAGTCATTTAGGATATATCAAGAACACAGAAATTGGCCAGCTATGTTTTGTTAAACCCTTACCTTGATATTATGCACCGCATCTTCAATTCTCTGATTCAATTTACAAGCATCACCGCTGTGATTTCTAACATTTCTCAAGGTTAGTGTAAAATGGTTGCCAGTAAGCTGTCCGAGATGTAAATGACACTTTGCAGGTCGTACGTTATGTATTTTTATACCATTTTTTTCAAGCAGCTTTCCAATTTTCTGCATTCTAAATAGAAAAGAAAAAACAAATATTGTTGTTTATTTTATTTAGAATTAAAGCCAACATTTTTTTTTTTTTAGTTTTGGATTAGACCTTTTGGATTTTTACTGCTATTCAAGGCTCCATTAGAGAAATGTAACTTTAATTTCTCTCCTGATGACAAAGGTAGGAAAGTGAGGGAAAATTTTGAAGGGGGCACAGACAAAAATAAAAATCTGATGCGAGTCTTCACCTGCTTGTAAAATCCTTACCTCCTTGCTGCAGTGACTCTGCTGGACATGGAGTTCTACTCACATGGGCTGCTGGCTTCTTTGTTCACCTGTGTGCGTTACCTGCTGTAGTGTTGATTTATATTTGTTTCGTTTTCTACCACTTCCTGGTTCGCCTTCCAGTCTACTGCTGCATATATAGTCATGCTCAGTGCAGTTTGCCTGAGCAACTTCCTAGTTTTTCTGAGCTTACAATGGTAATGGTTGAATTACAATGGTAAAAAATGGCAAATATCTAGCCCACAGAAGTTTTAGAATCATGCAGTATCTAATACCAACTTTGCTAGTTCTAATAAATACAAACTCATATCTACCAGCCCTTGTCAAGGGGTCTTAGGTCCACTAGTCTCCCAACCCTCTTGTTCTAGCAGAGGGTGGAGAAACTGCACACAGCAACTGTAGTTGACATTGGGTAAGAATGTAACTATGTTCTATGTGCAACACTGACACTTGGGGAATTATTTCAATGCAGATGAATCAGTTTGTGTCTTGTAAAACACATGCACCAGAACATATACCTACAGTAAATGTTTAGGGAATGTCGCAATAACCTTACAAATATACCCCATGGTGTAACTGGTGTACAAGAAGATTAAACAAAAAACTGGACTTGTTCTTAAAGGGAAACATTGATGATTTTTAATTCATTATATTTCACTTTTTTAATTTACAATGAATAAATTAATCTTGTATGTTATGCAGGAATGTAGGAGGCAAAGCAGACAGCAGCACTGTCAGTCTGGGGGAAGCGGGGTGTTATATACACTACCAGATTTAGAGACACTAACAAATTGAAGCCAAACTCCGGCTCACACTGCAGTTACAGCACTAAATGTGTTGATGGGGGAATCAAGCAAAGAAATCTGTAAGGTGAACTTACACTGGACCCCCTCCCTGGTGCAACCGGTCCCGCTGTACCTGAAGCCAGTGATCTCCCGCACTGACACGTAAAAGATTGTAAAGAAGTTTTACCGGTCCGGGGATCAGAAATCCCCCACAGCTTTCTATCCTAACCGTACCGTGTAAAGGTACAGATAGGTTCCATTCTGATTGATTGGTGCAGACCAATCAGAACCCGCATTGCCCATCCTGTCAGCGCTGGAGAAGAGGGGAGAAAGTTACAGGGATTTCAAATCCCGGGACCGGTGAAGCGGCTATATGATGTGTCAGTGTGGGAGATTGTCGTGCTTCAGGTACAGTGGAACCAGGTGCGATGGGGAGGGGGTCCAGTGTAAGTTCACCATAAAGATTTTCTGTAAAGGTGAACTTACACTTTAACCACTTAAGACCCGGACCTTTAGTCAGCTAAAGGACCCGGACAGATTTTGCGATTCGGCACTGCGTCGCTTTAACAGACAATTGTGCGGTCGTGCGACGTGGCTCCCAAAAAAAATTGGCGTCCTTTTTTTCCCACAAATAGAGCTTTCTTTTGGTGGTATTTGATCACCTCTGCGGTTTTTATTTTTTGCGCTATAAACAAAAATAAAGCGACAATTTTGAAAAAAAATCTATATTTTTTACTTTTTGCTATAATAAATATCCCCCAAAAATATATATAAAAATATATATATTTTCCTCGGTTTAGGCCGATACGTATTCTTCCACCTATTTTTGGTTAAAAAAAAAATAAAAAATTGCAATAAGCGTTTATCGGTTGGTTTGCGCAAAATTTATAGCGTTTACAAAATAGGGGATAGTTTTATTGCAATTTTATAATTTTTTTTTTTTTTACTACTAATGGCGGCGATAAGCGATTTTTTTTCGTGACTGCGACATTATGGCGGACACTTCGGACAATGTTGACACATTTTTTGGACAATTGTCATTTTCACAGCAAAAAATGCATTTAAATTGCATTGTTTATTGTGAAAATGACATTTGCAGTTTGGGAGTTAACCTCAAGGGGGCGCTGATGGGGTTATGTGTTCCCTAATGTGTGTTTACAACTGTAGGGGGGGTGTGGCTGTAGGTGTGACGTCATCGATTGTGTCTCCCCGTACTTTACCTCCGGGGACCGATCGCCGGACTCCAGCGGCGATCGGGTCCGCGAGTCCCGTGGTCCCGGAGCTTCAGACCGGGTCACGGGAGCACGCCCGCGACCCACGCCTGGGTACTAGTACAGGACGTACCTGTACGTGGATGTGCCCAGCCGTGCCATTCTTCCGACGTATATGTGCAGGAGGCGGTCCTTAACTGGTTAATGTATGGCCTGCCTAAGAGGAAAAAAGAGATTAAAGAAGTCCAGCCTTCGCTCGTTTGGCTAGGCTTCTTTTCTATGGGTCACAGGAGTGCAATTTGTTTTGCACTCCTGTGACTCAGTTTTAGCAGAGAGAAGACTGAAGTCCGCTCACCGCTGACATCACAGAAATCAGTCCATGCACCGTGTCATCCCTACAATGGAAGTCTGGATCCGCCAGGTGCGTGGACCTATACCCGTTTCGGCCATTCAGTGTGAGCCGTTGAGAGCCTGAGATGGCTGTTACCCACTCATCCACAGGTCAGCTCTCCAGTGAGCAAGGAGGAGCAGAGCAGAGAGACACTGATTGACATTCAGCAGCTCTCTGCTCGGGGATGTTCAATCTCTCGGTTCTCAGTGCAGAGGTGCCAGGGGAACGATGCTGCATCCACCGAGGTAAGTATAATGGAGGGGGAAAAAAACATACTTCTCTTTTAACTTCCACATAAGGAAATACTTCTTCACAGTAAGAGTTGTGAAAAGAAGAACTACTTCTGGCCAGTTTAGTAGATTGTTTAAAAAAAAAAAAAAAAGAGCTAGATGTATACCAAGATGCACAAAATATAGCAGAATATTAACATTTACAGGTTATAACACAAGAGTTTGTTGATTCAGGGAACATCAGATTGCCTTCTGGACTATGCATTATTATTATGTTTTGTCTTCCTCTGGATCAACTGTGGATTTAGGGTTCTGTATATGGAGGTTTTCTCTTTATTTATTGAACAATATGCTCTTTTTCAACCTAACTATGCAACTACAAAAAGTGTAAAGAAGAAAACTTACCTCTCTGGAGTCACTTTCTTGACAACCATAGACTGATAAGTAATGGCTTTCTTATCTTTAATTCCTGCATAACTGAAGTCTGAGGGAAGCACACCAAGAACAGATGACAGGTAGCTGATAGCCTCTAGTGTTTCCAAGTTCTCCTTCTCAAGGGTAAATGCTGCAATACAATCACACATGTTTTAATAACTAAATGCTATTAAACAAAATCAAGTTATTTAGGTTTATTAAAAAAAAAAAGTCTCAAGTCTGACCTCTAATAATTCCTGAAGCTTAGGTCCAGAGTAGGGTTGCACGGTACGTTTTTTTCTACCGGCAAGTACCGATACCGTCAGTCAAATATTTGCAGATACCAAATGCGATGAGATTTGAGCCCATACAAAATGAAGAGGCTCAAATCGTACCACAAAGAATCGCATGCGGTTTGGGCGGGAATGTGGTGCGCTCCTGTGTGAACCTAGGCTGAAGTCACTATGACAATCAAATCGCATGTGATTTAAACAAGAATTGCACCTAAACCACCAAATTTTAACACATATAAAAATACTGTTTATAACTCTTCATTAGCGCCTGAATCAATACCCCCGATCAACATTTTACTACAATAGCCAGTAGTAAAAATTTTGGGAATGTTGTGATGTAAGAAAATATATTTTACAGTTATAACTGATTTTTTATTATAACAACAACAATTGAACCACTCTGCATGTACAATAATTCTCTCCCTCAAAGTATTGTTGTAACATAAATAATGATACTGTATATGTAGGAAGTGGGAAATGGATGTGAAGAATGCAACCTTTTAGACAAATTCCAGGCAATCTTGAGGGTATAATACAGGTATATTTAAAGTGGATTTTTAAACCTGGTACACACAGTAAGGTTTTTTTTTTTTTGTTCAACCCAGTGGGCTGAACAAAAAGAAAATGGAGGAACTCCTACTATGTGATGTTAGTACAGCGATCTCCCTGCTGAGCTATTGTGATCTGACAGATGACCCCTCCCCAGGGCGCAACACACCGATTGATGCTGGCAGCCATTGGTTGCCAGTGCTGATCGGATGCTGGTTTTCCAGCATGCTCGTTTGACAGAAGCCAGTTGTGAGATTGGCTTCTGTCGCACAAGGACCCAATGTCGTCCAGTTTCTACTGTACCAGCTAATTTTGGCTGATACTCAGCCATGCGTACAGTGCTTTGCCCATCAGATTAACCTCATCTTAGTTGTTCCTTCCCCCTTACACCACAACAGAGTTTTTTTTTTTTTTAAACAAAAGCTGCCCAATACCTCCTGATTCTTTACCTAGGTGACAATGACATATGGCTCCCCAGCCTTCACTTCCAAGTATTTCAGACCTAACTGAGACCTGCGGCTTCCCTACTTACGTGCAGAGACCCATAGAATGCATAACAAGAAGTTTTTCCGAGAAATTTTCTCAAGATAGTGCCGATGGAGAGTAGTAGAGTGGCATAACATGAACTTCAATAAGCATGTTTTTTTTTTCTTATGCTCATACAGGAGGAAATATTAGACAGAGGGAATTTACTTCCACCATCATACATACACACGATATTTGGAGGTACTTGGACAGAAAATCCACATATGTGTTTACAGTTTTAAATTCTAATTTTTAAACCACTGACAAGACTGGACATCAGAGGTGCGTTTGATCATTTTGGGACTTCCTCATACAGTACAACCATTTATGGACAACACTCAGAGAATGAGAGACATATACTCACGCTGTAATTGTACCCAGCTATCAAAACTTCCTGTGTGAAGTGACAGAAACAGATTCATTCCTACCTGTGAATATTTCAGAGTGCCCGTCTGTTCTCTGCCTCTTCCCGGAGGAGCTCTTTTTCTCTCTGAACCTCACAGTTACGGAGGCTCTTTGCACTCCATCAATGTCTTTCTCTGAAAATGATTTGGTTTCTACTAACTTCCCAAATTTCCTGCTGATGAAATGATGCACAGATGTCCTGTGTTCTTTACTCACATCTGGTTGAAATGTAAACGTAGAGTTTTTGACTTTTGCATCTAAAAATGTAAAGAATTTGCCTGCTTCCTCTTCAGATGTGAGTCCAGAAAGCTCTTGGTAATCCAGGTTTGGTTTAGCTAAGAGCTCTGTATTTTTGGTGAACGTTACCAGGAATGGGAATGTCTGTCGCACAGCGCTGTGAATGGTGGCTCGGTTATCTTTACTGGAAAAAAGGCCCAAAGAAAGTTCACTTGACTCACAACTTTTAACTTGGGATTCAAAAGAAGATTTTACCGAGTTGGCAAAGTTGTTTAAAGCTTTTTGCACATCTATACTCAACAAAAGCTTAAGTAAGTTATGTAAGCCTTCCTCACAATCCAATGGACTGAGGATCTCAGCGACATCGTCCACAATATCCTTCATTGGTTCACCTTTACATTCAGCCTGTCCTGGTATGGTGGTACCTTCAACATCCCTTGGGTCAGTCTTCTGTTTTTTAAACTCAGGTTCATCATCATTCTCTCTCAGTTTGAGTTCAGGTTCTTTAATGTGACCCTCGGTAACCAGATGACCGGTGACATCAATCTCTGTTACAACAAAGTCAGCTGGAAAATGTTTGATAGTTCCATAAAAACCAACATGATCACTAACATAACAAAGAGAATCAAATAATTTATCTGTTACTTTGTCTTCCATTTTGCAGTTGCATAATCTAAAAAAAAAAAAAAAAAACAAAAGCAGATTGTTCACACAAATATAGCAAACAATGAACACAACATTTATGCATCCTTCACATAGACAGGCACGGGCAGCATCAAAAGAAAGTGTATTATTGCGGATGAGCTGACGGGTTGTTGCAGACAGCCATCCAGCCTACATAAAGCAATGATAGGTTGATAGTAGACACAATTGTCCGATGATCCCTCTATGTACTGTACAATGCAGGGCTTGACAAATTTGGTTGGAATCTAGGAGCCAGCTAAAAAAGTTAGGAGCCAAATATGCGCCCCGTCCCGCTGAGCTTGCGTGCAGAAGCAAATGCATACGCGAGTAGCTCACGCATATGAAAGCTGTGTTCAAACCACACATGTGAGGTATCACCGTGATTGGTTTGAGCGAGAGCAATAATTCTAGCCTTAGACCTCCTCTGTAACTCAAAACATGCAACCTGCAGAATTTTTTAAACGCCGCCTATGGGGATTTTAAAGGGTAAAAGTTTGTCACCATTCCACGAGCGGACGCAATTTTGAAGTGTAACATGTTGGGTATCAATTTACTAATTTAAACTCTAGACGCAATTGCAACCTGCGCCCGGGGTTTGTCGAGCCCTGGTACACTGGATATAAAAAGTCTACATACCCCTGTAAAAATGTCAGGCTTCTGTGATGTAAAAACATGAGACAAAGATAAATCATTTCAGAACTTTTCCCACCTTTAATGTGACCTATAAACTGTACAACTCAATTGAAAAACAAACTAAAATCTTTTGGGGGGGGGGGGGGGGGGGGCGGGGGAGTAAAAAAAGGGATTTTTAATAACAGCTTACCTGTAAAATCCTTTTCTTGGAGTACATCACGGGACACAGAGCGCATAGTCATTACATATGGGTTATATGGAGTACCTTCAGGTGTGGACACTGGTGTAATCAACTTCACAGGAAGTTCCTCCCTATATAACCCCCTCCCACTGAGAGTGCTTTAGTTTTGTAGCAAGCAATTTCTCTGAGGTTACACAATGTTCCCACAAAGAGGGGTGGGAGCTCTGTGTCCCGTGATGTACTCCAAGAAAAGGATTTTACAGGTAAGCTGTTATTAAAAATCCCTTTTTCTTGATCGTACATCACGGGACACAGAGCGCATAGTCATTACATATGGGATGTCCCAAAGCAATGCTCTATGAAGGGAGGGAGACCGTAAGGCCAAAAATAGCCAAACAGAAACTATATCAGGAGGTAAAATAGCTCCACCAACAGAAAAAGGGGGCGTGAACCGGGCCAGAGGATTCTATACTGCTGCCCGTAGGACCGCCTGCCCAAATGCTGCGTCCGCAGCCTTTGTGACGTCCAACTTATAAAATTTAGTAAACGTATGTACGGAAGACCAGGTTGCCGCTTTGCAAACCTGTGCCATAGAGATCTGATGGTGTGCCGCCCAAGAGGCACTCATGGCCCTCGTAGAATGGGCCTTAACTGATAAGGGCGGTGGAACGCGCTTCAGACCATAGGCCTGAAAAATCAGCTGCTTAATCCACCTAGCCAAGGAAGACTTGGCAGCCGGCTGACCCTTCTTGGGGCCATCCGGAAGAATGAAAAGCACATCTGTTTTCCTAATCTTTTCTGTAGCCTTGAGATAAACTCTCATGGCTCGGACCACATCCAAAGTATGAAGCAATCTTTCCTCTCTGGACTGGGGAGTAGGAAAGAAGGATGGTAGGACTAGGTCCTGATTCAAGTGAAAACTGGATATGACCTTAGGAAGGAAAGAAGGCTGAGGCCGCAGAACCACTCTGTCCTTATGCAGAATAAGGTACGGTTCCCTGCAAGACAAGGATGCCAGCTCGGAGACCCTTCTGGCCGAAGCCATAGCCACCAAGAAAACCAACTTTCGGGTTAGCAGCACAAGAGGGATTTCTGCCAGAGGTTCAAACGGCTGCTTTTGTAAAGCTGACAAGACCAGATTTAAATTCCAGGGGCAGAGGGGAGCTCTAATAGGGGGATTTACATGCAAGACCCCCTGCAAAAAGGTTTTTACAAGCGAATGTGTGGCCAAAGGCCTTTGAAACCATATCGATAAGGCAGACACCTGCCCCTTTAGAGTACTAAGAGCCAACCCCTTGTCAACGCCAACCTGGAGGAATCGCAAGATCCTGTCAATAAAAAACTTGCGAGGATGCCCTCCTTGAGACTCGCACCACTCCACATAGGTTCTCCAGACTCTGTAATAGATATTTCTAGAGACTGGCTTTCTAGCTTGAATTAACGTAGATATGACTTGGGCAGAGAGGCCTCTGCCCTTAAGAATTAGAGATTCAGCCGCCAAGCCATCAAATTTAGCTGCTGTGAAGCAGGGTGGTAGATCGGGCCCTGAGACAGCAGATCTGGGCGCAGGGGGAGTGGCCACGGTGCCCTTACTGACATCCTCACGATGAGTGCGTACCAAGCCCTTCTGGGCCAGGCTGGGGCCACCAGGATCACCGGCCTGCGCTCCACCCTGATCCTTCGTAGAAGGCGGGGAATCATCTGTAGTGGAGGGAACGCATACAGGAGAGAAAACTGGTGCCAGGGGCAAACCAACGCATCGGTCCCGTAGGCCGAGGGGTCCCTGGCTCGGGATACAAATTTGTCCAATTTCTTGTTGAATCTTGTTGCCATGATGTCCACATCGGGAACTCCGAATCTTTGGCAAATCTCTTGGAATACCTGGGGGTGAAGAGACCACTCTCCCGGGAGTAACTGTTGACGACTCAAAAAATCTGCTTGAGAATTGTCTATCCCTGGGATGAACACTGCTGAGATGCAGGGTACATGGGCTTCGGCCCATGCAAAAATTAGGTTTACTTCCCTTTGAGCCGCCAGGCTCTTTGTGCCCCCCTGGTGGTTTATGTATGCCACCGCCGTGGCATTGTCGGACTGTATCCTTACTGGCAGACCCTGCAGGGGGAGAGTCCAGGCGACCAGGGCCAACCGAACAGCTCTGATCTCTAGGACATTGATGGGAAGCAGACTTTCTGCCTCTGACCACTGTCCCTGCTGGGTCCGTTTTCCTAAGATTGCCCCCCAACCTGTTAGGCTGGCATCTGTGGTTACTATTTTCCACGAGATGGGGCAAAAGGTTTTCCCTTTTGATAATTTTTGAGGGATCAGCCACCAGTACAGGCTGTGCCTGACTTCTGGAGAAAGAACTAATGGACGGTCTAATGCCTGTATGGACTTGTTCCAAGCAGAGAGAATAGCTGCTTGCAGAATTCTGGTATGGATCTGGGCGTAGGGCGCTGCTTCGAAGGCGGCCACCATCTTCCCCAGCAGTCGCATGCATAGGCGAATAGTCGGCTTCTTTTTGCCTAAGACTATTTGAATCGTTTGAATCAACGACCTGATCTTCCCTTGAGGTAAAAATACCCTCTGGCATTCTGTATCTAACCGAAAGCCTAGATATTCCAACTGTCTTGTGGGATGTAACCTTGATTTTTCTTGGTTCACAATCCACCCGAACTCTTCTAGATGCCGCACTGTGCGGACTACTGCATGATTGAGGTTGGAAGCTGAACTGTCGATAACCAGGAGATCGTCCAGGTATGCTAGGACCAAGATGCCTTCTGTCCTTAGGACGGCTAGTACCGGGGCTAACACCTTTGTGAATACCCGTGGAGCTGTTGCCAACCCGAAAGGGAGGGCTACGAACTGGTAATGACTTTGGTTTATCGTAAAACGAAGAAACTTGTGATGTGCTGGGTAAATTGGCACATGCAGATATGCATCCTTTATGTCTATAGATGCTAGGAAGTCGCCCTGATGCAGGCTGGTTGTCACTGAACGTATGGAGTCCATACGGAAGGTCTGAATCCTTAGAAAGCGATTTAGACGTTTGAGGTCTAATATAGGCCTGACGTCGCCATTGGGTTTTGGTATAACAAAAAGGTTGGAGTAGAATCCCAGACCCCTTTCTTGGGTTGGTACTTCTACAATTACTCCTTGGAGCAAGAGGCGATCCAACGCCTTTACGAGAGAGGCCCTCTTTAACGGGTCGCTTGGAAGACTTGACCCCTGAAAATGAGGAGGGGGGATTTCTCGAAACTCTAGTTTGTAGCCTGAGGCTACTACGGACCGAACCCAAGAGTCGGGAATTCTGGCCTTCCAGACTTCGGAGAAAAACTGAAGCCTTCCCCCCACCCAAGAGAGTGGGGGCGCCCCTTCATGAATCTGATTTGATGACTGGTTTAGCCGGCTTGCGAGACCAGGGCCTCTTGTTTGCCGCGGCTTGTCCCTGTGGGCGGCTATTAACTGCTGAACGCCCGGGAGGCCGTCGATACTGACGGGAAGTCGAAGGGGCCGAGCCTGCAATGGCCTGTCGTTTAAACGTGGGCCCACGCGGTCTTTTCTTGACCGGTAAGGAAGTACTTTTTCCACTTGATATGGTGTGGATATATTTATCTAGGTCTTCCCCGAATAGTCTTCCCCCATGAAAGGGAAACCCTGCTAGAAGCTTTTTGCAGGGTGCCTCTGCTGACCAGTTCTTTAGCCACAAAAGACGACGCATGTGAACCATCAGTAGAGATAAACGAGATGCCTGTTGGATGGAGTCCTTAATAGCATCTACTGCAAAGCAGAGAGCCCTAGGGAATTCTGCTAATTCATGAGTATGCTGAGCCGGCATGTCCTTCAATATATGCTTTGCCTGATCCTTCAAGGCCTGACAAACACCAATGGCTGCTACTACTGGCTGAACCATGGCACCTACTGAGGTAAAAGCTGCTTTCAGTAGTGTCTCGAATTTCTTGTCGACCGGATCCTTGAACATATGGACATTTTCAACCGGACAAGTCAGGGATTTATTCACGCAGGAAATGGCTGCGTCCACTGTAGGGAGAGCCCATTTCTTTACATATTCCTCTTCCATAGGGTAGAGAATAGAGAATCTTTTAGGAGGGACAAAGATTCTATCAGGTCGAGCCCAATCTTGGTAAATCACGTTCCGCAGAAGGGGGTGCATTGGAAAAGATGCACCAGTTAATGGGGCCTTTAAAGAACCCAATGAGGATACCTCCGGGGCTACTAGTTCTGGCACTGGAAGTTTAAAGGCAGTGCGAACCATATCTGTCAAAGACTGGATCCACAGGCCCTCCGCTTGAGAGGCCGAAAAATATTCATCTATAGTGGAATTTTCCCTGTCTGAACCGTCGGGACTTGGGTCTGCCTGATCCCCTTGTGGGTCCCGTTCCTCTGAAGAGGAGACCTCCGCATCTGAAAACCCCACACTGGGTGAGGGGGATCTAGCCCGCTTGCTACTTGGGCAAGGACGGGAAAACAACGCAGTTAACCTTTTCTCTAGCCCACACATGGTGGCTGCTAGCATTTCTTCCGTCCGAGGGTGGGGCCGTAGAAGCCTGGCCCAAATCCTCTGACACCGATGGAGACCCCTTTTGCTTTTTGGTACCTTTAGCAGCCTTGGCTGGTCCAGATCCCTTTGGAGCCATTGTACAACCTTGGGTCACCCCTATAGCCAACACCTGACTGTTGTAGCTAGGAATAACCAATATGAGGGCAGGTATGAGAAAAATGAAAAAGAACTAATTTCTCTCTTTTTCTTTTATATTTCTCTTTTTTTTTTATTTTTTCAAAAATTTTTTTTACCCGCCTGGGAGGTGACAATACCGAGGAAGCCTGTGAGTATTGACACACCAATGCCCGTTAGCCGGAGTCCAAGGTAGACTCAGATACTGCTGGATCTAAGGCTGAGTCCCTTTTTGCAAAAAAACTTTTTTTTTTTTTTTTTTTTTTCTGGTCAATAGTGGACCTAAGTCCTAGACCTGAAGATCCACAAAACCGCCACTAGGTGTCCCTGTGTGGCCAAAAGACCCAGCTGCACGCTCTGTATCCTTTCTTCCTCTGCCTCCAGGAGGGAAAAGACCAGCCAGAGAAAAAGTTTTCCCTTTATACAGACCCTGACGCTGCTGGCCCGCCCCCCCGACGCACGCCGACGCTATAAAAGGCGGCGTGCACGCGCGCACGATCGCGCGCATGATCGCGCGCACGATCGCGCGCACCACGCTGAACCCACATGGAGGAAGCAGAGCAGAGGAACAACATGGACCAGCGTTATGCAGCACCAACAGACACCAGGTAAGCACTAATCTTATTGTAGTGCACACACAGCGAGGAAGCTGTCCCCATGGGCTTCCTAAGAAACAGGAGTTTTTTTACCAGCAATTTCCTCTTTAAAACATGTGGGGTTGCAGTATCAGTGTTAACAGGCAGACCTGGGGTGAGTAGCAAATATATAACTTACACAAGTATACATATATTTACATATTATCTGGGTAAACATTATAATCCCATCCTGCCTCAACAGACATAGTGGAGATAGTGGCTGATGCACAAGCATACTGTTAGCCAACCCAGAACCCCCAGGGGGATACCTACTGTCGAACCAAGTCCCGCAGGTTCCCTCTTACCTGCTCCACGCCGCAGGGTATTGCAAAATGCAAGAGGCCCAGCCTTCCCCCATCTCCGTGGGTATTGTCTTGGACCTTCAGGGACCGGGGTCCTGTGTTAAGGAACCCACACCCCTGGACCTATATAGCATCCTGGCATCAGTAGCGTTTAGTTCTTGGAAGAGACTAAGGCACTGGAGCCCAGAATCCAGCCCTCCAAGGAGAGGCATTATAGGCACAACCCCACTCCAGCAGGGCCCGGGTACCGTACATCTTGGCTCTGAAGCACTTCGGACGGATCCGGCTAGCTATCCTGGGTCCCGAGACCTCCGAGGGACAGCTAGACGTGACCAACACCTAAGACACTGGCGGAAAAACTAAAGCACTCTCAGTGGGAGGGGGTTATATAGGGAGGAACTTCCTGTGAAGTTGATTACACCAGTGTCCACACCTGAAGGTACTCCATATAACCCATATGTAATGACTATGCGCTCTGTGTCCCGTGATGTACGATCAAGAAATAAATGTGTTTGCATAAGTGTGCACACCCTAGGAATGTCACAGTGTTCAGAATTCAGCAATCCTATGCAAAGTATGTTAAAGGAACACAAAAGATAAAAAAAAAAAAAAAATTTTAAAAATAACAAACATGTTATACTTACCTCCACTGTGCAGCTCGTTTTGCAGAGAGTGGCCCCAAACCTGGTCTTCTGGGGCCCCTCGGCGGCCATCTCAGCTCCTCCCCGCAAGAACTAACCACCTTCATGCAAGCGAGCGAGCTTGCATGGTGGTTAGTTTTGCGGGCGGCGCTCCAGTGATACAGCCGGCTGCTATAGCCGCTCACTGTATCACTCGGCCCCGCCCCCGGCGTGCCGCGTCATTGGATGTGATTGACAACAGCATGAGCCAATGGCTGCACTGCTTTAATCAACCAATGAATGAGCCAATTCTTCACCCTCCAAAAAAAAAAAATGCTGGGGTGGGAACTTGCTGATTAGTCAGCTGGGGCATCTGTGCAGACTGTTTTCCCTTTTTCCTCTTATCTCTTAAATATTAAATATGAACAGTCCCTTTCGTTGACTGATTAGAGCACTACAGCATTACAGATTTACAGCATTACAGCATTGCAGCACGTTGCAGCATGTTGCATTTGGCTTCAGATATCAGATACCAGGAAAACATGATATTGATCAGTGAAACAAAGTTTACTCACAGTTTACTCACAGTTACCATCTGGTGCTATCTTCTAAAGCCGTCATTCAGCGTCACCTTCTGGCTTATTACACTCTGTGGATTTACTTACATGCTGTTGTAAATGTTGTGGATGTTAATCACTTGGTTCTACTGGTTCTGCTGATTTATTACCCAAACACAAAAAAAAAAAAATGAAGGTATCCCTGTGCTTTCTGTTGCTGCTGCTGATAGAACTTTGTTGGTGCTGTAATGCCCTGCGGAGGCTTTTCAGAAAAAAAAAAAGGTGCAGCGCGGCTCTCAGGAAGGAAAGAGCTCCCCGCGTTCCCCAAGTCCCCAAATTCCGCGCTTCCCCAGTCCCGGGGGGCTCCCCACCGCCGCTAAGCTAAGTTCTACCAAGCGCTACCAAGCTGCCTGTACGCTGGACGCTGAGTGCCTTTTCTGGACTTACGGGATAAGATGTAACCACGGGCGACAGGCAACGGCTACGGGAGCGGGGTGTCACATTTCCTCCGGGTGAGTACTATCCGCCTTCACAGCCACCGCAATCACCGCAAAGGGCGCGCGCGTTCACCTGTATCGCCGCAGCCCTAACTTCCGCCGCCGTCGCTCTACGGGCCGCTCAACAGGCCACGAAGCAGGAGGAGGAGGAGGAGGAGGAGGAGGAGGGGGGGGGGGGGGGGGGGGGGGGGAGTCCTCACCGGCGGGAAGCCGGGAGGGTCGCGAGGGAGCCGTCGGGGATTTTAGTCAGCATTTTAGTCAGCATCACACGGTGAGACCTGCCGGCTGGGGCGCTCCTCTAGCCTCCTTGGCGTGCAGGACGCGCCATCTTGGACTCCTCCCTCCTGTTTGGCCTCCTTTTGGAGGGTGAAGAATTGGTGAAGGGCGAAGAATTGGTCGACGTCAGTGGGTAAATTTTCCTGGGCTTTCTTCCTGTGCTTCTCTTGAGCTCCATCAGAGCACGCAGGGGGGGGAAAAGGGAGAAAAAAGAGGAAAACTCTGGGTGAGACTGCTCTGCAGGACAGCCCTGCTGAGAAAAGGGTTGGTAAAAGTACAACAAGACAACAACGACCAGCAACGCCAGTGACCAGAGCAAAATCACACAATATATGAAAACAGCAGTCAGCTGAGAGGAAACTGAGCAGAAAACAAGCGGACTGTCTTTTTTTTTTTTTTTTTTCTCCTCTCTTCCTCCCCCCTTCCCCCCCCCCTGACCTGGTAGATTCCAGACGGGGGGTGGGTAAGAAAGGAGGCCCTGTAAGAAAATAAATAAATACATATTACAGTGTATAAGGAAGAGAGAAAGGAAAAAAAAGGGGAGAAAAGGAAATCTGGTGGTGGAAATCAAACATGGATGCATAGTAAGTGACACGGTGGGGCCTGAAAGAGCTATAAGTCAGTGAATAACTGATAATAGATCTAAAAACAAACATCTATAATTTTACCCCATACCCAGCATATATAGGAAATTCTTACACTGATCAGACTGGGGATTGTGAACGGTTTGGTAAACGGGTGAGCTCTCCTGTATCTAACTGCATCGAACTTGACTGAGAACAACATAGAGTGAAATACAGATCGTAAAACGATATTTAAGGGAAAACAACTCGGTCCAGCTCTGGCATAATTATGAGTACAAGAGCAAGGGGAGCAAGAGGAGGGGCAGCTTCAGCCCCACGTTTAAGCCAAAGCCCTGGCCCAGGCCCCATGAGTAAATACGTAACTCACGTAACTCAGGGGGCCAATGGGGAAAAAACAGTAGCCGAGAAGCAGCAGGGGGGCAGAGGTTCTCAAGTGGAGAAAGAGAAAAAAAAGGAAAAGACAAAAGCGGCACCAAACAATTCAACAGACACTGAAACTATATCGGAGATAGTGACTGAACACGATATGGACCCGATACATGATAAAAGAATGACTGAAGAACAACAAGACAGATTGGCACTACCAACAAAAATGGAAATGCAGGGAATGTTTATGGCTCTAGAAAGATCACTGACAGCACAAATGGAGAGAATGGAGAGAAATATGGGCTTTATGCTGGAAAGATTAGAGGGAGTAGAAAAGAAAGTAGATCATAATTCTAATATCATTAAGAAACTGGAGGAAGAAATCAAAGAAATTAAAAAAGAACAAAGGGAACAAGCGTATAAAGCAGAAGATCAGGAAAATAGAGATAGAAGGAAAAATATTAGAATACGCGGAGTACCAGATTCGTCTCAGTTGGAAAACTTGCCCGAAATCATACGAAAAATCTGTAACCCACTTCTGGACAGAGAAATAACCTCCCCATTAAGGATCGAGCGGGCACACCGGATTAGGAGGCCTAGAGAAATTTCCCGGGAGAGCCCCAGAGACATTATTATCAGGTTTGAAAACTGGGAGGAAAAAAATCAATTATGGAAAAACCTGAGAGGAAAGGCCCCCATTAAATTCGAGGAACATAACATCCAAATCTATCAGGATCTATCTCAAGAGACACTCAGAAGAAGAAGAAATTTGAAACCATTATTACAAGTGCTGCAAGAACGAGAAATTCAATACAATTGGGGCTTCCCGGCTTGCCTGATCGGTAGAAAAAATGGGGTCACTGCAAGACTAAGATTTATAGACGAAATACCAGAATTCTGTCAAAAACTGGAGATCCCAATACCATGAAAATACAGAGAGGGGGGGAGGCTATGGGGAGACGGGGGAGGAGGAGGGGAGGGGAGAGGGGGGGTGGGAGGCGGGGGGAGAGGGTGGGAGTAAACAAGGGAGTAAGCTAACTAGGTGAAATATAATGGTGAGACCTAGGAGTGGGAGCGATCGACCACCTTGGGGCAATCCCCCTGGAAGCAGGGAGAACGAGGTCGCGGCAATTGGAACTCCGCCTCGGGGAAGAGAGCATAAGAGCACAAGGAGGTGCAAGACGAGATGCTCCCCAACATGACCATAGGGTCACGGTAACACCCAGGGAAAGGGGGGGGGAGGAAAGATCAGGGCGGGAGAGGGGTGGGATAGGGGTGGTGTGGGGGAAGTGGGGGGGTGGAGGGGTGGTAGGGGTGGGCGGGAGGACGGGAAGGGAGGGTCGGGAAGGGGGATGGAATGGGAGGTTTGGAGGGGAGGGAAGGGAAAGAGTTTCAAGATTAGCGGTCTGTCCGAAAGGTGTAACGAGAGCAGTAAGGGAAAGAGCAAAAAAAAGAGAGAAAAAAGGAGTATGTCTAATGTAAACCTAATAATTTATAATGTAAGAGGTCTCGGCTCTCCTGGGAAAAGACATATGGTGCTGAAGGAGATCGAAGGACAGTTCGCAGACATAGTCTTCCTTCAGGAGACACACATGACGGCTGACTCAGGAGTCAGGCTCTACTCTCGGGCGATTCCAACTTGGTACTATGGCGACTCCCCTCAGAAAAGATCTAGGGGGGTAGCCATAGGGATAGGGAAAAATATCAGCTTCAAAGTTGAAGATAGGAAGGTTGACCCAGAGGGCCGCTATGTGTTTACCTTGGTTAATGTATATTGCCCCAACAAGCACCCCCAAAAATACTTAAAGAAGATCTTAAGTATATTAATGGACTTTAACTATACCTTGGTTTAACTATACCTTGGTTAATGTATATTGCCCCAACAAGCACCCCCAAAAATACTTAAAGAAGATCTTAAGTATATTAATGGACTTTAAACAGGGCCGTGTAATATTGGCAGGAGATTTCAACTTTACTCTAGAACACCACCTAGATAGGGCATCAGGGGTTCATATAACAAACACTAAGCAACAGCGGTCGCTGAAGAGAAAACTTTTTAAACAACAATTAATAGACCCCTGGAGAATTGCAAACCCAAATAAAAGAGATTACACATATTTTTCGACAGTGCATAATATGTACGCAAGATTAGATTATATAATAGTGGACCATGATATATTGGAACATGTAAACAAAACATCGATAGGGGCGATTACGATATCTGACCACGCCCCTGCCCTGGTGAGAATTCATTTCCCAGACATTGAAGAGAGAAAGGGAAGTTGGAATTTAAATGAAGATCTAATAGAGGACTCAGAAATATGCGACATAATAAAAGCGGACATAGAGGAATATTTTGCAATAAACAACACACCGGGAGTGAGCGCAGCAACTATATGGGAAGCCCATAAGGCATACATTAGGGGAAAGCTTATTTCCTTGGGGGCAGGGAAGAAAAAAGCAAGAGAAGCTAATAAGAAGCAATTAATTAGGGAACTCCAAGAATTGGAAAATAAACATAAAAATACACAAGAAATTGAAATGTACAAGGAAATAGTAACAAAAAGGGCCCAATTAAGAGACTTAATGGCAATTGAAACAAGGAACACATTTAAAAATGTCTCAAAAGAAAGATATGTCTGGGGGAATAAACCTGGGAAATATTTGGCCAGGATTTCAAAGGAAAAAAGGAATATAAATTATATAGAAAAAATAAAGGATCAAGCGGGACAGATGAAGTACAAGACGACTGAAATCGCCGAGGCCTTTCGGTCTTTTTATAACACACTGTACTCAATTAGAAAGAGAGAAACACAGGAACAGAAGGACACTAGGTTAAAGAAAATTAGAGAATATATTGAAGAAGCTAACTTACCAAAATTGACGCAAGAAACTGTAGAATCTCTGGAAGAACCAATAACATTGGGGGAAATAAGACAAGCAATTTTAGAAACACCAGGTGGAAAGAGCCCAGGACCAGACGGGCTTCCCATTAAATATTATAAAAAATTCATGGAGCTGCTGGCCCCGGTGATGTGTAATTACTTCAATAAATTGAGTGAAGAAGAAGAAATTAGAAAAGAATCTCTCCTTGCCAATATCACAATCATCGCCAAAACAGGAAAAGATAACACTATATGTTCTAATTACCGCCCAATTGCACTATTAAATGCCGACATAAAGACCTATGCAAAGATACTAGCAACGAGGATAAAAGTTCATATGCCGAATTTAATTAATGAAGACCAGACTGGGTTAATAAAAGGGAGAGAAGGGCGGGACAATAGCCTAAAAACGATTTTGTTATTGCAAGATAAGCAGAAGAAACCCCCAGTCATACTCATGTCAATTGATGCTGAAAAAGCGTTTGACAGGGTAGACTGGGGGTTTATGATGGAAACATTGCGGAGCGTAGGACTAGGCCCAAGATATATGAAATGGGTAGGAAATCTATATAACGCCCCTACGGCAAGAGTAAAGGTAAATGGTAGCATGTCGTCCGCACTAGATATGAATAATGGAACAAGACAGGGTTGCCCACTCTCACCTCTCCTGTACGTAATAGCGCTTGAACCATTGCTGAACAAGATAAGAAATAACTCAGATATAGGGGGGGTGAGAGTGGGAGAAAAGGAACACAAGGTGGCAGCGTATGCCGATGATATACTCTTATACATTACTAGACCAAGACTCTCTATACCTATAATAATGAATGAGATAAGAAAATATGGAGAACTTTCCAACTTTAAAATAAACCCAGTAAAAACAGTAATATTGAACCTGGGTATAGAGACCACAGAAGAAATAGCACTACAGGAAGCATACCCCTTCACATGGGAAAAAGAATCAATAACGTATTTAGGGATAAAGATCACACCTAGAGTAGATAAACTATACGAGGCCAACTACATCCCTCTAGTCAATGAAATAAAACAAGATTTAAAAAATCTCACAAAAAGACAGATCTCCTGGATAGGGAGGATTAACGTATTTAAAATGATGGTCCTACCAAAAATAATCTATAAATTCCAAATGGTCCCAGTAAATGTCCCACAAAGCTTTTTTTAAGTTAGTACAAACTATAATTTCAAAATTTATTTGGCAGGGCAAAAAACCGAGGATAAGTTACTCAATCCTTTCCCGGAGTAAAAAAAAAGGAGGATTATCGCTCCCCGATATAAAAAGATATTATCATGCTGTAATACTAACTAGATTGGTGGAATGGACAAATAGTAACACGAAAAAAAAATGGGCACAGATAGAGAAAGAAATAGGTTTGGCACAGTTAGACACAAATGTGTGGATCCCACCTAAATTTAGAATAGTGAACACTGACACGCACAGCTTAACAAAAAATGCACTTAGGATATGGGATTTGTTGCATAGGCGGGAAAAATGGGAATATAATTCCCCATTAATCCCATTAGCGGACACTAAATTTTTCCCACCAGGAAATAGGACAAAACTAGGTAGGAAATTAGGTAGTAAAAGAGTAGGTGAAATAGTCTCACTAGGGAGAATCAAGGAAAAAAAAGAAATACAAGTAATAGATGGTAATCAACAGTTAAGTGATTGGGAGTACATACAATTAAAGCACTTTGTGAGCACTCTCTCAACCTCAATAAGAAAGGATAAAGCACAGAATTCGATAGAAAATTTATGTCTCACTGAAACACCATTACAACATGGCATCACGAAGTTGTATAAGATATTAACAGATATAGGGTCTAAGGGTACATTGAAAAACATAGAGAAATGGGGACAAGATATTGGGGAAAGGATTAAGGATACTTTTATGATAGGAGCGGTGTTCAAATACGCACAAGACATAAATACCATTGAAGCCAACTACAAATGCATGATGCGATGGCATTTGACACCGCTCAAAATGAATAAAATACACCCAACCAACTCAGCCCTTTGCTGGAGAAATTGCAACCAAATCGGTACCACAAAGCATATTTGGTGGGACTGCCCGAAGATCCAGGAATACTGGAAAGAGGTCCTAGAGAGTATAGAGGAAATAACAGGAATAGGGGTACCTCAAAATCCTCTGTCATGTTTGTTCCATGGGTCGAGAAAACAAATAGAAAATTACGGCTTGACATTGGTCCCGACTCTGCTAAATGCAGCAAAGGGCGTAATACCTAAATTTTGGCTGCAACCAAAAAAGCCAACGTTAAATGAATGGATACAACGGGTCAATCACGTTTCAGAGATGGAAAATCTAATGAGGGCAGACTTGGGTGATAAAGAGGGTGACAGCAGTAGACTGGTCTGGGACAAATGGAGATTATTTAAAACCACAGAAAAATACGCTCAGATTTCTATAGAAACAGATAGAGGAGATCAAGGAAATCGTAGGTAGGGAAAAAGAGGGAGGGAAAAAAAAAAAGGGGGCTGGAAAGAGAAGGACAGAACCGCTAAGTAAAACAAACTCGGAAAAAGGGAGGGGGAGGGGGGCACATCAGAAGGGAAAGGTATAATAAGGGGAGGAAGGGAGGAAGGTAGGTAGGAGATGGGGATAAACAGAAGATTCAGGGCAGAGGGGCGCTGTATAGAAAAGATATGCGTTTCTTCTTTTTTCTGTTTCTTTTTTGTGTTTGCCTATTCTTGTATAATCCCTTATCATATAGATATCTCATCATGGGAAGGAGGAAAAAGAAAAAAAAAAAAAAAAAGAGAAAAGGAATATATGGGAGAATAGAGGAAGAGAAAATAGCACAAATGATGCGATACCGAGGAGGGAATGCGAAGGGCGGAAATACCGTGAGCATCCCCTATTTCCAACCTAACCGTGTATGACTGATGTGCAAAAAAAAAAAAAGAAGAACCAATGAATGAGCCAAGAAGCCGGCCGAGAAGCCTGCGCGTTCACGGCGTGGGACATTCGAGGGGTCAGGTAAGTAAACGGGGGGCCGCTAATCCACAGATGTTTTTTCACCTTAATGCATAGAATGCATTAAGGTGAAAAAACTTTTACCTTTACAACCCCTTTATATAGGAGTCATTGCACACCTGCCATTATTTAACCACTTGCTTACCGGGCACTTACACCCCCTTCCTGCCCAGGTGAAATTTCAGCTTCCGGCACTGCGTCGCTTTAACTGACAATTGCGCGGTCGTGCGACGTGGCTCCCAAACAAAATTTACGTCCTTTTTTCCCCACAAGTAGAGCTTTCTTTTGGTGGTATTTGATCGCCTGTGCGATTTTTATTTTTTGCGCTATAAACAAAAAAGAGCGACAATTTTGAAGAAAAATACAATATTTTTTACTTGTTGCTATAATAAATATCCCAATTAAAAAAAAAAACACATTTTTTTTTCTCAGTTTAGGGCGATACGTATTCTTCTACATATTTTTGGTAAAAAAAAAAAAAAAAATCGCAATAAGCGACTGGTTTGCGCAAAAGTTATAGCGCTTACAAAATAGGGGAGAGATTTATTATTTTTTATTATTTTTTTTTTACTAGAAATGGCGGCGATCTGCGATTTTTATTGTTACTGCGACGTTATGGCGGACACATCGGACACTTTTGACACATTTTTGGCGCCATTCACATTTATACTGCGATCAGTGCTATAAATATGCACTAATTACAGTATAAATGTGACTGGCATTGAAGGGGTTAACACTAGGGGGTGAGGAAGGGGTTAAATATGTCCGAGGGACACGGACAACACAGGGCTTCCCCGCAGCGCGCTGTACAGCGCGCGCTGGGAACGCCAGAAAGACATGCCGTCAAATGACGGCATGTTGGATATTGAGGCCCGCGCTGTTGCCGTCATCCGACGGTAGCGCGGGCCTCAAGTGGTTAAAGTGCCTCTGATTAACCCCTGTGACGGTATGCGAGGTGAGATACTTGACCATAGGTATATTTCACCGCGCATACGTTCTATTTTGAGAAGCTGAACCGGAATCCGGGCCGGGTTTTACGGCCTCTGGTGTTCCGGTCCGGATATTTGGGTCCACTGGAGTTCAATGTCAGGTGGACCTTAAAAACAACCAGGAAGAGATCAGAAGGGAGCTCTCTGCTTTTGGGACACTGAGGAGGGAACCTGAGTGTGAGGAGCTCTAAAGACATTGCAAGAAAAAGGTTTGCGTTGTTGTTTATTTTATGGGTGGTGGGGACCAGCCCCACACTGTATAGATAGGAGACCCTGATGTTTAGTTAGCGCCGGACGGCAAGGATTTAAGTTTACTGTTTTGTTTGTTTTAACCTGCAAACCTTTTGTGAAATAAACCTGGCAGCTGCCAGACTTAAAAAGAAAGTGCCTGTTTACAGACTGTGTTTCAGAAAAGTGATCCCCACGAGCTAATCTCCCACACGTGGTGGATTCAGCGGGCAATTTTTCTGAAGATGGAGGAAATGTTAAAAGCCCTGCTACAGGCCAATGCAGCCCAGCGGGAAACCAACCGCCAAGTCGCAGAAGCTGCTGCAGCGCAGCAGGAAACCAACCGCCAAATCGCAGAGGCTGTTGCAGCACAGCAGGCTGCGCAACATGAGATGAACCGACAGTTTGCCGAAGCTCTGGTGGAACTGAAAAAGGGGTCCGCACCTCCTGTGGCAGCAGAACCAAAGATACTACGGGCCTCCTACCACCTGCAAAAGATGACACCAGCGGATGATGTTGAGGCATACATGGCGACTTTCGAGAGAGTCGCTGTCCGCGAAGGATGGCCAAAAGAGCAGTGGGCGGGACTATTGGCCCCATTCCTAAGTGGAGAACCCCAAAAGGCCTATTTTGACCTAGAATCAGATAAGGCACAGGACTATGAGACTCTCAAATCAGAGATACTCGCACGCTTGGGTGTCACCATGGCAGTTCGGGCCCAGCGCGTGCATCAGTGGTCCTACTCCAGCAACAAGCCACCCCGATCACAAATGTTTGATCTGGTCCACCTCACCAGGAAGTGGTTGCAGCCAGAGACCCTGACCAGCCCGCAGATTGTGGAGCGTGTGGTAATGGACCGTAACCTACGTGCGCTTCCTGCTGCCCTGAGGAGGTGGGTCGGACAGGGAGACCCCAACACGGCAGCCCAAATGGTGGACCTAGTGGAGAAGTACAGTGCTACCGAGGACTTGGTAAACCCACCTACGCCCCACTGCGGTGTGTCTAGAGGTGCAAGATCTCCCAGCGGTTCGGGTAAGACTGTTCCGGGGTTCAAGAGCTTGGGGAGAGTGGATAAGACTGTTGTTACAGCAGATGAAACTGTGGGTCCTAGACCTGGAGACTGGCCACAGAAGCCAGGAAGGTCTTTGGGACCGTTAAGAGGACTGGGGGTGGGGCAAACACGGTGTTTTCGTTGCCATGCATTGGGCCATATTGCTGCAAACTGCCCTCTAAATGATGAACCTATGCAATGTGATTATGCTGATAGGAAAAGACACATTTCTCTGTTTGCACAGGTCGCATGTGTTGCGCTAGATCAGAGTCACCTTGAAAAACAGATGTGCGTTATTTTAGTGGATGGCAAGCCTCTCACAGCACTACTAGACTCTGGTAGCGTGGTGACCCTAGTTAGGAGTGCTTGTGTAGACCCCGAAAAACTACACCCCAGTAGTATTGGGGTAATTTGCATCCATGGGGACACTCGGGACTACCAGACAGCAGTGGTTGAGGTTGATACCCCCTGGGGCAGGGTAACACATTCAGTGGGGGTGGTACCCTCACTGCTCCATGAAGCTTTAGTAGGGAGAGACTTTCCCCATTTTTGGAAGTTATGGGAGAATAAAGCGAGGCTCGTAGATAGAGTTCCCCCTGCTGGGGAAACACGGGAACTCTCACCAGACCCGTTTTTCAAGAGGGAAAGGCAGGCTATTGGTGGGATCGAGGAAGCCGGAGATCCTCTTCCTTTCCCTGCCATGGTCGGAGAACCGGAAGACTTGGAAGCTAGCACCCAGCCTGAGGGTAACGAAGAGGAAATCCCGCCTGACCCTGACATCGAGAGTAGCCAAAATGTGGTACCCGACTTGGAGGTCAGGAGGGAGGATTTCTGTACCGAGCAGCTGCGAGAGCCCACCCTCATGAGTGCCAGGGAAAATGTTAAGGTGTTGGATGGGGAACCGGTGGATCCTAATTGGGTGGTGTCCTTCCCCTACATGGCGATTAAAAACAATTTATTATATCGAGTGATAAAACACGGAGAGGAAGAGGTAGAACAGCTGCTGGTTCCCAAACCCTTTCGCAGGGTGGTGCTAGACCTGGCTCATGGCCATGTAATGGGAGGACATCTCGGGGTCGAAAAAACCAAGGAGAGAATCACCCAAAGATTTTTCTGGCCCGGGTTGCATGCAGAGGTCAAGGAGTATTGCGAATCGTGCCCCGAGTGCCAAATGTCAGCACCGTCGCCCCATTTTCGCAGCCCCCTTGTCCCTCTACCAATAATTGAGGTTCCCTTTGAGAGGGTTGGCATGGACCTGGTCGGGCCGGTGGTGAAATCTGCCCGAGGTCACCAGCATATTCTGGTGATCCTGGACTATGCGACTCGCTATCCTGAGGCCAAACCCTTGCGTAACACCTCCGCTAAGGCTATTGCCAAGGAATTGGTCCAGGTGTTTAGTCGAGTCGGGATCCCGAAAGAGATCTTGACCGATCAGGGCACCCCTTTCATGTCTAGGGTTACCAAGGAATTGTGTAGATTGTACAAAATCTCCCATCTCCGTACTTCTGTCTACCACCCCCAGACAGATGGTCTGGTCGAAAGGTTTAATAAAACATTGAAGAGTATGTTGAAAAAGGTGGTCGACAAGGATGGGAGAAACTGGGATTATTTGCTACCATATCTCATGTTTGCCATACGAGAGGTTCCACAGGCCTCCACAGGCTATTCCCCCTTTGAGCTCTTGTATGGTAGGCATCCCAGGGGCCTGCTAGATATTGCTAAAGAAACATGGGAAGGAGAGGTCAGCCCATATAGGAGCATCATAGAACATGTCTCCTTGATGCAGGACCGAATCGCAGCCGTCCTGCCCCTAGTACGGGAACATATGGAGCGAGCCCAGGAGGCCCAAAGGAGGGTCTATAACCGGGGTGCCAAGGTCCGTACTTTCAGCCCGGGGGACAGAGTGCTGGTACTGGTTCCCACAGTAGAAAGTAAGTTTTTAGCTAAGTGGCAGGGTCCCTTTGAGGTTGTCGAAAGGGTGGGGGAGGTAAACTACAAAGTCTACCAGCCAGGCAAAAGGAAACCCCACCAAATTTACCATGTAAATCTCTTAAAGCCCTGGAAGGACCGAGAGACTTTACTGGCCACGTCCTCACCTCCAACAGACCGGATACCCGTGATACCTGACGTTCCCATCACGGATTCCCTGTCCGTAGCACAACAAAATGACGTTAGGGCATTTGTGCAGAAAAATAGAGACTTTTTCTCCCCCTTACCCGGACTGACCAACACGATCCAACATGACATAGTGACGGAACCAGGGGTTCGGGTAAATGTAAAACCCTATAGAATTCCAGAGGCCCAGCGAGAGGCGGTTGCGGAGGAAATAAAACAAATGTTAGAGTTGGATGTGATCGAAGAGTCCCACAGTGAGTGGTCAAGTCCCATAGTGCTGGTCCCAAAACCTGATGGCAGTATCAGGTTTCGTAATGACTTTAGAAAACTTAACAGTGTGTCCAAGTTTGACGCCTACCCGATGCCCCGGGTCGACGAACTTGTGGACAGGTTGGGACAGGCTCGCTACATAACGACCCTGGATCTAACGAAAGGTTATTGGCAAATACCGCTTACTGAATCAGCCAAGGAGAAGACTGCCTTTTCCACTCCTGAGGGCTCGTTTCAGTATAAGCGGATGCCGTTTGGTCTGCATGGAGCCCCTGCATCATTCCAGCGATGGAATGTATGGTTGGGGCAAGTGCTCAGCCGCAGGGGCTTGAGCAGAGGGGGAGGATATGTGACGGTATGCGAGCTGAGATACTTGACCATAGGTATATTTCACCGCGCATACGTTCTATTTTGAGAAGCTGAACCGGAATCCGGGCCGGGTTTTACGGCCTCTGGTGTTCCGGTCCGGATATTTGGGTCCACTGGAGTTCAATGTCAGGTGGACCTTAAAAACAACCAGGAAGAGATCAGAAGGGAGCTCTCTGGTTTTGGGACACTGAGGAGGGAACCTGAGTGTGAGGAGCTCTAAAGACATTGCAAGAAAAAGGTTTGCGTTGTTTATTTTATGGGTGGTGGGGACCAGCCCCACACTGTATAGATAGGAGACCCTGATGTTTAGTTTAGCGCCGGACGGCAAGGATTTAAGTTTACTGTTTTGTTTGCTTTAACCTGCAAACCTTTTGCGAAATAAACCTGGCAGCTGCCAGACTTAAAAGAAAGTGCCTGTTTACAGACTGTGTCTCAGAAAAGTGATCCCCACGAGCTAATCTCCCACACCCCAAATAAAGTTCAACTGTTCTAGTAGGTCTTTCCTGACATTTTCTTAGTCGCATCTTATGGGGGGGGGGGGGGAATGGTCCGGAGAGAGCTTCCAAATCATCAGAAGGATATTATTGTTAAAATCAGGAGATGGGTACAAATACATTTCCAAGGAATCAGAAATAAAAAAAAGAAAAGAGGCAGAGATGAGGGCGCTCTGGTGAGGCTGGGTATCCGGTCCTTTGTAGCAGTATGGCACTGAAGGCAACACTTTGTAGGGAAGAAGCAGCTCTGGGGAGTCATAAAGGAAAGAGAAAGGCGCGTCTAAGTGCAGTGGTTAACATATTACAGGCACAATGGAATTAAAAACACTTACAAGATATTAAGAGGTAATAAATAGACATATAATATAATGATTTGTCCTCATGAAAATCGCTGTAATCCTTGTCTGTCTGGGGGAGAGAGACGTCCTGCAGCTGTTAGAGCCCCTGACGTGAATTGGCGAGGAGGTGAAGATGCGATGAGATGGCCCGGGTCCTGGAACCAAGCTGGAATGCACGCGGTCGATGTGACATCAGGTAAAGGTGGTCTGCAGTAACGTGTTTCGGAGCATGCACAGCTCCTTCGTCAGAGGTCTGACAGCAGTGAGAAGGTTCTCTCTCTCCGCCAGACAGACGAGGATTACAGCGGTCCGCATGAGGACAATTCATCATATGCCTATGACCTCTTACTATCTTGTGTTTGTAATCCCATTGTGCCTGTAATAAGTCTGGTAACCACTGCACTTAGAGGTGCCTTTCTCTTTCCTTTAGATATACCATGAAACACAGTGAAGACAGTCATCAGGAAGTGGATAAAATATGGCACAACAGTGACATCACCAATAACTGGACATCCCTCCAAAATTGATGAAAAGATGAGAAGAAAACTGGTCAGGGAGGCTGCCAAGAGGCCTATAGCAACATTAAAGGAGCTGCAGGAATATCTGGCAAGTACTGGCTGTGTGGTACATGTGACAACAATCTCCCATATTCTTCATATGTCTTGGCTGTGGGGTAGAGTGGCAAGACAAAAGTATTTTCTTACAAAGAAAAACATCCAAGCCTAGCTAAAAATACATCTGAAGTCTCCCAAAAGCATGTGGGAAAATGTGTTCTGGTCTGGTGAAACCCAGAATGAACTTTTTGCCCATAATTCCAAAAGATTTGTTTGGCCCAAAAACAGCACTGCATATCACCAATAGAACACCATACCCACAGTGAAGCATGGTGGTGGCAACATCATGCTTTGGGGCTGCTTTTCTTCTGCTGGAACAGGGGCCTTAGTCAAGGTAGAGGGAATTATGAACAGTTCCAAATACCAGTCAATATTGGCACAAAACCTTCAGGCTTCTGCTAGAAAGCTGAACATGAAAAGGAAATTCATCTTTCAGCATCACAATGACCCAAAGAATATATCCAAATCAACAAAGGAATGGCTTCACCAGAAGAAAATGAAGTTTTAGAATGGCCCAGCCAGAGCCCAGACCTGAATCCGATTGAAAATCTGTGGGGTGATCTGCAGAGGGCTGTGCACAGAAGATCCCCTCACAATCCGACAGATTTGGAGTGTTTTTACAAAGAAGAGTGGGCAAATATTGCCAAGTCAAGATGTGCTATGCTAATAGACGGATACCCAAAAAGACTGAGTGCTGTAATTAGGGTTGTCCCGATACCATTTTTTTAGGACCGAGTACAAGTACCGATACTTTTTTTTAAATGTGTCCCCAAATGCAGCCATGTCCCCCATATATCCAGCCATGTCCCACACATATGCAGCCATGTCCCCCCACATATTGCAGCCATGTCCCCCCATATATCCAGCCATGTCCCCCACATATATCCAGCCATGTCCCCCACATACAGTGCAGAAAATAAGTATTTGAACACCCTGCTATTTTGCAAGTTCTCCCACTTGGAAATCATGGAGGGGTCTGAAATTGTCATCGTAGGTGCATGTCCACTGTGAGAGACATAATCCCAAAAAAAATTCCAGAAATCACAATTTATGAATTTTTAACTATTTATTTGTATGATACAGCTGCAAAGAAGTATTTGAACACCTGTCTATCAGCTAGAATTCTGACCCTCAAAGACCTGTTAGTCTGCCTTTAAAATGTCCACCTCCACTCCATTTATTATCCTAAATTAGATGCACCTGTTTGAGGTCATTAGCTGCATAAAGACACCTGTCCACCCCATACAATCAGTAAGAATCCAACTACTAACATGGCCAAGACCAAAGAGCTGTCTAAAGACACTAGAGACAAAATTGTACACCTCCACAAGGCTGGAAAGGGCTACGGGGGAATTGCCAAGCAGCTTGGTGAAAAAAGGTCCACTGTTGGAGCAATCATTAGAAAATGGAAGAAGCTAAACATGACTGTCAATCTCCCTCGGACTCGGGCTCCAGGCAAAATCTCACCTCGTGGGGTCTCAATGATCCTAAGAAAGGTGAGAAATCAGCCCAGGACTACACGGGAGGAGCTGGTCAATGACCTGAAAAGAGCTGGGACCACCGTTTCCAAGGTTACTGTTGGTAATACACTAAGACGTCATGGTTTGAAATCATGCATGGCACGGAAGGTTCCCCTGCTTAAACCAGCACATGTCAAGGCCCGTCTTAAGTTTGCGAATGACCATTTGGATGATCCAGAGGAGTCATGGGAGAAAGTCATGTGGTCAGATGAGACCAAAATATAACTTTTTGGTCATAATTCCACTAACCGTGTTTGGAGGAAGAAGAATGATGAGTACCATCCCAAGAACACCATCCCTACTGTGAAGCATGGGGGTGGTAGCATCATGCTTTGGGGGTGTTTTTCTGCACATGGGACAGGGCGACTGCACTGAATTAAGGAGAGGATGACCGGGGCCATGTATTGCGAGATTTTGGGCAAAAACCTCCTTCCCTCAGTTAGAGCTTTGAAGATGGGTCGAGGCTGGGTCTTCCAACATGACAATGACACGAAGCACACAGCCAGGATAACCAAGGAGTGGCTCTGTAAGAAGCATATCAAGGTTCTGGCGTGGCCTAGCCAGTCTCCAGACCTAAACCCAATAGAGAATCTTTGGAGGGAGCTCAAACTCCGTGTTTCTCAGCGACAGCCCAGAAACCTGACTGATCTAGAGAAGATCTGTGTGGAGGAGTGGGCCAAAATCCCTCCTCCAGTGTGTGCAAACCTGGTGAAAAACTACAAGAAACGTTTGACCTCTGTAATTGCAAACAAAGGCTACTGTACCAAATATTAACATTGATTTTCTCAGGTGTTCAAATACTTCTTTGCAGCTGTATCATACAAATAAATAGTTAAAAAATCATACATTGTGATTTCTGGAATTTTTTTTTTTTGATTATGTCTCTCACAGTGGACATGCACCTACGATGACAATTTCAGACCCCTCCATGATTTCCAAGTGGGAGAACTTGCAAAATAGCAGGGTGTTCAAATACTTATTTTCTGCACTGTATATCCAGCCATGTCCCCCACATATATCCAGCCATGTCCCCCACATATATCCAGCCATGTCCCCCACATATATCCAGCCATGTCCCCCACATATAACCAGCCATGTCTCCCACATATATCCAGCCATGTCCCCCACATATATCCAGCCATGTCCCTCATACCTAGATGATGCCACCGCGTTAATCAGTGTGCAGGGAACATTACAGCTTTCGTTTGAATAGCTGTGTTACCCGCCGTGCCGTGTATAGACACTCCCCCTTGCTCAGGATTGGACAGATCACCTGTCCAATCCCGAGCAAGGTGGAGTGTCTATACGCGGCGGGGAACACAGCTATTCAACTGAAAGCTGTAATGTTCCCCGCACGCTGATTAACGCGGCAGCGGCGGCTTTGCGGTATGCAGCTGCGGCGGCGGGGGGGAGGAGACAAGTATTCGGCCAGGCATCGGGGGCATTTGCGGGAGTACAAGTACTCCCACAAATACTCGGTATTGGTCCCGATACCGGTATCGGGACAACCCTAGCTGTAATAAAATCAAAAGGTGCTTCAACAAAGTATTAGTTTATGGGTATGCCCACTTATGCAACCATATTATTTAATTTTTACTTCCCTCTGCCTAAAAGATTTCAGTTTGTTGTTCAACTGAGTTGTACAGTTTATTAGTCACATTAAAGGTTCTGAAATTATGTATCTGTATCATTTATTTACATCACAGAAACCTGAAATTTTGGGGTGTGTAGACTTTTTATATCCACTTTAGATAAACATCCAGAAGTTACCTACAGCTAGGGACCCACATGTGTATGTCTGTCCCTAACTGCAGGCAACCACTCGTACAGCTGCGCCCCCTATCAGCCTGCCATTTCTTTGCCTAGCAAGAATATGATTCTTACCACTGTCTGTGTATGTTCCTCAATGTAAAGTAGACTGTTGAAATAAGGCTACATTCACACCAGATGTGGTAGGACTCATTTGGGTGTTTTTGTTTTTTTTGGAACAGCGCAGTGTGAGGCAATTCCCTGACTTGTACCAAACAGTGGCCAATTGAACATTATAAAATGTCTCTGTGACATTTCAATAGGGTAGGTTTAGAAAAAAAAGTGAACAATGTGATTGGCGCATTTGCATTGCACTGATCCGGCTGCTGCGATGTAACACAGTAGATGGTGTGGACATATCCTAAAGCCAGGACCAATAACTGCACATCCAGCAGTCAAGCGATTGCCTGAAAACTGGCAATTCACTGTGCGATTTGAGGCTTTTTTTGGGTGGCACTGTCAGTCCCCTCCCCCCAAAATCCTTTTACCAAAAAACTGGGTGGGCACTGAGGGAACTGGGTGGAGAACAAAGGTTGCAACTGATTGGAGCTGGCTATTATATTTTTTTCCAACAGTGTATGGCCAGCTTAACTTGCATTGGAAATTTGTAAAAAAAATTAGGGCTGTTACTGATCAAAATTTTTGTGTTCGATTAATCGTTTTTTTTTTTTTAAATCGATTAATCGGCCAATTTCGATTAATTATAACGCACATAAAGATCCAACTACTTTTAGCTGATCTCCTTGCAGGCTGATTCCCAGTGCAGCTCCCAACCACTGGAAAAATGGATAGCACGATACAAAAAACACACAGGCAGCACTCGATGGGAATAGCATTAAAACTTTTATAGTCATCAAGCAGGTAACCAAATAAATATTGCACTGGAGATAAAATCAATGTAGCTACATAAACTGTAAAAATGGTGCGAGTAATACCAAACGGTACCAAAATCAGTCATAAAAACATGTAGCTAAGTATGATACTGGTATAAAAATGTGCACAATGATGCCACTGTTGAATCCAGATGAGGAGAGGTTAACATCAGTCGGTCGGCATGTAGATGTCCCATGAAGGTAACTATCACAACTCCCAGTGGATGGTTGTAGAATCCCAGGTTGATAGAGGGAAGTGTAACAGCCCTTGCGTGTGGCAGATAGTAAGGTCCCGGTGGCATGCAGATATGAAGGCACAGATATGAAGGCACCGCACAGGAGCCCTTCAGATGGACACGGCAAGCCCCACCGGTGTCCGTGACGTTACCGGATCTCCGACAGAACTCCCTGAAGGCCCAGAAGCCAGCGGAGAGGTGAGTACCAATCAAAAGAATTTTAATCGATCAAAAAAATTAAAGATTAATCGATTAATTAAAAGTTAATTTGCACAGCCCTAAAAAAAATATATAAATGTAATTGTTTCTGATAGGCAACATCTTTTCTTTTTACTTAATGAAGAACTACTAATGTCCCATGATTAATTTAATACCAAACGGTACCAAAATCAGTCATAAAAACATGTAGCTAAGTATGATACTGGTATAAAAATGTGCACAATGATGCCACTGTTGAATCCAGATGAGGAGAGGTTAACATCAGTCGGTCGGCATGTAGATGTCCCATGAAGGTAACTATCACAACTCCCAGTGGATGGTTGTAGAATCCCAGGTTGATAGAGGGAAGTGTAACAGCCCTTGCGTGTGGCAGATAGTAAGGTCCTGGTGGCATGCAGATATGAAGGCACCGCACAGGAGCCCTTCAGATGGACACGGCAAGCCCCACCGGTGTCCGTGACGTTACCGGATCTCCGACAGAACTCCCTGAAGGCCCAGAAGCCAGCGGAGAGGTGAGTACCAATCAAAAGAATTTTAATCGATCAAAAAAATTAAAGATTAATCGATTCATTAAAAGTTAATTTGCACAGCCCTAAAAAAAATATATAAATGTAATTGTTTCTGATAGGCAACATCTTTTCTTTTTACTTAATGAAGAACTACTAATGTCCCATGATTAATTTTTTTCCATGCATGCATGGGAGTGCCATAATCCCGCACCAGCCAATAAGGATGGGCACAGACCAGCACGCAGGAGGAGCTGGGGAAAAGATGCCAGCATTAGACTGTTTTTTTTTTTTTTTTTTACTCCCAAGTCCATGGTGTGGTGTGGAGTGCAAAGAAAAAATACCAAAGTGAACCAAAAAAGTGCATGTTAAAAGAAGTGTTTTTTAAACTGTCATACTTACCTAGGTGGATGCAGCATCAGACCGATGCTGCATCTGTCCCCCAGCGCCTCTGCACTGAGAACTGAGCGATCAAACACCTCCGATGGCTCGGTTCTCTCAGCTCCCTGAACGGAGACCTGCTGCCTGTCAATCATCAGCTTTCCCCTTTGCTCCTCCACACTCACTGGGGTGCTGAACTGTGGAGGGGCGGCTCGCTGAGAGACAATATCAGCAGGGAGCGGACTTCAGCCTGCTCTCTGCTGAAAACGGGTCACAGGAGTGCAAAACCAATTCCTGTGACCCATAGGAGAAGTACAGCCAAATGAGCTCAGGCTGGACTTCTCTTTTAACACTATACAAACACAAACAGTTCACTAGGGTGTGTCTTTTGGTCCTTTCCTGAAGAGAAAGGCATACTCAGATCCATGTAGCCAAAAGGCCTGGCAGACCCTGCTCCTCATGATCAGCCAAAAGCCCAATGAGTACTGGGTGGGAGGCTCTCCCCCTCTCAAGGCAAGAGAGGAAGGAATCAGATGGCCACACATTCTCCCCCAAACTTCAGAATAGGGCCGAAGACCCATTCCCTATTATTCATGAGTAAAAGATACAAAATGCACTGAGACACATGTGGGGAGTGAATAAAAGGTACTCACAAAAGAGAAAAAAAATTAATAGTTTCCTCCAGTCAGTGTTATCCCATCAGGGTGTATAAAAATGTATAATTTAAAAAAACACATTCATTTAACTTAGATCAATTTTTTTTTTTTTGTTTTCAAATTTATTTTAATAAAATGCTTTTGAAAAAAAAAAAAAATCTACCTAAAAGATATTTTTTTTATGTAAAGTAGTTGTAAAGGAAATATTTTTTTTGCCTAAAATTAATGTCTGCAAGGTAGACAGACAGAATAGTGTAATGATTCTGTTAACAAACGAGTAAATAATTATTAAATTCCTTCATCTATATCACCTCCGGCATTCTAGTTTCTGTTCTCTCATTCACTTCCTGGTTTGCGGCGCTTGTTCATGTAAGAACTACATTTCCCAGTATGCATTGTGGCACGCCCAGTAATTCACACCTCCTTGAAGTCTAGAGAGCGTCCTGCCGCACAGATGTAGTTCCCAGGAGGTAGCGAACACGTCACTGATCACCGCAGTAAAGCCTCCCTTCACGGTGGTGAGTAACAATCAGACAAGCAGGAAGTGAACAGAACAGAGAAGAAATACAGCAACTTCTGAGCAAAAACAAACAACGAGAATGTGAAAAGAGGAATATCTGCAGGTAAAGGATGCTTATTATGAAAAAAAAAAAAATCCTTTTACATTCCTTTACAACCCCTTTAACCACTTAAGGACCGGACCAATATGCTGCTAAAAGCCCAGAGGTGTTTTTACAATTCGGCACTGCGTCGCTTTAACAGACAATTGCACGGTCGTGCGACGTGGTATCCAAACAAAATTTGCGTCCTTTTCTTCCCACAAATAGAGCTTTCTATTGGTGGTATTTGATCACCTCTGTGATTTTTATTTTTTGTAGGACACTCTCTACTTTGCAGATAGAGAAAGGAGCTGTGCATTAGTGGGCATCCTGACACTCGTGAGGGAATCAGGAAGTGAATCGTTGCGGCTTCACTGCCCGCTTCCCTACTGCGCATGCGCAAGTAGCACGGCGCACCCTCATTGGTCCACGCTCTGTCCTGGGACCAGTGTGTTTCCCAGGAGACAGTGGGGGGTGGGGCTTGTGGCGTGACTGAAAGTGGGTGCAAATACCTGTCTTAGACACGGTGATCTGTGGGCAATAGCGGTTCCAGCAGACTCGATGTCTGCCAGCCTCCAGCAATCGCTCCACAGAGAGGCAGAACGGGGATCTGCCTATGTAAACAAACAGATCGCCATTCTATCAGGGGAGTAGAGCGAGATTGTCTGCTCCTAGTGATTAGGAACAGCAATCTCTCTCTACTCCATGTCAGTTCACTCTCCCCACAGTTAGAAACACCCCCCTAGGGAATATTTAACCCTTTGATCGCCCCTGGTGTTAACCTCTTCCCTGTGTCATTTATATAGTAATCAGAGAATTTGTGTAAATGTCACCAGTCCCAAAAAGTGTCAAAAGCGTCCGATCTGTCCGCCGCAATCCCACTAAAAAACAAATCGCAGCTCATCGCCATTACTAGTAAAAAAATAATAATAATAATAAAAAGGCCATAATTCAATATTGTATTTTGTAGACGTGATAACTTTTGCGCAAACCAATCAATATAAGCTTATTGAGTTTTTGTTTAACCAAAAATATGTAGAATAGGTATTGGCTTAAACTGATAAAGAAATTTGTTTTATTTTATCTTTTTGGATATTATAGCTAAGAAAAAAAAATACATTTTTTTTTTTTTTTTAATTGTTCTTATTTTTTATTTATAGCACAAAAAATAATAAACCGCAGAGGTGATCATATACAACCAAAAGAAAGCTCTTTTTGTCGGAAAAAAAAAAGGATATAAATGTTGTTTGGGTATAACGTCGCACGACGTTGTCAGTTAAAGTGACGCAGTGCCGAATCGCAAAAAATGGCCCGGTCATTAAGGGGGGAAATTTTCAGGAGCTGAAGTGGTTAAAAAAGGGCGTCAGGGATGGACTTCTTGGCCATGCATTGGGCTGTCCATGGGCGCGTGGCACAAAAATACAAAGTTCTGTACACATTTACAAAGCGCCAGATATGAACGCAGGCTAATACCCTGCCAATGGGGGGAGACACCACTCGCTACCCCATGTGACGGCATTCAGGGCCCCCCCATATTAGAAATCACAATAGCCCCCTCCTCCAACTTCTGCTCAGTACCAGCTGTGCCCATGTATGACTTGTGCTGCCCTTAGAGGTTAATGCTGCACATATAGACAGTCCTGCGTACAGCCCTCTCTCTCCCCATGTCCCCCTCTATACACCTTAGCACCCACATTCATCTCTCACACTTTCCATCATCCACATGGCTAACCTCACTGTACGGAACGGATCCTCCGACCATCACCTACTTCCTGCTTCTAGACCACTCCCCGCTCTTCCCGCACCAACCAATCGCCAGCCATACAGCCATCCTTCAGACGCGCCCTCTTAAAGGTACATGTTAAACGTGAGCGAAGCTCCTCTTAGCTGAATGGGAAGTGAGGCGGCACACAAAGGGTGCGGTGCGGAGGGCTGTACGGACTAGTTGGAGTTTCCAGTGTTTTGAAAGCAGGGAGAGGAGGCGGAAATGTGATTGGTGAGGAGGTCAGTGTGTGATGTGCGGGCACCGGGCTGGTGAGTGAAGAGTTCTATAGGCTGCCTGTGATTGGTGAGTACCAGGGCAGGTCTATGTATGTCTGTGGTGGGCGCTAATGACAAGAATGTTAGGTATAGGCAGCCTGGCCTGTATGAGACTTCCTCCTCTAATAGAAGGATCTGCCCTTTCTTCTCTATATAACTAAGGCGAAACTTTATTTGTAGCTTTGGATAAAGTGGAGAGGGATTAGAACCCCTGTCAGGTTTTATTGCTGTCTGTGCCCCCATTAGGGAGATTCACCCTCTGTATTTATTCTGTTTCACTGAATGTGGAGGAAAATCCAACATGTTGGGTTGTCACCAGTACAGGAACATAGGGGAAATCTTTCAATGGAGACATGTTCTGTAAAAAGACCGAGTTAAAATATAAACATTTTTTTTAAATTAAAATGAATAATTTAAAGAAAAAAAAGTAACCCCTTTCTACCCAGGCTATTGTAATATAATGGCCGGGTGGGAGCCCTATTATCATGGGAGGACGTCATATGACATCCTCCCAGGCTACACTCTGGCCGGATCTGTCACCCGCTGTGTCCACCAGACACAGCCGATGTCGGATCACAGTACCGGCCCGCTACAATGTGATCACTGTGACAGCATATCACATGGCAATTGTACACAATAAAAGGTTGTTATTCATGTTATTCATTGTATACTATTGTGAAGAGCTCTGTGATTGGTCACAGTGATTACATGGCAAAGTCAGGGCCAATTGCAGCCCATCTGCACCATGTGATTAGCTGTGGCTAATCACAATAGTAAACACTGAATGAATAGTTTTCATTCAGAAAAAAAATGGTTGCTTATAACAGTAAAATGAATAAATATATCCTGATCACGTCCCCAGAGTAGTACGGCGTCACTGTGGTAACACTGTATTTATCTGGTAACTGTATGTTTAACCACTTTAGCAATTGCGCGGTCGTGCGATGTGGCTCCCAAACAAAATTTACATCCTTTTTTCCCCCACAAATAGCGCTTTCTTTTGGTGGTATTTGATCACCTCTGCGTTTTTGTTTTGTTTTAAAAAGCGAAAATTTTGAAAAAAAGGCAATATTTTGTACTTTTTGCTATAAGAAATATCCCCATTTTTTTTTTTGGTTTAAAAGTTTATATTTTCTCAGTTATGGCTGATTTGTATTCTTCTACATATTTTTGGTAAAAAAATCGTATTAATTGGTTTGCGCAAAAGTTATAGTGTCTACAAAATAGGGGGTAGTTTTATGGCATTTTGTTTATATTATTATTATTATTTTTTTTACTAGTAATGGAGGCGATCTGCGATTTTTATTGTGACTGTGACTTTATAGAGGACACTTTTGACACATTTTTGGGACCATTGTCATTTATACAACGATCCGTGTTCTAAAAATGCACTGATTACTGTAAAAATGACACTGGCAATGAAGGGGTTAACCACTAGGGGCGCTGAAAGGGTAAGTGTGTCCTAGGAAGTGATTCTAACTGTTAGGGGAAGGAGCTACCAGTGACACGTCCCAATCACAGCGAACAGTAGATCCCTGACATGTCACTAGGCAGAACAGGGAAATGCCTTGTTTGCAAAGGCATCCCCCCCTTGTCGACTGCAATCGTGGGCTGCCCGGGAACATCGAGTTCCTGGGACCCGCGGGCGCACTCGCAAGGCACGATGCGGGCATGTGCACGGCCGTCGGGCAGCAAATTCAGAGGGACTGACCGTGCCGTATATCGTCGTGAGGCGGTTGGCAAGTGGCTAAAAAAGTATGTAAACAAACAAAAAAAGTAATTAAAAAAAATTGTTAGCGGTAAAGCGATTAGTTTTTGTGGTGCTTTACCGCTGTTATAGTAGCCCTTTTAGGCCCCGCTAGTGGCCCCAATGTTGTGGCATTGCCAAATCGCTTTGCAAGCGCTACCTATTCATTTCAATGGGCAGGGCGTTTTGGGAGCGCTGTATACACCGCTCCTACACCACCCCAAATAGGCTGCTTGCAGGACTTTTTTTCTTGTCCTGCAGGTGCACCGCCTCAGTGTGAAAGCACTCAGGCTGTCACACCGGAGAGGCATTTTACAGGTGCAATTTTGTAGCAAAAATGCCTTAATGTGATAGTAGCCTAAATAACCCCATGCCGCCGAGATTACGCACATATGCGTCCTCTGCCTTAAGGGGTTATACCGGGATGATGCCCGCAGCTGCAGGCATCATCCTGGTATCGTTTTTTTTAGAGAGGGCGATTGGCTTTCCAGGGATAACAACCGCTGAGCCACTCTGTTGTTATCCAGGAGTAGCGTGAGGGGACACCCCCCCCCCCCTCAGCCGTTCTTACCGTGCCTCCCGTCCCACAGGAGACCCGATCTACGATCCGTCGCCATAAAATACTTCCAAAAATCACTGTTTGTGAACACAGTTGGCCATGCCATCCAAAAAGATCTATTCAAAAGAAGCCATATCTGAACATGATCCAGAAACACTGCCATCTTCTCTGGGCAAAAACTCATTTAAATGGCATGTTGCAAAGTGGAAAACTGTTCTGTCAGACGAGTCAACATTTGACATTCTTTTTGGCAACCATGAAGCATCCTCCTTTTATGAGGATGTCCAGCTGGGAGAAGCAGCTGTGCCTGTGCAGTCCCCGCTTCCCAGTTGACATCAGTGGGTCTGTCTGCATAGGGATGCATGGACCACATGTGTATCCCTGTGCAGGTAAACATGGCCCCCATGGGCATATGCTGTAGTGCATTCCTTGTGAACAAGGCCTAAAATGTCCCGTATGCATGTGTAAAATTGTTCTTTATCCTCGCTTAGTTGCCAGTTTTGCAATATACATGTGCATAAATGACTGCACTCAAATGTAAAATGTTTACCCTTCGCTGCATTACTGATTTTTTACTCCGCTGTGTACATTGTTCCATAGACAACAATGCATCTGTGTTCAGATTAAAGCGGAGGTTCACCCTAAATATGAACTTTGTCTGACTCATACCACCAGCCATCCTGTATGTAGAATTCATTGTTTTTTGTTTTGTTTATGTCATTGTTTACCTTGATTCTGTAGCATTTAGTGTGGGTTCCGGGTTTCTTTCCCTGTGGGAGTGGGTGTGCCGTTAGATTTCCCCGGCTGTGCGCGGGAGTGATGTGTCGAGACTACCAGGAGACGCGCTGTACTGTAATCACGCGTTATCTTGTGGGTCACGTGACTCGGCAAGTACGCCGGCCGTTGTAATGGAGCGGTGAATGCTGGGACATCAGCATTCATCGTATTCCGGAAGGATTTGCTTGTGGGCTTCAGAGTGCCCACAAGCAAGATGGAAACGTCCATCTAAGATTTTTATAAAACATCTTTTGCGGCAGAATGACAATGCTGGTGGCTCTAATATTAGGACACATGTGTACCAGATTAACCAAGGTAACAGTGCCAGAAGCATGTAAAAAAAAAAATAACGAATACCCGTGGAACCCCCGCTTTAATAAAAAAAAAGCCTTAGAGAGACTAGTGTATCAGCTTGGTGCAATTCAGCTAAATTTGACAAGTTGTGGGGTCCATCAATAAATACCCCAAGTCTTGCATCATAAGAACTAAGTGGGGGCAGATGAAAAGAAATTGGATCCGGATGGCCGCACTTCAACGATAATGTCTTTATTGGTAAACAATGTTTCGCACTGTAATTAATGGCGCCTACTCAAAGCTAAGTGGAGGTAGAATGTCAGCTATTTTCTACCATGCCATGAGATCGGGAATCAATCAGCTATAACTGTTTTTGTATTTCTAAAATTCTATTTGCATGTATTTGTTTTGTGCACATTTTAACAAATTAGCGTGAATTAAAAATGATGCCTATTTTTACTACAGAATTTGAAAATGAGTAACCCCGTAACACCATCCACTTTTGTCCGTAACTTGAGTCCTGGATTATTTAGACAGCTGGCAGATTTTCTTGATCCCCAAGATGGATGGAAAACTATTGCAATGGATATAAAAAAAGCTTCAGGGGAGCCTCGATACTCACAGTTCCATATAAGGTGATAAACCGTGTTTTCATTGCTCCTATGCAGTTAAAGTGGAGTTCCACCCATTTTGTCTTTGTCTGTGCTGCATGCCCTAATCTCATAGTGTTCAGAATGGACAATTTTTATTTATTTTGTTGCTTGTAAATACCTTTATTTTGTAGTCCTTCATTACTTCCTCCTCCTTATTAGCCTAGGCTATTAAGTCACAAGGCTATTTGCAAGGGTTTCTGGGATAGGCATCATGTTTCCCAGTAGTCCTTGCAAACCTGACTGAAACCTTTTACATTGCTTGTGCAGCACTGAGCATGTGCGAGATATGCAAAGCTGAAATCCAGGAAGTCATACAGTCTGGCTTCATGATGCCCACCCTTAAGCTGGCCACAGTCTATTTCTAGATTATAAACTAAATGCTGTAACAACCTAACAAAACGGACCTTAGTTTACAGACTAACTTTACTAGAATAGATTAAGCTTGTGTATTACAGGGGTATTTATATTTAAAAAGTGAAATTATGGGTGGAACTCCCCTTTAAGTATCTCAAGTGTGAGAAATGGTTTGTGAAATTTAGTCTGTCAGGCTATAGGGCTGATTAGAAAATGTAACAGTTAAATCTAGAGGCCATTTTAGGTTTTAGAATTTGGTATTTTTAACCATACGTCACAATCACCCCTTGTTTTAGTAGATAGTCTTTCTTTCACAGTTTCACTTATAGGGCAGCAACCAGGCTCTGGGTCTCGGACATCTGGTTTCTCTCAGACTCCTTCAGGGGCTCAGTTCTTAGGGACCTTAATGTCCAAGGATGAATTGTTAGCTTCCACTATGTTGAAACAGCCAGTAGATATCTCCTCCTACCCCCCTTTTCTCAGGATGCAAAAGACGGAATTGGAGAAGGCATTGTCTGTGGAAGTGACCTTCTCCAGGGCAGATGGATACTCTGAAGAGAATGCCAAGCCTCTAATATATCTCCATGGTCCACTGTGAGTTTTCTCACAGAGGTTGTTTGTAAGAACTTAAAACTGTTGCTAAAAGAACCTTTGGGGCCTAAGATATCGGGTTTGGGGCATTGGAGAGTGCCCAAACCACCAACCAAGTCCCATGTAACCCTGTTTGCCGCTTTGAACCAGTTGTTTCCTCAGGTGGTCCCTGTTCCAGAACCAGAAACATTGCATGGTTACTATTCCAATCTGTTCATAGTGCCCAAGCCAAATGGAAATGTGTTGCCTATTCTGGACTTGAAGGGCTTGACTAAGTTCTCACATGTTTAAAGGTTCCGTATGGCATGTGTATGGTCACATATGGTTGCTTCCCTCCTTCTGGGAGATTTGGTGGATAGCAAGGATGCCTGCATCCACACATTGTACCTACATTTCCACTTCATCAGCGCTACCTGCACCTCGTGGTGGAGGAACAACGCTTTCAGTTTGGCCATCTGCTCTTTGGTATAGCTACAGCACCATGGGTGTTCACATTCTGGCATATCTGGATAATCTACATCTGTTGGAGCAATCAAGCAATGGCCTTAGGGCTTATTGTGCAGCAACTGGTGCAAATCATTTAGGACATTTGCTGGGTCTTCAACCTCATGAAGTCGATGCTGGAGCCATTGCACCAACTGGAGTATCTGGGTATTGTCTTGGTCACAGCCATGGCACAAGTATTCGTTCCTCAGGAAAAGCTTCAGACCCTTCAGTCCACAGTGTGGGGGTTGAGCTCCCTGGAACAAACCTCTATTTGCTACTGTATGAAGGTACTGCGGTTGAAGACAGCATCCTTCGAAGCAGTAATGTACACTCAGTTTCAGTCAAGACTTGCCCTATGTCTCTTAACACCAAAGCCAGATTTTTCTTGAAATGGTGGCTATCCACCCAACACTGGAATCTAAGAAGTCCTTTCTCTCTGTGATGTGGAAAGTCCTTACAATGGATGCCAGCCTGACAGGCTGTGAAGGAGTCCTGGATTCTCTATCATTTCAGGTAACCTGGTCAACAGAGGAAGCTAGGCTGCCCCTCAGCACTGGACCTACCTGCTCTGTGGACTGCCTGTCAGGGACAAATCCGACATCTCCGTGGCAGTATTGTACATAAACCATCAAGACCATTGTTTATAATATTTGGAAACTTATTAATGACTGAAATAGTACCACTGAATTGATGCAGGGCCAATGTGGTGCCCATATTTAAAAAGGGATCAAAGTCTTTACCAAGTAACTATAGACCTGTTAGTTAAACTCTCCAGTATCTTCCCGACTATAGAAGTTAAATAAAATACCACATGGACGAGATCTTGCTGGGAGAAAAATATTTCCTTTCAATAGTTTTTTATTGATATAATAGGAAGATTTTTTTTTTACAAAGATACAGGCATAACCATCTCATAACAACAAACAAAGTAATCATACACAGGACACGTTACAAATTGAAATTGATAAGGAGCAGTGTAAAGTCAGCAAATGGTTGCGGATGAACCAGACTCCTGAAGGAAGAAGGAGCCCCTCTGCCCCAACACCCCTCTCAGGATCTTGCTGTGTCGGGTGGGGAAGCCCCATTCGGAGCAAATTAAGGAGTACAAGAATATGCAAACAGCAAGAGGAACGAAAAATGCAAAGCTAAATGAAGAGAAAACCCTCTTGTGATTTATAAAATACCTTGCAGGGCTACCTTGTCTGGGCCGGTGGGTGGACTGGTAGTAGCGAAGAATGGCATATAAGTGGAATGACCACCGAGCGCGAGGTATTAAAAAAGGGAAAGCCAAGAGATATTGTAACTGCTCATGCGATGAGAAGTAGGATCCTATCTGTTGCAATGTGGGACGAGATAAAAACAGTGTCCCAGAGGGGAATGCATGCAGTTGTGCCTGTATGATAACAGTACAAATAAGCAGGAGAGAAAGGAAAAAAGAGGAAATAAGAAAGGACAGGAGAGAGAAAAGAAGAGAAAACAAAAAGGGGGGGAAAGAAGCGCCAGCTTAATAGTAGACGGTGTGGAACTCGCTCAATCTCACAAACCCGAGTCAGCAAGGGGTGGTAGATGCCTAAGATAGATATCTGATCCAGGGCTCCCAGTTGGCCTCATGTTTGTCGACAGTATCCAAGAGGATGCTAACCGTTTTCTCCTGGGTCATGATCCATGATATCTTCCTTTTGACCAAGAGAAAGGAGACCGTGGGTTGTTTCCAAGCCCGAGCAATCGTTAGCTTGGTCCCAAGGAAAATAAACATGATTAAGCTTTGGACTAGTTTAGGGGTCTTTGAGATGGGAAAGTTTAAGAGGGCATATTGAGGAGACTGTTGGACCGGAAGGCCTGTGATTTTCCTAAGGGCCTTTTCACACGTACGGACAAACGGTCCATTCTTTACAAGTCCGTTTACGGACTTGTAATGCATGCCTATGGGATCGCGTACGTTAGCGGATGATGCATCCGCTAACGTCTGCAAACATCAGTTTTTTCAGACGGAAGAAAACCCTATTTTTCTTCCATCTATCGGATCAGATGAGTACGGACAGACGGTCCGTATTCATCCAATTGCCCATAGGGGAGAGCGGAGGAAAGACATGGCGGTCTCTGCACAGTGTGCAGGGACCACCCTGTCCGCCGACAGCTCAGTGGGGATTTACGGATGATCCCCGCTGAGCCGACGGACACACAACGGGCGGATCAAAAACTGTCCGCTCCGTGTGAAAGGACCCTAATGGTGTGGAATATTTTATTCCATAAGCCCTGGATCTTGGGACAGTCCCACCAGACGTGTAGCATCGACCCAACGTGTCCGCAATTGCGGAAGCACAGAGGGGAGGGGTTCGGATAGATTTTGGAAATTTTTAGGGGAACTATATACCACCTCATTAGGACTTTCAAATTTTCCTCAACAAGTACTAGGGAAAAAAAAATATTTTAAGCAACAGACTACATGGATTCATAAAAGACAGAAGTTGTTAAACAAACCTGATTTCTTTTTATAAGGAGGTAAGTAAAACCTTGGACAGAGGGATGGCTGTGGACTACAGGCTGGGAAAGATCTTTTTGTAAATGGATAGAAAACTGTCTAAAATACAGAATTCAGAGAGTAGTGGTTAATGACTCTTGAGCCCCGTACACACGATCGGACCTTTGTCCGACCAAAATCGCATCGGAATTCCATCGGAGTAAAATAGAACATGTTCTCTATCTAAACTCTAAAGGAATTCATTGGAATGTCCGATGGGGCATACACACGGTTGGAATTTCCGAATGTCCGTTTGTTCTTTTCTTTATTATTTTTTACAATACATTTTTATTTTTTTTGTTCTTTTTATTTTTTTATTTTTTATCAGCCCTGTTGGGGGGCTTTGGTGAGAGATCAGGGGTCCTAACAGACCTCTGACATCTCCCATTTGAGACAGAGAAAGGGACTAGGGACACAGATTTCCCAGTCCCTTTCTCAGCAGCCTCAGCTGCATTGAAAATGAATGAAGAGAAGACAGCGACTCCTCTTCATAGACTGAAACATTTTTAACACAGTTTATGATGTTTCAGTTGTGTGAATGGACAGAGTCAGTGATCACTGACTCTGTACATTCTGAACAGTAAGGAGCCGGATTTACCGGCTCCTAGCTCCCGCTCTCTATCCTGACAGAATAAGTAGGTGGAGGAGGAAAACAGAGGGAGACCACAGCATGGAGGGAGATGGCAGCATGGAGGGGGACAGGGAGGGAGATGGCAGCATGGAGGGGGACAAGGAGGGGGATGGCAGCATGGAGGGGGACAGGGAGGGAGATGGCAGCATGGAGGGGGCACGGAGGGAGATGGCAGCATGGAGGGAGGGAGACAGCAGCAAAACGGAGGGGGGCTGGAGGAGGATACAGGGACAGTGAGCAGTGATCATTTGTGGAGGAGTTACAAGCACCGATCACCGCTGGTTTTAAAGCAGCTGACAGCCGTGGGGGGAGAGAGAAGCAGAGAAACAACTTTTAAATCTATACAGTGGTGATCGATGCTTGTAACTCCCCCACCGCACTGATCACTGCTGACTGTACAAGTATCCGGTGAAACATCGGGAAAATTTGCCCGAGTACAAGTACTCTGGCAAAAAAATGTGAATAAAACCTGCGCTTATGCTCGGTATTGGTACCGATAACGATGCTGGTATCGGGACCACCCTAATAATTTTGCCCCTTTACAATTTATTAGTAAGGCCTCATCTGGAATATACAGTTCAGTTTTGGGCACCAGTTCTCAAAAAGGATATCGGGGAACTGGAGAAAGAGCAGAAAAGGGCAACCTAACTGACAAGAGGCATGGAGGAGCTCAGCTATGAGCACTTTAAATGTATCACAGAGGACACGAGGGGACTCTTTGCATCTAAAGGAAAAAAGATTTCATCTCCAAATACTGAAAGGTTTCTTCACAGTCAAGCCCCATACACACTATTAGTTTCCCTTCAGGTTTTTCTCTTCAGGTTTACCAAAACCAAGTGGTGCAAGAGCCTGCCTGATTGCATACAAATTGAAACTCTTGAGGTTTGACCTCATATTTAGATGGTTTTGGTAAACTGATAGTGTGTATGGGGCTTAAAGTGGATGTCCGCTGGAAAAAAAAAATATTAAAAGCCAGCAGCTACAAATACTGCAGCTGCTGACTTTTAATATCAGCACATTTACCTGTCCTGGAGTCCAGCGCTGTCCGCAGCAGAGGACAAGCGACTCCTGCATCAACCATCTGGAAGGATTAGGGCTTCAGCAACTAGTATGTGGGCCCACACATGCTTCAGGTCATACGCTCGATCTTATTTTCAGACAAGATCTGGAAATACAAATCTTGGAAAATGAACCATTGCCATGGACAGATCACCATGCAATTAAATTCATTATTTCCGAATTCCCCCCCTTAACCAAAACATCAAATCCAGTGACAACACACTGGACCAGATGTCAGAAGAAGCTCCACTCGGAACTCTTCAAAGCCACGTTAGGGGGAAAAATAAACACAATTCAGCCGCACCAAACAGCGGAAGAAACACTGGAGGCCATAAACACAGCACTATTGCAGTCAGCTGACTTGATAGCGCCGAAACGAAAGACCCAGATCAGGAAAAATAACTCCGGCTGGTTCAACAACCAGCTGGCGTTACTGAAGCAAGAGCGCAGAAGGGCAGAAGCAGCCTGGAAAAGAAGCTCTTCAGACGAGAACCTCGCGGTCTACAAAGCAATTACCAGAAAATACTACAAGCAAATCTTCGAAGCCAAGAAAAACAATTTTTCTGAGGCTATCAAGGGTGCCCTAAATCGCCCCCGCGAACTCTTCAAACTGGTCACTCAGACCATGAATCCAAGATGTCTTGAGGCCCCCAACTTGGATACACAAGAATTTTGCGATGAGTTATCGGATTGCTTCATTAACCACTTAAAGACCCCCGCACGCACATATACGGCCACAACATGGCTCGTACAGGCACAAGGGCGTAAATTTACGTCCCCGCCTGAGTGCGGTTCGGGGGTCCCATCGGGACCCCCTCCGCGGCGTGCGGGGGTCTCCCTACCTCTGGGAGCGATCCGGGATCTGCGGGCGGATGTCCGTGATATCCGCCCCCCCCGCGATCGCTCCCAGCCAATGGGAGCGCGCTCCCAGCCTGTCACTTCCTCCTCCTGTGTTTACACAGGAAGGAGGAAATTATGTATTCTCTCATCGCAGCGCTGTTTCCCAGCGCTGCTGATGAGAGAAGACATCACAAGTAATTGTGCACCAACACAACACTGACACACACTCACATAGGCATATAAACCCCTTGTGATCGCCCCCCCCCCCCCCACCCCCCTGTCACAGTGTTACTGAATGCAGTGATTTAATCACTGCATTTAGTGTCAGTGTGACAGGCACTGTAAAAAACAGTTAGTGTTAGGTTCAGGATAGCCCCCCCACCCCCCCTAATAAAGTTTTAACCCCCTGATCACCGCCCTAGTTAACCCTTTCACTCCCTATTGCCAGCGTCACTAAGCAATCATTTTTCTGATCGCTGTATTAGTGTCGCTGTTCCCGCTAGGTAGCTATTTTTTTTTTATTGCGATTTTTTTTTTTTTTACTAAAGACATGTGGCTAAATAAATTTTGGCCTAAATGTTTGACTAAAATTTAGTTTATTTGATTTTTTTTTAACAAAAAGTAAAAAATAGTGTTTTTTTTTCAAAAATGTCGCTCTATTTTTGTATATAGCGCAAAAAATAAAAATCGCAGAGGTGATCAAATACCACCAAAAGAAAGCTCTATTTGTGGGAAGAAAAGGACGCAAATTTTGTTTGGGAGCCACGTCGCACGACCGCGCAATTGTCTGTTAAAGCGACGCAGTGCCGAATCGCAAAAACACCTTGGGTCATTTACCAGCGTATTGGTCCGGGTCTTAAGTGGTTAACAAAATTGAGGCAATCCGGCAAAGCATTCAGCAAAACAATTTCTCTCCCAGCCCCCCCCGTAGTCGTTTACACAGCACCGACAGCAATTCACCACAGTCTGGTGAGTTCACGCTGGAACCCATCTCCATTCAGACCACAAAAAATATCATCGGCACTCTGCGCAACAGCACTGCGCCAAATGATATTATCCCCACCAAACTGCTGAAGGAATGCGCCGACATCCTGGCACCTCCTGTCACGCAGCTTATCAACCAATCCTTCAGGGAGGGCCTAATGCCCTCCCAGCTGAAGGAGGGCTTCATTCATCCTATCTTGAAGAAAGCCACTTTGGATCCCAAGGATCCACTCAACTGGCGCCCCATAACAGGCCTAACTGTTCTCTCCAAGGTAATGGAGAAAGCAGTGGTACAGCAGCTGCAACAGCATCTAGATACCCATAACTTACTTGACCCATTTCAATCAGGATTCCGTCCCGGACACGGGGCGGAAACAGCATTGCTCAAGATATGGGACGACGTTCTCGAGGCCGCAGACGAAGGAGAATCTTCTCTTCTGGTTCTGCTGGACCTAAGCGCAGCCTTTGATACAGTTGATCACAAGCTGTTATTGTCTCGACTGGCTAAAATAGCCAAAGTCGCAAAAAGCGATCTATCCTGGTTCTCCTCTTTTTTGGAAAACAGATCGCAAACAGTGAAGCTAGGACCCTTCTCTTCTGAACAACGCACATTATTGTGCGGGGTCCCTCAAGGATCTCCCCTGTCGCCAATGTTATTCAACATTTATGTGCGTCCTCTTTTTGAAATCATCAGCAGCCAAAAACTGCTATATCACTCTTATGCAGACGACACGCAACTGTACTTCCGCATTTGCAATAAAAAGGATCACCACCTCAATCTAGAGACATGCCTCTCTTTGATAGAGGACTGGATGACAAAGAGTTATCTCAAACTCAACGGAGCGAAAACAGAACTTATTCTGTTTCACGCCAAGCGTAGGAATCCAGCGACAATAACCTGGATCCCCCCGCCCATTCTGGGCAAAATCATCACCCCTAGCGCCAAAGTCAAAAGTCTTGGGGTCATCTTTGACTCCGACATGACAATGAACGCACAAATAGGGTCAGTAGTCAGCGGGTCTCACCATCTGCTGCGCCTACTACGCAGACTCACGCCATTTATTCCCAAGAAAGACATAGCGGTCGTGGTGGGAGCAATTGTAAACTCCAGACTGGACTATGCAAATGCCCTTTACCTCGGACTCCCCAAGTACCAAATCGCTCGTCTGCAAGTCGTTCAAAATACGGCCGCCAGACTTGTGACTGGGAAAAAACCCTGGGAATCGATCTCACCTTCACTGAGATCTCTTCACTGGTTACCAGTTAAAGACAGAATCACCTTTAAAGCACTCTGTCTAACGCATAGATGTATCCATGGGAATGCTCCCCATTATCTATGTGAACAATTAAAAGTTTACAAGCCCAATCGTATCCTTCGATCCATCAATCAAAATCGGCTTCAGATACCGAAAGCCAGATACAAGTCCAAAGGTGATAGGAGATTCGCTGTCCAAGGTCCCAAACTATGGAACGCCTTACCAGCGAGTATTCGGCTGGAGGAGAACTACTTGGTCTTCAGGAGAAAGATTAAGACTCATCTCTTTTGATCTCAAAGGAGACAGGAACAACAAGCGCCCAGAGGCGATTTATTTCGCATGTGCTGCGCTATATAAGTTTTTCATTCATTCATTCATTCACTCTGCTGCCATCCTTGGTGAGGGAACCAGGAAGTGAAGCGCTCCGGCTTCACTGCTCGGTACCCTATGGCGCATTCGCGAGTCGCGTTACGCCTGCTGACTGGCTCCCGCTATGCTCTGGGAGCCAAGTGTTCCCAGAACACACCGGGGGGGGGATGGGAGGTGACGTCATGCCCGCAGTCTACCCGAGAAAAGACAGGTATTTGCACCCCCCTGAAAGGTGTCAAATGTGACACCGGAGGGGGGGGGGGTTCCAATCAGTGGGAGTTGTGAAAATGTGGAATAGACTGCCTGGGATGGTTCTGGGAGACTCAGTAGATTGCTTTAAAAAAAGGCCTGGATTCTTTCCTAAATGTACATAATATAACTGGATACTAACATTTTTAGGTAAAGTTGATCCAGGGAAAATTCGATTGCCTCTCTGGGGATCAGGAAGGATTTTTTTCCCCCCTGCTGTAGCAAATTGTATCATGCTCTGCTGTGTTTTTTTTTTTTTTACCTACCTCTGGATCAACTGTGGGTAAAGGTTGTGTATATGGAATTTTTGGTTGAACTTTATGGTCTTTTTTTTCAACCTGACTAACTATGTAACAATTGGATCCCAGAGTGTGCCCCCCCCCCCCTCTACAGGAAGTTTTTCACCAACTTTGTCTTTTGGCGGGGGACATCAGAAATGGATCTATTGGCATCCAGATGCAACCACAAACTGGACAAGTTTTCAAGCCCAGGTCCATAGATCCTTGGGTATTCAGAGTAGATGCAACACAAATCAGGCTGAACTGGAATCGGTTCAGCCTGATCTTATACATCAACCGCGACCTTGATTCATCAATCTGATTTATAGTTCTTATTGTTTAACCTAAAGTGCACGTCTAAATCAGCATTAGTGTAATCAAACATGCATTTGTTTAGTTTAGGTTTTTTATTATATCTATACTATATATTCTTTACCATTCTTTTTTTGGCACTTACATCTATTTGTAACATCTTTAGTGTATGATTTGTAAGCACCTTTTAGCATAACTAACAGGTTTTCAGGTTATTTTTTGTGTGCTGTTCTTATGTATTTTATTATTATTTTGTTGTGTGTAATACTTTTGTGTTCATTATTCATAGGTAATTTTTTTACTTTGATTAATGTATTTGATATTCTCTATGTATAGCATATATTTATAATTTTATTTGAAAGGTGATTTAAGGGAAACATTTTACTCTCTGCCTGTTTTGTTTCATTTGTTTTGTACATTTGTTTCAATATCTGGGCATTAATTTATTTTTTCCAAGTATTTCTTCACATTATCCTTTTATCACTTATGGTCATAAAACCTTTGGTGTGTCATCTGTCTTGGTTTTATAGCATACCAGGTTTTACAGCTAAATCTTTTTTGTTTTTTTAATCGTTTGTTTTTATATTTTATTCATGTTGTTATTTTACTGTGTTTGGTGCTTCACATTCATTGTGCATAGATGATTAATTTACTTACTTTATGTAGCTGATATTTATGTTCATACCTTATTTGAAAGGCGATTTGAGGGAAGCATTCAAAAAGGAAAAAGTCCAACGCAAGAATTGCTGTATGACTGGGGGACGACAAACTGCACCGTCCGTGATCTCACTAACCTGCTGCGGAAGAAGAATTTCCTGACTGCTGCTTCAATTTTGCCCAGTGGTAATTCTTTTGTCACTTTAAATTGTAAAATCAAAAGTTACATTAAATTAAACTTACCATGAAAAAAAGAATAGGAAGCTTTTTATCAAACTTTGTAAACTAGGTCTATGTATTGGTCATAAGAAATAATTACTTAAAATTACATAAAACCATTTTATTCTAAGTAAAAAGGACAGTATTTGCATACCTATACTACTAGGATAGTTCGTACTTACAATAAGATAATGACTCTGCCCTACATTTTTTTTTAAATAATTTAAATGCCACCTTGGATTTGTCTTTAGCTTTACCTGTACAGCAGTATTCAGCCTTCTCAGCCAATAGGGATCTGTGAATAGTGCAATTAGTCTAACAGCGGAAGATTGCTAACAGGAAAAATGAGCTAAAGGATGAGGTCATCTCTCTCGTTGTAAGCGTGATATTCCTGAAAAATGATACCTGATTTTCAGGCATGTGTACCAATGTTAGCTAATTTATCATTTTGAGTACATTCTTGTTATGCAGTAAAACATCAGTTTCAGGCATGCAAAAAATTCAGCATCTCTGGCTTCTAATGCCCCGTACACATGTGCGGGATTTCCGACGGGAAAAGTTCCCATCGGAAATCCCTAGGGGAAAGTCGAGAACCTGCTCAGTCAGTCAGGGGAGTTGCTAGGTGGCAAAAAGAGCAGCCCGAAGTCCAAGGCCAGAAAGCGGGGGGGCTTATGTGATGTGCGTGGGCTTTTTTGGGCTGGCCCGTGACCTACATACACTGAACTACCTAACCTACCTACATTGACGGTAGTGACCTACATACACTGACCTACCTACACTGACGGTAGTAGTCACCTATATTCACTGACCTACTAACACTGACGGTAGTGACATATATACACTGACCTATATACACTGACGGTAGTGACCTGACATACCTACGCTGACCTGACCTATATACACTGACCCACCTGACATACACTGACGGTAGTGACCTGACCTATATACACTGCCCTACCTGACATACCTACACTGACAGTGGTGACCTGATCTGACTTATACTGACATACCTACACTGACGGTAGTGACCTGACCTATATACACTGACCTACCAGACATACCTGCACTGACGGTAGTGACCTGACCTATATACACTGACCTACCTACACTGACGGTAGTGACCTGACCTATATACACTGACCTACCTACACTGACGGTAGTGACCTGATGTACGCTGACCTATATACACTGACTTGTATACATACACATTACACTGTCTCTGATCTACCTCAGAGGTGTCACAGCAGGCACTGCAGTCAGTCATTCCAGCGTCAGGAGCAGCCGAGGAGGGTAGAACAGCCGAGGACTGGAGTCTGGAGCCTGGAGGGTAGGAGAGCCCAGGAGCCAGAGGAGAGCCGCCCGCCCGAGTAATGTGTATTTGTAATTCCTGCCTTCTGGAGCCTCCAGCGCCTATGATGGACGTTGCACGTCCCTTGGCGCGGTATTGGACCAGTGGGACGTTCATCACAGGTTCCAGAAGGCGGGACCTGCTGCTATGGCACTCGGGCCACACTTGGCAGGACTCGGCTCGGCGGCGCTCAGGATCAGATCGTTCCTGGCGGTTGCCGCTCAGCTCGGGGGTCACAATGGAGAGCCTGCATGCCTGAGACTCGGGGCTTTTCAGGGACCTGATCGGGGGGCTCCAGCCCCCCAAGCTTGGGCCTCCCGGCGCCCCTGCACCCCATCGCTGTTTCTCCCATAGGTAAACTGCCAAAAACCGCCGGGCAAAAGTCTGCCAGTTTTCCTGGCGGGAAAAAAGAGAACTCTTCTTTTTTTTTTGTCTGGCGGTTTTTGGCCAGTTTTCCGTCGGAAAAACTGCGAGGAGCATACACACGGCTAGGATTCCTGACCAAAGGCTCTCCTCGCAGTTTTCCCGTCAGGAAAACTGATCGTGTGTACGAGGCATTAGAATTATAGTTCAACACCGAGTTCAATAATTTATAAGAAAAAAAACTCTTTGAAATTTCCAACAATTGCAACATTTTTAATATATAATTAAACAATGAACATAAATTGTGATGAATCTAAAAATGTAGTATGGACTTTGTTTATAAAATATAATACAGAAAATATAGAATGTTAGGCTAATATTCAAACATGTGGAATGTGAAAGTGAGCAGACCGCCCCCTTTTTCTTACTTTGACTATTTTGATCTTTACTGCCGGTGTTTCTCCATCCCAGTGTTGATTTATCTGATGGTTTTATGATTATCATGTAACATGGATGTCCCAGTCCTCCCTCCCTTTCCTTTCAGTCATATTAAAGGGGTTGTAAAGACAAAAATATTTTCCTCTTAAATTAACCACTTAAGGACCGCCGCATGTACATTTACGTCGGCAGAATGGCACCGACAGGCACATCAACGTATATATACGTTGGTGCCTTGGGGGGGATCGGGGGTCCGATCGGACCCCCCCCCCCCCGTACATGCGGCGGTCCGCGCGGCTGCAGGAGCGATCCGACAAGTGGGGGCGGCTATCCGTTTTCATCCGCCCCCTCCGGATCGCTCCCAGCCAATGCGCGCGCCCACCCGCCCTGTCACTTCCTCCTCCTGTGTAAACACAGGAAGGAGGAAGCGACGTGATCTCTCCCTCGGCGTTTGTTTCAAGCGCCGCTGAGGAGAGATCACCACACACCAAGTAAGTCTGCACCAAACAGCACACTTACACACACACAAACACATTTAACACCCGCGATCGCCCTCCCCCCTGTCACAGTGTCACTGAATGCAGTAATCATACATGTATGATTACTGTATTTAGTGTCAGTGTGACAGACAGTGTGACAGTCAGTCAGTATTAGTGTCAGGGTAGCCCCCCCCACCCCCCCCCAATAAAGTTTTAACCCCTTGATCACTGCCCTAGTTAACCCTTTCACTCCCTAATGCCAGCGTCACTAAGCGATCATTTTTCTGATCGCTGTATTAGTGTCGCTGTTCCCGCTAGGTAGCTAATTTTTTTTTAATGCGATTTTTTTTTTTTTACTAAAGACATGTGGCTAAATAAATTTTGGCCTAAATGTTTGACTAAAATTTAGTTTATTGGTTTTTTATTATAACAAAAAGTAAAAAATATTGATTTTTTTTCAAAAATGTCGCTCTATTTTTGTATATAGCGCAAAAAATAAAAATCGCAGAGGCGATCAAATACCACCAAAAGAAAGCTCTATTTGTGGGAAAAAAAGGACGCAAATTTTGTTTGGGAGCCACGTCGCACGACTGCGCAATTGTCTGTTAAAGCGACGCAGTGCCGAATCGCAAAAACCCCTTGGGTCATTTGCCAGCGTATTGGTCCGGGTCTTAAGTGGTTAAAGTCTGACAGTAGCTGATAAAGTAAAGAGTAATGTTCTGCATTATAACTAGTTTGATACCTGTTGAAAGCGAGCTGTTTTATTCACCTCTGTCACTCCTGAATCATTATTCTCACTGACTTCCTGGTTTGCAGTGCGCGTTCATTCTTGCTACATCACGGTCTAATGGGAACTACAGTTCCCATTAGGCTTAGCCTCCATGCCTGTGAGGGATAAGGGAGCATCTTCACACAGGGCTGTAGTCATAGGGAGGAGGTGAGCACGATCTGCTCTCCACCATGCAAAATGGCTCAGATGCTGGTGGAAAGCAAGAAGAGGAGAGACCGGTAATGGCATTTTTAAACCTGGATTAATGTATTTTGGAGATCAAAGGGAAAAACGAGGTAAGTGATATTTAAATGCTCTAGCTTACAGCAATCAATTGATCTAATAAAACTCGAATAGCAGACACCTTTTTATATGTCTATCGTATGGCTTGCACCAAGATTTGACCAAATAATCTTTGCCCCTATATTAGCCAAGTAGGACACGCAGGAGAATTTGTAGATAAACATAAATTTTAATCTTGGTCAGCCATTCTTACCTCCACTAGTATATACATTTTCCTCCCACTTTATTTAGAATTATACTACCGTATATACTCGCGTATAAGCTGAGTTTTTCAGGCATTTTTGTTTTGGGCTGAAAATAACCCCCTCGGCTTATACTCGAGCCAGTGTACCCGAGTCCATTGCCGCCGGACCTCACTGTGCCCATTGCAGAATCCGATCTGTGTACCCGAGTCCGTGACATATTCAGACGGCGGCCGTGCAGTTTTAAAAACTTGCGCTCCTCCTTGTGCTATTCAGTGATAGGCGGAACACTCGGTTTGCCAGCAAACCCTGTGTTCAGTGTTCCGCATATTACGCTTGCCCTCTCGTTCGAGATAGACGAGAGGGCGATCGTGATAGGCGGAACACTGATTTCTGGGAAACCGAGTGTTCTGCCTATCACGGAATAGCACAAGGAAGAGGGCGAGTTTTTAAAACTGCACGGCCGCCTTCTGGGGGAACAAACTTGATCCTGCTATTACAAACAGTGGAGAGAATGTATGTGAGAGGATGGTCGAGTTGAAGAGCTGCAAATGGGCACAGTGAGGTGAGGCTGCAAATGGGCACAGTGAGGTGAGGCTGCAAATGGGCACAGTGAAGCTGCAAATGGACACTGTTGACCCTCTTTTCCGCATACAGTAGCTGCTGCATTCTCACCTTAGGCTTATACTCGAGTCAATACGTTTTTATCCCCGTTTTTGTGGTAAAATTAGGTGCCTGTCTGTCATTTTAATTAATTACGTGGGTTTTCTAAATTTAAACTTAAAAAAATCCCCATTGATTATCAATAATCTACATACAGTATATTATATGCATATTGCACTTTTGAAGCATCCAAACTTTTATTAATCTAAATAGTGTATGATTGCTCTTGCATATATTTTAGTAATGCCATTACCTTTACAAAATCACACATCTGATCCATAGAAGATTTTTAATACCAACAATGAATTAAAACAGGGAATGAGAAACCATGTCACCCCCTTTTTTATTATGGTGTACTACAGCACTTTAGACAAGGTGGCCAAGAAACCCTAGAAACAGGGTACATTGGGTCTAACATTCATAATTGTTTGCTTGTGAACAGATCAAGAGACAAGAGCTGCCTGCCCAACAACCCTTTTAGATGAATTGGAGAAACAGCAGATCACATCTGAAAAATGTATCCCAATAAATCGTGGAGACCCTGTTTGTCAAAGCTCACATCCAGAGGAGAATGATGAAGAAACAGGTATTGTTCTTTTCAAAGCACACATGGTCAGCCTGCATCTTAATATCCTGTGACTGTTGCCTCAGTGAAGATTAACCTGGTCACATCCTGTACTGTCACTTTAACCACTTCAATACCAAGCACTTTCACCCCCTCCATGCCCAGGCCAATTTTCAGATTTTAGCGATGTCCTATTTTATAAAAAAAAATCACACAAATAAAGCTTTCCTTTGGTTGTATTTAACCGCTTGCCAACCTGCCGGCGTTATACTGCAGCAATATGGTGATCCCGCGAATCGCCGTAGCTGTATGTTGGCTTGGGAACTCGCTTTTGTGGGCGCACACGTGTCCCTAATGCCCAACAGGAAAGCCAATCAGCGGGTCCGGCGGACTCGATGTCTGCTGGCTACCTGCAATTGTTCCCCACAGTGACAGGATGGGGATCTGCCTGTGTAAACAAGGCAGATCTCCGTTCTGACAGGGGAGATCACACAGATCCTGTCTTTCTGCTAAGCAGGAAGATTGATCTGTATGTTTGCCCAGTCATACAGTCCCCCATACAGTTAGAAAACGCCTGCAGGGAACACATATAACCCCCTTGATTATCCCTGCCATTGGTACAATAATCGTTCATATTTTTAGCACCGATTACTGTAATAATGTCTGGTTCAGTTAGGTGTTCGATCTGACCACTGCAATGTTGCAGTCCCACAAAAAAATAACTGATCACTACCGTTACTAGTAAAAAAAATTATAAAAAGGACATAATTCTATCCCCTATTTTGTAGACACGATAACTTTTGTGCAAACCAATCAATATACACTTATTGCATTTTTTTAAATTAGTTTTTTAACCAAAAATATGTATGCAAATTACATATTGGCCGAAACTAATGAATACAATTTGTTTTTTTTACAAGGGGGAAATGTTTTATAGCAGAAAGTAAAAAAAGTATTTTTTTTAACCACTTGGCCCATTATGCAGGTAAAGGACCTGGCCAGTTTTTTGTGATTCGGCACTGCGTCACTTTAACTGATAATTGCGCGGTCGTGCGACGTGGCTCCCAAACAAAATTGTCGTTCTTTTTTTTTTCCTCCACAAATAGGCGCAGTCTCTAGAAATATCTATTACAGAGTCTGGAGAACCTATGTGGAGTGGTGCGAGTCTCAAGGAGGGCATCCTCGCAAGTTTTTTATTGACAGGATCTTACGATTCCTCCAGGTTGGCGTTGACAAGGGGTTGGCTCTTAGTACTCTAAAGGGGCAGGTGTCTGCCTTATCGATATGGTTTCAAAGGCCTTTGGCCACACATTCGCTTGTGAAAACCTTTTTGCAGGGGGTCTTGCATGTAAATCCCCCTATTAGAGCTCCCCTCTGCCCCTGGAATTTAAATCTGGTCTTGTCAGCTTTACAAAAGCAGCCGTTTGAACCTCTGACAGAAATCCCTCTTGTGCTGCTAACCCGAAAGTTGGTATTCTTGGTGGCTATGGCTTCGGCCAGAAGGGTCTCCGAGCTGGCAGCCTTGTCTTGCAGGGAACCGTACCTGATTCTGCATAAGGACAGAGTGGTTCTGCGGCCTCAGCCTTCTTTTCTTCCTAAGGTCATATCCAGTTTTCACTTGAATCAGGACCTAGTCCTACCATCCTTCTTTCCTACTCCCCAGTCCAGAGAGGAAAGACTGCTTCATACTTTGGACGTGGTCCGAGCCATGAGGGTCTATCTCAAGGCTACAGAAAAGATTCGGAAAACAGATGTGCTTTTCGTTCTCCCGGATGGCCCCAAGAAGGGTCAGCCGGCTGCCAAGTCTTCCTTGGCTAGGTGGATTAAGCAGCTAATTGTTGCTCTTTTTTGTTTATAGCGCAAAAAATAAAAACCGCACAGGCGATCAAATACCACCAAATGAAAGCTCTACTTGTGGGGAAAAAAGGACGTCAATTTGGTTTGGGAGCCACGTCGCACGACCGCGCAATTGTCAGTTAAAGCGACGCAGTGCCGGAAGCTGAAATTTCACCTGGGCAGGAGGGAGGTGTATGTGCCCAGTAAACAAGTGGTTAAGATAACTCTTTGTCATCCAGTTTTCTATCAAAGAGAGGCAATTCTCTTGACCGAGATGATGATCCTGTTTATTGCAGATGCGAAAATACAATTGTGTGTCATCTGCATAAGAGTGATAAAGTAACTTTTGGCTGCTGATGATTTAGAAGAGGGGGCCACTCTAATGGTATGGCATGATGGATAAGTATCTGCCTGTATTTCTCAGCATTGAGGACACCATTGATCCTGACCAAATATCAAACTCCTTTTTTTAGAAATGTAGCCCCAAATTTGCAAGGAACCTCCACCATGCTTCACTGTTGCCTGCAGACACATTATTTTACCACCCTCCACCCCCTTGCAAACTTCCTGATACAGCCAAATATTTCAAGTTTCGACTCTCTAGTCCAGAGCACCTGCTGCCATTTTTCTGCAGCCCAGTTACTATGTTTTTGTGCATAGTCTCCTTAATGTTGCCTGTTTCTTTGTGTTTCTTCAAATGAGCTTGGACAGCACAACTTGAAGCCCCAGTCTGCTTTGAAATCTTTGCCTGGGAGAAACTATATTGTGTCTTGTTGCTGCACTCAGTCTTACCATGGTGTCTAACCTGTGATAAAACTGTCTTCCACAACTTCACCTTGGTAGCAGAGTTTGGCAGTTCCTCGCCCCGTTTTAAGCCTCCTAGATTGCTGTATCTCTTTCAGTTAATGACTGTTTCAACCAACATATGAAATTGATGACCATTAGGACCCCTTCGGTATAATTGGTTAATCGCACATATAACTCCCTGACTTTGTGCAAGTTTAAGACCGCGTACACACGATCGAATTTATCTGCTGAACCCGGTCCGACGGACCGTTTCAGCAGACAAATTTGATCGTGTGTACGGGCGAGCAGACAGGTTTTTCCAGCAGACAAATTTGATCGTGTGTACGGGCGAGCAGACAGGTTTTTCCAGCAGACAAGTTTTAAAGCATGCTTTAAAACTTGTCTACTGGAAACCCGTCCGACCGACATGTCCGCTGGTTAGTACGCCTAACCAGTGGACAAAAATCTCCCACATGCGCCGAATGGATTCGACGCATGCGTGGAAGTTTTTTACTTCCTGGAGTGGTGACATGGCGGCGTCAACGTCACTGCCACGTCACCACGATGTCTGTCCGCGGGGATTTTGGTTTGATCGTGTGTACACTGATCAAACCAAAATAGCCCAGCAGACATATCCGATGAAAACAGTCTGTCCGACCGTTTTCATCGGATTTGTTTAGCCGTCTGTACGCGGCCTAAGAATTGATCCTGGTTTGAAGCCAAAGAGTTGTCACACCAAATATTGATTTGATTTAGATATTAGTTATCTAAGCCAACAGTACAAGTAATATCCCTGCCTGGGCAGAGGGAGACAGCGGCGCCGGTGTGTGTGTGATAGGTAAGTGGTCACCAATGGGAAACTGTATTAACTTTTACCCCAAAATCACCAAAAGGTGGATGGGGGGGGAGGTTAACATTCACTGCCACTAACCATCAACATAGAGGGTTAAATTTCACTGTTAGTGACAACCAGTGCAGGGGAGGGTGAGTGTTAAATTTTCCTGCCAGTGACCACCAATGTGGGAGGGGGTTAATAGTATTGACAACAGTGGTGGGGGCAATTAATGCATCCCCTGATGTTTGCATGTGTTTAGAGGCAGAAACCATAACACCCAGACACCCCTAACAACCACGTTAAAAACATTTAGTGTGCACAAGGCCTTGTTGTAGCAGAGCCTATTCATCTGAGATCATTTTATTCTGTTCACTATAACGTTTTTTTTTTTTTTTATGTATTCATCAATCTACTGTTGTTTAATACCTTTCCTGTGTGTTTTTTTTTAATATGTGTTACAGGGTTTGGTGTTTTCTCCTTTAATGAGCTGAAGAGAATTACAAGAAATTTTGATGATCGTCCACTTTCTGATGGAGGGCATAAAATCGGAGAGGGGGGTTTTGGCGTTGTGTTCCAGGGACAATTGAAGTCTGAAAAAGTGGCAGTAAAAAAACTGACAACAGTATGCCTCATTCATTAAGCACTCATTCATTGCCAATGCCAAAAACATATACAGATAAAAATAACTGTTTTGTCTTTTGTTTTTTTCCCCAACAGATTGTTGATGGTAGTCTACAGGACCTTAAAGATCAGTTTGATCAAGAAATAAGAGCAATGGCTAAGTAAGCTCATGTTCCATTTCCTAATAAGTTAAGCCAATCGTAGAGAGAACTTGCTTGTCTCCCAGTGTGTTTTAGTTAATTTTACACAATCGGGTCTTGCAAGCATAATAGTTTACATTAGGGTTGTCCCGATACCACTTTTTTAGGACCGAGTACAAGTACCGATACTTTTTTTTGTGTACTCGCCGATACCGATTACCAATAATTTTTTTTTTAAATGTGTCCCCAAATGCAGCCATGTATCCCCAAATGCAGCCATGTGTAGCCTTGTGTCCCCAAATGCAGCCTTGTGTCCACAAATGCAGCCTAGTGTCACCTTGTGTCCCCAAATGCAGCCATGTGTCGACAAATGCAGCCTAGTGTCGCCTTGTGTCCCCAAATGCAGCCTTGTGACGCCTTGTGTCCCCAAATGTAGCCATGTGTAGGTCCCCAGTGGCCTGTGTAGCCTGTGTAGGCAAAGAGAAAGCCCCAACACCTCCCGCCATCTCGTTTATCAGCGTACAGGGTTCCCTGTCGCGCGTTGTCATATATATATATATATATATATATATATATATATATATATATATATAGCCTGTCCTCCTTGTCCGGGCACTTTGATAGACAGATCACCCGTCCAATCCTGATCAACTAAGCTGCAGCAGCTCTTCTCTCCTCTCTCTTCCCCATTAGTGACATTATTCACACATTGACCTTCTATTTTACTTACCGGAGGACTGCTCTGTTCTCTGCTCGCTCGTCACTCACAAAAAAGTATCGGGTGAAGCATCGGGAGCATTTGCACGAGTACAAGTACTCGTGCAAATGCTCCGTATCGGTCCTGATACCGATACTAGTATCGGTACAACCCTAGTTTACATCATGCAGAAGGGAAGGGTAATGCAGCTTTATTACAGCCAAAGCAATAGTGAGTAGATTAGGTTGTCATCTGATGTGTCAGATCTTTTTTCCACAAGAACTTATAGCCAGGCCTGTCTGAAGCTCTTAGACTTACGATCATCTTCCAAATAGGGTGACCACGTGTCCCGGAATGCCTGGGACAGTCCCGCATTTTGCAGGTCTGTCCCGGGCACCTTTATTCCAGGACAATAAAGTTTCCCGGAATGAAACTGACACAGCTACCCCCAAGCGAATGCCCCCAAAAAAGGCTGCCACATCACCGCTTTACTCACTGACAGTACTTGTCCTGGCCGGTAATGCCTGGAGGAGCACAGTCCCCTCCCCCTACTTTATGATTGGAGAAATCATAAATCCAGACTCTTGTGCTCAATCACTGTGCTGTGATTCGTTACAGCACAAGCTGATTTTTGGGAAGGGGGGTGTCCCTGAATGGTAGTTTGAAAATGTGGTCATCCTACTTCAAAACTGGTTAAAAAAAAAAAAAATCACAAGAAAAAAATGGTTAAATTTAGATGAACAGACAGCCATCTCATGTCAATAGACACTTTAGGATGTGGGCCACCTGGACCTCCACCTAGTACCCCTTGTTACCCGATTTTCTGTGTCATTGGGGGCAGGTGCGCTTGTGGTGCACCTGTTGGTGAACTTACCTTTTGAACTTGTTCTCACACATACCGTGTGACTGATGTATGTCTTCTTCAATCCAAGTTGTATTTTTATACGTAACTGTGTCTACTTTGCATGTAATGTTCTGTATCGTGTTACCTGGTATGCTGTACTTATTTTTTTGTTTGTTAAAAGACACTTTAGGCTGGGTTCACATTCCAGCATGCAATGGCTCACAGCAGGAGTACGGTGCGTCCCCATTCACAGTTTCAGCCCGAATTTTAGGCTGAATTCTTACCTGAAACAGACCAAAAGACACACATGACTCCTGTGCAATTTGCACTGGAGCCACTGCGGAGATGTGTGAATAGACTGTAGAGAGCCGGTCACAATCTCCAGCTATGCAAATTGGATGCAGGGAAATACGCATTCAATTCACATAGGTGTGTACCCAGCCATAACCATTTGCTGCATATAATCATCTATTTTGTTTACCATCAGTTGTGAATAACTTTTTTTATTCTGTATCTTTCTAGATGTCAGCATGAAAACATTGTGAAACTTCTTGGCTTTTCAAATGACAGTGACAATTACTGCTTGGTTTATACTTATATGTCTAATGGCTCTTTGCTGGACAGGTTAGCTTGCCTGGTATGTAGCCAACTTTTTATAGTTTTTATTACTTGTATAGCCATTATTGGTTTCCAGCAGTGTGAACCCCTGTGCACATTATTGGTAGTAAAGACGCATGTCTAAGCAAAGCCCATACTAACAGCTACATGGGTGAATGGCAGGGCTCTGCTCCTGTACAAAGTCTGTAGGACAAAGAAACTCATGGCTCAAGTACAGAGAATGGGATTTATCTGGAAACTGTGTAAAGTACAGCAACGGGTTCTGCCAGTGCTGTTGGTGTCACAAAAATGGTTCTGGCACACTCGTGACCACACTGTGCTCCCACCTTGAATAAATGATTGGTAAACCATAGAAGACAGGGGAAGCAAGGCGTTGGCCTATACCCAGAAGTTTCTTGATGAAATAATCCCCCCAGCTCTCAGCACAGAAAGTTATGTTGTGTACACGCAACCGTTTTTATTGTGAAGGAAAAAACAACGTTTTTCTCGACGTGATTCTTGTCAAGCCTGCCTTGCATACACACGATCATGAAAAAAAATAAGCTGGAGCAAAGCGCGGTGACGTAGAACGGCACTATATAAGGGGGAAGTTTAATTCGGATGGCGCCACCCTTTGGACTGCTTTTGCTGATTTCGTGTAAGTAAAAGTTTGAGAGACGATTTGCGCTTTTCAGTCTTCGTGGTTTTCAGTCTGTTACAGCGTGACGAATGTGCCATCTAAATTACAAACGCTAGTTTTACAAGAACAAGTGCTCCCGTCTTATAACTTGCTTCTGAGCATGCATGTTTTTTCCCATCCTTAAAGCCTACACACAACCTTTTTTTTACAACGTGAAAAACGCAAAAAATTAGAGCATGTTCTAAATTTTTAGTGCCCATTTTTCACGTTGAGAAACATGCTCTGGAGCCTACACGCGATCGTTTTTAATGATCAAGTTAAAAAAAATTGCATTTTTCTCGTCATGAAAAACGGTCATGTGTATGCAGCATAAGTCAAGACAAATGTGCACCGCCAGAAGTGAGCACACAGTGGGAGGGTGAATTGTGCAAAGATAAGTGCCCTCTGTGGCCTTTGCCTTCTTATCTCAGTGCCTTTATCAAGTCTGATGGTAAACCAAAGTGAGACATAAAATATTGACCATCTTCTTATGCCGCGTACACACGATCGTTTTTCAGCATGAAAAAAAATGTTTTTCGGCATGTAGAAAAAAATGATGTAAAGCCCACACGATCATTTTAAATTACATTTTAAAAAAACATTGTTTTTTTCATGCCGAAAAACGATTGCGTGTACGCGGCATAATACTCTTTCCCTCAGATGTTGGTGAATGTTTTGGAACCTAGGACATTTTATGAAAAATGTGAACATGCCCAATGACTTGCATATTTTGACAGTGTACTTGTCTCTAGACTGCAAGTTGGACAATAAAAGAAAAGCTGTACAAACATTCCCTGGTGGAAGCTCTATACTTATTTTTTTTTTTTATGTGTTTGTTTCAGAATAACACAGATCCATTATCCTGGAATAGAAGATGTAGTATTACAGTAGGAACAGCAAAGGGCATTAAATATTTGCATGAAAACAATCACACCCACAGAGACATTAAGAGGTAATTGCGATTATTAATAATCAGAAAATTAACCTATGCTTTTAAATTTTATATATTTTTACAGTGTCTTTGTTGTGAAACTGACAGAAAATGTTTCTGCAAAATAGCTTGGATGTACCGTATTTATCGGGGTATTGCGCGCTCCGGCGTAGAGCGCGCACCCCTAAAGTGGACCCGCATTCCTGTGGAAAAAAGATTTTTGTACTTACAGTTTTGGTGTCTTGCGCGGCGTCCATCGGCGGCCTCGTCGGGTCCGGCGTCCGTCTGCGGCTTCGAGTGTCCTCTTCGTCGGGTCCGGCGTCCGTCTGCGGCTTCGGGTGTCCTCTTAGTTGGGTCCGGCGTCCTTCTGCGGCGTCCTCCCTGCTCGATCCCCGCTTTCCCACGCCGAGTTTAATTACTGCGCCGGCATATACCGAGCGCAGTACACTCGTGTATAGTCGGGCAGGCTCGGCTACTCTCGCGCTCACCCCAGGACGTGAGCACGAGAGGAGCCGAGCCTGCCCAACTATACACGAGTGTACTGTGCTCGGTATATGCCGGCGCATTATTCAAACTCGGCACGGGAAAGCGGGTATCGGCGTATATCGTGCACCCACGATTTTGCCCTGATTTTCAGGGAAAAAAAGTGTGCGGTATACGGTATATATTTATTTCGGATTCTCAGTATTTTCATGCTGTGGTGGTGAGGCTGGTTTTCTTTCAATAAAGTGTGTTTCCTTGATTAAAGGAGTTGTAAAGGAACATTTTCGCTGAAATTACTGTTTACAGGGTATAAAGACATAATAGTTAACTGATTCCTTTTAAAAATAGATAAAAATCAATCATATAATGTCCCTGCAGTTTCAGTTTCGTTTTTCATCTAGTTTAATGCTTGTGTAAAGTACAGAGACACAGAGCCAATACAGGGCAATGTTTGTTTTTAAAATGAAACTGATTGGTTCTGAGGGGTTTTAGACACACAGTAATCACACCTCCTTGATTAGAGACCACAGAGAGAAGCTCCCATGACTTTTTTCATAAGGAAACAGACAACCAGGAAGTGTGCAGAACAGAGAAGGATTACAGCAAAAATTAACAATGAGGACATGAAACCAAGACTGCATTAGGGTAAAGGAAGCAATTTAGCTAAAAATAGTTTTTCCTTTAGTGACCCTTTAACCACTTGCCAACCAGGCCAATTCTGACACTTCGCTCCTACATGTAAAAATCATAATTTTTGCTAGAAAATTACACAGAACCCCCAAACATTCTATATGTTTTTTTAAGCAGAGACCCTAGAAAATACAATGACGATCATTGAAACTTTTTATCTTGCACGGTATTTGCACAGCAATTTTTCGAACATGTTATTTTTTTTTAAAACAAAAAAAAAAAATTCATGCTTAAAAACAAAAAAAAAACCAGTAAAGTAAGCCCATTTTTTTTGCATAATGTGAAAGATGTAGTTACACCGAGTAAATAGATACCTAACATGTCACGCTTCAAAATTGCACACGCTCGTGGAATGGCGCCAAACTTCGGTAATTGAAAACCCCTATAGGCGACGCTTTACATTTTTTTTACTCGTTACATGTTTTGAATTACAGAGGAGGTCTAGGGCTAGAATTTTTGCTCTTGCTCTAATGTTCGCAGCGACACCTCATGTGTGGTTTGAACACTGTTTTCATATGTGGGAGGGACTTACGTATGTGTTCGCTTCTGCGTGCGAGCACATGGGGATGGGCAATTAAAAAAAATATATGTTTTTTTTATTGTTAATTTTACTAACTTTTTTTTAAATTTTGACACAAAAAATAAATAAAAATGGTTTAACTTTTATTCCTATTACAAGGAATGTAAACATCCCTTGTAATAGGAATATGACATGATCGGACCTCTATACAGTGAGATACAGCCCGGCCTTCGATCATAGAGACTCCAGTGACCATCTGGTCCGCCAGAAATCTTTTATGTTCATTATCCGGGGCTGGCGGATCTTCTCACCGACTCACCGATCTCTCAGGTGAGTCAGTAGAAGCACCGGAGGGGGGGTGTCCCCTCTCGCCACCCATAAGACCGATCAAGCGGCAGAACCGGCGCTATGATCATTCTTATGGTGTAGGGAATCGCCGTCTGAAAACGGCAATATCTGAATGATGCCTGTAGCTGCAGTAAGCGTAATTCCGTCGTAAAGTTACCCCTGCTATATGAGGCGCAGCCAATGTTAAGGACAGCATTGTATCGTACGTCGTTTACGTCATTTGCGTAAGTCGTTCGGGAATGGGGCTGGGCGTAAGTTACGTTCACGTCGATATCAATAAATATTTGAGACGTGATTTGGAGCATGCGTACTGGGATACGTTCACAGCCGGCGCATGCGCAGTTCAGAAAAAGCATCAATTGCGCAGGGTCACGATTCATTTACATGGATCACGCCCCCTACCTGCCTATTTTGAATTAGGCGCTCTTACGCCGGCCCATTTACGCTACGCCGCCGTAACTTTGGGCGCAACTTCTTTATGAATACGGCACCTGCCTCTCAAAGTTACGGCAGCGTAGCGTAAACAAGATACGCTACGCCCGCACAAAGTGAATCTGGCCCATTGTGTCTAAACACTTATCTTATAAACAAAAGATGAGCCAATCTGTGGAAGTTGTGCCTCAAAAAAGTGACAAATTACACACAGAGTAGCGCTAATCTTGATGTGAATAAGGGAAACAAATACAACACCACCCCAAAGGGAACAAACACTTCTAGACAAAAGCTGCACCACATTCACATGTCAGAATTGCATTGTATAAATCATTCAAATTGTACATTGACATTTTCCCATCTCCCACTACAGTACAAAAACCCACACCCTGTATTAAAAATATTTAAAACAAAAGAAACCCCAGTTTATAAATAGCATCAGATCAGACCCTTGAATATTGCCGTGATGCACTGAGTGTGTCATAGTGAAGTGATAGAGTGTGTTCTGCTACTTTAACTGTGGGGTGCAGGTTGAGCAGAAACTTGTAAAGCTGGCCATAGTTGGATATAATCTCTGCTGATTCAGCAGGGACCAGCCAAGATTTGGTCCATCTACGGGTAGGCTGTTTGTATTGAACACAACCCATCAATGGATTTAAAGGGTCACTAAAGGAAAACAATTTTTGGGCTGAAATGACTGTTTACAGGGTATAGAGACATAAAAGTTAACTGATTCCTTTAAAAAATGATTAAAAATAGATAAAAATCAATCATATAATCAACCTACAGTTCTAGTTTCGTTTTTGCTGTTATTTACTGTCTCTCTGATGTACAGAGCCAGAGAGCCAATAGAGGGCAGTGATGGTTTGTCTAAAACCCCTCAGCACCAACCCAGTTTCAGTTTACACACAGTAATCACACCTCCTGGATTAGTGACCACAGTGAGAAAGCTCCCAGTACTGTGGTTATAAGGAAACAGACAACCAGGAAGTGTGGAGATCAGAGCAGAATTACAGCAACATCAAAGCAAAAATGAACAATGAGGACATGAAAACAGCACTGCAGTAAGGTAAAGGAAGCTAATTAGCTAAAAAAAAAAAATTCCTTTAGTGACCCTTTAAGTAAACTAAGCCTGTCGTATTTTTTGCATGCAGTTACTGTTGGAGCCAATAGCCGCTAGCAGTGATTGTGTCCTGCCGGCAGGGAAGGCTCCCTGCCTGCAGAATACAATAGCTCTGCGGGAGGCATTCCCTCAACACTGACTCTGTTGATGGGGAAATCAAGCAATTTATTTTCATTCCACCCCTCGAAGGAAAGAAACATGTTATACGTGTATGCTCTATGCAGTTGTTTTGCACAGAGCAGCCCTGATCCTCCCCTTCTTGGGTCCCTTTTTGCCGGTCCTGGCCCCTCCCTCCTGGTGAGGGCCCCCACAGCAAGCAGCTTGATATGGGGGCACCCGAGCTAAGCTGCAGCTTTTAGGGCCATTCAGACACAAAGCTACTGTTCGCCTCTCTCCTTTCTTTTCTCTCTCCTTTCCTATTTTCCCTCTCTCCCATTCTTTCTCTCTCTCCTTCTCTTCCTCTCCTATTTTCTCTCTCTTATTCCTTCTCTCCTTCCTCTTTCTTTCTTTCTTTCTTTCTTTCTTTCCTTCCTTCCTTCCTTCCTTCCTTCCTTCCTTCCTTCCTTCCTTCCTTCCTTCCTTCCTTCCTTCCTTCCTTCCTTCCTTCCTTCCTTCCTTTCTTTCTTTCTTTCTTTCTTTCTCTCTCGCTCTACCATAAGCGATAAAGTTTGCACAGATTACTTATAATGTAATTCCTAAACTTCACAAATCGATGAAGTCTACCATAGGGCCCAGTCCTCTGAGCAAATCTCTTCCTGAGAGAAGATTGGTACATCTGTTGCTATTCATAAATTATATGTCAAAACTATGCCTCCATTTGTCAGAGATGCATTCCACTTATTAAAGTATTGTAGTAAGTTACTGTATTCCAAACATTTTAGGGATATCAGCAGCTGGTAAATTACTCTCAACAATTCCTAGGAGATTGAACCAGATGAGCATAAGGTGATGGCTCCTAGTGCCGTCTAACCCATGAATGGTCACCAGGAAGGAGGATGTTGATTTGGACTTTTCTAGGTACTGATAACACTACAAAAAGGTATAATGTAAAAGAAAATGTATTTCATATAAAACACTATACAGTTAAAAACATTTGAGCCAAACCCCACAATAGGAAACGGCATTGGTTGATAACAAAAACGCCATCACATGTCTGTTGGAGTGGAGAAGGGCAAAGACCTCGACCGGTTTCGGTCATACGGTCACGAATCATACAGACCCTCCTGAAGAAGCTGTGCTTATTGTGAAACCGGTCAAGGTCTTCGCCCTTCTCCACTCCAACAAACATGTGATGGCGTTTTCGTTATCAACCAATGCTGTTTCCTATTGTGTGGTTTGGCTCAAATGTTTTTACCTGTATATAGTTTTTTATATGTAATACATTTTCTTTTACATTATACCTTTTTGTAGTGTTATCAGTACCTAGAAAAGTCCAAATCAACATCCTCCTTCCTGGTGACCATTCATGGGTTAGACGGCACTAGCAGCCATCACCCTATGCTCATCTTGTTCAATCTCCTATTACTTATTATGGATGATGGTACTAGTTTATCTTTATATTGATGTATCTTAACTGAGGCTATACTCAAAACTTTGCTCTCAATAATTCAGAGCATTATCTTAAAATATTTTTATTCTGCCTACTTGAGTTCTTCCTTAGTGATACTGTGTTCATGTTTAATAGGCCCCAGGAAGATATTATGTGGTATTATGTGGTATAGGGAATGGTCATCAGCTACCTTACTGTTTTATATAACTGACACACGTTGCAATTAACTTACTTCTTTCACTAAAAGACATTTGTTGAAGATGCCTATATAGTGGATTATGATTTTTTTTTTTTTTTATCTAGTGCAAATATTCTTCTAGATGCTTTTTTTACCCCCAAAATATCAGATTTTGGGCTTGCAAGAGCGACTGGGAAACATGCCAGTACTGTGATGACGGAAAGAATTGTTGGTACTACAGCTTACATGGCCCCAGAAGCCCTGCGAGGAGAGGTCACTATAAAGTCCGATATATTTAGTTTTGGCGTGGTAAGTAACATTCTAAAAATTCGATGGCATAGCTTTCTCTGTTATTGATTCAGCCCAGGTTCACACTTGTGCAAACACAGACATCTAGCATGTGATTCACACCCACACTGAGGTGCTGATTGCATGCGATGTCTGTGCAATGTGAGTTCAGCCATAAAGTTGTATGGCTGAACTTGCATTGGATTTGCAGGAAAATAGAGCAGGGTGTTCTGAAATAAAAAAATAAAAAAACACACCATATACTTCTACAGCCTGTATGTGCTTCTATCCAAAGCACCTAGTGTGGTTTGCCTTTTCTGCCATTTCTATATCTGCATAAGTCCCTGCTGACAGCCTATGCCTACACCTGACAATCCAATTCCCCCCCCCCCCCCCTCCAGTACACAGGAGGTGATTGACGTCTTCAGCTGTGTTTCCCTAGGAGACTGTGCAGATGGGATGTGTCTATTCCCTCCACTCGGGTCCATATTACACTCGGCTCCCCTCACTGTGCTGTGTGTAAATTCTGGACTTTTAACCTCCCTTGAGGTATGATTCTTTCTGATTTTAGGTGCTGAAAGCGGTACCAGTATACTGTATGTAATGTGTTTGTTTACTTTTTTGAATTTGGCGCCGTTCTCCGCCCCCGTGCGTCGTAACGTCGCAGGGAACGGAGATCGAAGGCACACGGGGACACTGTGTGAATCGAGCAAGCACCCGCTCGCTCACACTGCGGGGATGCATCGCTGGATCCACGGACAAGGTAAGCCAGCGTGCGCTGCAGGCTCTGCATAGCTACCCCGAGCGTGACTCGGGGATATCGATCCTAGCATAAAAAAAAATAGTCACGCTCGGGAATACCGTTAGGAGGGTTAACAGATATATAGGAAAGAGGGCTGCAGATAATCAGGTAGAACTTTATTCATGGGGATTTGCTTCATCACTGTGTAGCATCGAAATCTATAGATACGTGTTAGAGATTTACTACAAATTTGATAATAACAGTGCTAAGGTCTGCTTTTGCAAGCACTAGTTGGGGTTGAAGGCAGCCTATTACTGCACCCCTCCTGCTTTAGCTTTTTTTTTTTTTTCTAACAATTCCTAGTTAGGACTGCTCCTATATTTTGTCAGCTTGTTCTGCGCATAGCATTGAAGAGCACTGACTATTAGGATGTAATTGACATAAGAAATATGGCAACTTAAAGTGTCATTAAACCCAGACTATGAAAAAAGCTCAATACATGCTATGTAAGGCCTGGTTCACACCTTTGCATGTTTTAGTGCATTTTGCAGAAAGTCTTTTGTCTTCTTCGATGTTGACAGGTCGCTTCCTCCCGCTGTTATGTAATATTTTGAGAATTTTTTGAGGATATACCTTTTATATTTAAATTTTAAGGAGATGAGTAGGGTTAAGCGAACCCGAACTGTAAAGTTCGGATTTGTACCGAACTTTCGTTTTTTTTACCCGAACAATTTTCTGAAAGTTCAGGTTCGGTGTTCAGCTATGTAATGGCGCGCTGCAGGGCAGCCAATCAGCATTTCTTTTACTTGTGGGACTTGGAAGCCATCACAGCCATGCCTACTAATGGCATGGCTGTGATTGGCCAGTGCAGCATGTGACCCAGCCTCTATATAAGCTAGAAGCACACAGCACAGCTCCTCACTCTGCTTTAGCTAGGGTAGGGAAAGGCTGCCGCTGCTCTCAGGGACAGATTTAGATAGGATTGTGCTGCTTCAGAAATCAAATTACAATACTCAGCGATCTACATAGCATTAGCTACATTAGGGAAAGGTTCCTGATTGTGCTTATAGGGAGAGAATTAGTTAGGAGTCAGTCCTACTTCACAAATCTAATAGCAGCAGCAATGCATATGTTCCTGTCAGATACTCTGCATATTGCACCAGCACTGCATATGTTCCTGTAACATACTCTGCATTAGCTACTGTAGGGAAAGGTTACTGATTGTGCTTATAGGGAGAGAATTAGTTAGGAGTCAGTCCTACTTCACACATCTAATTGCACCAGAATAGTGTCCCATCATTGGCAGGAATAGTGTCCCATGATTTGTGTCAGTGGGAGAAATAGTGCCCCATCATTGGTATCAGTGGGAGGAATAGTGTCCCATCATTGGTATCATTGTCAGGAATAGTATCCCATCATTAGTGTCAGTGGGAGAAATAGTGCCGCATCATTGGTATCATTGGCAGGAATAGTGTCCCATCATTTGTGTCAGTGGGAGAAGGTGCCCCATCATTGGTATCATTGGCAGGAATAGGGTCCCATCATTGGTATCAGTGGGAGGAATAGTGTCCCATCATTGGTATCATTGCCAGGAATAGTGTCCCATCATTTGTGTCAGTGGGAGAAAGTGCCCCATCATTGGTATCATTGGCAGGAATAGTGTCCCATCGTTGGTGTCAGTGGGATAAATAGTGCCGCATCATTGGTATCATTGGCAGGAATAGTGTCCCATCATTGGCAGGAATAGTGTCCCATCATTGGTATCAGTGGGAGGAATAGTGTCCCATCATTGGTATCATTGCCAGGAATAGTGTCCCATCATTTGTGCCAGTGGGAGAAATGGTGCCCCATCATTGGTATCATTGGCAGGAATAGTGTCCCATCGTTTGTGTCAGTGGGATAAATAGTGCCGCATCATTGGTATCATTGGCAGGAATAGTGTCCCATCATTGGTATCATTGGCAGGAATAGTGTCCCATCATTGGTATCATTGGCAGGAATAGTGTCCCATCATTGGTATCATTGCCAGGAATAGTGTCCCATCATTTGTGCCAGTGGGAGAAAGTGCCCCATCATTGGTATCATTGGCAGGAATAGTGTTCCATCGTTAGTGTCAGTGGGATAAATAGTGCCACATCATTAGTATCAGTGGGAGGAATAGTGTCCCATCATTGGTATCATTGGCAGGAATAGTGCCCCATCATTGGTATCAGTGGGAGGAATAGTGTCCCATCATTGGTATCATTGCCAGTAATAGTGTCCCATCATTAGTGTCAGTGGGAGAAATAGTGCCGCATCATTGGTATCATTGTCAGGAATAGTGTCCTATCATTAGTGTCAGTGGGAGAAATAGTGTCCCATCATTTGTGTTAGTGGGAGAAATAGTGCTCCATCATTGGTATCATTGGGAGGAATAGTGTCCCATCATTTGTGTCAGTGGGAGAAATAGTGCTGCATCATTGGTATCAGTGAGAGCAATAGTGTCCCATCATTGGTAGCATTGGCAGGAATAGTGTCCCATCATTTGTGTCAGTGGGAGGAATAGTGCCCCATCTGTCAGTAGGAGGAATAATGTCCCATCATTGGGGAATGTTCCTGCTTGTCAAGATAATTTATTTTTATATATTGTATGTTATTTTAAGTTATTTCCTTATCCACATTTGATTGCAGAGTACTTGCCATGCTCTTACCAACATTTTGCTGCCCTCTAGCCCTTTCCCTTAGTTTTTAGAGACATTTTAGTACTCAAAAATTCGGGTCCCCATTGACTTCAATGGGGTTCGGGTCAAGTTCGGGTCCTGAACCCGGCCTTTCTTCGAAGTTCGGCCGAACCCGAACATCCAGGTGTCCGCTCAACTCGGTGTCCGCTCAAAGTCGGCATCACACTGATTTGAACAGTGCAATTGCCGGCAATAGGGTGTGACTTGTAATGCGATTTGACCTGTCAAATCGCATGACAAGTCGCTTCAATGTGGACGAGGGCTTAAGGTGATTCACTTTCTTTTGTATTTACAGGACAGAAAATTAAAGGAAACTTCCCTAATGAGACACAAGATGGCATAAAAAAACCCTGACAGTGGTTTTAACCCTCCTCTATTCTGTCCAAAATGTTTAAACAAGTGGTGCCTTTTAGGTATACTTTCAAAGCAGACATTATATAGTGCAGCTACAAGCACAAGTACTTAAAGGGGAATTCCACCCACAATTTCACTTTTTAAATATAAATACCCCTGTAATACACAAGCTTAATGCATTCTAGTAAAGTTAGTCTGTAAACTAAGGTCCGTTTTGTTAGGTTGTTACAGCATTTAGATAGTTTATAATCTAGAAATAGACCGTGGCCATCTTAAGTGTGGGCATCATGAAGCCAGATTGTATGACTTCCTGGATTTCAGTTTTGCATATCTTGCACATGCTCAGTGCTGCACACTAGGTTTCAGTCAGGTTTGCAAGCACTACTGGGAAACATGATGCCTATCCCAGAAACTCTTGCAAATAGCCATGTGACTTAATAGCCTAGGCTAATAAGGAGGAGGAAGGACTACAAAATAAAGGTATTTACAAGCAACAAAATAAATAAAAATTGTCCATTCTGAACACTATGAGATTAGGGCATGCAGCACAGACAAACATAACAAAATGGGTGGAACTCCACTTTAACAGAACCTGTTACTTTGCCTATTTGGGAAAAGCACATATTTACTTTAAGTTAGTTTAGATAAGATGTTAATGAATGAACTGTAAAATTAATGTGTCAACACTAATAATTGCTAATATTCATAGGTATTACTAGAAGTAATCTCAGGACTCCCGCCATTTGACGAGACACGAGACCCGCCATTATTGGTAACTGTTCTTTACTCATTCATTTTATTTGATCCCATTGCTCCTCTTTCATTTTTTTTTTCAGGAAAATATTTGAATCTGTTCCTTTGTGGTTTTAGAAATAAAAAAATACTTGATGAAAGCACTTAATGTTTATGGCAAGTTATTATAGCTTTTAGCAACTGAGATTTACATTTTATTTTTCTGTAATGAAGCTTTCTGGCCCAATTCTAATGCAGAAGCCAGATTACAGAATTTGCTGGCTGAGATTGTTTAATGTGTAGAAAATGACTGGAATAGAAGTGTCCGAGCTGGAATAGTTAGGACACTGCTAACAGAAAAACAGAAGGCATACTGTATAGGGTTGTCCTGATACCACTTTTTTAGGACCGTGTACAAGTACGCATTTGCGCGAGTACAAGTAAATGCTCAGTATTGGTATCAGGACAACCCTAATACTGTATATAGCGTGTATCTGACCTGCTGAACAAACTATGCTCATTTTATGTTTGGAACAGAGCCACCAAAAATGTGGTATAGCTCAGAGATTTTGTATTATATCTACACATTCATCCCTGCCTCATTTATTAAGCTGGTATAACTCCTGTTCCAAACCAATGTACAGTGCCTTGCAAAAGTATTCATTCCCCCTTGGCTTTTTACTTATTTTGTTACATTACAGCCTTTGGTTCAATGTTTTTTTAATCTGAATTAAATGTGATGGATAAGAACATAATAGTCTAAGTTCGTGAAGTAAAATTAGAAAAATATATACATAAAACTATTTTTCATATATTAAAAAAAATTGACGTGTGTATGTATTCACCCCCTTTGTTATGAAGCCCATAAAATGCTCTGGTGCAACCAATTACCTTCAGAAGTCACATAATTAGTTAAATGATGTCCTCCTGTGTGCAATCTGCTGCGTGCAAAGTGTCACATGATCTGTCATTACATATACACACCTTTTTGAAAGGCCCCAGAGGCTGCAACACCTAAGTAAGAGGCACCACTATCCAAACACTGCCATGAAGACCAAGGAACTCTCCAAACAAGAAAGGGACAATGTTGAGAAGTACAAGTCAGGGTTAGGTTATAAAAAAATATCCAAATCTTTGATGATTTCTAGGAGCACCATCAAATCTATCATAACCAAATGGAAATAACATGGCACAACAGCAAACCTGCCAAGAGACGGCCACACACCTTGATGCTGTCTGTAGGATTTAGTTCAGAATTAACCACTTCCCTACGGCTGTACGACTATATACGGCCGCAGGGTGGTTCTAAATCTCTGGGCTGCCGTGTTTTCACGGCAGCCTCTTTCTGTGTTCCCAGCGCGTGCTCCAGAGCGCGCAGCGGGGAACTTGTGTACTGGCCGTGACACAGCCAATCACAGATCGCCGCGAACGGCCAATCAGAGTGGCCGTTTGCGATGCGATCTGATGGGCCAATGAGAGATGATCTCATATGTAAACATATGAGATCATTTCTCATTGCCGGCTCTCACAATGACAGCGTCCTGTCAGGGAGAGAGCAGACCGATCTGTGTTCCTTATACATAGGGACACAGATCGGTCACCCCCCCAGTCACCCCCCCCTCTCCCCCCACAGTTAGAACACAATGCAGGATACACATTAACCCCTTCCTCACCCCCTAGTGTTAACCCCTTCCCTGCCAGTCACATTTATACAGTAATTAGTGCATATTTATAGCACTGATTGCAGTATAAATGTGAATGGTGCCAAAAATGTGTCAAAAGTGTCCAATGTGTCCGCCATGATGTCGCAGTCGCAATAAAAATCGCAGATCGCCGCCATTACTAGTAAAAAAATAAATAATAAAAAATAATAATTCTGTCCCTTATTTTGTAGGCGCTATAACTTTTGCGCAAACCAGTCGCTTATTGCGATTTTTTTTTTTTTTTTTACCAAAAATATGTAGAAGAATACGTATCGCCCTAAACTGATTTTTTTTTTTTTAAATTGGGCTATTTTTTTATAGCAACAAGTAAAAAATATTGTATTTTTTTTCAAAATTGTCGTCGTTTTTTGTTTATAGCGCAAAAAATAAAAACCGCAGAGGTGACCAAATACCACCAAAAGAAAGCTCTATTTGTGGGGAAAAAAGGACGCCAATTTTGTTTGGGAGCCATATCGCACGACCGCGCAATTGTCAGTTAAAGCGACGCAGTGCCGCAAGCTGAAATTTCACCTGGTCAGGAAGGGGGTTTACATGCCCAGTAAGGAAGTGGTTAAATTAGCCATAAGAAACACAAATACATTTAAAAAAAAATGATTTTTAATCCAGTTTATGCAGGTCATGTGCTCCACTCTGCTCGGTCTGGGTTGGTGGGCAGGACGAACATGCAGCATGTCACATGTTGCTACTGCTTATTCTCCTCTAGCCCTGGCTGTGCAAAGCAGAGTGATCACAGGAGTGAAAGCAACATAAACAGTTGCCTGCCAGCCACTGCAGCACTTATATTTTTATTCCACATACAGTATAAGTCTGATGCTATTACTACCCGTGCTCTGCCCATGTAGCTTGGCATACGGTCGCTGCTTTGTGCTCTACCTTGCTACAATGCACCATACCAAAAATCAAGAAGGCTTCAGATGAAAAGTTCACAATAGCAAGGTTGCTGTCCTACTTCCCTTCTTTTGTCAGTCATTATTAGTACCACCCAGGAAACCTTTGGCTGCCATTGACATGGGTGCATTGCCACAATGTGCAAAGCAGTCATTGTAATAAGCACAACAAACAGGATTGTTTTTATCATAATGAAAACATTTTGAAAATAAATAAAGGCATATATGGTTGGGATAATTTAACAGGATAGAGGGGTCTCCAAGTCTGTTATTTCTACCTTGCTCAAAGCAAGAAAAGCCACTTCCAGAAAGATGTATTATTGTTTTTTTGCTCTCTGCCCTTTTAAACCTATCATAGATACTCCCTTAGATGACCTTTAGTGCAAAGTGTATTTTATGGTTGCTATTGCGTCTGTCAGAAGTGTTCTTGAGCTGGCAGCTCTCATATGAGTGTTCCTCATCCTGCACAATGTCAAGGTAGTCTTATGTGCAACACCTGCCCTTTTTTCCCCCTAAGATGGTATCGGTCTTCCAACTTTCTTCATTCCCTGAATATAGTCAGAGCAATTAGAATCTACCTCAAATGAATTGATTAGTAAGATGGATTCCCTACTTGTCCTGTCCTCTGGACCTTAAAATGTTCACCCTACTTTCAAGTCCACCATCACTCGATGGATAAGAAATCTGTTCGCTACAGCTTACACTGGAAAAATCTCCTGCGCCTTTACACGCCCATTCCATCAGATAGGTTGGAACTCCTGAGCTTATCAGGCACGTAGTCCAGCTTCATAAGGCTGGCACCTGGGTCTCTGATCATTCTTTGGTAAAGTTATACCAGGTGAACATCCAATCTTCTTTGGATGCAGCTTTCAGATGCAAGGATCTTGCAGCAGCATTTTGAAGCTGTGTCTTTTGACTCTTGTTGTTGGTCATGTTGGCACAAAATTGTTTGCCCAGTTGTTAACAGCCCACTCTTCTCATTCATTGCTTGGGGATGTCCCAACGTTTATGGAAAATGTGCCTGTGTCTTGTACTGTACAATTTTAATATAAAAGGAATTTAACTTACCTGTAAATGCCATATATTGGATTACAGGACACAAGCCCTTCCATTCCTTGGTTACTCTACATTGCTTTCTACAAAACTGAGGACTCATAAGAGTGGGGTAGAGTTCTAAGGGAAGCACCCAGTGGACGTGTCCTTGAAAGCTTTGCCAGTGTCCACTGTCCAATTACATAAAAATATGAACTTATAACTTGGGTTGTCATGATACTACTTTTTTAAGACCGAGTACAAGTACCAATACTTTTTTTCAAGGAAGGGGAGAGAAACGCGGCGGGATACACGGCGACATACACGGCAGGATGTAGGACAGCTTTTAGTTGCTTTAAAATCAGCGGTGATCGGTGCTTGGAACTTCCCCATGCACTGATCACCGCCAACAGTACAAGCATCGGGTGAAGCATCAGGAGCATTTGCCCGAGTACAAGTACTTGGGCAAATGCTTGGTATCAGTACCCATACTAGTATCGGTATGGGGACAACCCTACTTATAACCCATGGTCTATGAATACTTGCCTGTGTCTTGTACAGTACTCCAAGATATGGAATTTACAGAAAAGGCAAAGTTTATTCATCCAGGCATTGTTGCAGTGCATCAGTTCATCAATTTTAGTAAATTCTCCCTCTGTATATTCTTATATTCAAAGCTTGACATTAAAGAAGAAGTTGAAGAGGAGGAAAAAACTCTTGAAGAATGCGTGGACAACAAAATGGGAGATGTGGAATTCAGCTTGTTAGAAAAAATGTACTGCCTTGCCAGTCAATGCTTGAACCAAATGAAAAACAAAAGACCCAACATAATCACAGTATGTATTATATGTTTATATACTGTACAGTATAATACATGGCCATTATCTGACAATATTAAATGTGGAACGTGACTTTTTTTTTTTTTTAAGGTGCTGCATTCTCTGGAGGATATAACCCACTCTTCTTGTTCCTGATCAATGCAAGCGTTTCTATTTTTTGTACATATGTGATTTTGTAAAAACACGGTATAAGAATAAAACAGTTCAGTCTCTGTAATGTTAAAATACACAAAACAGCGCTAAAAAAATCAATAATGATAGACGCGGGGTAAAAAACACTGAATAAAGAAAGTCTTAGATGTAGTCAAGGTGATGTAAACAATCCAAAGTGTTGAGTAGTAATCCTAGCATGCACCTTCCACCAGGGAAAACAATGATCTCAATCCACCCTGTGATGCACTCTCCCCAAGGGGGTTAAACTCACGAGAAAACTGAAAATCAGAGCCTTAAGTAAGCAAATACATCATCCACTTTGTCACGGATCATCACCAGCAGGCGGGGACATCAGGCACAGGAGCTCCACACAAGGTCATAAAAACAAGGAACAGCAATATAGTGTAATCCTGTTTATTAATCCAAAGTAGCCCATACACTGAAAGCCCCCTTAAACCTACATACATCAAATCACAATAAAATGAGCATGAAAGTGACCCCAGAGGGCGCTATCACCAGATCCAGCCATCCATGGGGAGCAGGGGAATCTTTGCAGGCACTAGCAGCTTCCTAGTTTGGAGAGCAGAGTGGGTGAAGCGCACACCTCACTTCTGGGTTAGCGGAGATGTTGTGGGTCATGGATGGCTGGTTCTGGTGATAGCACCCTCTGGGGGGCCCCTTTAATGCTCATTTTATTGTGATTTAATGTACGTAGATAGGTGTAAGGGGGCTTTTAGTGTATGGGCTACTTTGGATTAATAAACAGGATTACACTATATTGCTGTTCTTTGTTTTTATGACCTTGTGTGGAGCTCCTGTGCCTGCTGTCCCCGCCTGCTGGTGATGATCTGTGACAAAGTGGCTGATGTATTCGCTTACTTAAGGCTCTAATTTTCAGTTTTCTGATGAGTTTAACCCCCTTGGGGAGAGTGCATCACGTGGTAGATTGAGATAATTGTTTTCCCTGGTGGAAGGTGCATGCTAGGATTACTAATCAACACTTTGGATTGTTTACATCACCTTGGCTACATCTAAGACTTTCTTTATTTAGTGGTTTTTACCACGAGTCTATCATTATTGATTTTTTTTATTTGCGCCGTTTTCATGTATTTTAATACTACAGAGACTGAACTGTTTTATTCTTATACCGTGTTTTTATTTTCCTTTTAATTTTTAAACAGCTGCTCAATGGTTTTATATTGAAAAATATTTGACTATTCTTGTCTCTGTTGGTGCTGCTTAGGGATCTGTGGGATGGATTTAGTGCTGAGTGGGTGTTCTGCAAGCCTTTGTATACACCCCTCTATACATATGTGATTTTATATTGAACAGCATTAAGCTCTGAAGTAACAGGGACAGCTATTTGTCACTAGAGATCAAATGCCTTGACCGGACAATCGGGAATATAAACTCCTCTCCATCTTCTCTTTGAATATGCTCTCTTGGCAGTATGAAAATAGGTATATTTTGAGTAAGCAGATATTTTAAGTTATTAAGATGGTATTTACCTTAAGGCCCATTTTACACTGGGGTGGTTTTCAGGTACTTTAGTGCTTAAAATTGGCCTCTAAGCGCCTGAAAACTACCTCCCATTCATTCAAATGTGACTTTTCATACTGGAACGGTGCGCTTGGGGGACGTTCCAAAAAGTCCTGCAAGAGGCTTCTTGGTCGGGTTTGGAGTGCTGTATTTATCACTCCCAAAATGCCCTGTCCATTGGAATGAATGGGCAGCGCTTCCGCACACGCGGCCCCAGTGTGAAAGCAGTCTTGGCTAGGGCTGCTACCTCATCCCTTTAAACCCGAACACATATGAATTACACAGGTTCTAAGGCTAATTTAATGCACTAAGTGAGTTTAATTACCACCTTAATCAGCCACAGAACCTGTGTAATTCATATGTGTTTGGTTTTAAAGGGATGAGGTGGCAACCCTAGTCTCAGTCCTAGTTCACACTATAGGCCGCGTGTGAATCGCACAGGTTTTGCACCACATTGCTGTGCAATTCACTTTTTTTTTAGTGCAGTGCCATTTTTAACCCATTAATTTTCACTGTAAGAAGTGCAGGCACCATTTTTTTGAAGCTGTACCATGCGATCCAGTGTCGGCACACCGCGCTGCATTTGCAATCCTTTTGGGGTGTCTTTCACTTTGTATTGACACCCACAGCAGATCGCAAACATATTGCAATGTGGTGAGGGGAAATGCACAGGGATTGCTGTTTCAAGCACCGCCTATGTGTGAATCTATGTTCAAGCAGAGGGGCATGGCCTATGTTTGGAAGCCTGTTACATTAAATAAACCCTACTGTCTGAGGCGGCGTACACACGACCAAGCTTCTCGGCAGAATCCAGCGAGAAGCTCGCTGGGAGACATATTCTGCCGAGGTTCTTTGTCGTGTGTACACTTCCGACGAGCGTCCCGTCGGGAAGCTCGTCGAGCCAAAAAAGAGAGCACGCTCTCTGTTTCCTCGTTGTTCAATGAGGACTGTGGCTCGACAAGCTTTTCCGACCGCTCATCGGGAACCTCGTCGGGGGGGGAACGATGGGTTTAGCCCGACGAGGTTCTCGTACGTGTGTACGCGGCCTGACTTTTTCTGCCCTTGGCTTGGAGTGATGTAGGCTTTCTTTGAACTTTTGCCTTTAAATCAGAACTAAATCTACATTTAAGAAAACTGCAAGCAGGTAGCTCATTTATTGTAGAAGAGACATACTATGGCCATTTCTACAGGAACAATATTTCAGTTTGGGTTCTATATATGTTATTGATCACTATTGGGCTGAAATCTGAATTTATTATAACTGTTTGGTTACTTATAAATAATTTGTTCATTGACATGTGCAAGCCATAGTGAAAGATGCCAGAAAAAGCCTTTACCAGTGAAAATGTAGATGTTGAACTCTCATATCTAGAAAAAAAAGACTTATTTTTAAACAGTCGAAAATCATGTTTCTTGATCATATATCATGGGACACAGAGCCTTAATTACTTAATGGTTATGTAGTCACCACAGGTGATTGGACACTGGCAAACCCAATTAAAATTGAGTTCCTCCCCTATATAACCCCTCCCAAATGGAGAGTACCTCAGTACGTCACACCTACAGCCACACCCCCCTACACACATTAGGGAACACAACCCCTACAGCGCCCCCTTGTGGTTATCACTCCAACTGCAAATGTCATTTTCACAATAAACAATGCAATTTAAATGCATTTTTTGCTGTGAAAATGACAATTGTCCCAAAAATGTGTCAAAATTGTCCGAAGTGTCCGCCATAATGTCGCAGTCATGAAAGAAAAAAAAAAAAAAAAAAAATCGCTGATCGCCGCCATTAGTAGTAAAAAAAAAAAAAAAAAAGCAATAAAACTATCCCCTATTTTGTAAACGCTATAAATTTTGCGCAAACCAACCGATATATGCTTATTGCGATTTTTTTTTTTTTTTTACCAATAATAGGTAGAATAATACGCATTGGCCTAAACTGAGGGAAAAAAAATGTTTTATATACTTTTGGGGGATATTTATTATAGCAAAAAAATTTTAAATATTGTTTTTTTTTCCAAAACTGTCGCTCTATTTTTGTTTATAGTGCAAAAAATAAAAGCCGCAGAGGTGATCAAATGCCACCAAAATAAAGCTCTATTTGTGGGGGAAAAAGGACGCCAATTTTGTTTGGAAGCCACGTCGCACGACCGCGCAATTGTCAGTTAAAGCGACGCAGTGCCGAATCTTAAAAAGGGGCAAGGTCGTTTAGCAGCATTTTGGTCCAGGTCTTAAGTGATTTTATTTTCCTATTATAAGGAATTATTCAGCAATCTTTATAATACCCTCAGAAATTATACTATACTATAAAAGAAAGCTGGTAATTGTGACTTTTTGCTGAGTTGTCCTTTTATAAACATATGTCCACCAATGGTCTGCAGTAACCCACCGTTTTGGTGCTGATTACACAAGCACGTGCCCCCATGTTTCTGTTCCGGCATCTTAGAGCCGACTGTCTCTTCGTAATTCTTTCAGCTGGGCCCCCCGATAATGCAAGTTGGGATATGCACTTTAGCCCAAGGCCCCCTGGTATGCGTGACATGGTATCCCTAGATGAGGTCCCTTGAAGTGCAGGTAGAGTTTCCCCAAAAAATGTGAGAGGAGGTGGTAGTAGTGAAATGATGGAAAGTGGGTGGGCAGGGGGAAGGTCCACTTTAAAGAGACCACTCATTTCAGCAACAATCTTACCATAAGACTGGCTGAATTTGGAGTTGGGAAACACTGGGTTGGTGCCTCCTGTATACACACACACACCCGATTAGAGAGTAACCCAACTACTTTATAGTTGTGAGTGTAATACTGTGTCATACCTTACATATTGTATCATTTTTTTTTTTTTATATTGATGATTACTTCCATATCACCAGCATATTCAAGGATCTCCTGGAGGTAGCCACCTTTCTACACAACCTATACTTATTCTTGTGTTATTGGTGCATTGCACTTTTGTATGGCTTCTAGAATTAGTAAGTGGCATATAGGCTCATGATATCTGGTGTATACATGCTTTTATTTTTTGCCTTCCGTATGGTGTTTGATTTTAATTTCTGTATATAATAAAAGATCATTTTATTTATATTCATGTGTGTTCGTTATTCTCCTGAGATGTTGGGCATCGAAAAGTCTAATTTCTCAATCTACTACTTTGTCAATGGTCTTATAGTAATATGTGGTGCCCTTTATACCCTCCTCACCATATTCCTTTTTTGACAGGAGTTTTTGGTGGTTCAAACCATAACCCTTATGTGATACTTAAAGCGTTTGTTACCCCCAACATTTCATATTCCTGATATGTGGCTGCTGTACCATGTACTTGTATGAGAAAGTATCCTCTTCTCTTTGTATTGGTTCCTTTGTTTGAAAATTCCTGGTGTTCCTGTCAGTCCCCTTTCTTTCCTATTAAAAACTGACAACACTAAGCAGGAGAGTACACCATGGTCAGTTCTCTAGCTATGCTGGGAACTCATGTTAAAAAGTGGGGTATTGCGCAAAAGCTCACGCTGACCAATAAAAAATAATGTGACAGTAATAGTTAGTGACAAAGATCTTCAATCAGCCAAACATAGGTAATTAAATGTGCGAGTATAAACAAAAGGTGAAAAAACACAAATAAGTGGCAAGTGTCCAATGAACCAGCTGCAATAATCCGCTGCCAAACGGAGATAGAGATGGAGCCGAGTGTCCTCTAAGCAGGTAAAGATGTGAACCTATAGGGCAGATGGTGATATCCCTCAAAAGCCTTTTAAAGTGTTTTGGTACACTTCGCTAATTGGAAAGTAATACTGAGATAGCGTGGTCCACAGCTTGCCCCCTCCCACCCACTGCTGTCCAATCATCCTATTTAGCAAGGAAACAGAGTGAGAATGACAGGCCCTGAAAAATGCATGTAGACAGAGAAAATCCAAACCAATCTACTATTGCAGGGGGAAGACTAAAGTAATGGATGCCAGTTTGATTTTTTTGATAGTGGCTACAACACCAGTGTGGTCATTCATAAAAACACAAGCCACCAGCTTACTACTCCAGCCCCTCTCATGCAATAGTAAAGCTTACTTGTAGGTTAAACAAATCTCTCCTAAAATGTGCAGCGTTCAGTTCCTTAAGAGCTCTTGGTCAATGCCTGTGTATGTGCGGCAGTGACTTAATCTCGGCTTGGCCATTAAAGCGGCTGCAGCCCACAAGGTGTACCGGGTGAAAATGGAAGCCTATGCAGCTGTGACAGCGCACCGCTGAAGGACATCTTTTTAAGGCAGGTCTTTCATAATGTGCTGGTATGCAAAAAATACTGGTGCATTATGCCTTTTATTTTGTATGGAGAGAGTTTTTTTTTTTTTAAACTACAGCTTTAACCACTTGCCCACGGCGTCATGTTAAAAAGACGTCATGATTTTAAAGATGGATATCTCGGTAACGGCAGCAGCTGCTGCCACAACTGAGATATCCATCTTTTCCGTGTGCAGTCCTGTACACGATAATAGCGGTCTCCGCGGTGGATTCGCCGCGAGATCGCCGTTAACAGTGGCGGGAGAGGGCCCCCTCCCGCCGCACTCCCGCGCCCTTCGGAGCCGTCGGTAGCGGCGGAGGGGATCGGGTCCTATCGGCAGCTGTGTTGGGATACGAGTGAGGGAAAAATCGCCCCCACCCATCCCCCATAGTCAAAACGTCAGTCCCGCCCAGCGTCTTAAAGAAACATTTTTTTTTTTTTTTTTTTGCATTTAAGCCTAAATATGAGATCTGAGGTATTTTTGACCCCAGATCTCATATTTAAGAGGACCTGTCATGCTTTTTTCTATTACAAGGGATGTTTACATTCCTTGTAATAGGAATAAAAGTGATAATTTTTTTATTTATTTCGGTGTATAAAATTATAAACTAATTTAAAATAAATAAGAAAACAAAAAAGAAAAAATTTAAAACGCCCCATCCCGACGAGCTTGCGCACAGAAGCGAACGCATACGCGAGTAGCGCCTGCATATGAAAACGGTGTTCAAACCACACAAGTGAGGTATCGCCGCGATCGTTAGAGCGAGAGCAATAATTCTAGCCCTAGACCTCCTCTGTATCTCAAAAAATACAACCTGTAGAATTTTTTAAACGTCGTCTATCAAGATTTTTAAGGGTAAAAGTTTGACGCCATGCCACGAGCGGGCGCAATTTTTAAGCATGACATGTTGGGTATCATTTTACTCGGCGTAACATTATCTTTCACAATATATAAAAAAATTGGGCCAAATGTATTGTCTTATTTTTTTTATTAAAAAAAAGTGTGCTTGTAAGACCGCTGCGCAAATACGGTGTGACAAAAAGTATTGCAATGACTGCCATTTTATTCTCTAGGATGTTAGAAAAAATATATATAATGTTTGGGGGGTTTAAGTAATTTTCTAGCAAAAAAAACTGTTTTAGTCTCGTAAACACCGAATCTGAAAAACAGGCCCGGTGGGCAAGTGGTTAAAGGTACTTTTCCCACAAAACTGCATCTGGAAAGCAGGAATCAAACACGTGGATGCTTTTAACTAAAGTTTATTCACAAATATTCTTCATCATGTGTAGGATACTTTTGAAATCCATCCCATCATTTCATGATCATATGTACATATCAAACAAATTTTCACGACTACATTTAAATATTATTGCAATTAGTCCATAATTATAAAGTTGCATAACAGAATTGCATTAACTGTAAAACCATGCCATTCTTACAAAATCATTTCATTATACAGCAAACACACACACTATATCTAAAGTTAAAGCCTTCAAAAGAAAAGTGCTGCAGCTTTTAGACAGAGAAAGCTGCAATATAAAAACTAGATGTAGTTAAGCCCATTCACAGACTGGACTTGATCATTCAAGTATATTGTAATGGCCTAAAGAAAAGGATTTTTTTTTTTTTCCTCAGAGAGGGTACAAATTGAATTCCTGAATACAGTCAAACTAGGTTTGTGGTACAAAACGTATCAGAATGATCTTTGGTTATATAAAAGCAAGGCTTTGCTGATTATCCTATTACAGTAGAATGCTTTTAAAAATTAGATCGTCAAAAGCTCAAGAAATCTGCCAATGGTAGGGGCGTTTTACTGTATGGAGGTAGCTACTGTATTTATTGGCGTATAACACTCACTTTTTTACCCTGAAAATAGAGGGTAAACTGTGCCTGCGTTTTATACGCAGGGGGCTGTGTAAAGTTTTTTTTTCCTAAAACGTCCCTCTTAAAGTTAGGGTGCGTGTTATACGCCGATAAATACGGTAATCATTTTTCGATTATATAAAATATAATGTCTTACATATTTTATTGGGAAACTCCACTAATAATTGCTTGATATTGCATAATGAGAGGATTGTGCTGTATATATTTCAACATTCCAGTTCAGACTAATAACGTCCTAAGCCAGAATCTTGCTGCACGTCTTTGTTCTCAGCAGAGACCTGCGATAGGTTCAATATCCCAATGTGTGCTTACAAAGATTTCTACCAACACTTTCCTGTACAGTTGCAGGAAGTGCTTAGTGCAGGATTTGTCAAAGAATATCAGCTTCATAGCGCTGCAAAATTAAACATTGCATTTTTATATTTTTGGACAATATTCATCTTGGAAGTAAAAAAGTCTCTGCTAAACCTGAATTTGTAACTATAAAGTAACATGGCCTCATCAGTTATAATATCCTCACCTTTTTATAGCCCATATTAATTAATATGTATAAAAATGCCAGAATTATCATCTTTTGACTCGCACATAATCGCATAGTGACCATATTTACAGAGTAAACTCTTCTAGTTACACAGACAAGCTATGTAACATGCTTTCTTGTACTTTATGTTGTAGTCACGTTATCGGCAGAAGAGACCTTTCTCAATAGTTACCTACCTGCTAAAAGAAGTCTTTATACTCAAACTTCTTAGCATCCAGTTTCTGAAAATTCACCTCTTTGCTACTTGCCAGCTGCTGCATTAATTTCACACTTCCAGCTTCCCTGGTTTATCTGTTGGGCTCGTTATTCTCTGCAGGCTGTACGAACCGGCAGGGGGAAACAGTGTGTGGGCAGAGAAACTGGTATTTAACTCAATTGGTACAATACCTGCACCAGCCAGCAAGTAGCAAATTGGTGGCATTTCAACAAACAAGTCAGCCAAAAGATATTTATAGTGAGCAGGTATGTCATTATATACAATGACTGTGCTAACAAAGTTCCTTTTGGGTCAGGGAGGATGTTCGGTGTGTTCTAGAGACCCATAATAATGATGCAAATAAAAAACACCAATTTTGTAGGCAAGTACCAGAAATAAAAATTGCTTTGACTCAGAAGAGCTTGGGTTTTAAGTCATGTCTATGATTACACCAATATACCTTGTTAGTATTTCCTACTAAAATAATTATGAGCACCATGAATGCTTCATTAGCTTCAAGTATCATGGATAGTAAAAGTATTACTTATAGGTTTTCCCTGTGTAGAATGAACATAAAATGTGATTTCCACGGTTTTCAAAATTTAAGTTTTGCTATACTTGCATCACAGCAAAGTAGTGTTTTTTTTTAGGTTTTTATTCCTAAAGCGTGGAACTTTTAGTGTTGCATAGTTTACTTTCATGTACTTAGGGCACTGGTACTTATTTAAATGCATAGATTCAAACCATACCCCTCCAGATTATTATCTGGTGAAATCCATCTCAATTATTACTCATTTATCTTTAATAGAAATAGCTGAGGATTAAAAAAGTATTTTTTTTCCCCCATTCATACTTACCTAAGTGGATGCAGCATTGGTCCGATGCTGCACCTGTCCCCTGGCACCTCTACATTGAGAACCGAGCCATCGAACATCGCCGATGGCTCAATTCTCACAGATCCCTGAGCGGAGAGCTGCTGACTGTCAATCAGCATCTCTCCGCTCTGCTCCTCGTGGCCGTCTAAGGCGAGGGTATCAGTCCAGGCACCTGGCAAATCCAGACTGTCATAATGACAGATTCCTGGACTGATGTCAGCAGAGAGCAGACTTTAGCCCACTCTCTGCTGAAAACGGGTCACCGGAGTGCAAAAGCCCAGCCAAAACGAGCTTAAGCTGGACTTCTCCTTTAAAGAGACAGTGCACTTGGGCTTTTATAAGCCACAAGCAACTAATTATTGTTCTATTGTGCATAGAAATGTAGTAATAGTGGTTGGGATTTGGTGCATGGCAGTGTTCCGAGTGAATTATAACAGAGGCAATGCACTGTATATCAAGTGAAGTAGAGACAAGTACAAAATGTTCTACTGAATGGCTGAGGTAAATACTTACTGAGTGCTGGTTACTGGAATGGCTGCACCAGGCAGCCACAGATTAGATTTCATAAAATACTAAATCCAAGTAAATTATAAAATATACACATTAAAAAAAAAATAGTGCTTTCTCTACTTATAGTACAGAACTAGAGCAGGATCAAAATATATTGCATATTACCAACCTATTTTAAAATAAAACATGTATGTGGATACATCAACCAAATCGGAACCTAAAAAAAAGGAAAATGCCAAGTGGGTTGATTTGCCTATAAAAAGTAAAGTAAAAGAAAAGAATCCTACATCTCATATTATCAAGCAATCTACTTTAACAAAACCAACACATCAATGATATGCTGTACGGCCAATCATTCCTTTGAAAGACTGTACACTGTCTAGATCAGTAATGCACTGCCGCACATCTCTACTTCATCCATTTATGTGTGTGTGCGCGCAACACACTAGAACACTATATTCTTCCAGCCTGAAATTAAAAAAGGGAGTAACATAAAAAGGTGCAAGTGGAGTTTTCTACATGGAATGACACACCTAAAGAGACATTGGGCCTCATGACTAAAAGCATCTGAGAGAATTGTGCCATTTGCTCAAACCAATCAAATTCCCCCTTTGTGCTTTCAGTGCAACATAGGAAAATATGAGTGAGAATATGATTGATTGCTAGAAGTAACAAGCTGTTGCCATCAGACCCTTTTGATCATGAGGCACTTTGTATTCTGCCTACAAAAATAAAGGCATGGAATGATTACAGTCCTGTATCTCCACACATGATGTCTTGTTTCTAGATGCTGGTCTAGTCGCTGGTTGTTTCAGCTTCTACTGGACCCCTGATCAGCCGCCTTATACCCCTCTTCCCTGCTGGGCCCTTGGGCTTTGCAAAATTTTGCTTGTGTGCATGTTGCTTCGGGTGTACTTCATCGTAAAGGAAGTCTGAAGTTAGTTCTTCCCCATTGTCTATCTCCATCTGTGTAAATGAAAATAATGAGTCCTGGTTGTGCCATTGTTTATATGTAATATATACGATAACAACAATCTATGAAACTGAAATGTTAGCAATGAAACATACCTGCAACATGTAGCCCACAAACACTCCAGAGGGAAAAATTACCAGCACTTTGCTCATGGTAGTACACAGTTCACTAACATACAGAACACTGTTGTACTGCACATAGCATTAGAAGTACCGTTTTCTCTGCACATTTGTATGAGGATTACAATAAAAAAAAATACTGTGGATAAACTAAGCATACCCCTTATTACAAGAACAAATACTAAAGGGCACTATGATGTTTAAAACTGGAGGAGAGGAAAAAAAAACAAAAAGAGACATGAAGTCACATATATTTAAAAAGGTTATATTATATATACACTAACAAAATACAGAAACACCCTTTAACCACTTGATCACCGGGCCTATTTTGGCACTTCTCTCCTTCATGTAAAAATCACAATTTTTTTGCTAGAAAATTAATCAGAACCCCCAAACATTATATATTTTTTTAGCAGACACCCTAGGGAATAAAATGGCGGTCATTGCAACTTTTTTTCTTGCACGGTATTTGCGCAATAATTTTTCAAACGCCTTTTTTTTTAGGGAATTAAAAAAATAACAAAACAGTAAAGTTAGCCCAATTTTTTTGTATAATGTGAAAGACGATGTTACGCCGAGTAAATAGATACCTAACATGTCACGCTTTAAAATTGCGCACACTCATGGAATAGCACCAAACTTCGGTACGTAAAAATCTCCATAGGTGATGCTTTAATTTTTTTTTACAGGTTACTATTTTTGAGTTACAGAGGAGGTCTAGTGCTAGAATTGTTGCACACGCTCTACCGCACGCGATGATACCTCACATGTGGGGTTCGAACGGTGTTTACCTATGTGGGCGGGACTTGAATGCGTGTTCGCTTCTGCACGCGAGTGACCGGGACAGGGGCATTTTAATTTTTTATTATTATTATTATTATTTTTTACTTTTACACTTTTTAAAAAATAAATACACAAATTTTGATCACTTTTATTCCTATTACAAGGAATGTAAACATCCCTGTGACAGGTCCTCTTTATGGAGAGATATGGGGTCAATAAGACCCCACATCTCTCCTCCAGGCTGGATTGCGGCTTTGTTTACATTCCGGGTACCGGGCGTGACGTCATAACGTTGCGCCTGGTCCTCCGACGGTCATCTCTATGGTTCTGCAGGGAACGCCGGCCGATTCGCTCTCCGGGCCCCCGATGGCACGGGAGAGCCCGGAGAAGCGGGAGGGGCCGTCTATAAGAACGATCAAGCGGTGGAACCGCCGCTTTGATCGTTCTTATGGTGCACAGAATCGCCGGCTGAAGACGGCGATATCTGAATGATGCCTGTGGCTGCAGGCATCATCCAGATATCACCGCGTAAAGTGGAGGACGTCATATGACGTCCTCCGGTGATTAAGTGGTTAAACAAATAAAATCAAAAAAGTAAACTTACCTTTTTGGCAATTTCCATCATCAGCCTGTTTTCAATAACATCTAACAAAGGGCTCTTGCAGCTGGAATACAGCATACGCTCTCGTATACTGCATGCATAGCCCGGCATTGAATAAATAAACACTGAAAAAACAAAATGCACATAATGTTAGTAGACTCACAGGAGTAATTATGGTTCAGTATTGCATCATTTTAGTAAGCGCACAGTGCATCCGGAAAGTATTCACAGCTCTTTACATTTTCCACCGATTCATTATTTTCCTCAAAATTCTACAAACAAAACCCCAAGACAACGCAAAAGAAGTTTGTTTGAAATCTTTGCAAATTTATAAAAAATTGAAAAAAATTAAATGTATACACACATATACATTATATATCTCTCTCTCTCTATATCTATACCGAGCATTTGCCATGACACTCAAAATTTAGCTCAGGTGCATTCTGTTTCCACTGATCATCCTTGAGATGTTTCTACAACTTGATTGGAGTCCACCTGTGGTAAATTCAGTTTCTTGGACATGATTCGGAAAGGCACACACACCTGTCTATAGAAGGTCCCACAGGTAACAGTGCATGTCAGAACACAAACCAAGCCATGAAGTCCAAGGAATTGTCTGTAGACCTCTGAGACAAGATTGTAGCCACAGATCTGGGAAAGGGTACAGAAACATTTCTGCAGCATTGAAGGTCCCAATCAGCACAGTGGCTCCCATCATCCATAAATGGAAGTTTGGAACCACCAGGAATCTTCCTAGAGCACGCTGTCCTGTCAAACTGAGCGATCGTGGGAGAAGGACGTTAGTGAGGGAGGTGAACAAGAACCTGATGGTCACTCAGAGAGCTCCAGTTCTCTGTGGAGAGCAGAGAACCTTCCAGAAGAACAATGATCTCTACAGCACTTAATCAGGCCTGTATGGTAGAGTGGCAAGGTGAAAGCCACTCCTCAGTAAAAAGGCACACGACACCCACCTGGAACTTGCCAAAAGGCACCTGAAGGACTCTCCGACCACAAGAAAAAAAAAAATCCTGGGTCTGATGAAGCAGATTAAACGATTTGGCCTGAATGGCAAGCGTCATGTCCGGAGGAAACCAGACACCACTGGCCAAGTTGGTGGTTGCAGCATTATGCTGTGGGCATGTTTTTCAGTGACAGGATCGAGAGAAAGATGAATTCAGCAATGTACAGAGACGTCCTTGATGAAAATCTGCTCCAGAGCGCTCTGGACCTCAGAATGGGGTGAAGGTTATCTTCCAAAAGGACAACGACCCTAAGCACACAGCCAAGACAACAAAGGAATGGCTATGGTACAACTCTGGATGTCCTTGAGTTGCCCAGCCAGAGTCCAGACTTGGACCCGATTGAACATTTCTGGAGAGATCTCAAAATGGCTATGCACAACGCTGATGGAGCTTGAGAGGTCCTGCAATGGGTGAAATTGCCCAAAAATAGGTGTGCCAAGCTTGGAGCATCACACAAAAAGACTTAAGGCTGTAATTGGTACGAAGTATTGAGCAAATATTTCAAACAAATCATGTTGTCATTATAGTTTATGGTTTGTAGAGTTTTGAGAGAAAATAATGAATTTAATCCATATTGGAATTATGCTGTAACAAAACAAAAAATGTTCACAAAGTGAAGCACTGTGACTACTTACCAGATGCACTGTATCTTTTAGTTTGAACAGCATGTGGAAGGGTTAGAACTACTGTTGGATATATTTTACTGCCTCCATTAGGATGATTCATCCTATAGATCTGAAGATTTGTTACACTTGTCACCAGAACAGAAATCTTCTCTAGGGTCACCTATTCTGGAGATAACTAAGAGTAGGTTACTGTTCAGCTTGCAAGCAGAGATTTTCTTTCACTTCCCTTTGTGTCTCAGGGCCAGGAAGTTTAAAGTGGAGTTCCACCTATAAACGTAACTTCCGCTGATCCGGTTCCTCCCCCCCTCCGGTGTCACATTTGGCACCATTCAGGGGGGAGAGGGGAGCAGATACCTGTCTAATCCAAGTATTTGCTCCCACTTATGGCGAAACAGTATCCGTGGCGATCTACGCCATGTCTGGCCCCTCCTCCCCCACGCTGTAGTGAGAAACACACAGGTCCCAGAAGACAGCTTTAAAACACATCTCTGGGATACAATTATCCCCCACCTTCCATCCCTTTTAACTACTTATCGTTGGCAGTAAAAAAAAACAACAAAATAAATAGGGGTCCTTTTACACGGGCAATCTGCATTTCGATCAGCAGGGGGTCCGCTCACAGATCCTCGCTCACTGAAGCAGAGCAGGGTGGAGGTGGAGGACAGATAAGTGTCCACTTAGTTTCTGCAGAGCTCTATGAGTGACCAGGAATAAAGGGCCTGATTACCATATATACCTGGTTGCTTCCGATCCGGTTTGTCCAAACAGAAGAGTGCTGCATTTTTTTTAAGCAGGCCTAATGGGACCTAGAGGTAGTCGGATGTTAAGCAAGTTCATTTACACCCACTGTTTCAAAGGAATTCATGGACCATCCAATCAGGTCTACCTGAAACACCTGGATAGGCTGAACCTGATCAGATTGCCTGTGTGAAAGTACCCTATAAAGTTGCAGTGACATATGGACTGTACTGGCTGTCCAGTAGGCTGGAAGCCTGGAGTGGGGCTTTAGAGTAAATCTGCACAGATACAACAATTTTTTTTTTTTAAATACCAAATGGGTTCCAACCATTTTGTAATCTTCCCAAAACTACACTTTAGCAACAGACACGTTTTGACAAATGGCAAAATCTTAAATGCAGGGTTTACAGCCACAGCATGGGAGAATTAGAGATGGGTTTTCCCTTCCAACACCTAAAGCTGGATTCCACCCGCAATTTTTCTTTTTAAAAGTCAGCAGCTACTAACAGTGTAGCTGCTGACTTAATAAGGACACTTACCTGTCCTACTTGCCCGCGCTGATGGCCCCCCTAATGCCGGTCCAACGATCGATGCAGGTCCCGCGCTGCCATTTACACTAGGGGAAACAGGCAGCGAAGCCTTACGGCCTTACGGCTTCACTGCCCATTTCCTACTGTGCCTGTGTGAGTCTTGTGCCTGGCTTGTGAATGGGCGGCTGCTCTCTGAGAACACACACAGTTCCCAGAAAGCAGCGCGCCCCATTCACTAGGAGAAGAAGAAATCACACATGAGGCAGATTACGGACTTCCGCATAGCAACAGGTATTTCGGGTCAGTATAAAAAAATTTTTTTTTTTAGGACTTTTGGCCAAATGTTTTTTTTCTGGGTGGAACTCCACTTTAAAGATCATGCAAGCCTAGTTTAGTAATGTCCTACACTCTAATACATGATGAAGCTAAAACAGTACCTATGGAATTCAAATAGTCTCCTTCATGTGAATGCTTGTACAAGAAAAAGTGATAGCGTGCAGCATCCTTCGGAACTCTTGCCGGCAAATCCTTCATTTCTGTGTATGTCGTGTTTGCCAAAACAATGACTTCATTTGGTATATCTATTTTCTGTAGACAAATACAACTGTTAATAAAGACAGCTTGTATAACACAAAGAAAGAAGATGGTTAAGTGGCCAAAAAATGCAATTGTACAGGGCGTGTGAATGCGGGTTGTGATGCCCCTACGAAAGACATTACATTACAGCCATAGAAACGTCAGCCGCTGCACTCACTAGGAGTGGGGGATGCTAGAGGAGACGCTGTACACATTCGAGGTGAGTGCAGCGGCTCATGTTTATATGGCTGGGCATATGCTGGTATACTTCAAGGAGGCAGATACTTATTTCCCTCTGGGGGACAGATTTAGGGGTGGGGATTTGTCAGCAGACTAGTTCTGCGCATGTGCCTATCTACACACACATATATGCTGGAGGGCTTTCTGGAGAGAGCCATGACAGACCTTTCAGGCTCTGAAGAAAGGGGTGCGCCCCAGAAACGTCAACCGTTCCACCGAGGAAAGAGTACCATTGAATCCTCGGCATCATCAAGTCTTGCTAGCAGGGACCAAGAAGACTGGTCTGATTATTAGACACAGCTGTATTTAAACTCTCTTTTGTGAGTAGAAATAACTTTTCTTTACTAAAATAAAAATCTCTTGATAATGCACTAGGTCGGTGCGCCCTCCCTCTTTTGTTTTCTCTTAGTCTATGAACACCCATGGTTCAGAGGAGGGCTGCAAGACCTGTGATTTTATCTTACAATTGGACTACATTACCCCATAACAAAAACACCAGAGCGCAGGAGAATTTTTGTATTGCTTAAGTGGTTAAAGCACCACATTTTGTGAGTCAGGCGTGTTCAATATAAACAATGAGACTGCACTTTCATACTTTTCAGAATTTCACTTTAAAAAATAAATGAAAAAGTATGGAAAACTACTAGATATTACAAAAGGTAAATCAAAAACAAAAAAAAAGGTCATGTGTGCAGAAAACAGCTTTATCCTGCAAAAGATCACGGTGACATTATATACAGTCTGCATTGCATATCATATCATTGCATATCATATTAAAAAAAAAAAAAAAATCTGGATCAAATATATCTCACATTTAATTTGCAATAACCAATATAAAAAATCAAGTTCTACATACCAACTGAACATAGTTTAGCTTATGGTTTTTTAGCTGTTCCAGTGCCTGGAATGCATCTCTCTGTATTGGAAAAGCAACCCCCTGGAGAGTCTGTTGTTTTGTGTCTACACCAATATCCGTTTGAATCTGAAATATTAGGCATAACCATTCATGAGTGGATGAAATAGCCGCGTTTAGGTACAGAAATAAAGCATCAGTTCCCCAGCCGAACATGAATTTTCCACCGTCAAATATATTTACTGCTGGATCATGCAATTTTTATTTAATAGCCTGCTTTGAGTTATTTGCTCACATCCGTCTTTTAACACTATTTCAACAAAACCATTTATGTTTGATGACTTTGGATACAAACTATTTTTTTTTTCCAGGTATTGGATGAATGACTGATACAAAACATTATAAAGGGTTTTCCAGCATTGATGGTGGTATAATAAAAGTTGACATGTAAGGAAGGTTAATGGAATAATATATTAAGGCTATTCTTTGAAGTAGTGAAAACATATGGAAAAAACACTAACTTCTATAATTTAATATTCTGTATGAAAAGGATATACAGTATCTCACATCTTTGTAAATATTTTATTATATCTTTTCATGTGACAACACTGAAGAAATGACACGTTGATACAATGTAAAGTAGTGAGTGCACAGCTTGTATAACAGTGTAAATTTGCTGTGCCCTCAAAATAAGGCAACACACAGCCATTAATATCTAAACCGCTGGCAACAAAAGCGAGTACACCCCTAAGTAAAAATGTCCAAATTGGGCCCAATTAGCAATTTTACTATGTGACTCGTTAGGGTTACCAGGTCCCAGGTTTGACTGGGGAGCAGGTGTGTTAAATTTGGGGTTATGGCTCTCACTCTCTCATACTGGTCACTGGAAGTCCAAAATGCCACCTCATGGCAAAGAACTCTCTGAAGATTTGAAAAAAAGAATTGTTGCTCTACATAAAGATGGCCAAGACTATAAGAAGATTACCAATACCCTGAAGCTGAGCTGCAGCATGGTGACCAAGACCATACGGCAGTTTAACAGGACAGATTACACTCAGAACAGGCCTTGCCATGGTCGTCCAAAGAAGTGCACGTGCTTAGCGTTATATCCAGAGGTTGTCTTTGAAAAATAGATGTATGAGTGCTGCCAGTTTTGCTGCAGACGTTAAAAGGGTGGGGGTCAGCCTGTCAGTGCTCAGACCATACGCCGTTGTATCAAATTGGTCTGCATTGCTGTCGTCCCAGAAGGAAGCCTCTTCTAAAGATGATGCACAAGAAAGCCTGCAAACAGTTTGCTGAAGACAAGCAGACTAAGGACATGGATTACTGGAACCATGTCCTGTGGTCTGATGAGACCAATATGAACTTATTTGCTTCAGATGGTGTCCAGCATGTGTGGCGGCAACCAGGTGAGCAGTACAAAGACAAGTGTGTCTTGCCTACAGTCAAGCATGGTGGTGGGAGTGTCATGCTCTGGGGCTGCATGAGCGCTGCCGGCACTGGGGAGCTATAGTTCATTGAGGGAACCATGAATGCCAACATGTTCTGTGACATACTGAAGCAGAGCATGATCCCCTCCCTTTAGAGACTGGGCTGCAGGGCAGTATTCCAACATAATGACCCCCAAACACACCTCCAAGATGACCACTGCCTTGCTAAAGAAGCTGAGGGTAAAGATGATGATTGGTCAAGTATGTCTCCAGACCTAAACCCTATTGAGCATCTGTGGGGCATCCTCAAACAGGAGGTGGAAAGGCGCAAGGTCTTTACCATCCACCAGCTCTGTGATGATGTCATGGAGGAGTGGAAGAGGACTCCAGTGGCAACCTGGGAACTCCATGCCCAAGAGGGTTAAGGCAGTAAAATGGTGGCCACACAAAATATTGACACTTTGGACATTTTCACTTAGGGGTGTACTCACTTTTGTTACCAGCATTTTAGACATTAATGGCTGTGTGTTGAGTTATTTTGAGGGGACAGCAAATTTACACAATTATACAAGCTGTACACTCACTACTTTACATTGTAGCAAAGTGTAATTTCTTCAGTGTCGTCACATGAAAAGATAGAATAAAATATTTACAAAAATGTAAGGGGTGTACTCACTTTTGTGAGATACTGTATCTGTTCAGATTAAATGATTGTAATAAAACGTGAAGCATTTTTATATTATACTACTGTGCAAACAGTTTTCAAAGAACAAGTTTAAATGGTTACAACCCAAAGTTTTACCTCATTAATCTTTATTTGCCTTAGCTCTTCTTCTGATGCAGTAAGAGGGGCAGGAGCTGAACGGCAAACTAAATACTTATTATATCCACTAAGTGAAACATCCTCCTGTTGAGAAATCAACAAGCACAAATTAAAATTCTACAGTAAGAACTAAGCAGAGAAAAAAAAACAAGATAGTGGAATATGTAATTGTAAAATACATAATGTACTGTTTCTTTCAAACGCTCAATAAAATGATTAATATAAAATATATAATGCAATAGAAACATTTTAACGATGAAAGGGGGAGTGAGAGGTGGATCTTGGAAAGAAGTAGGGGATGATATAAGGCAGTGATGGCGAACCTTGACACCCAGGATGTTTTGAAACTACATTTCCCATGATGCTCAAGTACACTGCAGAGTGGATGGGCATCATGGGAAATGTAGTTCCAACATCTGGGGTGCCAAGGTTCGCCATCACTGGTATAAGGGGAGCTCTCAGGGGAACACTAAGAGTAAGGATAAGCTCCAGTGTGTTCGCATTGTACACGTGCAGAGCCCTCCAGGAAGTCTGCACGGCGCTGCGCTAATCACAGCCAGGGAGACATAGTCCCGATGCTCGGCTGCAGAGATCGGGAAATGTCTCCATGGCTGTGATTAGCGCAGCGCCATGCAGACTTCCTGGCGGGCTCTGCACGTGTACTATGCGAACACGCTGAAGCTCATTCTTAACTAAGAGGTGTCCAAGGTAATCATGGGTCTCTATTCAGAAGATCATTGCCTCTGAAAACATAAAAATCTATTCAAATTTTTTGGTACGTCTTAGGCTGCGTACACACGATCGGACCAGTTCGATGGTGTGTACCGCCTATCGGACCATTTTCCATCGGACCAAAGTTTTAAAACATGCTTTAAAATCTGTCCGTCGGACAGGTTTGATGGTTAGTACACAAAAGCATCGGACCAAAAACCCGCACATGCTCAGAATCAAGTCGATGCATGCTTGGAAGCATTGAACATCGTTTTTTCATCATGTCGTGTTCTACGTCACCGCGTTCTGGTCTGATCGGATTTTGGTCCGATGGTGTGTACGCACATCAGACAAGTTCAGAGTTGTCTGATGAAAACGGTCCGTCAGACAAGTAATAAAAAAGAAAACAGGGTTTTCTGGAAGGATGAAATGCGTACATTGAGAATTTTTTCTTGAGAGAACAGCCTGTGTGGTACTAGAACAGAAGACATGGACAACTGGGCATATGTTGCAGTTCCTAAAACTGCACAGATAAGTTACCAGGGCATAACTTATGGAGGATTGATGGCATTCTGTACCAAGTGAATAAGATTTTAACATTGGTTGCAATAGAAACATTTTAAGGCACTCAGACTTGTTTGTTTCACAAAGTGATTCTAATCAGCAGTCTACTAAAAGCGGAGGTTCACACAAAATGTGAACCTCCGCTTTTTGGATCCCTCCCCCCCTCCGGTGTCACATTTGGCACCTTTTAGGAGGAGGGGGTGCAGGTATTTGCACCACTTCTGGGTTCTGACTCCCTAGGGGAGTCCAGCCTTGTGACGTCACACCCTCGCTGTCTTCTGGGAAACACTGTTCCCAGGAGAGAGCAGGGACCAGTGATGGCACGCCGTGATCCTAAGCTATGACTAAGCACTAGTTTCAGTGCAAAGCGCGTCAGCAGTCGGGTTTTATTTTATTTTGCTGTGACTTGTAGTGCTGTCCTTCTTTTAGTAGGGGCTGCAATTTGTTCCAAAGTGTGGCTGTCTAGAGACAATTTTTGTTCCTGCCTTGCTAAGTGCTTTGCCTGCACCCGAGTTGTCTGCAGCAGAGGATATTCATCTGGGTTCCCACCTGGAGCGGCTATTCCCTTTTTCCTATGGGAGCACTAAGCCACAGAAAAATTGTGGGGGCATGTACATGGAAAGGAGGGACCAAATGTTCCTAGGTTGTATGGAAGCAACTGGGCAGCTGCTGCCCAATGGCTTCCATCTAATGACCGAAAGTTGGCTTGTAAGACTTCTAAACCTTGCCAGCTGCTGTTTATTTACTAAACCTTTTTTATCACATAGGGGACAAAAAAAATAAAAATCACCTTGGTGATACTTTAGTGACAGGTTCTCTTTAACCACTCACTGCCTGCCGTATAATAAAATGACGGCAGCGGGGTGGCACTCTCATTCTGGGACGATGTAATAGAACAGCCTAGGGCACACAGCACGAGGATCACGTCCGTGCTGTGTTCTTAGGACCCCGACCGATGAAGCAGCTCTTTATGTGATCGGCTGTGTCCAATCACGGCTGGCCACATGTAGATAAAGAAGTGCCATCTGTCTCTCCTCCACTTACACCGACAGAGTGTGAGGCGAGGAGAGAGTCAATCAGCGGCATCTCCCCTCACAGGAGACTGTACAGGGCATTGATCATCAGTGCTCTGATTACAGTACAGCCCCAGCAGTTATTAGTGCCACCTAATCAGTGAAGGAGAAAAAATTACTTAAAGCGGATCTCCACCCTAAAGTGAAGATCCGCTTATTGGAACCCTCCCCCCCTCTGGTGTCACATTTGACACCTTTCAGGGGAAGGGGGGTGCAACATACCTGTCTAAAGACAGGTATTTGCACCCACTTCCGGCCTGCAGTCTCGGGCAAAAGATGGGTTTTTCCCGTTGTGTGCTGGGAGAACACTCGGCTCCCAGCACACAGTGGAAGCCAATCGGCGGGCGCAAAGCGACTCGCGCATGCGCCGTAGGGAACCGGGCAGTGAAGCCGGAGCGCTTTACTTCCTGGTTCCCTCACCGTGGATGGAGGGGGGAGCAGCAGAGAGACGAGCGATCGCTTGTCCTCTGCTGCGGACGCCGCTGGACTCCAGGACAGGTAAGTGTCCTATTATTAAAAGTCAGCAGCTGCAGTATTTGTAGCTGCTGGCTTTTAATATTTTTTTTTGTCGACCATCCGCTTTAATTTACGATTTAAGAACAAAAATCCAATTTTCTAGGTACCTCCAGGGCTTTAAAAATGTGGGTTTAAAAACAACTTTTCATTATTAAACACCTTTCAATCAAGAGATTTTATATGTTTGCACATGCAACAATCCTTCATGGCTCTAGACTCTAGAGCACAGGTGTCAAACACAAGGCCCACGGGCCGAATCCAGCCCTCCAGGCCATTTCATGTGGCCCTTGCATCTCTCATGAAACTGCAGGAGAGCTCCAGCCCTCCTCTGGTCCTATTCCAGACCCTTACTTTCTGCTTTCAAGCAATGCATCCAGCTTCTTCCCAGCAGCAGCATAAGGAAAGGGGGTGCAATGTGATGTAAGAGAGAATGGGGGACTCAACTTCTGATGGTGGGATGGCTCTTAACATCTAAATGTAAGGGGAGGGGATGCGCTGGACATCTAATCTAAGAATACAACCGTCCCTTTTGAGGGCAATCATAATGCTAATGCGGCCCACAATGAAATGGAGTTTGACACCCCTGCTCTAGAGGTACTAAATAAACGCAAGTCTTAATTATGTACATTTCTACGCATGCACTGTACATGTGAAATGGATCTGATGACAGGTTTGCTTTAAATGTGGTGTGCGTTTACTTTAAAGGTGCAGTACAGTAAAAAGCAACGTTTCGTCATCTGACACAATACCCAGTCCACATTAATTGTAGGAAACACCCTTTTATAACTTTCAGGTATGTAAGCAGAATCCCTTGCAAAGTTATTTTATTTGTTGTCACTGCAGCTGTGAATATAGTAAGAGAAGGTACAAAGGTGAAATAGCTGTGTCACTAGTCACTTAAAAATACATTTAGGAAATGCCACAAGCAGCAACTGGGCAAATAGTTTAATATTAAAGGGTTTGTAAAGGTAAAAAATGTTTTCCCTAAATAGCTTCCTTTACCTTAGTGCAGTCCTCCTTCACTTACCCCATCCTTTGATTTTGCTTTTAAATGTCCTTATTTTTCTGAGAAATCCTCACTTCCTGTTCTTCTGTCTGTAACTTCACACAGTAGTGCAAGTTTTTCTCCCTGGTGTGGAGTGTCGTGCTTGCCCCTCCCTTGAGGGGGGAGGGGGCGAGCTGGAGAGTCAGGACGCCCTCTACGTTGCAGATAGGGAAAGGAGCTGTGTGCTAGTGGGTATCCTGACTCTCCTGCTCGCCCCCTCCCCTCAAGGGAGAGGGCGAGCACGACACTCCACACCAGGGAGAAAGCCTTGCATTACTGTAGTTACAGACAGAAGAACAGGAAGTGAGGATTTCTCAGAAGAAATAAAGACATTTAAAAGCAAAATCTAAAGGATGAGGTAAGTGAAGGAGTACTACACTAAGGTAAAGGAAGCTATTTAGGGAATTTTTTTTTTACCTTTACAACCCCTTTAAATGAGGACTCCAAACTGAATTTTTGGTTTCAGTCCAGAATTTTCATTTCGGTGCACCACTAAATTTAACACCAGACATATAAGCATTTGGATTACTTTGTATTTTGAGTTATAGAGGTAACTGCTTTGAAGAGCAGAATTCAAAAGATCAATTGCAAGTCAAATCAGTATCAGCTTCACATAGCCATCCATGTTTGCAGAAATCATAAAATGCAATAGATTTTTTATTTATTTTTTAATGCTCTGTTTAGAAGAAATCTATCTAAATTGAATGGATGGTCAGTGTGTTGGAAATGTACCATTAAAGTGATTGTTATTTTTAACTAAAAAACAAGACTTTACAAACATGTTATACTTACCTGCTCTGTACAGTGGTTTTGCATAGAGCAGCCTGGGTCCCCCTTAGGTACTCCTTGCCCTTCCCTCCTGTTGAGTGCCCCCACAGTAAGCAGCTTGCTATGGGGGCACCTGAGCGGAGCCACAGCTCCCTGTGTCCAGACACAAAACCACAGCCCCCCCCCCCCCATTTCTCTCCTTATTGGCTGAATGATTTTGATTATCAGCAGTGAGAGCCAATGGCCTAATGCTGCCGTCTCAGCCAATGAGGAGGAGAGTCCCGGACAGCCGAGACTCTCCTGCAACATCGCTGGAACTAGATAGGGCTTAGGGGGGCTGGGCGGAGTTACTGCACACAGAAGGCTTTTTATCCTAATGAATAGAATGCATTAAGATAAAAGAATAAAAAATAAATCTGCCTTTACAATCACTACAGTTTAGCTTAGTCAGATCAGTAGGCCTTCAATTATGCAGTCATATGCAGCTGAAATAAGTAAGGAATTTGTTTTTTACGTGGTTGGATAATTGAAGTGAATATTCACACACTTTATTATTATGTAAACATTGTCAACTCCATTAGTAAATCAGCTTCAGTGATAAATAAGCTTTAGAATGGCACACACCTTAGTGGTTCCAAAAAGCTCTTCTTTTATATGCCCACCTCCAAATTCCTTTTTCACAGTGGCTCTAGTTGCAGCATACAACATTTTTTGTCGTACCTAATAGAAATAATTAGCAGTTGTTACAATCAAGTTAAAGCATTCTTGCATATACGATTAAAGACAAAACAGCTGTTGAAAACCCAGTTGAAATGGACATAAGGTAGCCATCTTTTCCTTCCAAAGGATTTGTCTATCCATCCTGAAACGTCCACCACCTAGCCAGCAAGGCTGAGCAAACCAGATAAAAGTTTAATTCATATGAAGTTTGGTGAACCCAGTGGGAAGTCTGTGAACCCTGAACATAGCGCCAAATATAACGCTGAAGTCTATAGGAGCCATGGTTTTTAAGTTATAACAGGTTTTTTTTTTTTTTAATCACACCTCACTCACTTTGCCCCCCTACAATTACAGTTTGCCCCCCTAGCACAAATGAAAACTCAAGTGGGTTTATTTAGTGCTAGGTTTGTGCCAAAAAAAAAAATTACATTTGTGCTGCTTTTATTTTTAAGATATTAGCAATTGTTTTTTCCAGACTATGACATCACCTAGCCCCCCATACAACAGCCAAATGACACAAAACCGGGCTGGTTGATTAGTGCCACTTAAAATTGCATTATCTTTTATTGTTTTTGTGTTATTAATGATTAAAGGTCAATCAGCCCCCCCCCCCACCCCTACAAACACCCAAAAGACAAGAAACTGGTCTCGTTGGTTAGTGCTACATTTGTGCTGCTAAAAACTGTATTTATGCAGTTATTTACTTTTATTTTTTAAATCACACCCACCCGCTTTGTCCCCCTACAATCAGCACAAGTACAAACTCAAATGTGTTATTTTTGTGCCATATTTGTGCTGCTTTTATTTTTACGATGTTAGCAAAAGTTTTTTCCATGACATTACCCAGCCCTCCTCCAACACTCACGCTATCAGTGGCCCCCCCGAGCCAGAGCTTTATTTTTAAGATTTATTCATATGGGGTGCAAAGTGGTTGGGGTGTGATCAAATAAAAACGGGCGAGAGAGAGGAGGGAGCTGACAAATATTGCATCATCACTAGCTGTATGGAGACGTGGGGGCACAACAAGCGCTGAGCCCTGTCCTGCATCCTTCTGTGTTGCAAGCAGAGTTTCCCTGTATGCTGTGAACTAAATAAATCGTTCCTGCCCATGCTTGCCGGAGCACGTGTCAGCAGTAACGTGGACTTTTCAGCCGACTGCCTTGCTCAACGATGCCACAACATTGCCTTTCACGTGATGGTAGAAAGCTGGAATGGCCTTAGGTGTAAAGAAATAGCGACTGGGATCCTGCCATTGTGGTACAGCACATTCTGCAAATTCACAGAAGGGGCAGAATCCCTCCAAGCGTAAAGGCAGACGTTATAGTGCCAGCAGCTTTGACAAGCTTGCATTTAGACGCTGGCCATGTGGATGGCAGGGACTGCATTTTTTTCCTGCTGCAGCAGATGGGGTAGAGAAATTTGATGGCTATAGTCTACAGCTGGTGGTGTGCTGCAAGGACCTGGGACACCCTGCGCTATACCATCATCCCTGTCAGTGGAGGCTGCTGAGAGGTCGTGAGGTATAGCAGGGACAGACCGGGAGGTGAGTAAGGAGAAAGGACAGATTTGTGCCCCTTTTGGGTGGGTTTTAGATGCTCCTGCCAATGGGCTGAGTGATGGGAGGTTAAATGCCTTGTCAAGCATGTGGTACCCAAATGATTTGTGTTTTTCCCACGCTTGATGTGCTTAAAACAAATTTTGTACTAAAAAAGGCCCAGACAGCTGAGCTGTGGGAAGTGGGCTGGGAGATAACAACTCTATAATGTTATGGAATAGGGGGGCTGCTCTCTACTCTTCCATGATGGCTGCCTCGTTGGGGTTGTGCCTCATCCTCACTTTCCTCCTCTGCTCTATCCGGCACCTAAGTTGACTCAGTAACCTCATCGTCGTCATAATCTCCTCCATCTTAGTTATCACTGGAGACAACTTGGCAATATGCTGCGGCTGGGGAACACAGACAACATCACTAAATAGAGAAAATTATGTTGTGCCTAAGGACTGCCCATGTCCACCTTTGCCTGTGGACACATACCCTGCTGGCCCCCTTAAAGAGCAATGGGAATGTCTGTCTCTCCTTGCTATCCTCCCAGACATGATGGGAGGGGTGCTTATTAACAAAATGTAAAAAAGATGTGTAAATGTGTATGTGGATGCACTTTAATCAATGGAAAAGGGTGTTTGGTGCACTTTAATTTGAATATTCACTACACAGACATCCTCCACGGATACACTAGAATATACTGCGCCAAGCGTGTAGTAGCGCACAGAACTATATTGCGTTAAACTTGCAGTAAAGCAATGAAATATAAGGCCTTAAAAACTTTCAGTAACGCACAGAACTGTACAGTGATAAACTTGCAGTAAAAAAACTGAAATATACTGCGTTAAGCGTGCACTAACGCAATAAAAATATACTGTGCTAAACAGTGACTACACTCACACTGACTGAACTGACAGCATTAAGGTGGTTAAACATCATAAACTTTGACCAAATCCTCCAATCTTATTTAATATGCTCTTGCAAAATGTATTTTTTTGCAGGCCCCTTACATATAAACATCATTTTATCAGCAATAATAAAATTAAATATCAAATTCTGTAAAGCGAGCTGTGGCCTGCACTTACATGAGAGTAGTCTGGTGACCAGGCAATGAAGACCCATTCGTAGCCCTGTGCATTCTGGGTATCCAACCGATACAAAATGTAACATGGTTGCTTATCTTCTAAAATCGGTAATATAAAGTCATCGTAGTCTTTGTCCCAAGAGCTTACTGGTTTTTCACGAACGCTCACAGTCAATTGCTCTATTAGTAAAACAAAGAAGAATTTACAGGAGATTAGCAGTTTCCCCAGTAACACTATAACACTGCCACCTTACCTAAATTTCAGGACAGATATACAAGTTTTCATCTAATATATGTGCCCATTTAAAGCGGTAGTAAAACCTGCTTGGCGATTTTTACCTACAGGTAAGCCTATAAGAGTTACTGTTACTTTTCCCATTTAAATTTCCAGCAATCCAGAGTTGCAGTCATCCTGTGTAAGAGGTTAAAGGGGAGTGGTGATGCCACCCCCCCGTGTTCTGTGAATGTGCTCATGCCTAGTAATGGTCTGATAGAACTGTACATGGTGAATAAGTGGATGTCATATCAGGAAGCATTGGGCTTTGCATCTGGTGGTAGCTGATGCAGGAGCAATGCTGGATCACTAATAATGTGAGTAACTGATGCAGAGGGTAAGGGGTACTTTAACACACTCTGGATGGGCACAGTGACAGTATAACTGAAACCAATGGCCCCATTTATTTTTCCTTCACTTCCAGTCCTGGTAACCATAGTCACCAGGACACACAGAGAGAAGTTAAATGAAACAACATAAAGCTGCTGTTTATGAGGCATGGAAGGCGCAGTTCTCTAAATAGATCTGTACTCTGGTGCATGAACACGCACTTTGCATTGAAGGCAGAAAGAATAAACAACTGTATTACAAACCATCTTCGATATCCAGCTTTAGCAGTCTGTACTTTCCGTTCCTGGCTTTGGCAAAGGTTTCTCGAACATCGTCACTTGCTGTTAATAAAAAAATAAAAATTGTTGTACCGATGTATAAGGAAATACAATATTAAAAATGCAAAGACATTATTTTATAATCAGTTTAAATTAGATTGGCCTTTAATAGCCTAAAGTAGTGTGCAGAGGAGAACAAAATTTAGATTTTAGGAGCAGAAAACAAAAATGCTAATAACAGCAGAGATCAACGGATAGATATCGATGGAGTACGTCTGTGAGGAAGAGACCCAAGGCTCGGTTCACACTTGTGTGATGCAGGAACCTGCAAATCCACTGCGGGTTTCCACATGACACCCCCATTTTAGCTTGCATATCACACTGCAAACTCAACGTTCAGACATGAATTGGATCGAGCGGGTGTTCACACACTCCAATTCTGGCGCGAAGCAAAAAAAATGGTCCTGTGTGTTTGGTCTGAATGTTTATCATATGTTATGTTAATCATAATATGAGGTGATCCAAAAGTATAAAAAGTGAGAAATCCACCCGTCCCCCACATAACACATTCTGGTAATACACAATGAACTTTGGATCACCGCATATTATGATAAACATAACATAACATATGAATGAATGAATGAAAACGTATATAGCGCAGCACATGCGAACTTAATCGCCTCTGGGCGCTTGTTGTTCCTGTCTCCTTTGGTATCAAAAGAGATGAGTCTTGATCTTTCTCCTGAACGCTAAGTGGTTCGCCTCCAACCGAATGCTGGTTGGTAAAGCGTTCCATAGTCTGGGACCTTGGACCGCAAATCTCCTTTCTCCTTTGGACTTGTACTTGGCTTTCGGTATCTGGAGTAGATTTTGATTGGTGGATCGCAGAACGCGATTGGGATTATGAGCTTTTATTTTTTCGCATAGATAATGGGGTGCATTCCCATGGATACATCTATGCGTTAGACAGAGTGCTTTAAAAGTGATTCTGTCTTTTACTGGTAACCAGTGAAGGGATCTCAGCGAAGGTGAGATTGATTCCCAGGGTTTTTTCCCAGTCACAAGTCTAGCGGCCGTATTTTGAACGACTTGTAGACGAGCGATTTGGTACTTAGGGAGTCCGAGGTAAAGGGCATTTGCGTAGTCCAGTCTGGAGTTTACAATTGCTCCCACCACGACCGCTATGTCTTCCTTGGGAATAAAAGGAGTAAGTCTACGTAGTAAGTAAAAAGGGGAGGGGGTGATGTCTGCGCTGTAATGGTGGGTGAAGTATGATAGGGTCAGGATGGGTGAATGTGATGGGGAAAAAACTTAGAACAACATCATAACCAACATGAAAATAAACAATGTGAATATGGTATAACAATAAGGGCGATACCAATAACACAGAGCGGTGACATATACACTAGCCTGTGTAATGTGAAACCAAGGGAAAGTCCATGCAGTGAAAATGAATGCACGTGCTGAAACAGTTAAACTATAGGACCAGAAAACTTTCCATGGGGAAATGCCTCTGGATACACAAAAAAATATATTTAAATACAGATGTATACATCAAAAGCGTGCATATATACACAAAAAAAATAAAAAATATATATATAAAGTCTCTTGTGAAAAAAAACAAAAATCCAAAAGGTCCAGAGTGGGCTGGTGATGTCAGGAAAGGGTGATAGTGATAAACACCTCAGGTGGTCCCCAGCTCCTCACCTCAAGGCTATTGCACGGATAGCCTAAAACAGCACTTTCAAAGAAGAGCAATTTCCTCAGCAGGGCAAGCAGCAAAAGCACTCCTCAGCAGTAAATAAAGCAGACATAGAACGGGCGAGAATGCAGTACAAGGAACGTGTACTAAGGACAGGCTATGTCACTTATATCCACTCACCAGAGGGTGATGGATGATGGGCCTATCTCCCACGAACAGCGAGTTCGTTCTTGGTCCGGAACCAGTACATGTGGCACTCTTCTATGGTTTGGCCAGATAGTCACTCAGGATGGTGGAACTCACAGCTGCACTCCGAGCTGCCGCGCTTTGTGTCTCCCCGGTCCACAGGCCTGGGTTCCTTCTCTCACTCTTCCCGTCGGTCCCTGCCCACTGTTCTCGTCTCTTTCTCTCGGCTTGCGCTCCCTACCCTCCTCTTCAGCAAGCTCTCTCTCCGGCCAACCGACACAGCGCTTTCACCGGCTGTCACCACCCACCTGCGCGTGCACACTCATTAGCGCGCTCCCGCATCCTCCTCCACTAATGAGTGTGCACGCGCAGGCGGGAGGTGACAGCCGGTGAACGCGCTCTGTCGGTTGGCCGGAGAGAGAGCTTGCTGAAGAGGAGGGTAGGGAGCGCAAGCCGAGAGAAAGAGACGAGAACAGTGGGCAGGGACCGACGGGAAGAGTGAGAGAAGGAACCCAGGCCTGTGGACCGGGGAGACACAAAGCGCGGCGGCTCGGAGTGCAGCTGTGAGTTCCACCATCCTGAGTGACTATCTGGCCAAACCATAGAAGAGTGCCACATGTACTGGTTCCGGACCAAGAACGAACTCGCTGTTCATGGGAGATAGGCCCATCATCCATCACCCTCTGGTGAGTGGATATAAGTGACATAGCCTGTCCTTAGTACACGTTCCTTGTACTGCATTCTTGCCCGTTCTATGTCTGCTTTATTTACTGCTGAGGAGTGCTTTTGCTGCTTGCCCTGCTGAGGAAATTGCTCTTCTTTGAAAGTGCTGTTTTAGGCTATCCGTGCAATAGCCTTGAGGTGAGGAGCTGGGGACCACCTGAGGTGTTTATCACTATCACCCTTTCCTGACATCACCAGCCCACTCTGGACCTTTTGGATTTTTGTTTTTTTTCACAAGAGACTTCATATATATATATATATATATATATATATATATATATATATATATATATATGTATATATTTTTTTTTGTGTATATATGCACGCTTTTGATGTATACATCTGTATTTAAATATATTTTTTTGTGTATCCAGAGGCATTTCCCCATGGAAAGTTTTCTGGTCCTATAGTTTAACTGTTTCAGCACGTGCATTCATTTTCACTGCATGGACTTTCCCTTGGTTTCACATTACACAGGCTAGTGTATATGTCACCGCTCTGTGTTATTGGTATCGCCCTTATTGTTATACCATATTCACATTGTTTATTTTCATGTTGGTTATGATGTTGTTCTAAGTTTTTTCCCCATCACATTCACCCATCCTGACCCTATCACCCTTCACCCACCATTACAGCGCAGACATCACCCCCTCCCCTTTTTACTTGCCATCTCTTTCTGCCAAGGACAGATTGTTAGGTGTCTGCTGCAGTACCCCCAGCCCACCTCCCAGTCCATTCCCCTCGGTAGCGCAGGAGCTTCTCCACAAGTTTGCGTAGTAGGCGCAGTAGATGGTGAGATCCGCTGACCACTGACCCTATTTGTGCGTCCATTGTCATGTAGGAGTCAAAGATGACCCCAAGACTTTTGACTTTGTCGCTAGGGGTGATGATTTTTCCCAGAATGGGCGGGGGGGGGGGGGGGGTCCAGGTTGTTGCAGGTTGAATCATACGCTTGGCGTGAAACAGAAGAAGTTCTGTTTTCGCTCCGTTGAGTTTAAGATAACGCTTTGTCATCCAGTCCTCTATCAAAGAGAGGCATGTCTCTAGATTGAGGTGATGATCCTTTTCATTGCAAATGCGAAAATACAGTTGCGTGTCGTCTGCATATGAGTGGTAAAGCAGTTTTTGGCTGCTAATAATCTCAAAAAGAGGGCGAAGATAGATGTTGAATAACACCGGTGACAGGGGGGATCCTTGAGGGACTCCGCACGATAATGTGCGTTTCTCAGAAGTGAAAGGTCCTAACTTCACTATTTGCGTTTGGTTTTCCAAAAAAGAGGAGAACCAAGATAAATCGCCTTCTGCGACTCTGGCTACTTCAGATAAACATGTCCAAGCTAGATATGTAAATAACCTGTCACTCAAAGCAAAGCAAGGAGAGAGAAACAGACTTTTTATTTAGACAGGTTTTTATCTAGAAGTCTGTTGATTTTCACTGAACAATAAAAGAGGATTGATCAGAGCTGGACTAACTCTGTGTGGCAAGACTGGGCACAGATGATAGGAAATCTTATACTCTACATTGTGACATCCACTTTAAGGTTAGGGGTCACAGCCAGGTGGAAGCTGTTTTTCAGTTGGGATTAGTGGTGATGAGTGTATGTTGAAAGAATAACATGCAGAAAATGTTACCGGATCCAAAAAACATTCTATAACTCCAAAACAATCTATGGATTTCCAGAAGCCAGAACTAAATGTACATATATTGTATATATACGCCTACAATAACCAACTAGGCAAGAAAATAAATCTTTTCTAGCTTGAACAGGTGTTTCATGTCTGCGCTAAACAGAATAATCATAAAATGGTAATAAAAAGGTCAGATAGCCTTGTTTCACCAGACTGTACAATATGAATAAGTGGAACAAAGTCCTCTGTTCAATGTCCACACTCTCAGATAAGCGGATATAAACAAAGATGGCCAGCATGTGCTCATGTAAAAGTCAGGGCACCACTTGACCAGGCAGGTCTCTGATCTGCTCCAATATACATGATTTATTACATGTGCATCTGGAAAGGCAGCTCTGCTCACCAGTGGAACTTTACTTGGTACTAGGGTAGACTTAAGCCTAGTACACATGATCAAAATACCGCTTTGGAAGCGAGCATGCGATAATCTGATCATTAGTACAAAACTTTCGAGAGCCAATCAGGACAGGCCGTGCAAAATTATCCAATAGGACGGGCACGGAAAAAAATTCTCGTATGATACCAGATCGAACCATTTTTGTTTATCCAGCACAGTTTTTGAGCGCTCTGAAATAAGGTATAGAACGGAAATTAGTGTCCTTTTTTTCCCACAAATAGAACTTTCTTTTGGTGATATGTGATTTGTTTTTTTATTTTTTGCAATATAAACAAAAAAAAAGACTGACAATTTTGAAAAACAATAAATAAATACAGTGCTATAAAAATGCACTGTTCACTGTATAAATGGAACTGGCAGGGAAAGGATTAAAACTAGGGGTGATTAAAGGAGAGAGAGGGAGAAAGAGAAAGAGAAAGAGAGAGAAAGAGAGAGACCGCGGCCTTGTGATGTCCCAAGCTCTCCTTTCTGTGAGCTGGCGCCATCTGGTGGTGGCCGTTTGGCATTACAAGTTAAACAGCAATTTTAATGTAATTTTTCACTGCCATCTCCTTCCCTCTAATTACAACCCCCAATTATTCTATATATTTTTTTATTCTAACACCCTAGAGAATAAAATGGCAATCGTTGAAATACTTTGTCACGCCGTATTTGCGCAGCGGTCTTACAAGCGTACTTTTTGGGAGAAAAAAAAAATTTAATTAAAAAATAAAACGGTAAAATTATCCCAAATTTTTTTTTAGATTGTGAAAGATACGGCGAGTAAATTGATACCCAACATGTCACGCTTCAAAATTGCGTCCGCTCGTAGAATGGCGTCAAAGTTTTACCCTTTAAAATCTCCATAGGTGACGTTTAAAAAAAAATCTACAAGTTGCACGTTTTGAGTTAGAGAAGGCCTAGAGATAGAATTATTGCTCTCGCTCTATCGATTGCGGCGATACCTTACATGTGGTTTTAACACTGTTTACATATGCGGGCGCTACTCACGTATGGGTTCGCTTCTGCGCGCATGCTCGTCGGGACGGGCGCATTTTCTGGCTAGATTCCAAGCAAATTAGTCTAGCTCTGATTATATATATATATATATATATATATATATATATATATATATATATATATATATATATATATATATATATATATATATATATATATATATATATATATATAGTGGCCAAATAAGAGCCAATAGGAAACCTTTGACCTCTATCCTCCTATAGAACTGGCATTTCCAAATTCTAATGTATAAATAATGTATAGAGACAAGCATTCCTCCATGTGTGCGTAGTGAGTCAAACTAAATGCATGCTGTGGTGTCAGTCAGCACTGGCCTTGCTTCTGTCAACAGCTCCTTCCCAGCGGTGCACTACCTTCTGAGAGACTATTGAAGAAACATTCTAAATAAAATAGATGCGCCCAACACGCTGTATGGAAATTCCTAGGCTCTGCACATGGTTTCACAATATAATGCATCTTAAGGCCAAGCTTCAAAAAATTAGTTATAGATTAACCTTTTAAAAAGGACTGGCCTTTATCAATATAACTAACTATAAAAAGATATCTCTTTTACAAAAGCAGTAAACACAGGGAAGGCCTGCAAATCTATTACCCTGGAACTTTACTACATGTATGTGATAGAGTATGGCAACTCTATACAAAAATTAGTGACTTATCTTTTTCTATGAAATGAGCATTTAAAGTAGGTATTACCCTGACATTGTTCTGACAAGTTTTTGCCTCACCATGTACTTGTATCAAAAAGTATCCTGTTCTCTTTGCAAAATTTCCTATGTGTCAAACGCCTGGCGATCCTGCCAGTCCCCCTTCTTTTCTATTTCAAACTGATCATGGCAGGCATGGAACGCATTCCATCCCAGTCAGACAGTTTTTTTCCCTTTGCTTTCTGCTTGGAAGCACAGCCTGCCTGTACTCCAATGTTAAAGCGGAGTTCCACCCAAACATGGAACTTCCGCTTATCCCACTCCATACCCCCTTACATGCCACATTCGGCATGTAATTTTTTTTTTTTTTTTGGGGGGGGGGGAGTGGGGGCTTCAGGAGGGGTGGGACTTCCTGTCCCACTTCCTGCTTCCGCCGAGGGGCTGGTTAGGCGATTAAGCTTAATCGCCTACACCAGCCCCTCCCTGTAGGCCAGGGGTGTCAAACTGGCGGCCCTCCAGCTGTTCCGAAACTACAAGTCCCATCATGCCTCTGCCTGTGGGAGTCATGCTTGTAACTGTTAGCCTTGCAATGCCTCATGGGACTTGTAGTTTTGCAACAGCTGGAGGGCCACCAGTTTGACACCCCTGCTGTAGGCGATCGCATGGGACACTAACAGGTCCCATGCGATCGCTTGTCCAATCAGCGGCGCGGCGCGCTCGCGCAGTGGGTGCCCGGCCGTGAAGCCGAAGGCTGTCACGGCTGGGTGCCCATAGTCAGGATGGAGACGCCGGCCGGGGAGGGGGGGAGAGGAGCGGAGCCCCGGTCGGCGCGTCGCTGGAACGGAGGAGCAGGTAAGTGAGTGTTTATTAAAAGCCAGCAGCTACACTTTTTGTAGCTGCTGACTTTTAATAAACACCATTTTTGGCTGGAACACCCCTTTAAGGAATTTTGCTGGCCCGAACCCTGCACAGCTCTACACTGGGAAGATCAGGGTACTTCAGTGTTTCTCCACCATCTGCTGACACAACCCCTGGCCAAGCACACAGAGTCTTTACCCCATCTCTGTAAGCCCCTTATGCAGCTGAGATATATTATATATAATCTCACACACACACACACAGCCTTTTATGTGAACAAACTGCCTCCTCTACAGCCAAATATTTCAATGTTGACTCATCAGTCCAGAGCACACTGCCATTCTTCTGCACCCCAGTCCCTACATTTTCCTGCATAGTTGAATCACTTAGCCTTGCTTCCATGTCAGAGGTATGGCTTTTTTTTTTGCTGCAATTCTTCCATGAAGATCACTTTTGGCCAGACTTCTCCAGACAGTAGATGGGTGTAACTGGGCACCACTGGTTTACACCAGTTCTGTGCTGATGGCACTGTTGGACATCTTCTGATGTTTAAGGGACGCAAGTATGATATGTATTTCATATGCTGCATTAAGTTTCCTTGGCCAACCACTGTGTCTACGACGGTCCCCAATTTTGCCTGTTTCTTTATGGTTCTTCAAAAGAGCTTGAACAGCACATATTGAAAACCCAGTCCGCTTTGAAATCTTTACCTGAGAGACACCTTGCTGATGTTATAGAACTACCTTGTGTCTTGTTTGATGTGCTCAGTCTTATCATGGTGTATGACCTGTGGCATTAACCACTTTAGCCCCGGACCATATTGCTGTCCAAAGACCAGAGCACTTTTTGTGATTCGGCACTGCATCGCTTTAACTGACAATTGCGCGGTCGTGCGACGTGGCTCCCAAACAAAATTGGCGTCCTTTTTTTCCCACAAATAGAGCTTTCTTTTGGTGGTATTTGATCATCTCTGCGGTTTTTATTTTTTGCGCTATAAACAAAAATAGAGCGACAATTTTGAAAAAAATGCAATATTTTTTACATTTTGCTATAATAAATATCCCCAAAAAAAGATATAAAAAAACATTTTTTTTCTCAGTTTAGGCCGATACGTATTCTACATATTTTTCGTTAAAAAAAAAAAAAAAAAAAAATCGCAATTAGCTTTTATTGATTGGTTTGCACAAAATTTATAGCGTTTACAAAAAAGGGGGTAGTTTTATGGCATTTTTATTAATATTTTTTTTTTACTAGTAATGGCGGCGATCAGCGGTTTTTTTCGGTACTGCGATATTATGGCGGACACATCGGACACTTTTGACACATTTTTGGGACCATTGGCATTTTTATAGCGATCAATGCTATAAAAATGCATTGGATTACTATAAAAATGCCATTGGCAGTGAAGGGGTTAACACTAGGGGGCGGGGAAGGGGTTAAGTGTGTTCCTATTTGTGTTCTAACTGTATGGGGGGTGTGGACTCACTAGGGGGAATCACTGATCTTCCGTTCATACATTGTATGAACGGAAGATCAGCGTTTCCCCCGCTGACAGGAACGAGCGCTGTGTGTTTACACTCACAGCTCTCGTTCCCCGCTCTGTAACGAACGAGCGCGCGTGCCCGGCGGGGATCGCGCCCGCCGGGCACACGTGCGGGTTCTCGGGGGCGCGCGGGGCGCCGGCGGCGCGTGCGCCCCCTAGCGGCCGCGAAAGTCCCGACGTAGAACGACGGCGGCTGGTCGGCTAGTAGTTAAAATGTACACAACCTTACCTAGTAGCAGAGTTTGGTTGTTCCTCACTCAGTTTAAGGCTCCTACACAGCCGTTTCTGTTACAGTTAATGACTGAGTTTCAACTTACATATGAAATTGATGATCAATAACACTTGTTTGGTATAATTGATTAATCATGCACCTAAGGCCGCGTACACACGATCGGACCAATTGGATGGTGTGTACGGCCTATCAGACCATTGTTCGTCGGACCAAAGTTTTAAAAACTTGCTTTAAAATCTGTCCGTTGGACAGATTCGATGGTTAGTACACAAAAGCATCGGACCAAAAACCCGCACATGCTCAGAATCAAGTCGACGCATGCTTGGAAGCATTGAACTTTGTTTTTTCAGCACGTCGTTGTGTTCTAAGTCACCGCGTTCTGGTCTGATCGGATTTGTGGTCCGATGGTGTGTACGCACATCAGACCACTTCAGCCTGGTCCGATGAAAACGGTCCATCGGACCGGTCTGATCGTGTGTACATGGCCTAACTCCAATCCTTCACAATCCCTGACTTTGTGCGAATGTGTGAAGTGTAATGCCCTGTACACACGATCAGTTTTTCCGTCAGGAAACCCGTGTTTTTTTTTCCAGCAGGAAAAAACGGCTGAAATTTGTCTTGCATACACACGGTCACACTAATCTTGTCTAAAATTCATCAAAAATGCAGTGACGTACAACAACAGGTACGACGAGCCGATATCAATGAAGTTCAATAGGCAGTTTGGCTCTTCTGCTTGATTCTGAGCATATGCTTTTTTCCACGTTGTAATTGCATACAGACGACCGCGATTCTCAATAGGAATTTTTACTGTCAATCTTTTCTTGGCGGCCTTACCCCTAAGCAGATAACGAGTGGGGAAAAATGCCCAGTCTCCAGGACAGGAAATTAGCTTTGCATATTGAGGAAATTTTGACTTTGAGCGATTACACTGCGTAATTGAGCTGGGAAGGTCTATTTGCAAGCAAGAGCGAGGAGTAAGGTAATTCATGCACTGTGCATCATTAAATTTTGATGTATGTCTGGGCTTGAACTTTAAGTACTATATGCCATACAACGTCTTTATAAGAATACTTCTGGGACAGCGAGATGCTTGGTGGCCATAATACTAAGAGATAAACAATAAACAAAATACTCACACTACTATCCCAGAGAAAAGAACAAAACCAACAATTAAAATAATATGGATGCGCAAGTGTGCACACCCCTAAACTAATACTTTGTTGAAACACCTTTTGATTTTATTACAACACTCAGTCGTTTTGGGGTACAAGTCCATCATCATTTGACCATATATTTGACCACTCTTCTTTGCAAAAGCACTTCAAATCTGTCAGATTGTGAGGGCATCTCCTGTGCACAGCCCTCTTCAGACCACCCCACAGATTTTCAATCAACGGCTGGGCCATTCCAAAGCGTTAAGCTTCTCCTGGTGAAGCCATTCCTTTCTTGATTTGGATGTATGGTTTGTGTTGTTGTCATGTTCAGCTTTCTGGCAGAAGCCTGAAGGTTTTGGGTCAATATTGACTGGTGTTTGGAACTGTTCATAATTCCCTCTACCTCGACTAAGGCCCCTGTTCTAGCTGAAGAAGCATTATGCTGCCACCACCATGCTTCACAGTGGGCGTTCTTTTGATGATGTCCATTGTTGTTCTTGCTCCAAACAGATCTTTTGGAATCCTGGCCAAAAAAGTTCAACCTTGGTTTCGTCAGACCAGAACACATTTTCCCACATGCTTTTGGGAGACTTCAGATCTTTTTTTGCAAAAATTTAGCCAGGCTTGGATGTTTTATCGTTGTAAGAAAAGGCTTCCGTCTTGCCACTCTACCCCAAAGACCAGACATACAGTGTGGAAAATAAGTATTTGAACACCCTGCTATTTTGCAAGTTCTCCCACTTGGAAATCATGGAGGGGTCTGAAATTGTCATCATAGGTGCATGTCCACTGTGAGAGACATAATCAAAAAAAAAAAAATTCCAGAAATCACAATGTATACATTTTTTTAAACTATTTATTTGTATGATACAGCTGCAAATAAGTATTTGAACACCTGAGAAAATCAATGTTAATATTTGGTACAGTAGCCTTTGTTTTCAATTACAGAGGTCAAACGTTTCTTGTAGTTTTTCACCAGGTTTGCACACACTGGAGGAGGGATTTTGGCCCACTCCTCCACACAGATCTTCTCTAGATCAGTCAGGTTTCTGGGCTGTCGCTGAGAAACACGGAGTTTGAGCTCCCTCCAAAGATTCTCTATTGGGTTTAGGTCTGGAGACTGGCTAGGCCACACCAGAACCTTGATATGCTTCTTACAGAGCCACTCCTTGGTTATCCTGGCTGTGTGCTTCGGGTCATTGTCATGTTGGAAGACCCAGCCTCGACCCATCTTCAAAAGCTCTAACTGAGGGAAGGAGGTTGTTGCCCAAAATCTCACAATACATGGCCCCGGTCATCCGCTCCTTAATACAGTGCAGTCGCCATGTCCCATGTGCAGAAAAACACCCCCAAAGCATGATGCTACCACCCCCATGCTTCACAGTAGGGATGGTGTTCTTGAGATGGTACTCATCATTCTTCTTCCTCCAAACACGGTTAGTGGAATTATGACCAAAAAGTTCTATTTTGGTCTCATCTGACCACATGACTTTCTCCCATGACTCCTCTGGATCATCCAAATGGTCATTGGCAAACTTAGGACGGGCCTTGACATGTGCTGGTTTAAGCAGGGGAACATTCCGTGCCATGCATGATTTCAAACCATGACGTCTTAGTGTATTACCAACAGTAACCTTGGAAGTGGTGGTCCCAGCTCTTTTCAGGTCATTGTCCAGCTCCTCCCGTGTAGTCCTGGGCTGATTTCTCACCTTTCTTAGGATCATTGAGACCCCACGAGGTGAGATTTTGCATGGAGCCCCAGTCCGAGGGAGATTGACAGTCATGTTTAGCTTCTTCCATTTTCTAATGATTGCTCCAACGGTGGACCTTTTTTCACCAAGCTGCTTGGCAATTTCCCCGTAGCCCTTTCCAGCCTTGTGGAGGTGTACAATTTTGTCTCTAGTGTCTTTGGACAGCTCTTTGGCCTTGGCCATGTTAGTAGTTGGATTCTTACTGATTGTATGGGGTGGACAGGTGTCTTTATGCAGCTAATGACCTCAAACAGGTGCATCTAATTTAGGATAATAAATGGAGTGGAGGTGGACATTTTAAAGGCAGACTAACAGGTCTTTGAGGGTCAGAATTCTAGCTGATAGACAGGTGTTCAAATACTTCTTTGCAGCTGTATCATACAAATAAATAGTTAAAAATTCATAAATTGTGATTTCTGGAAATTTTTTTTTTGATTATGTCTCTCACCGTGGACATGCACCTACGATGACTATTTCAGACCCCTCCATGATTTCCAAGTGGGAGAACTTGCAAAATAGCAGGGTGTTTAAATAGAAAAGGTTAGGGAAGAACTACTAGAACAGTTGAACTTTATTTGGAGTTAAATCAGAGGCAATTTAAATGATGGCAGGTGTGTACTGACTCCTATGGTTCACACTGGGCTGCGGGAGTGAAATCGCGCGATTACAGCTGATTTCACTCCCTCTGGCAGTCCCGACTTCGGCGCGATTTAGGAGACATCTGTGCAGGTGTCTGCACAGATGTCAATGTAAATCGCGTCCTGAAATCGCAAAAAGTAGTACAGGAACTACTTTTTGAAATCGGTGCAGATGCGGCATCGCACGGATTAGGATGGTGTCATTGCCAGCAATTGCCGCCGATTTGAGATGCGATTTCACATGTGAAATCGCATCTCAAATCAAACTAAATCGTACCCAGTGTGAACCTGGGCTTATGGGTTTGAATGTGATTGCTTAATTCTGAACACAGCTACATTCCCAGTTATAAAAGAGAGCGTGCACACTTATGCAACCAAATTATTTTAGTTTTTATAATTTTACCCTCCCCACCCCAAAAGATTTCAGTTGTTTTTTCAATTGTCTTGTACAGTTTATAGGTCACATTAAGAGCCTTTTCACTCACAGTACTCGGGCGTCGGCAGTAAAGCACTTCTTTACCATAGTTTTAGTAGCACTTTTCGGCCACTAGCGGGGCACTTTTAACCACCACAAGCATCCTGAGGGAAAAAAAAGGGTTAAAAGCGCCGGAAAAGCTCCCCTTTGCTGGCACTGCCCATTGATTCCAATAGGCAGGGGAGTTTTAGGAGCGGTGGAGAAATGGTGGGGTAACATGGAACATGGTAAAGCGGCCGTTTTCTCTGTGCCCTGTGTGCAGAAAAGCACAGCTCGACGACATGATGTAAAAAAGCTTCCAACCTGTGTTAATTCTGAAAATAGCAAACACACTCACTAATAAGTAGCAATTTTGCTTTCAGAATATGAGAATCTAAAAATAAATAAAAAAAGATGAAACCTGTGCCCACGTTTTGATTAGTGTAGCAACAGGTGACATATCTGCTAACACAGACACAAAGATTTTTCTTTCGAGACTCCACGTAGCTTTATTTGCAGACAAATTTCAATGCAGCAGGAAGCAGCTTTTCTGTTAAAAGGGAGTTTCCAAAGATTGGCACAAAAGGGAAATATAGCGACGATTGTATTATTCATAGGGTCTTAATCACACGGGTGCCGAAGCCTGTACATCGTGAATCTATCGGCCGCTTGTTTATGCGACTGGAACCATCAGGTGCCTGTGCAAGTCTGTAGGACCCGGCCACTCATCCTAATTTGATGGGCAAGCTGGTGGGGGTCAGCAGCCCCGGAAATAGACAGTTTGCGTTTAGGGCTGCTTATCTGCACACCTGTCAAATTAGGATGAGAGGCTGGATCTGTACAGCCAATCAGCTTAAAGTGGAGGTTCACCCTCCAAACAAATTTCAGGCATGCCATGGAGCCCACCCACCCACCCGACCAGCAGTATGCCAGTGTTTTTTTTTTATACACATACCTTTTTACGGGCTCTCGTCCCCTCCGGCGATCCCGCGTGACTGGGCTTTTCCAATCACAGGGTGTGATTGACGTCCCTCAGCCCGGCGCATACAGCGCGTCACGACATGCCGAAGGAACCCGAACGTCGGAGCGGTCCTATACGGCGCCTGCGCACCGACGTTCGGGTTCCTTCGGCATCTCATGACGCGCTGTATGCGCCAGGCTGAGGGACGTCAATCACAGCCTGTGATTGTAAACGCCAAGTCCCGCGGGATCACCGGAGGGGAAGAGAGCCCATAAAAAGGTATGTATATAAATAAAAATAAAAAAACACCAGCATACTGCCGGTCGGGTGGGTGGGCTCCATGGCATGCCTGAAATTTGTTTGGAGGGTGAACCTCCCCTTTAAAAATGCACAAGGACCAATTCACCTTATGGTAATTCACACTGTGCTGCAACACACAATATAATGCATGTTAAATGTGTTGTTGCAATGCAGTGTATTCATTTGAGTGGCGCCGATGTACCATACTGGCATGTTGCCACGAAATTGCTTTAGCACAATGCCATAGTGTGAACATTTTTAAACCAGTGTTTTACTGTCCAACCATTTTAATAATAATTGGTGCAATATATGTTTTTATGAACATTTATTACATGACACAAAACTCCCAGAGCACTGCAGGTTAGACAACCCATCAGAAAAACTAACTCCCTTTCAGCACCAGCCGTCTCTCACTAAGGCTCCATTCACACTTGCATGACTCCAAAGTCACGATTTCCAGTGCGACTTTGGAGTGTAACTTTGAGAGCGATTTTACACTCTCTGGCACTAAGGCCCCTTTTATACTACTGCGACTTCAAAGTTGCACGATTTTGCCGCAATTTCAGGGAATGCCTGTGTAACTGGCATCAAAAGGTGGACCAAAGTAGTGCAGGGACTACTTTGAAGTAGGAACAACTTGAAGTCGTACTAATATGAATGGTTGTCATTGGAAATTAGAGGGAACGACTTGTCATGATACTTTGCAGTCCCAAATTGTGGGACAAGCTGTACAAATGTGAAAGGGGCCTAAGTTGCATCAAAGTAGTGCTGTGACTAAGTCACACCAATCTGATCGGGATCCATTGAAAACAAAGGGGCATAAAGCCTCGTACACACGGTCGGACTACAAACAAACTTTTAGCCCAGGTTCACACTGGGTACGATTTGGTTCGATTTGCGGTGCGATTTCACATGTGAAATCGCATCTCAAATCGGCGGCAATGACACCGTCCTAATCGGTGCGACACCGCATCTGCGGCGCTGCACCGATTTCAAAAAGTAGTTCCTGTATTACTTTTTGCGATTTCAGGACGCGATTTACATTGACATCTGTGCAGAACTCTGCACAAATGTCTCCTAAATCGCGCTGAAATCGGGACTGCCAGAGGGAGTGAAATCGTGCAAAATCAGCTGAAATCGCGCGATTTCACTCCCGCAGCCCAGTGTGAACCAGGGCTAACGTAGATTTTTGTCCGAAGGGAGTTGGCTGGGCACACCCATAGCATACACACGGCAGGACTTTTCTGCAAACTACCAAAATTCCCAACATCATGTGGTATTTCTGCTCTTTACCGCTAACCCTTTGGTCAACTTTTGCTATTGTTGGTTTCAACATTGGTTCTGGGCATGCGTATTTTCACTTCGGACAAAGGTCCGATGGATTTCTGTACACACGATAGGACTTTGCAACATAGAACTTTTGTTGCCGAAAAGTTTGTCCGTTTGCAGAGCGAACGTTTATCCGATGAAAACCGAAAAAGTTTGTCCGAGCATACACAAGGTAGGATTTTTTTTTGAAAACCTGCGCATTTTGAAGTTTGTTGTCAAAAAGTCCTACCGTGTGTGTATGGGGCTTAAGTCGCATCAAAGTAGTGCTGTGACTAAGTCACACCAATCTGATCGGGAGCCATTAAAAAAAGAAACAATGGGCTACAACTTGTCATGAGACTGTGTCCAAAGTCGCACAAGTGTAAATGTTGCCTATAAGTTTGCAGTGAGCTGTCAGATAAAGGAAAAGTAACTGTAATAAAATCATTCACTTGAGTGTGTAAAATTCAGCTTGAGCCACTGAACTTTGTAAACAAGAGTCTTTTCTTTGGTAGTAAAGAGACATGAAAAGAAGCCAAGAGCTCCAACCACTGGATGGTTAAAAGACTAGTCCTGTCCATAATAAATAAAGAACATATAGACAGTTTGGCTAAAGATTTCCTTTAAAGTTAAATGATACAATCATTTTCAGCATCTTGTACCATTCATAAGAGTAAGTAAGAGGGGAAGAAAATAGTTTTGATCACTTCCATCTGCACAGTAGCAGAGCGTTCTTCCTTATAAGGAGTGGACAAAGGCTGGCTTTGGTGCTGATGACACTCAAGAGAAGGGACATGGCTATTGTACTGACACTGGAATGTAATAAATGGAAGGCAGTGTATACCGTACTTATAAAAACTGAGATCATTTGAAAGCACAAACGCTGCCATGCCCTGCTCCAGTATGGAGTTAAAAGGCAGTTAACGGCAAGTCTGAGAACAATCCTGTAAAACCTGTTTAGTATTTTACCGACCAACAAAAGGATAATTGTAATAATCTAACCCAACTCACTTCTACAGTACGTGATATTTAAAATATCGCAACAACAAGAGTGTGTGTTATGGAGACAAAAATCTTTACATGGCTTATAGCTGACCTCACTGGAAACATTGAAGAATCTGCCACCTATAAGATTCAGATTGGCCCGTCTTCCAGCACTGACAGCATTTTCAATGCAAGTACAGCTGGGGACCATGCCCGTGTAGTGTACTGTCACTCTAACAATTGGTGCCTCATCAATGCCCTTATGGCACCATCACCAGACTATTTTAATGAAAGGCTGCAGATTTTAAAATATTTTTTTATTATTGTACAGTTCAGGATTTAGACGCACAGGGTTTTACACTGGCGTGCTTAAAAACGCAGTATGTATTTTTTTTTAAATGCATTTTGCAATTTTAATGCGCCTTTAACCTATTTTTGGTGCGTTTTCTGGTTTACCAAGTCCCAGTTTATACCTGGGAATTATGTGTGAATGGAGTTTGTTTCTAACACACTTATCAAGAGCCACCTCTTTGAAATACTACCATGCTGCTGTTAAGTTGACTTACACATTGGGCCTGGAAGGACCCCGATTGAGAAGTTGTCCTTTTTTTTTCTAAGATTAAAAACGGAGTTCCAACGACATTGTTTTTTTTTTTTTTTTGTTGTTGTTTTTTTTACTAATGCCTAACTCAGGATCACAACATATACTAATGCCACTCACGATTATAGTTAATTTTGCTGCAAAATTTTAATATTATATAAAGAAATACCTTCTATTTTTCGGTCTTGGCCGTTCCCATATTGCTTGTGGGCATGTGAAGCCCACTACCACAATACTAGCTCATTATGTGGCACTTACCTAAGATCACAGCCCCCAGAGTCCTCCTCATCCCCCTTCCGCCACCATGTCCCATCGCATCTTCTTCCTGTTATCCCAATGGCTGTTATTACTCTATTAATGATTAGGAGTGGGTTCCAGTTAGGGTTGTCCCGATACCACTTTTTTAGGACCGAGTACAAGTACCGATACTTTTTTTCAAGTACTCGCCGATACCGAATACCAATACTTTTTTTAAATGTGTCCCCAAATGCAGCCATGTCCCCCACAAATGCAGCCATGTCTCCCACATATGCAGCCATTTCCCGCCCAGCCATGTCCCCCACATATGCAGCCATGTCCCCGCACCCATGTCCCTCCAGCCATGTCCCCCATACCTAGCTGCTGAAAGCCGCCACCGCACGGGGAACATCACAGCTTTCATTTGAATAGCTGTTTTCCCCGCGCGTATAGACACTCCCCCTTGCTCGGGATTGGACAGATCACGATCACCCATCCAATCCCGAGCAAGGTGGAGTGTCTATACGTGGCGGGAACATACCGATACCGATACTGGCATCGGTATCAGGACAACCCTAGTTCCAGTGTACCGATTCTGTCCCATATTCTCCTAAAGGAGCCCTGAAACATGTCAGGTCCCCATGTTGTGAGCCCCAGAGTGCAGAGTAATTTTTTATGTTGTGTAATAGATTTTTAGTGGTATATAATAAAGTTGCTTTGATGGTACTCAGTTTCTCTTCTATGTCTCCCCACAAAGTCCATGACTACATATTCTGTTCATAGTTTGACATGACTTGCTAGGATGTGGACATATAAACACACAGAGTCTGGCTTCTCTCCCGCTGTAGATACCTGTGAAACATGGACATGCGACTCAAAAATACCTGTGGGATCCCTGTAAAAGCTGGAAATCAACGCATTAGGCACCACTACTACACCGATTGTCGCTAGCTTCTGGGTCCTGTGCTGAGCAGCTACCCTGCTGCATAGTTAACACAGTAGGTCACTCAATCGGCACATACTTTACCTTTTCTCTGCCTCTCCACCTCATTCAGCCTGGGTTTACACGGATGCAATGCAGGAACCAGTGCTATTACCAGTGCTATTACAGCGCCAGTTCCCACATCGCTCCTCTCCAGCAGGCAGTTCACACTGCCTTGTGAGAACCGCTGCGGGTGTCATTAACTTTCCCCAGTTTTGTTTACATATCACTGTGCAAACTGTGAACTCGCAGTTATCAAATCGCATAGGTGAGATCACACATGTGATCCGATTCTAGCGGGGAAAAACAAGTCTCTTCACTATTTTTTGGCAAGTCGAATGCGAGTTCAGCCATACAACTGTATGGCTGAACTTGCATGTGAATCCAGGTGCATTTACTGAGATAATAAAATGTGTTCCCTGGATGGCACCCATGTCTAGAGAGCAACCTCCAGTGTTCCCCAAATAGTAGGGAAGCCACTTGGAAGTTAGCAGCAAACAGCAGTGGTGCCTACAACAGAGATTTCCAGCTTCCACAGGAATTGGACAGGCATGGCGCATACATACCGTACTTACATTGGTCCAAGTGCAAACACATGCAGACCTAAACTTCAGCTTTAACATGTTGTCTCCCTATATTGCTCCCAATTGTTCTGTATATATATTTTAGCATTAGTGTTTCAACAATATTTGTACATTCAACTTTAGATTTAGGCTCCATTCACACTTCTGCAACTTGTCATGGGACTTTGAACATCAAAGTCCCATGACAAGTCACAGCCCATTCTTTTCAATGGCACCAGTTCAAACCGGTGCGACTTGAAAAGGTGCTTGCACTACTTTGGTGCTAATTTGGTTGCGACTTTGCTCAAGAAATTGTAACGTCAGATCAAAGTCACACTGGAAATCATGCGACTTTGGAGACGTGCTAATGTAAATGGAGCCTTAACAAAACTAAATATCAGAAGCTAAACTACCCAATCAATCTGTATGCAATCCCTTGCACTACATTGTTGTTGGTAGATCTTTAAGCGGAGTTCCACCCGAAAGTGGAACTTCCGCTTTAAGCACTCCTCACCCTCTTACATGCCACATTTGGCATGTCTTTTATTTTGGGGGGGGGGGGGGGGGGGGGACTAGTTTTGTCCCACTTTCTGCTTCCTTCTCCTCACCTAGGCGACTTTTCCTCTCCCTCCCTGCAAGCTTCTGGGACACGTCCCAGAAGATTGCCTGGTCACTGAGGAAGTGCAACGCAACTCGTGCATGCGCAGTGCGTGCCTGGCTGGCTGTAAAGCCACAAGCTGCCACAGCCGTGTTGCCACACTTCCAATGAAGGTGCCGCGGAGAGTAGGTGGGGAGAAGCGAGGCTTCTAGCAGTCACATTGCTGGACCATGGGACCAGCGAGTGTTTGTTTAATAAAAGTCAGCAGTTACACTTTTTGTAGCTGCTGACTTTTAATAAACTTACAAAGGAGTAGAACTCCGCTTTAAAGCGGAGTCCCACCCAAAAATGGAACTTCCGCTAATCCCACTCCTCACCCCCTTACATGCCACGTTTGGCATGTAATTTTTTTGAGGGGGCGTGGGGGCTTCAGGAGGAGTGGGACTTCCTGTCCCACTTCCTCCTTCCGCCGAGGGGCTGGTTAGGCAATTAAGCTTAATCGCCTACACCAGCCCCTCCCTGTAGGCGATCGCATGGGACACATGACAGGTCCCATGCGATCGCCTGTCCAATCAGCGGCGGGCCGCGCCGCTCGTGCATGCGCAGTGCCGCTCGCGCATGCGCAGTGGGTGCCCGGCTGTGAAGCCGAAGGCTGTCCTGGCCAGGTGCCCACAGTTGTGATGCGGACGCCGGCCGGGGAGGGAGGGGAGAGGAGCGGAGCCCCGGTCGGCACGTCGCTGGAATGCTGGAGCAGGTAAGTGATTGTTTATTAAAAGCCAGCAGCTACACTTTTTGTAGCTGCTGACTTTTAATAAACACAAATATTGGCTGGAACACCCCTTTAAGGGCCCTTTCACACGGAGCGTCCGTTCAGATCCGCCTTTTTTTTTTTTTTTTGCAGACCTGAACCTCCTCTATGGAGCCACAGATGTCAGCGGAGACATGTCCGCTGACATCTGACCCGCTCCGATCCGCCAAAGTATGACGGAGGAAAAACCTACTTTTCCTTCCGTCTGGCGGATCGGATAAACACGGACAGACGGTCCGTGTTCATCCGATGCCCCCATAGGGGAGAGCGGAGAAAAGACAGGGCGGTCCCTGCACAGTGATCCAGCAGCTCAGCGGAGATCAACAAAGCATTCCCCGCTGAGCAAACGGAGGTGCAAGGGGCGGATCATTACTGATCCGCCCCGTGTGAAAGAGCCCTAAGAAGATTGTACAGTCAGTCTAACATTTTGTGGTGAGCTTCAGCCACGTGTATGAAAAGTGATAATGAGCATATATTTTTGCTCATAGCAGCCAGTCAGATCATTATTTCATTTTTACCTCTGCACTCTATTATAGAGGAAGTAAACCCAGTTACACATATAAAAAAAAAAACTGCAAGACAAAGCCATAATGAGCTAGTATGACTAGCATACTAGCTCATTATGCATGTACTTACTTTAGAACGAAGCACCGTGTCCCCCTCCTCCAATCGCTCCTAAAGGTTACTTCTGGGTATGGGCGCTCCGGCACTGTGATTGGCCGGAGCAGCAATGACGTCACTCCGCGCATGCACGTGGGAGCCGTCAAATTCGGCATTCTACAGCGTATGTGCCATAGACATCGTTGCCTGTCATTGGCGAATATCTCCTAATCCGTGCAGGTTTGAGAGATATTGCTAACACCAACAGGCAGGCCTTAATGTAGGCTTACTTGTAGGTGTAAATGACAAGAGTGGGTTTACAACCACTATATTAATAGAAGAAAGCAGATTTCTATGACCAGCAAGACACATTTTTACAAGACCTCTGTCTGGTGAATAGAAATGTCTCTGCCATGTCAGAACAGAAGTTCAGCATTATCAGCACCATAGTGAAATGTAGCAGGCAAGGCTACTTTTTACACCAAAACACGTGTTCTTGTAATGTGCTTTATTTTCCACGCACCATGGCCTTGTCCACACAGGTGTTAAACATAGGCAAAAACTGGGACAGCAACAACCAGTAGGCTAGGTTCACACTGCTGTGAATTCAAAATCACGCGGTTTTACCGCGATAATGCGGCCGAGATTTTGCCGCGATTTCAGAGAATGCCAGTCTATAGAGCTAAATTCGCATCTCACATGGATCAAACTTGCACAGGACCCTTTTTTTCCCCCACAGCTTAGATTCGCACCGCACTGATGTGAACGGCACTAATGAAAAACAATAATATTTTAATGACTTGCGAATTTGAGCGAATTTGAGCGATCGCAACAGCTTAAATTCGCAGCAGTGTGAACCCAGCCTCACTGTGATCCAAAGGTGGCTCTAAAACCGGGTGTTCAGGCTGAATGGTCTCTGAAACCTCACTAATGCACATTACCACAAAGAAAAGCTGGCAGATCGGTATACATCAGTATATGTCTATTTGCTAGCCATGATTAACCACTTAAAGACCGGAAGGATTTACCCCCTTAATGACCAGGCCTTTTTTTGCGATGTCGCTTAAACTGACAATTGCGTGGTCGTGAGAGGTTGTAGCCAAACCAAACTTATGTCCTTTTTACCCACAAATAGCGCTTTATTTTGGTGGTACTTGATCACCTCTGCGATTTATTTTTATTTTTTTAAAAAGCAATATGTTTAACTTTTTGCTATAATTAATATCCCCCAATTTGTTTTAGGCCAATATGTATTCTACATATTTTTGGTAAATAATAATAAAAAAATAAAAAAACACATGCAATAAGTTTATATTGATTGGTTTGCGCAAAAGTTATAGCGTCTACAAAATAGGGGATAGATTCATGGGCTTTTTATTATTTTTATACAGCGATCAGTGCTAAATGCACAGATTACTGTACAAATGACACTGTCAGGAAAGGGTTTCTAACTGTGGGGGGGGGGGGGGGCTGACTGGGAGTAGAGGGAGAACTCTGTTCTTGATCAAAAGGAACAGATGATCGCTCTCTACTCCCATGACAGAATGGGGATCTGCTTGTTTACATTGGCAGATCCCCGTTCTGGCCCTGTGATGCAATTGTGGGTGGCCAGCAGACATTGCAGCCTCTGGTCATGCGCATCAGCTCAGGCGCTGTGCTGTGGGCGCCCACTCTATTACATGAACTGACGTACAGCTATGGCGTTTCCCGTATTAGAGCCAACCTGCCGCCGTATAAGGACGGCGGCTGGTCAGTAAGTTGTTAAAGTGGTTCAAAGTTTTTTTTAACCTTGCATTAAAAAGGTAAAAAAATAAATAAAATGTAATAGTGCTTGAGCACGCAGCAGGGGGAGGATCTAGAAGCACTGACGGGGGAACAATAGACTCAGCAGGGGGAGAATCTAGAAGCACTGACGGGGGAACAATAGACTCAGCAGGGGGAGAATCTAGAAGCACTGACGGGGGAACAATAGACTCAGCAGGGGGAGAATCTAGAAGCACTGACGGGGGAACAATAGACTCAGCAGGGGGAGGATCTAGAAGCACTGACGGGGGAACAATAGACTCAGCAGGGGGAGAATCTAGAAGCACTGACGGGGGAACAATAGACTCAGCAGGGGGAGGATCTAGAAGCACTGACGGGGGAACAATAGACTCAGCAGGGGGAGAATCTAGAAGCACTGACGGGGGAACAATAGACTCAGCAGGGGGAGAATCTAGAAGCACTGACGGGGGAACAATAGACTCAGCAGGGGGAGGATCTAGAAGCACTGACGGGGGAACAATAGACTCAGCAGGGGGAGAATCTAGAAGCACTGACGGGGGAACAATAGACTCAGCAGGGGGAGAATCTAGAAGCACTGACGGGGGAACAATAGACTCAGCAGGGGGAGAATCTAGAAGCACTGACGGGGGAACAATAGACTCAGCAGGGGGAGGAACTAGAAGCACTGACGGGGGAACAATAGACTCAGCAGGGGGAGAATCTAGAAGCACTGACGGGGGAACAATAGACTCAGCAGGGGGAGAATCTAGAAGCACTGACGGGGGAACAATAGACTCAGCAGGGGGAGAATCTAGAAGCACTGACGGGGGAACAATAGACTCAGCAGGGGGAGGATTTAAAAGCACTGACGGGGAACAATAGAGTCAGCAGGGGGAGAATCTAGAAGCACTGACGGGGGAACAATAAAAGAGGAGAAACCACTACACAGAGCAGGCATGACATGTTTGTTGTGTTTTTTTTTTTTATATTTTTTTATTATATATATATATATATATATATATATATATATATATATATATATATATATATTATTACAATCACCTGAATACCCAAAACACATTGGCATTTTTATGTGTTTCACTGTTTACAATAAATGACGACTGCTATGCTGATATATACCAATGTGCAGGCTTTCCTTCATGGTATTGTTGAAAATAGGCAGTTGGATTGCATTTTTTCTGCTTCCCGACCTCCGCCTATCAAGGCCACGGAAATCTGTCAAAGCCGAGAGTAGATAGAGAGGTGTATACACAGCAATGTTAGCGTTTGCCTTAGTTCACGCTGAGGGAAATATAGTGCCGCCTGCTGAGTTCTGCAGACGTTGATATTTTGCCACCTCTATTCACTTTTACTTCAATGTGGCAAAAAAACACCAAAGAGTGTGAAAGCATAAAAAGAATAAGCATTTAAAAAAATAAAAACGTCAACGCAAGTCGCAATTAAATCACAAAAAGTAGTGCAGGAACCTTTTTCAAAGTCGCTGCGATTTAAGTCGCAATAATTTGAACTGTTCCATTTGCTGCAATGGGGTGCGACTTTACATGCAATTTTAAACTGTCAAATTGCATGACAAATCGCACTGGTGTGTGAACTAGGGTTTACAGTCTGTGGACTTAAAGGTATAGATTTTAGTATCAGAGAATTTGCACGAGTTCAAGTGATCATGCAAATGCTTAGTATCGGCACTGATACTGGAATTGGTGCAACACTAATAGCATGTTGTGGTGCTCTGCGGAAAAACTTTCTGTGAAATTTTGGTGTATCGGAAGCCAAATGGCTCTCTTCATGCAAAGCATGTTAATGGGCGAGATAACCCATGGTTATACGTATGCACATGCAAGGGAGGCTTAGGTGTTCTGTGCATCCCTGTGCAGGTAGTCCCATTAACGTCAGTCAGGACACAGCCACTGCTCCTAATTCGGGTCCCTGAGCACACAATGTCTGCATTCAGGGACCCACACAGATGTCATATTGGGAGCAGCGGCTGTGTCCATGCAGCTCCTGCAACCCAATAGACATGATTGGGACTGCCTGCACATGGATGCATGAAACACATGTGCCTCCCCGTGTGGGAAAACATGGCCCTTGTATAATAAGGCTTACCTATAGGTAGTGTAAATATCTCCTAAACTATGCACCGTTTAGGAGATATTTACTGTACCATGTAGCCAGTGATATCACTGGCACATGCCCCCATGTCATTCCTTCAGAGCCCTGTGCTGTGACCGGTGATTCCGGCGCATATGCGTGGGAGTGACGTCATTGCGGCTCAGGCCAGTCACAGAGCTGGGGTCCGCGAACCCAGGTGAGATTGAAGCGGTCTGCAACAATGACATCAGATCGCAGGAAAGCTTTGTTTTCAGGCAAGTGTCACATAATGTGCTTGTATGTGATGCATACTAGCACAGTATGTCTTTGCTTTGCAGGTAAAAAAAAAAAAAAAAGAAAAGGGCCAGCAGTTTACAAATGCTTTAACCACTTCAGACCCACGCTATAGCCGAATGACGGCTACAGCGCGGGTCTGAATATCCAAGCCGCCGTCCAAGCTCTGTGTTGGCCATGTCCCTTGGACACAGCCAATCACAGATCGCGGCAAACGGCCAATCAGAGTGTAAACATATCAGATCATCTCTCATTGCCGTTTTACACAGAGACAGCGTCCTGTCTCTGGAGAGGAGACCGATCCGTGTCCCTTGTACATAGGGACACAGATCGGTCACCCCCCCAGTCACCCCCCTCCCCCCACAGTTAGAACACACCTAGGATACACATTTAACCCCTTCCTCACCCCCTAGTGTTAACCCCTTCAATGTCAGTCACATTTATACAGTAATTAGTGCATTTTTATAGCACTGATCGCAGTATAAATGTGAATGGCGCCAAAAATGTGTCAAAAGTGTCCGATGTGTCCGCCGTAACGTCGCAGTACCAATAAAAATCACAGATCGCCGCCATTTCTAGTAAAAAAAAAAAAAAATTCTGTCCCCTATTTTGTAAGCGCTATAACTTTTGCGCAAACCAGTCGCTTATTGCGATTTTTTTTTAAACAAAAATATGTAGAATACGTATCGCCCTAAACTGAGAAATAAAAAGGTGTTTTTTTTTTTTAATTGGGATATTTTATATAGCAACAAGTAAAAAATATTGTAAAAATTGTCGCTTTTTTTTGTTTATAGCGCAAAAAATAAAAACCACACAGGCGATCAAATACCACCAAAAGAAAGCTCTACTTGTGGGGAAAAAAGGACGACAATTTTGTTTGGGAACCACGTCGCACGACCACGCAATTGTCAGTTAAAGCGACGCAGTGCCGGAAGCTGAAATTTCACTTGGACAGGAGGGGGGTATACGGGCCCAGTAAGCAAGTGGTTAAAGTGGAACTTTAGTCAGAAAATTAAGTCCTATTGGATCACTTCAGGCTGGTCTCTCTTGCAGGTATAGCGATGTAAAACATAAAAAATAAGTGCCAGGGATCCTTAAACTACGGCTCTCCAGCTGTTGCAGAACTACAAATCCCATGAGGCATTGTAAAAAACACTGACATTCACAGACATGACTAGGCATGATGAGAATTGTAGTTCCTGAACACCTGGAGGGCCGTGGTTTGAAGACCCCTGGTCTACACTGTTAAAATTCCAGTAATACAATGTCTCACCCTGCTCTGCACATGCTCAGTTGCTCTCCATTTTTAGGCAATGCTGAGTTTGTAGATGCCGATCTGCTGACAGCCTTGAGACCAGGTTTACACTGATGCGGGTTTAAAATGATGTACGTTTGACTGAACTCGCATGATTTCAAACCTGTACGTCAGTCCGACTTCGGTAGAGAGTTCTGAGACATCTGTGTGGGGGGGGGGGGGGTTCTGCACAGATATCTATTGAAATAGTCACCAAAAGTGGTGCAGGAACTACTTTTGGGAATCGGATGCACCGATTCGGACGGGCAGTTGCCATGAATAGTTGACATGTCAAATTGCATGTCAAAAACATCCAGATGCTAAAGTGGTCTAAAGCGCAATTAAACTCTCCTATCCTTTACAGCCAAGGAAGCTGCTTCTGTTGAATCTGCAACTGCCATGGTGCTGCACGTCTGATCAGTTATAACACCAGCTATTTGATGCTTTGACAGTTTGGTTAAAGACACAGGTAAATGTGACAGATAGCATTCCTGGCATTCCAGGAACGTAACGTTTTTTATTGAACCGTTAAATTGTTGGTTTTTCTTCCGCTTTATGATTTGCTGCTGCTCGGGGGCTTCAGCAAAATGGCAGCCTCTGGTAAGAAGACACAGGAGCGATGCTGGAGGCAATTTACAGGACACACTCATTTTAGTGGCGCAATTATTAACCACTTGCGGACTGCCGCATGTACATTTACGTCGGCAGAATGGCACGTACAGGCACATTGGCATACCTGTACGTCCCTGCCTAGACGATCGGGGGGACCCCCCGGTACATGCGGCGGTTCCCGTAGCCTCAGGAGCGATCTGGGACGAGGGGGCGGCTGTTCGTTTTTGTCCACCCCCTCCGTCGCTCCCAGCCAATCCGTGCGCTCCCCCTGTGTTTCACTTCCTCCTCCTGTGTAAACACAGGAAGGGGGAAGTGATGTGATCTCTCAGCGGTATTTTCAACCGCCAATGAGGAGAGATCACATCGCACAGTAAATCTGCACAACAGCACACTGACACCAGTACACGCAGGCACATTAACCCCCCTGATCACCCCACCCCCCTGTCATGGAGTCACTGAATGCAGTGATCATATATGTACTGATCACTGCATTTAGTGTCAGTGTGACATGCAGTTAGTGTTAGGTTCAGAGTAGCCCCCATACCCCCCCTAATAAAGTTTTAACCCCTTGATCACCGCCCTAGTTAAACCTTTTACTCCCTATTGCCAGCGTCACTAAGCGTTCATTTTTCTGATCGCTGTATTAGTGTCGCTGTTCCCGCTAGGTAGCTATTTTTTTTTATTGCAATTTTTTTTTACTAAAGACATGTGGCTGAATACATTTTGGCCTAAATGTTTGACTAAAATGTAGTTTATTTGATTTTTCTTATAACAAAAAGTTAAAAATATTGTTTTTTTTCAAAAATGTCGCTATATTTTTGTATATAGCGCAAAAAATAAAAATCGCAGAGGCGATCAACTACCACCAAAAGAAAGCTCTATTTGTGGCAAGAAAAGGACGCAAATTTTGTTTGGGAGCCACGTCGCACGACCTCGCAATTGTCTGTAAAAGCGACGCAGTGCCGAATTGTAAAAACCCCTTGGGTCATTTAGCAGCATATTGGTCAGGGGCTTAAGTGGTTAATATGGAATGTATGTTCCTTGCTAAAGAACATTATTTATCAAGTTGTTTTGGGTAAAGTCCCACTTTGTGAATGAGGCCTTAGCCTCCCTAATGGTGATGCAGATAGTAATACAAAGCCAACAGGAGGTTCTGCCCCTCAGAAAAGTTCTACTTTATATACCTTCAGATAGACTGTAGATGTATACACTTTATATATGTAAGATAGAGCAAAGAAAAGGTGAGGTGTTCATAGCAAGCAATAACCTCATTCTCCCATACAGAGCCCTAGATAATAACAAGGAAGTGCAGCGTACGTCCCCTTCATACATCACAATGGAGTCGACACACACAGGTAGAGCCCCCCCTCCCCCTCTCTCTCTATCCCCGCACTCACCCTGAATGCCGGTCTGGTGAGACATGATGGTGAAGAGCCCGCAGTTGGTGAGGGTGAACCAGGAAGTGACAGGGCTGAGCCGGCACCCGCGGGATACACGTCATCGGCCCGTACACTGGTTGCCGAGCAACCGAGCCCAGTCCCAAACTCCGCTAGCCTAGGACACGCCCTCTCGTGGTGTTCAGTCAGGGACGGTCCCGAGTGACCTCATTATACACACACCTGTCCCCTTCCTGGAATGTAAAACCGCCACATACAGAGCGATCAATTCCTTCCAGTGTCCCTATAAGGAGTTTTCCACTTACTTCCTGTCCTGGAATTCACCTTAAAGGCATAGTCCATTAAAATGAACCAATTCAATTAAGAAATCAAAATGAGTTGAATGCAAAAAAATAAAAATGAATAAATAAATAAAATATTGCAAAGTGCATTTATTAAGCCTTTCACTGCCAGGGCGTTTTTTTCTTCTTTTTTTTTCTTTTGTACACGTGTATAAAAAGTAATTTTAGGTCTGATAATTACTTAAAGGACACTGCAAGGTGTTTTTTTTCACCTTAACCACTTGCTTACTGGGCACATAAACCCCCTTCGTGCCCAGGTGAAATTTCAGCTTCCGGCACTGCGTCGCTTTAACTGACATTTGCGCGGTCGTGCGACGTGGCTTCCAAACAAAATTGACGTCCTTTTTCTCCCCACAAATAAAGCTGTATTTTGGTGGTATTTGATCACCTCTGCGGTTTTTATTTTTTGCGCTATAAACAAAAAAAGAGCGACAATTTAAAAAATATATATATATTTTGTATTTGTTGCTATAATAAATATCCCAATTTAAAAAAAAAAAAAAATTCTCAGTTAAGGCTGATACGTAATTTTCTACGTATTTTTGTAAAAAAAAAAAAAAAATCGAAATAAGTGACTTGTTTGCACAAAAGTTATAGCGCCTACAAAATGGGGAACAAAATTATGATTTTTTTTTATTATTTTTATTTTTTTTACTAGTAATGGCGGCGATCTGCGATTTTTATTGGGACTGCCATATTGCGGCGGACATATCGGACACTTTTGACACAAATTTGGGACCATTCACATTTATACAGCGAGCAGTGCTATAAAAATGCACTAATTACTGTATAAATGTGACTGGCAGGCAAGGGGTTAACACTAGGGGGTGAAGAAGGGGTTAAATGTGTATCCTGGGTGTGTTCTAACTGTGTGGGGGGAGGGGGGTGACTGGTGGAGGTAACCAATGCTGTGTCCCTATGTACAAGGGACACAGATCGGTCTCCTCTCCTCTGACAGCACCTGGAGCTCTGTGTTTACACACACAGCTCCACGTCCCTGCTGTCATCTGCTTGTGTTCCCGCCAATCGCGTGTACCCGACGGACATCGTGGCCGCCAGGTACATGCATCGGCTCTTCAGCGATGCGGCGGGACAGTGTTTACACTTTAAATCACGTCCAAAGACGTCAACTTGGCACTTGAGAGCCGCGCTGTTGACGTCTTTTGTCAATAGCGCGGGTCTCAAGTGGTTAATGCATATGATGAATTAAGGTGAAAAAACACCTTGCAGTGTCCTCCCCCCCGTTTTTACTTACCTAAGCCCCAAATTTCTGTGGGCGCCGTCCTTCTCTCCTTGGAGTCCCAACTTTAATCGGATACTGTAGATTGATACCATCGCCGCCGCCCGCCTCACAGCCTGTCAAGTCTTACTCTTCTGGCCCCGGCTACTACTGGGTGGGGAGTGGAGGAAGATCACTCCGCCAGGGAAGGCAAGGAGATAAACAGGCAGGCGGCTGGCCAGGACTTGAGCCAAGGCAGAAGAACACGTGAACAGAGCTAGATGGGCATGCACACGAAACTGAAGAAATATTCCCTCCGCTCCGACCAGCACATGATCCTCAGAAAGGAGCACAGATAATGGAAAGAAATACACCCCCCTATGCTAGTAGGAGTGGCTGAGCAGTGGTGTGTAATTCTGTTTTTTTTTATTATTATTAATTCCGCACTGACCGTTCTTGAAATTGCCCCAGCCCCTGTTCAAATCGATTCCGGGGACAAAACTGGGGACAGACTTGGTCCAGGGACAGTGTCCTCAATCCAGGGATGTCTGGTCACCCTAATCTATGAACGCTGAGTGTGTGACACGGGAGCACGACCGCAAGGTAACCCCCTCAGGAGAGAGCTTCCCAGAGGGGGTTATCTAATGCGGGGAGGAGCCGCAAGAGCCGCCGTGGGACCCCAGAACAGGAGGATCGGGCCACTCTGTGCAAAATGAACTGCACAGTGGAGGTAAGTATGAAATGTTTGTTTAAAAAAAAAAAAAACAGGAAACCTTTAGGCCGGAATCACACTTGTGCAGTGCGAATTTCAGCTCTGTAATCTTTGCAGATAGATAAGGGAAGTGTTCAGCAGATTAGCAAAGTATTAGCTGCGAATTTGGAGACCTGGGAGAAGTTCCAGGTGAGAGGAGAGTGGGGGAGAAGTGTATTGAGCTGAATGAGAGAAATTCCTGAAGAGAACTGAACACATCTGCGAATCGGCTGCGTCCCCATAGAATAGGGTGACCAGACATCCCCAGTTTCAGGGGACAGTCCCCTGATTGAGGACACTGTCCCCGGACCAAGTCTGTCCCTGGTTTTGTCCCCAGATTGGATTTAATAGGGGGCAGGGGCAATTTCAAAGAAAGTCAGTGCAGAATTAAAATAAAAAAATTAGAATTACACCCCCCGCTCCGCCGTGCCTACTAACGTAGGGGGGTTGCATTTTCACATTATCTGTGCCCCTTTCTGATGATCATGTGCTGGTCAGACCAGAGGGAATATTTCTTCAGCTTCGCTCGCATGTTCTTCTGCCTTGGCTCAAATCCTGGCCAGTCACCTGCCTATCTCCTTGCCTTCCCTGGCGGAGTGATCTTCCTCCGCTCCTCATCCAGTAGTAGCCGGGGCCCGAAGCGTAAGACTTGACAGGCTGTGAGGTGAGCGGCGACAGGCAGAGAGTCGCTGATTGTTGCCATTACTAGTAAAGAAAAAATATGTCCCCAGATTTCATTTTAAAAATCTGGTCACCTTACCATAGAAGATAATGGGACTGAATTCGCACCTGAGCCGCACCGCAAGGCATAAAATCCGCACACGTTTTTTATGCAATGCGCAGTGCGAATGCATCGCACATATGTGAACCAGCCTCATTGAAAACAATGTATTTAGAAATGTTCTGCGTATTAGATGCGGTTTAACACGCAACCAATTTGCATAGGTGTGAATCCGGCCTAAGTGTCACTTTAAAGCGGAGGTTCTGCGGCCGATTGTTTTTTTATTTTTTCTGTGCATTCAATGTGGGTTTACATCACAAGTTAGTACTTACTTATTTGGCGAATAAAACCATCCCCAGTCCGTTTTCGTTTAAAAGATTAACTTTTAAAAATTAATTTCCCATTTTGCTTGTGGGCATTGTGAAGCCCACAAGCACTGACTTCCTGAAAGCGGTGAATGCACTCCTCCCGGCATTCACCGCTCCTTCTCGCACATGAGAAGGAGTTGCCATCACAACGAGCGACGTCATAGAAAGTATACACCCCATTGTGATATATGCAGAGCATCATGTCGATTACAGCTACGCCCCCGTCACGTGACCGGGTCCCAGTGCGGTTAGCTCCCAGAGAACACTGCGGCGCTTGGGAGACGCCTACTCCCGTGGGATTGGGATTCATGAAAATTACAATTACAAAAGGTATTTACATATAAAAAAATAAAAAAAACGTCCGATTTTATATCCTACATGTCTACTGATGCGGTGGAGACAGTGTTGTGTTTTGGGTGAACCTCCGCTTTAACACATTGATGTGTGGATGTGGGTACCCCTCATCCAATTCACACGTCAGGACTCAGGAGATTGTGACCGGTTCTCTATGGAGACGCTTCACACATCTCCGGAGCTAGGGTTGCCACCTCATCCCTTTAATACCAAACACATATGAATTACACAGGTTCTGTGACTGATTAAGGAGGTAAATAAACTCACCTGCATTAAATTAGCCCCAGAACCTGTGTAATTCATATATATTCGGGTTTAAAGAGATGAGGTGGTGATCCTATCCGGAGCGAATGGCACAGAAGCCTTGTGTCTTTTGATCCGTTTCAGCTCAGAATTCAGCCAAAAATTCGGATAGAAATTGGACCTGAAACAGTGAACATGGACACACCGGACCCCCACTGTAAGACGCTCCGTGAGGCAGTGTGAGCCCAGCCTAAAACTCCCAAACATTATATATTTTCTGATAGAACACACCCTGAACAACAAAATGGTCACAATTTTTATGCCGGACAGTATGTGCGCAATGATTTGTCAAGCGTGGTTTTAAGTGCTTGGATGTAACTTTGTTTTCATGTCCGTTTACATCTGTCCACCTGTAGATTTGCACGGAGCTTCCGATCAGGTCCGCCTGAAAAGCTATGCCAAATATTGGGCGTGGCTTTAAATGGGGTGTGGTTACTTAGAGTCTGAAATGAAAGAGGGATGGAGGGAGAAAGAAAGAAAGGAGAGGGAGGGAAGGAAGAGGGAGAAGAAAAAAAAGGGGGAGGTGGAAGGGAGGAAGGAGGGTGGGAGAGAGAGTGAAAGAAAGAGGGATCGAGAGAAAGAGGGATGGAGGGAAAGAGAAGGAAAAAAAGAGAGATGGAGGGAAAGAGAAGGAAAGAAAGAGGGATGGAGGGAAAGAGACGGAAAGAAAGAGGGATGGAGAGAAATAGGGATGGAGGAAAAGAGAAGGAAAAAAAGAGGGATGGAGGGAAAGAGACGGAAATAAAGAGGGATGGAGAGAAAGAGGGATGGAGGAAAAGAGAAGGGGAAAAAAGGGGATGGAGGGAAAGAGAAGGAAAGAAAGAGGGATGGAGAGAAAGAAACAAAAAAAAAGAAAGAAAGAGAAAGAGGGATGGAGGAAAAGAGAAGGAAAAAAAGAGGGATGGAGGGAAAAGAGAAGGAAAGAAAGAGGGATGGAGGGAAAGAAATGGAAAGAAATAGGGATGGAGGGAAAGAGACGGAAAGAAAGAGGGATGGAGAGAGAGAGGGATAGAGAAAAAAAGAAGGAAAAAAAGAGGGATGGAGGGAAAGAGATGGAAAGAAAGAGGGATGGAGAGAAAGAGAAGGGAAGAAAGAGGGATGGAGAGAAAGGAACAAAAAAAAAATGAAAGAGGGATGGAGGAAAAGAGAAGGAAAGAAATAGGGAAAGAGATGGAAAGAAAGAGGGATGGAGGGAAATAGACAGAAAGAAAGAGGGATGGAGAGAAAGAGGGAAAGAGAAGGAAAAAAAGAGGGATGGAGGGAAAGAGAAGGGAAAAAAGAGGGATGGAGGGAAAGAGAAGGAAAGAAAGAGGGATGGAGGGAAAGAGAAGGGAAGAAAGAGGGATGGAGAGAAAGAAACAAAAAAAAAAGAAAGAGAAAGAGGGAGAGTAAAAGGAAAGAGGGAGGGAGAGAGAAGGAAAGAGGGAGGGAGGGAGAAGGAAAGAAAAAGTAATAAGGGAGGGAGATAAAGAAGGGAAGAAAGAGGGAGGAAGTGAGTAGGAAAGAAAGAGAGAGGAAGAGAGAAAGAAAGAAAGAAAGAGGGAGGGAGAAGGAAGGAGAGGGAGAGAAAAAAGGAGCGAGAGAAGAAAGGAATGAGAGAAGAAAGGAGAGAGAGAGATAAGGAAGTAGAGAGAGAAGGAAGGAGATAGAACAGGAAGGAGAGAGAAATAAACAAGGAGAGAAAGCAGGAAGGAGAGAGAAATAAAGAAGGAGAGAGAGAAGGAAGGAGAGAGAGAAGAAAGGAGCGTGAGAAGGAAGGCGAGAGAGAGAATAGGAGATAGAAAAAAGGAGAGAAAGAAAGAAGGAAAGAGAGAGAAGGAAGGAGAGAGAGAGAATAAAGGAGAAAAGGAAGGAAAGAGAGAAGAAAGGAGAAGGAATGAGAGAGAGAAGGAAGGAGAGAGAGAAGGAAGGAGAGAGAAGGAAGGAGAGAGAGAATAAAGGAGAAAAGGAAGGAGAGAGAGAAGAAAGGAGAAGGAATGAGAGAGAGAGAAGGAAGGAGAGAGAGAAGGAAGGAGAGAGAGAATAGAAAGAAGAGAGAGACAAAAGGAGAGAGAGAAGGAAGGAGAGAATGAATGAGAGAAAGAGAATAGGAGAGAGAAAAAGCAGAGAGAGAAGGAAGGAGAGAGAGAAGAAAGGAGAGAGAGAAGGAAGGAGAGAGAGAAGAAAGGAGAGAGAGAAGGACGGAGAGAAGGAATGAGAGAATGAGAATAGGAGAGAAAGAAAATAGAGAGACAAAAGGAGAGAGAGAAAAGAAAGGAGAGAGAAAAGAAAGGAAAGAGAAAAGAAAGGAAAGAGAAAAGAAAGGAAAGAGAGAAGAAAAGAGAGAGAGAGAAGGAAGAAGAGAGAGAGAGAGAGAGAAGAAAGAGAGAGAGAAGAAAGAGAGAGAAGAAAGAGAGAGAGAGAGAAGAAAGAGAGAGAGAGAGAGAGAAGAAAGAGAGAGAGAGAAGAAAGAGAGAGAGAGAGAGAAGAAAGAGAGAAGAGAGAGAGAAGAAAGAGAGAAGAGAGAAGAGAGAAGAGAGAAGAGAGAGAGAGAGAGAGAGAGAGAGAAGGAAAGGAGAGACGGAAGGAGAGAAGGAAGGGAAGGAGGGAGAGGAGGAAGAAGAGAGATAAGGAAGAAGAGCGAGAGAAAGAGCGAGCTGGGTTATCAGCCATAATACACTTGTAGACAGAGTGAGATTCTAGTACAGTTTAGGCTGCCATAATAAACATAATAAACTTTGTTCTTGTGTTCTTGCTCACCTCAATCACTCACGCATCTGGCTCCTTTCCAAGGCAGCTCCATGCCACAACATGTGCAGTAACAGAGCAGTGAACAGAGCACCCATTGGCTAGAAGGTGGTGCAGCCCTCCTCCTGCTTTCTCCTCAGCCAGTAATTGGTTGAAATTTAAACATGATATCACTCACCCAGCCCACCTAGCTTACTATGTGGGCGGTCCGGTGTGGCTTTATTAGAGGGGATCAGAAGCCCTGGCCCAGTTCGCCCCTGCCCGGAACAAGGCATATATTCCAGGATTTTGCTGCAGGGGAGACACCATGATCATGAAGGTGGTTCTCCCAGGGCGAGGCTCGGCCATTGCACTCCGGCTGTGCTGATCGTGGTGTTTAACCCTGCCCTTGCTCGGCCTTTTGGCTAAGATCAGGTGTGGTACCCGTCCTTATCAGTTGTTAGAGGAGCGCTGAAGCACCTCCTATTTGTGGAGGGTGGATGCAATCCAATAACATCATTGCACCTGGAAGGGTGGTTTCAGCAGGGACTATGCCGTGCTGCCCGACAGATACTGGGGGCCGGCCAATGGTTGCGTCTGAACCACCTGGAAGGGTGCTTCTGGTGAGGATGGGTGGCTGTGCCTGGTCTGGTCTTTTTGCCGGGTTCTAGTCTGGCCTTCTGGCTGGCTGGTGTATGTGCTTTTGAGCGCAGGAGATTTTGTTTGACTGTGATTCTTATTATATAATTTCACTCACTGGTAAAGGAGCAGTAAAAGAGCGCCATCTTGCTGGTGGAGGGTGCGGGCAGCAGAATTGCTCATCTGACATTGTCCATATGGTCTTTAAAACACACGTCAATTTTGAATTATTTCTGTGGATGAATGATGCTTCTATTGTATAGATACATTGTGGTTTATCTATGTCTGTGTTAGTCACTGATTTGTCTGAATGACAGGAATCCATAGAGATGAATGTGGACTCTCATGTCTGCAGTACAAGGGACCAGGGTAGAAGAGTGAGCTGCAGCCAAAGCCACAGGTGTTTCTCTCCTATGCCCTCTAGTGGATATTATGTGAACAATTCACATTGGCTAGGTTCAAGCCTTTCCCTTTCCATACATTTTTAGTTTATTTTTTCAGCGAGCATAAAAAGGGGAGTTCCACCCACAATTTCACTTTTTAAATATAAATACCCCTGTAATACACAAGCTTAATGTATTCTAGTAAAGTTAGTCTGTAAACTAAGGTCTGTTTTGTTAGGTTGTTACAGCATTTAGATAAGTTTAAAATCTAGAAATAGACCGTGGCCATCTTAAGTGTGGGCATCATGAAGCCAGACTGTATGTCTTCCTGGATTTCAGCTTTGCATATCTCGCACATGCTCAGTGCTGCACACTAGGTTTCAGTCAGGTTTGCAAGGACTACTGGGAAACATGATGCCTATCCCAGAAACCCTTGCAAATAGCCTTGTGACTTAATACCCTAGGCTAATAAGGAGGAGGAAGTAATGAAGGACTACAAAATAAAGGTATTTACAAGCAACAAAATAAATAAAAATTGTCCATTCTGAACAGTATAAGATTAGGGCATGCAGCACAGACAAACATACAAAAATGGGTGGAACTCCACCTTAATGAGCCATTTGCATATGCACTGATGGATATTTTTTATGCGTTTTTCATATAGTCCAATAAAAACACTACTTTAGGTTTGTTAACAGGGGTTAAAAATGCATTAAAAAACGCATCATACATGTGCTTTCATGCATTACCGTTGACTTCTGTGGGCCTCAAAATCCATGACAGTGGACAGATGTAAACAGGCTCCACCTATAACACTGCCTTCAATGACACATGTGTGAACGGGCCATTAAGCACTTAAGGACCAGACCTATTTTTCAAACTTGCTGTTTATAAGTTAAAATCATTTTTTTTTTTTATTTGCTAGAAAACTACTTAGAACCCCCAAACATTATTTTATTTTTCCAGACACCATAGAGATTAAAATGGTGGTCCTTGCAATACTTTATGTCACACCGTATTTGCGCAGCGGTCTTACAAATGCATTTTTTTTTGGAAAAAAATACACTTTTTTAAATAAAAATAAATAAAAAAAAAAACAGTAAAGTTAGCCCAATTTTTTTTATATTGTAAAAAGATAATGTTACACCAAGTAATTTAACACCCAACATGTTACGCTTCAAAATTGTGTCCGCTCGTGGAATGGCGACAAAATTGGACCTTTAAAAATCTCCATAAGCAACGTTTAAAAATCTCTACAGGTTACCAGTTTTGAATTACAGAGAAGGTATTATTATTGCTCTCGCTCTAACGATCGTGGCAATATCTCACATGTGTGGTTTGAACATTGTTTACATATGCACAACTTACGTATGTGATTGCTTCTGCACGCTAGCCTGGAGGGACGGTGCACTTTAAAAAAATTGTATTATTATTTATTTATATTATGTATTATTATTTATATATGTTTACACTGTCCCTTTAAAAAAACATTTTTGGATCACTTTTATTCCTGTTACAAGGAATGTAAACATCCCTTGTAATTATTTTTTTTATTTTTTTCTTCAGGTACTTATATAGTGCCATCAATTTACGCAGCGCTTTACATATATATTGTACATTCACATCAGTCCCTATCCTCAAGGATCTTACAATGCAAGGTCCCTAACATACCACATCCATACACATACTAGGGCCAATTTAGACAGGACCTGATTAACCTACAAGCATGTCTTTAGAGTAAAAAAAAAAAAGCATGACAGGACCTCTTTAATGTGAGATCTGGGATCAAAAAATACCTCAGATCTCATATTTACACTTAAATGCAATAAAAAAAATATATAATAATAATGTTTTTTTTTTTTTTTTCATTTTTTATTTCACCTTTAAGGCCATTGGGCGGAAGCACCGACGTACAACTACGGCAGTTTGCGGGAGGTGTTTAGGCTGGTAACAATGATTTTTTTTACCTAAAAAAAGCATAAAGCTGGCCATCGATGGATCAAATCTTGGCCAATTCACCAGGGACTGGCCAAGATTCGATCCATCTATGGCCAGGGTGGTTGCACTGAAGTCGATCCATTGATCAACTCTAGTACAACCAGCCTGTCAGATTTTTGGCATGTGATCCAGCAGCCAGCAGTGAGCATTGTGTTCTGCCGGCAAGGGAATGTTCACCGCTGCCAGAACACAATAGTGGGAGGGATTCCCCCATCAACACGGACTGTGTTGATGGGGCGTATCAAGCAATTTTGTTTGCTTTCACCCGTGGTGGAAGGAAAGTGGCCTGGATAATCTATAGGCTGTTTAACTCCAGCTTTCTTATGACTTTAATTAGTTTGTTTGGGCCGGGTTGTCCCTTTACTAAGTGACGCAGTCACTGTCAGCACTGCATCATGTTGTGGCAGCTACAGCTATATACAGAATGCAGTGCTGTGTTCCGGCAATATCTCAGGAAACTGCTACGGAAACAAAATCAAGCCATGCTGAGTGCTTGTCAGCCATTCATAGGAAGCCTCGTATTTTTATAAATGAATGCAAGTCTTCCTCTGATTGGCTGAGGTGGAAAGGCAGACAGATAACATCACATTCTCCACATTAGCCAATCAAGAGAAGCTGTATAGTTATTAATAAAGGCACAAGCTTCTTATGAATGGCTGGGAAGCATCTCTCCAGGGCTGGTGTGAGAATTTTTGACACCCTAGGTCAGGGGTCCTTAAACTATGGCCCTCCAGTTGTTCAGGAACTACATTTCCCATCATGCTCAGTCATGTCTGTGAATGTCAGAGTTTCACAATGCCTCATGGGATTTTTAGTTCCGCAACAGCTGGAGGGCCATAGTTTGAGGATGCCTGCCCTAGGTGAAACCCTGATTTTGCCACACCCCCTTGGCTCCACCCCTGACTCCACCCCCTTTTCCCTGCCCATGTATACCCCCCACTTTTAATGAAGAGTCCATCAAATGCAGCCCACAAGTGCCTATCAATGCAGCCTACCAGTGCCCATCAATGAATGTTTGCTTGCTTCTATTCATTCGGGAGTCGGGAAACAGACACAGTCCTCCGCCGCCGCTGCGCCTCTGACACTATGTGCTAATGGAGCGGCATCTGCCTGCTGATGCTATGACTTAGTTTCTTGCTGCAGAGAGAAGAGAGTAGGAACACCAGTGGCTGGGCGCCCTAGGCAGCAAGACGCCCTAGGCGGCTGCCTAGTTTGTCAATGGTAAGACCAGCCCTGCATCTAGCCCAACTTGATAGATGGGAAGTCCCCATACTGCTGCTGGAACATAGCATTGCATACAGATTGATACAGTGCTGACAGCGGCTGCACTACTTAGTACAGAAAACAAACTATTCAAAGTGATAGCAAAACTAGAATTGGGCTTTAAGGGCCATGTCACACTGGCAATTTTGCAGCAGGGATTAATCATTACATTAATTAATTAATTAAAAGCTGAATTACATTTTTTTTATTTAATTTTAAATTCATGAATTAATGTATTTTGTAGCATTTTTTGCAGCGATTAACAGTGATTAGTAGCTAATGATGTAATTGGTATAGTCACTGGCGATTTGTCATTAAGAAATTATTTTTCCCAGTTGAGTGATTGAGCTGCAAATTGTTGAACAAGTAGCGCGTTAGTGATATAGAAAAAAAAAAAGAGGATTTCTGTTACAAAATCACCTGTTTGACATGACACTAAGGATGACACTGCTGTGCCAGTAGTTCAGGAGCTCTTACTGCTGGGGTCCTGGATTGTAGACTTAGGGTCCTTTCACACGTCCTCTCCGCTCGTCCATTACAAGTCCGTTTACGGACTTGTAATGAACCCCTATGGGAGCGGATCCGTTAGCGGATGATGCACCTGCTAACGTCCGCTAGATCCGCATCCGTTTTTGCGGACGGAAGAATGTCCTATTTTTCTTCCGTCCGGCCAAACGTATCGGATGCAAACGGACAGACGGTCCGTTTCCATCCGACTCCCCATAGGACCGCCCTGTCCGCCCGACAGCTCAGCGGAGACCCCCCGCTGAGCTGACGGACACACGGAGCGGACCGAAAAACGGACCGCTCCGTGTGTAAGGAGCCTTAAGATGACCATACACTGTTTGAATTCTGACTGTTCTTGATAAACAAGCTGAAATTCAGGTAGTGGGTGGCCCTGTTGGCCTCCTATCTGATATATCTCAATTGAAAAATCGAGTGGAAAATTGGCAGTTAGATACACCTGTTGTCTGAGTATGGCCGCGTACACACATCTGAGAACCTCGACGGGCTTAACCCATTGTTCCGCCCGACGAGGTTCCCGATGAGCGGTCGAAAAAGCTTGTCGAGCCAAAGTCCTCATTGAACAACGAGGAAAAAAAGAGCGTGCTCACTTTTTTGGCTTGACGGGCTTCTCGACGGTACACACGATCGAGCTTCTCACCAGAATATGCCTCAGCTTCTTGCTGGATTCTGCCGAGAAGCTCGGTCATGTGTACGGGGCCTATGGGAGTCTATTTATAAAAAAAAAAATGCCGTGCTAATGTGTCACCAAGCATGCGCACAGCCGACACAAATAATGCCCATGTTTTGTCTAAAATGTTTATTTCCTATGATCCTCAGCTCCATCTAGTGGCGATATAGCAGTATTTTCCTGAAATTCCTGGATCAGGAAAATGCTGTTTAATGGCCACTAGATGGAGTTGAGGGTCACAGAAAAAAAAATTCAGGCAAAATAGATTATGGATAATTCTTGATGGCCGTGGGAATGCTTGAGACATTCGCATAGCAATTTTTTTTTTTTTTTTATATAAAGTAATCCTGTTAGTGTTAGTGGAGCAAACCTTGCCCCAATTCTCAGAAAATAGACAAAAATATATATGTTTTTTTATTTAGATTATCATAGGACGATGGAGATATGAAAAAGAACAGATTTTCAGATTTGAAGGTAAATATGTTTTGTGTTTAGTAGGGCTAATCAATCATCGCCGTGCTGTAAAACAGGTGCTGTAATCAGTCTGCATTTCATTATGTCATCATATGAGTTTTTTCCAGTCTCTTCATTTTATGTCTTGTTATGTTTCCAATTATCTTTCCTTTTTTTTCTATTGAGGCACAAATGAAATATTGCATATGAATATTTTGTTGCTTCCATTTAGGCTCCATTTTACATATTTCACCATTATTCATACCTATTTACAAAGTTTGATAGCTTAAGCCAATGTACACATAGAACTGAATGCCCAGTGACTCTTCTCCTTTACTTACAGATGTTTTTGGCAAGTTTAAGGCCTAAGTTTAGCCAATAATAAAAAATAAAAAAAAGGTCAAAGGGGTTGTAAAGGCAGAATGTTGCAACAAAGGCTTGTAGATGACACAATGCATTACATATGTTTTACATTAAAGTATTTACAGCAACCCAATCATTTTTTTCATGGAGGACTCTCTATACCACCCCCCTTGAGAGTCTTATTCATTGACCAAGCCTGCTGGTCTCGTTTTTTCCCTGGGGATTTTTAGAGGTCCGATGACCACAATCCCACAGATCATTGGCCTATCTAGAAATAGCAGACCACAGACCCCAGAGAACCTCATGCAACCGCTAACGGATAGTATGAAATATCCTTAAGGGGGTGGTAAAGGTTTGTTTTTTATTTTCTAAATAGGTTACTTTAAGCTAGTGCATTGTTGGTTCACTTACCTTTTCTTTCGATTTCCCTTCTAAATGTTTTTTTTCTTTGTCTGAATTTCTCACTTCCTGTTTCTCCTCAGTAAACTTCCCCCTATCATCAATGGGGGTTAGTCAACCAGAACAGCTTACTGAGGAGGAACAGGAAGTGAGAAATTCAGACAAAGAAAAAAAACATTTAGAAGGGAAATCGAAGAAAAGGGTAAGTGAACCAACAATGCACTAGCTTAAAGGGACCTATTTAAAAAATAAAAAAACAGGCAACAAGGGAGTTTACTTCCTCTTTAAGAACATGTAAATAGAAGAGTAAGCAACATTTAACCAGTAGAGAAAATAGCCTAAAACTATTGGCCAGAAACATTTGACCAATGAGGAAGACCTCTGCTAAGTGTATGGATTCATATGCTCACCACTGACAGTGTAGTAGTGAATCAGCTGTTGCAGAGAGGGAACTGCTGTACAAAATTAAAATAACGTTGCAAAGACAGAACTCCAATATTTACATGATCTGTAAGGTTTCAGTCCAGTAAACTTGTGAGACAACAGAGCTTTGTCTCTGCAACATTGCAACATTGTATTGATTCTGTATCGCAATTCTTTCTCTGCAGTAGCTGAATAAAGGAGTCGTAAAGGCAGAAGTTTTTTTTTTTTTTTTTTTTTATCTTAAAGGGTCACCGAGGCCGGAATCACACTTGTGCGGTGTGAATTTCAGCTCTGTAATCTCTGCAGATAGATAAGCGAAGTGTTCAGCAGATCCATTGCGTTTTAGCTGCGAATTTGGAGACCTGGGAGAAGTTCCGGGTGAGAGGAGAGTGGGGGAGAAGTGTATTGAGCTGAATGACAGAAATTCCTGAAGAGAACTGAACACATCTGCGAATCAGCTGCGTACCCATAGAAGATAATGGGACTGAATTCGCACCTGAGCTGCACCGCAAGGCATAAAATCCGCACACGTTTTTTCTGCAATGCGCAGTGCGAATGCATCGCACATATGTGAACCAGCCTCATTGAAAACAATGGGCCAGATTCAGGTACACTTAAATTTGCGTAATCGAAATACTCTTCGCTGCCGTATTTTACCAGGCTCTACATCGAATTCTGGTAGATTTTTGCCCGTACGCTATGGCGGCGTAGTCTATTTCTCGCCGCGTAATCTAAATACGCGATTAGGGGGCGTGAAGCATTTAAATTAGGCGCGTCCCCGCGGCGATCGAACTGCGCATGCTCCGTTCAGAAATTTCCCGCCGTGCATTGTGCAAAATCACGTCGTTACGTCATTTTTTGTTTGAGTAGCGTCGTTTACGGACATTCCTCTTCCCGGACGACTTACGTAAAAAATAATAAAAGACGTCGGAAAACGTTGAAATTCGACGCGGGAACGACGGCCATACTTAACATGGGCTGTCTAATATTAGAGCAGCAAAAAGCTGGTATAGTGTTACGCAAAAAAAAGATGACTAAAGATGCCGTAAGAGATTGCGATTGAAGATCGTAATTTCCGGGATCGCCGGCAAAAGCTCATTAGCATACCCCGACGCGGAAAACGACGGAAAGTCCACACAGTGGCCGCAATTTTATTGCAGCGTAGATCCGAAGGCGTACGAACACGTAATCCAGTCAAATTGAAGCCCGCAGCCGTCTATTCATGGTTTGAGGTTTCAGACTAGCTAAAAAACGCGCGTAATTTGAAAGCACTCCAGTCTACCACCAGTTAGACAGGAGTTACGGCTCTCTGAATCTGGCCCAATGTATTTAGAAATGTTCTGCGCATTAGATGCGGTTTAAGCCGCAACCAATTCGCATAGGTGTGAATCCGGCCCAAAGGAAACCTTTTTTTTTGCTGAAATGACTGTTTACAGGGTATAGAGACATAAAAGTTAACTGATTCCTTTTCAAAATGATTAAAAATAGATAAAAATCAATCATACAATGTGCCTGCAGGTTAGTTTCACTTTTGAACTGGCTTCATGTGTCTGCAAAGTAGAAATAGACACATAGAAAAAAAAACAAAAAAAATCCAGGGCAGTGTTTTGTTTTTAAAATGAAGCTCCCAGCACTGTGGTTATAAGGAAACAGACAAGCAGGAAGTGTGGAGAACAGAGCAGGATTACAGCAACTTCGAAGAAAAAAATTAAAAAATGAACAATGAGGACATGAAACCAGTACTGCAGAAAGGTAAAGGAAGCTATTTAGCTAAAAAAATAATTCCTTTAGTGATCCTTTAATGCATTCTATGTATTAAGATAAAAAAATACTTCTGGGTGTAGCAGCCTCCCCACCACCCCCTAATTCTTACCTGAGCCCCACCTCTATCCAGCAATGTCCACGAGTCCCTTTGACTGTCTGGGACTTTCCCTCTTGATTGGCTGAGACATAGCAGCGGTGCCACTGGCTCCCACGGCTGTCAATCAGGAGAGAGAGGCGCAGGGCTAATTGACAGCTCCACGTCTGAATGGACACACAGAGCTGTGGCTTGGCTCGGGTGCCCCCATAGCAAGCTGCTTGCTGTAGGGGAACTCGACAGGAGGCAGGAGAGCTGAAGAGGGACCTGAGAAGAGAAGGATCCAGGCTGCTCTGTGCAAAACCAACTGCATAGGGCAGGGAAGTATAACATAGTTGTTATTTGTTTATACATTTTTTTTAAACGACACTTTACAATCACTTTAAAGTAGAATTAAAGCGAAACTAACCCGTTTTTACAACAAACATGTTATACTTACCTGTCCTGCCAATGGCTCCTGCTGCTGCCTCAGCCAATGAGGAGTGAAGCCCCATACACATGGTAGGACTTTTTGACAACAAACTTCAAAATGAGCAAGTTTTCAAAAAAATCCAACCGTGTGTACGCTCCATCGGACAAACATTTTTGGTCGGACAAAAGTTCGCTCTGCAAAACTGACAAACTTTTTGGCAACAAAAGTCCTACAGTGCAAAGTCCTACACTGTGTGCAGAAATCCATCAGACTTTTGTCTGAAGTACAAACACGCATGCCCAGAACCAATGTTAAAATCAAGCAACAATAGCAGAAGTTGACCAAAGGGTGGTGGTAAAGAGCAGAAAAACTACGTGATGTTCGGAAAGTTTTGGCAAAGTTTGCAAAAAAGTCCTGCTGTCTGTATGCTATGGGTGTGCCCGGCCAACTCCCTTCAAACAAAAATCCATGGAAAAGTTTGTTCGAAGTCCGATCGTGTGTATGAGGCTTGAGAGTCCCTGGAGAGCTGAGGTTTTTGTGCACAACGTTGGATTGTGATGGAGCTCAGGTAAGTATTAGGGGGGCTGGGAGGCTGCTGCACACAGAAGGTTTTTTATCTTCATGCATAGAATACATGAAGGTAAAAAAACTTCTTGAGCCTTTAGGCTAGATTCACACTTGTGTGGTGCGTATTTCAGCTCTTTTATCTCTGCAGATAGATGAGGGCGTTTTTAGCAGCGAATTTGGAGACCTGGGAGAAGTTACGGGTGAGAGGAGAGTGGGGGAGAAGTGTATTGAGCTGAATGAGAGAAATTCCTGAAGAGAACTGAACATCTGCGAATCAGCTGCGTACCCATAGAAGATAATGGGACTGAATTCGCACCTGAGCCGCACTGCAAGGCATAAAATCTGCACACGTTTTTACTGCAATGCACAGTGCGAATGCATCGCACATATGTGAACCAGCCTCATTGAAAACAATGTATTTAGAAATGTTCTGCGTATTGGATGCGGTTTAAGCCGCACTCAATTCGCATAGGTGTGAACCCAGCCTTACTGGAATGCTAAATCCGTATCTCCCTTGTATACAGCCAAGCTTCAGTTCAATAATCCAAAGTTTTCGATTGCTCAGGGAAATATTCATCTTGTACTTCTGTTTGTCTCTGACAGATCAACAAACACAACTCTGCTGCTTGCCTACAGCTTTTCCTAGGTGGGAGAATATAGTCCGGGCATCCTTATGGCATCTATTGTGGAAAGAAGACAGAAGGCTTCCTCATCTACTCTACATCATACTGATTTCTCATATATAATCAGACACAATGGGGGAGAGTTACTAAAACTGGAAAGTGAAAAATCTGGTGCAGCTGTGCATGATAGCCAATCAGCTTCCAGGTTTTAGCCCAGGTTCACACTGGGCTGCGGGAGTGAAGCAGTGCGAGTTCAGCTGAACTTGCACGATTTCACTCCCGCCCGGCAGTCTCGATTTCAGCCGCGATTTCAGAGACATCTGTGCAGGTTTCTGCACAGATGTCAATGTAAGTCGCAGGCTGAAATCGCAAAAAGTAGTACAGAGACTACTTTTTGAAATCGGTGCAATGCCGCAGATGCAGCGTCGCACCGATTAGGACGGTGCCATTGCCGGCAATTTGAGGCAAAATCTGCCGTTTTGACATGCGATTTGACATGCCAAATCGCATGTCAAAACGCACCAGTGTGAACCAGGGCTTATTTTCAAAGCTTAATTAAAGAAGCTGAACTTAGAAGCTGATTGGCTACCATGCACAGCTGCACCAGATTTTGCACACTCCAGTTTTAGTAAATCGACCCCCGTGTATTATGGCTATTACTAACAGCCAGTGGCGGAACTACCAGGGTCAGAGCAGCCGCCCGCTGGCTGCTGAGAGGAGGCTGAGCAATATCACGTCACTGGAGAACACCCTGCCTCCAGAGAGAAGCTATATTGTGAGGTGGAGGCAGACACTGAAAAAGAAAGTCAGCTGACACCAGTAGAGTGAAGGGGGAGGAGCTCTCCCCTCTGGAGGAGACCCCATGACACAGAGGCATCCCTTGAGGCATGTGAATACTGAGGGGGAATCAACTGACTAAGTAAGTGACAAATTGCCAATACAACGGATCGCACTCTCCTCGCCACCACCGCTACCACTGATCCTACCCCCTCTCACCACCATCGCTGCCACTGTTCCAACCCCCCTTTACCACTGCCAATGCCACTGTTTCAACCCCCCCTCACCGGCACCGCTGCCACTGTTCCAACCCCCTCTCACCGCTGCCACTGTTCCAACCCCCTCTCACCGCTGCCACTGTTCCAACCCCCTCTCACCGCTGCCACTGTTCCAACCCCCTCTCACCACCACCGCTGCCACTGTTCCAACCCCCTCTCACCACCACCGCTGCCACTGTTCCAACCCCCTCTCACCACCACCGCTGCCACTGATCCTACCCCCTCTCACCACCACCACCGCTGCCACTGATCCTACCCTCTCACCACCACCACCGCTGCCACTGATTCTACCCCCTCTCACCACCACCACCGCTGCCACTGATCCTACCCCCTCTCACCACCATCACCGCTGCCACTGATCCTACCCCCTCTCGCCACCACCACCGCTGCCACTGATCCTACCCCCTCTCGCCACCACCACCGCTGCCACTGATCCTACCCCCTCTCGCCACCACCACCGCTGCCACTGATCCTACCCCCTCTTGCCACCACCACCGCTGCCACTGATCCTACCCCCTCTCACCACCACCACCACCGCTGCCACTGATCCTACCCCCTCTCACCACCACCACCGCTGCCACTGATCCTACCCCCTCTCACCACCACCACCGCTGCCACTGATCCTACCCCCTCTCACCACCACCGCTGCCACTGATCACAACCCCCCCCCTCACCATCACCGCTGCCACTGTTCCCACCGCCACCTGAAGCTTCCTCTCTTGACCGTTATTGTAAGTTATAAACAGAAATGGTTTACTCTTTTACACAGTGAAAATGAGTAAACACTGGGCCAATTTGAAATCGCATGTCAAATCGGAGCTGCCGCTGCCACTGGTCCAACCCCCTTTCACCACCACCACCGCTGCCACTTTTACAACCCCACTCTCACCATCACCGCTGTCACTGTTCCAACCCCCTCTCACCACCACCGCTGCCACTGTTCCAACCCCCTCTCACCACCACCGCTGCCACTGATCCTACCCCCTCTCACCACCACCACCGCTGCCACTGATCCTACCCCCTCTCACCACCACCACCGCTGCCACTGATCCTACCCCCTCTCACCACCACCACCGCTGCCACTGATTCTACCCCCTCTTACCACCACCACCGCTGCCACTGATCCTACCCCCTCTCACCACCATCACCGCTGCCACTGATCCTACCCCCTCTCACCACCATCACCGCTGCCACTGATCCTACCCCCTCTCGCCACCACCACCGCTGCCACTGATCCTACCCCCTCTCGCCACCACCACCGCTGCCACTGATCCTACCCCCTCTCGCCACCACCACCGCTGCCACTGATCCTACCCCCTCTCGCCCACCACCGCTGCCACTGATCCTACCCCCTCTCACCACCACCACCGCTGCCACTGATCCTACCCCCTCTCACCACCACCACCCACCGCTGCCACTGATCCTACCCCCTCTCACCACCACCACCGCTGCCACTGATCCTACCCCCTCTCACCACCACCACCGCTGCCACTGATCCTACCCCCTCTCACCACCACCGCTGCCACTGATCACAACCCCCCCCCTCACCATCACCGCTGCCACTGTTCCCACCGCCACCTGAAGCTTCCTCTCTTGACCGTTATTGTAAGTTATAAACAGAAATGGTTTACTCTTTTACACAGTGAAAATGAGTAAACACTGGGCCAATTTGAAATCGCATGTCAAATCGGAGCTGCCGCTGCCACTGGTCCAACCCCCTTTCACCACCACCACCGCTGCCACTTTTACAACCCCACTCTCACCATCACCGCTGCCACTGTTTCAACCCCCTCTCACCACCACCGCTGCCAATGTTGAAACCCCCCCTCACACTGGAGTGAAAGGAGAGACGCTTTGCAGGCGCTATTTTTAGCGCTATAGCGCCTGTAAAGCACCTCAGTGTGAAATTAGCCTGATGCCTCATACACACGACTGGTTTTCCTGTCAGAAAACCTGCGATGAGAGCTTTTGGCCGGGAATCCCGGCCTTGTGTATGCTCTATCGCATTTTTTCCGACGGGAAAACTGCCGGACAAAAAAAGAGAGCCGTTTGTCTGTATGCTTTTCCGACAGGAAAAAAACGTGCTGTATGCTTTTCCGACAGGAAAAAAAAAGTGCTTGCAAACAATTTGACGCGTCGTAGTCTTTTACGTCACCGCGTTCTTGGCAGTCAAAAGTTCACGGGACTTTTGTGTGACCGTGTGTATGCAAGGCAGGCTTGAGAGGAATTTCATCGGGAAAAACTTCTTTTTTTTTTTTTTTTATCCGACGGAAAAAAACGTTTGTGTGTACGAGGCATAAGACCCATTTCACACTGAGGCGCTTTGCAGGTGCTTTAGCACTAAAAATAGCGCCTGCAAAGTGCCCTGAAACAGCGGCTCCATTCACTCCAGTATGAAACCCCTTTGGATTTCACACTGGAGCGGTGCACTGGCACTGACAGCAGCTTCTTTGGAGCGCATTAGGAGTGGTGAACTCACAAAGTGTCAGCAAAGTGTCGCTGTAGTGGTGCCTTGCGGGCGCTTTTAACCCTTTTTCAGCCGCTAGAGGGGGTTAAAAGCGCCCTGCTAGCGGCTGAAAAGCACCGCAAAAACAACAGTAAAGCGCCGCTAAAAATAACGGCGCCTGGGCGCTTTCAGTGTGAAAGCAGCCTTACTGTCACATTTTCCTGTGTCCTCAACCAAACTGTCAAATGGCTGGTATTATAACTGATCATATGTGCAGCACCATGGCAATTGAAGATCAAACAGAAGCAGCTTCCATGGCTGTAAAGGATAAGAGGGTTTAATTCTGCGTTAAGGCTGTCGGCCTCTACAAATTCAGCAGTGCCTAAAAATAGACAACTGAGCATGTGTAGAGCAGGGTTATGCAATGTATTACAGGATTTCAAATAGTATAGGCATATTTGTAATGTTTTACATAGTTATTCCTGCAAAAGGGGCCAGCCTGAAGTGATCAAGCAGGACTTAATTTTCTGACTAAAGTTCCACTTTAATTGCTTCCATACCGGGCCAATTCTGGCATTCCTCTCCTACATGTAAAAATATATATATTTTTTTTCTATAAAATTCTTCAGGACATATATATCTCATTGTTTCTCAACGCCAGTCCTCGAGGAGTCATTATTTCAAATAGTAGTCTCCCCCTAGTGGTGCTTTTTGTCTTTTTCTGGAACACCAAATTCCATAGTTGCTACCCCTATTTTACATCCAACTTTGTTCAAGCATTTATTCCATTTGGATTTTCACCTAGTAACCTGTATTTAGGGTGTAACATGTTTTTTGCATACTGTCACCAAAGCAAGTGCTGAGTCACTTTGGTGACATTGTACTGCTGCGGCAGGGATCGTGTACAGTGCCTGGTTTTTCTGACATCACTGTATGTCACTGCTATCATACTTTTGTGTCTGATCGCTGCCACAGTAGTACAATATCACCAGACCAGTGTCCCCAATCACCCCCACACCAGTTACAGTGTCCCTGATCACTGTCACGCCAATCAAAGTGTCACCATAAAGCCTAAGTTACACAGGACGTATGCATCTGTGCCCCGTGTGATGGTCATGTTTACCCGCACGGGTGTGTACAGTTATTCTGTGCATCCCTCTGTGGGTAGTCCCATTCAGTTCAATTCAAGCACAGTTGCTGCTCCCAAAGCATATACTACATGTATGCTCTGCGTGAGAAATAACTTTATTTTATTTTGTTAAAATGACAACTTTATGAAAAAATAAACATTTTATTTAATTTCTTAATTTTCCAAAAAGGTTTGACAAAAAAAATCAAACTCACTATGCCTCTTACTAAATATTTAAACTGCCTACTTTCCAAAAATAGGTAATTTCAGGGAATATGTTTACTGTCCTGGCACTCTGAGGCCTCAAGAAAGGAGACAGAGCATCAGGACCAGGGGCGGACTGACCATTGGGCACGGCCCGAGGGCCCCATGCCACTAGGGGGCCCCATCAGGGATGCCAGGCACAGTAAAACCAGGGACAGCATGTAAAAATCTTTTTTTTTTTTACATCTGTCCCTGATATGTCTGAAACCGACATGCTTTTGATGGGAAAATCCTGAGATTTTAGCTGCCCCGCCTCTGCACTGCCTCCTGGCGTGGTGGCCATCTGTAAGCCCGGGGGCCACATAATCTTCTATTGCCCAGGACCGATCAATTTTCTTATATCTGACTTTGAGTCGGGTATGAATCTTAAGGGGGAATCCACGCCAAAAGAAAAATATGGCATGCCCCCCCCCCGTAATCCATACCAGACCCTTATCTGAACATGCAGGTCAGCAAAGGGGAGAGACGAGTGAGCACTCCCCACCCCAAAGCACCTAGTCTCCATGTTGATGGGGACAGGGGCTTTTTCGGAATCTGAGAGCACCTTTAATAAGGGGGCCCCCCATATTCCAGCCCCGACCTTGTGTATCCCTACCAATTCACCCAACAAAAGTTTAGTGTTACATGAAAACAAGAGACGGTTTTGGAAAAATTCTATATTAAAAATGAAGAATGTCCCCTGTCATAGCTCTATGTCTTCTTTCTCTGGGCTTCTCCCTTTGCTTCTTCTCCAAGTTATTGTTCCTCTACTTTTTGTCCCAGTTCTTCTTCCTCCACCAACCAGGTCTTCCTCCGGCGCTGCCTCCCCACTGTTGTGTCAGGTCCAGTGTCTGACCTGACACAACAGTGGGGCATGGGAATCCGGGGACGTCACACGAAGATCCCGTCCACTTGTGTCAGGCCCCATGGCTATATAAGAAATGGCAGACACTGTGAGGAAGCAGAGGTAGAAGAACCAGGAGAAGACCGGAGGAAGAAGACATGGAGCTACGACAGGGGACATTCTACATTTTTAATAAAGGACTTTTCCAAAACAGTCGCGTGTGTGTGTGTTTTTATTTTTTTTGTTTGTAACGCTACACTTTTTTGGAGTGAATGGGTAGGGGGCTCGCAGATTCTGATAAGTCCCCTGCCTGCAGACCGCCACAACCACCAACCAGGGTTGTTGGGAAGAGGCCCTTGCCCCCATCAACATGAGGACAAGGTGCTTTGGGAGGGCGCAGAACCCCCTCTGTCCCAAAGCACCCACCCTGTCCATGTTGAGGGTATGGTCCTGACCTGCCTGGCTGCATGCTCGGGTAAGGGTCTTGTATTGATCTGGGGGGACCCAATGCCATTTGAAAAAAAAAAATGTTGGCGTGGGGGTTTCCCATACTGTTTGTGTGTGTGTGTGTGTGTGTTTTTTTTTTTTTACATTTTGGTGTGGGTTCCCCCTCGGGATCCATACTAGGGTCATGGATAGTGCACAAGGTTTTTTTCTTGGCATGGAGTTCCCCCTCAAGATCCTCAGAGCACAAGTCGCATGCCACAAGTTGGACCAGTTAAGATGATAATTGCATTCAAATTAATGGGCTGAAATCGTGCCCAAGTCGAACCAAAGTAGTAAAGGGAGCATTTTCAAAGTCGGACCGACTCAATACGGACCAGTTCCTCTTATCGGGAACAATTAATTTGACATGCCATGCGACTTGTGCTCTAGAAGTCAGAGTGCATGTCGGACCAGTGTGAACCGGCCCTTAGCCCCTGTGTCAAATGGCATTGCCAAATCGCCACCTATTGCTGGCAACGGCACACAAGTAGTTTCTGCACTACTTTTGGCAACTTTGGGGGCGATTTCAATAGAGATCTGTGCAGGAACCCACACAGATGTGTCTCAAATCACCCCAGAGGTAGAACAGAAATGCCAGTTTGAAATTTTTCAACAGAACACGCACGATTTCAAACCCGCATTTAGACTGTGAACCCAAGCTTATTGTCAAAGCATTATTGAACAAGCTGAAGTTAGAAGCTGGTTACCATGTGCAGCTGCACCAGATTCTGAGTGTACCAGTTTTAGTAAATCTGTGTCAATGTATCAGTGTGGAAATGTTGTTATGCCCTTAGCCATAGGTGTGCGCAGCCCATTGCATTAGGGTGTGCACCCCAAAGCTCAAACACGTATTCCTTTCTCTTCAGCCTCAGCTGCATGGGGTAGTGAATGAATAGGAAGTGCTCTGTGTTGAGTGGCTTCCCGTTCATTCACCTACTGAAGCATAGTAAACTATGTTTACTATGCTTCAGTTATGAATGGACACAGTGAGCAAGTGTCCATTTAGAAAAGGAAGGGCCAGTAAATTTTATATTTACTAGCCCCTTCCTCCAATTTCCATCCGAAAATACACACAGCAGCCAGGGGAGAGGAGGGAAGCCAGAAGCACTGCAGGGCAGGGGAGGAAGCCCCCGGGCAGTAGGGGGAATCGGTGCCACACAGTGATTAGAGTGTGCCTAGGCACACCTGGCACACCCCCTGTGCACGCCTATGCCCTTAGCTTAGAATGTAAATCATTTGTAACATTAGGGCGATTGCTCTGCAAATAAAGGCTCATCCGGATCTACACTTGAACCTAGAGGGATCTCAAATTCCTGCTTGCATCATTTTGATCGTTTGTTGCGCATTTCTTCTCGTCATGTATAGGACAGCCCATTTACTTTAATGGGTTTCCGTATGCATGACAAACGCACCAAGAAAGCTCCAAAACCTTTTGTTGGACTGGAGGCACTTTTTTACCATGCATTTTCCATGTGACAAATGCACGGCTGCTACTTGTGCTACAAGTAACAAGTAATAGCACTGCAAGCACAACACGTTTGCAGCACATTTCTGAAATGTGCAGCAAAATGCATGCATTCTCACCACTTTGTCGTGTGCTCAGGAAAAAACAGGTGAGAATGAGGTCTTGAGGATAAATGACCATGCCTATGAAAAGCAATCTGCATTCAGATCACTTTTCAGAAGTGATGGTGAGCAGACAATTCAACTCCTTCTCACTGATTGTCTTAACCCCCTCTCAAATGCTGCACCAACACCAACATGCACCCCCAATTATTTGAATAAGTCCCATTCGACAGGGGTATTGGCTGCCAAACAGCAACAACAACTCTGTCTACTGCCTTTGCAGCTAAAGGGGAGGGAGGGCACTACTGTGGCTCAACCACATGTTTTTAACCCCCCCCCCCCCAACCACAAGTCTTCCATGAGGACCACATAAGCGTGGCACACGCATATTTACGTTGGTCCATGCTTGACTATGTACAAATTGCCTAAACTTTAGATTTAAAGCAGACCTGCGGGAATTATTGACACAATGTAATAACAATCATCCGATCCTGCTGGAGCAGCTTCCCTTTTCACACTGAACACAGGCGACCTTATTTTCAATGTGCAGATTGCGACCCCCCCCCCTTATTTTCAATGTGCAGATTGCAACCCCCCCCCCCCCTTATTTTCAATGTGCAGATTGCAACCCCCCCCCCCCTTATTTTCAATGTGCAGATTGCGACCCCCCCTTATTTTCAATGTGCAGATTGCGACCCCCCCCTTATTTTCAATGTGCAGATTGCGACCCCCCCTTATTTTCAATGTGCAGATTGCGACCCCCCCCCTTATTTTCAATGTGCAGATTGCGACCCCCCCCCCCTTATTTTCAATGTGCAGATTGCGACCCCCCCCCCCTTATTTTCAATGTGCAGATTGCGACCCCCCCCCCCTTATTTTCAATGTGCAGATTGCGACCCCCCCTTATTTTCAATGTGCAGATTGCGACCCCCCCTTATTTTCAATGTGCAGATTGCGACCCCCCCCTTATTTTCAATGTGCAGATTGCGACCCCCCCCCCTTATTTTCAATGTGCAGATTGCGACCCCCCCCCCTTATTTTCAATGTGCAGATTGCGACCCCCCCTTATTTTCAATGTGCAGATTGCTACCCCCCCTTATTTTCAATGTGCAGATTGCGACCCCCCCTTATTTTCAATGTCCTTAAGCACGACCCAGCAGTATGCAGCACCGACTACAACAGTGATTGTCACCTTCCCAGAAGCCCTCCAGATATAAGATGGATAACTGTGTCATGCCAAGCTGGCATAAAGATAGATCCTGAAGTTCCGCTATAATGCCAGCTTCCTTTTTCTAATTGTCAGATGGCCCAAATAATCCAAAACCTGTTGAGGGGTGGTAAAATGTCCTGATTGAGCCACACTCTTACCTGCCCCCCACCCCATTTAGCTGCAGAGGCACTTGCCAGGGTGTACACAAACTGCAGCCACAAAGCTGTGCTTTGGATTGAACCCCCTGTCACCCTGCAAGCTAGTGTGGCGATCAAGGGGTTAAAGCAGGTGGTGCAGAGGCAATACAACTCTTCACTGTCTGTCAAATACTCTGTGAAGGCCATCTGAATGCTGATCGCTCTTCAGAGCCCAATGGTCATTAGTTCAGCACAGGACTATTATCACCACCCCCCATTCTTCTCCCTGCAGCACCCCCAGTTCAGTTGTAGACCACTCATCTGAGATCTCCCCTAGCCAAGCCTGATGTGATTACTAAATCAGCTTCTAGAACCTGCTGGAACACATGACCCATCCAGGTGACAACGGTACAAACAATGCAGGCTCCCGATCAACTCCATTCCGATGGCATCCCTCCCATGTGCAGCTATTGTTACATTGGCATGACGTCATTTAAAGGGATTCGGGAGTAGAGTGCAATGATGGCGATGTGCTGATGATTGTGTGTGTCCGATCACACGGCGGCTGTACCCGAGGACAAGCGGTGACATCTCACTCCCCGGACTCACTGCCCGGTGACAGCTCGGAGGAGGGCGTGGTCTGATGGTGACAGCTCGGAGGAGGGCGTGGTCTGATGTCTGCATGCCTATTCCTGGAAGCTGAAGCTATGCCCTGGAAGCGGTCACCTCTCCGGGTACATTCATGAATAGCCGGTAAGTGGTGCCCTCCGGGAACATGTCTCATCACAGATCTGGACATCAGGGAGGATGACACGAGATCCTCTGGCCACAGCCTGCTTCTCCATGGAAGTCACACAGGTCAAGGTGTCAGCACCCATCTCCATAACCATCAATAAACATTAGGGTGATGCGGACCATACACTGTACAATCTCATTGTACAATCTCATTTAGATCTAGCATAAGTTAAAGTGTATGTCACCCCTCACCTTCTAAAAGAACCCATCGAGGAGTTTAAAATGTACATGCAAGCCAAAACATTTGTGTGTGTGTGTATATATATATATATATATATATATATATATATATATATATATATAATCAAAAATATTGGGACAGGTGCCTTTACAACTTTAATGGCATCCCAGTCTTGTCCGTAGGGTTCCAATATTGAGTTGGTCCACCCTTTGCAGCTATACCAGCTTCAACTCTTCTGGAAAGGTTCCCCACAGTGTTTAGGAGTGTGTCTATGGGAATGTGTGACCATTCTTCCAGAAGCACGTTTGTGAGGTCAGGCACTGATGTGAACAAGAAGGCCCGGCTCACAGTCCTCGCTCTAATTCATCCCAAAGGTGTTCTATTGGGTTGAGGTCAGGACACTGTGCAGGCCAGTCAAGTTCCTCCACCCTAAACTCGCTCATCCATGTGTTTATGGCCCTTGCTTTGTGCACTGGTGCGCAGTCACGTTGGAACAGGAAGAGGCCATCCCTAAACTGTTCCCACAAAGTTGGGTGCATGAAATTGTCCAAAATGTCTTGGTATGCTGACCCCTTTAAAAGAGAAGTATGGGTTTGGGGTGTTTTCCCCATCCTAGGTACTTGGGTGAATGCTGCATCTGTCCCTTGGCGCTTCTACACTGAGAACCAAGCGATCAAACACCGCAAGCACAGAGCTGCTGTCTGTCAACCAGCATCTCTCCTCTACGGCTCTTCTGCTCCTCCTCGCTCCCTAGCTGTGGAGGGACAGGGAGCGGCCGTCTCAGCCTCTCAGCGGCTTGGATCCAGACTTTATTGTAGTGATGACACAGTGCCGGGACTGGTTCCTGTGACCATGCTGAAACTGTGCCACAGGAGTGCAAAACGAATAGCTCTCCTGTGACTCATAGGAGAAGACCAGCCAAACGAGCTTAGGCTGGACTTCTCCTTTAAGAGTTCCCTTTACTGGAACTAAGGGGCCAAGCCCAACCCCTGAAAAACAACCCACACCATAATCCCCCCTCCACCAAATGATTTGGACCAGTGCACAAAGCAAGATCCATAAAGACATAAAGGAGCAAGTCTGGGGTGGAGGAACTTGACTTGCCTGCACAGAGTCCTGGCCTCAACCTGATAGAACACATTTGGTATGAATTGGAGCGGAGACTATGAGCCAGGCCTTCTCATCCACAACAGTGTCTGACCTCACAAATATGCTACTGGAAAAATGGATAAACATTTCCATAGACGCTCTCCTAAACCTTGTGGACGGCCTTCCCAGAAAAGTTGAAGCTGTTATAGCTGCAAAGGTGGGACTCAATATTGAACCCTACGGACTAAGACTGGGATTCAGTGGCAGCTAGTGGTATAATTTTTTGCCTACCTCTTTGTCCTCTGCTCCATCTATTAACCACTGGTCACATTAAGCTTCAATAAAAGGAGTTTTGGAAGTGCAGCTGTCCGGAATCATTTCCTTATGATACTTTTTTGGGGGTTGGTTAGTCACCAGCCCCACACTTACCCCAAGTTGTGGGCAGCTCTTCCTCCAGGCAGTGGGCGGCATCTCCTCCTCCTGGTGCTTCATGGCAGCTTCTCCTGCATCTCCTTCCCCCTCCTCCTTGGCGGCAAATAGGATTGCTTCTCCTCTTGGCCAATCAGATGGGTCTCAGGACACACTTCCTGATTGGCCGGGAGGAGAATCGGGAAGACAATAGCGAATATTGTTTCAAACCCCCTCCTGACTCGACATGATTCTTAAATTTTGAAGAGAAGCGACGCTAACGCTTCATATTTTGATAATGTGAACAGCACCATTGTACATAGGTGTTTAGGGGCATTTTTAATGCCCCTCAAATGCCTTCTTTTAATTCCCGTGTGAATTTAGCTTAACCTCCCTGGCGGTATGATTCTGTCTGGAATTACGTACCAAAAGCGGTACAATTTTTTGCATGGAAATTTGGCGTTTTATACTGTAGGCCTGCAATTCTTAGGAATAACTCACTTAAATCTGTCCAAACAAGGCATCCCGGGTATGATAAAGTTTGAAAAACAAAATCATAAATTTTTATATAATAAATAACTATAAATAATTATAACAAATAATAATGTAATTATAATAAAAAATATTCAATAATGTAATCAACTCAAAAACACTGAAATTTGCTCAGTTGCAGAATTGTCGCTGTCATTATTTTTTTTATTTTTTATGACGAATTTCCCCACAAATCGCTATCGCTCAATTCTGCAAGTGATTATAATTTATTATCGCTGTTTTCTAGCTGATCTAAAACCATTTTTGACATAAAGGGACACTTTTGGTTGCTATGGACAATCTACAGTTTGCAGGGAGAAAAGAACACTTTTTATTATGTGAAAGTGCATGTAGGGCACTGGACAGACCACTAGGGACAAGAGGGGGGGTGTATTTTTTACATACAGTACTGTAATCTATAAGATTACAGTATACTGTATGTAATGTGTTTGTTTACGTTTTTGAATTTGGCGCCGTTCTCCGCTCCCGTGCGTCGTAACGTCGCAGGGAACGGAGATCGACGGCACACGGGGACACTGTGTGAATCGAGCGAGGACCCGCTCGCTCACACAGCGTAGATGCATCGCTGGATCCAGGAACAAGGTAAGCCAGTGCGCGCTGCAGGCTCTGCATAGCTACCCCGAGCGTGACCGATCTTAGCAAAAAAAACCCAGAGTCACACTCGGGGATACCGCCAGGGAGGTTAAAGGGGAAGTTCTGTATGTCCACCCGATTTGGCACTCTGCATTGCCAGCTTCTTTTTTCTTTTTTTTTTCTTTTTTATATCAGCTTTACTTGAAGTGTACAAAATGTACACTTCATTCACTGCAACGTCAGGCGTGTGATGTGCTGCCTGACATTACAATGTGATTCAGGTCGGTGCACTGCGATCAAATGCAGCATGTCTACATTTTATCGCAGGACAATGCACTGCATTTTGGCACATGTACATTTTTTGACGGTGGGGGGGCAGGTACCTGGTTTTGACAGGTTCCCACTCCCGTCAGGCTTGCTGTGGTGATCCGAGCGGAAATCCCCCCCCCCCCTCTTCCCTTGCAGCCTTCTGGGACATTTAAAAAGCACCTGATTGGAGCCAGAGGCTGTAATAGGCTTCAAAATAAACACGTTTCTGGATTGGCCAAACCATCAGGTGGTCCTGTGGGCCGCCTAGCACCGGGAGGAGCAGAGAGGAGTAGCACCGCGGATGCTGCTTCAGGACACCGGAGCGACTTTCCCAAAGTTTGCTGCATCCGTTCTGACCACTACCTCTCACCGCCCGCATCCAGGGTAAGAACAGCACGTGGTAATGGAGTGTTAGTGCAGCACGGGTGAGGTAGGTGGCAGTTGTGCTAGTGCCGCTCCAACGATGGCCATTTGGGGGGGGGGGTTGCTGCCCCCCCAAAACAAAAAACACCAGCCGCCACTGATCCCTGGACAGGTAAGTGTCATATTAAAAATCAGCAGTTACAGTATTTGTAGCTGCTGACTTTTCAATTTATTTTTCTAGGGTGAAGAACCACTTAAAGTAGCACAAGAGACATTTTAATGGATTGTCTTCATATTAAATGGTTTGGTAAATCTAAAGAAGATTGTATAGTGTATGGCCAGCCTTATGTGTAAAGCAGACTGATGAGCAATGTACCATACAGATAAATCTTATCCGTGTAGTTAGTCTATGGATGTGATTACTTACTTTAGGTGGCTACACTGTGCCAGTCATCATTGTAGTTTGCAGCCTTGGCTAACGATCCCTATGTGCGATGCTTGGAGAAAAACTCTGTTTTATTAATAAATTTAAAAAACAAACACACAAATACTGATACAGTTTACACTGTAATTGTTTCTCAAGTGCGGATGTTTAAACGAACACAGACTCTATGTACACACACCCTGTTGTGACACTTGTTACAAGTATCAGCTGCTAGTTTAGCAGTTTGCTGTGAAGACTCAGGGATGTGATTTAACAAAACAGGTAGAACAAGTTTGGGTTCCAAAATTGCAATGTCAGAGCTCTGTGTAATCAGCGTTCTCTATGGCTGCCAGCATATAAAAATAGTCAAACGCAGAGGCCAAATTTAACATCTGGGATGCTGCCAATGACAGAGCAATCTGATATAAAAATCGGAGGAGAGCAATCCTAAGGAGTAGACCAGAAAGTTCTGCATAAGGTATGTTTGGAGAAAATATAGGATATTGGGGAGAATAGGGAAGAGCTTATTAGTCAATGGATCACCACCTGGTATGGTCGAAGAACCATCAGAGGAGGACGAGTCCCACCAAGAGTACAGGAGTGACAAATGACAGGTTACCAGATCATTTGTTCTTCCCCCCAATCAAGGACAGCAGTCCGCTGATTAATAGAGCTCTTCCTTACTTTCCAATCTTTCCTTATTATTATGGACTGTGCTTGGATTTATTCTCATTTAAGTGCTGTGAACAAGACTGACCAGCCAGATCACATGAGCCGTTTGTATTTTTTACTCCTTCTCATGTATCAATAAAATGGATTAAGGATCATTGGAGTTGCCGGCTCTATCTTCTGAAATTGTGTCTATTCTCATTTATACTTTGCATTCGGTGAATGGTCAGATGAGAAAATTGATCAAAATGGGGAATCGGGAATCAAGTGATCAGATTGCAGACTGAGCAGAAGACTAGCACTATAATTTGGGCATCTTTTCCCCCCGCATTCCCAAGTTTAATTTCCTCAAAGCGGAGTTCCGCCGCTACAAATACTGCAGCTCCTGACTGTCCAGGGCGCCCACGATGTTGGCATCCGAAGCCGATCTGTTCCTTGGGTGCTGCCACTGCCATCTTTGTTAAGGGAACCAGGAAGCGAAGCCTTGCGGCTTCACTTCCTGGTTCCCTACTGCGTATGCACAAGTTGCGTTGTGTGATCCCAATGGTCCCTGCTGTCTTCTGGGACCTGTGTGTCCCTCAGAAGACAGCGGGGGAGGACCGAGGAGGGGCCGGATATGGCATAGATATTTACAGATACTGCATCTATCTATGCCCGTAAGTGGGAGCAAATGCCTGCATTATCTGCTCCCCCCCTCCTCCCTAAAATTTGCTTAATGGGACACCGGATGGGGATTCCAAAAAGCGGAAGTTCCATTTTAGGGTGGAACTCCACTTCAAGGGACAGTTTACACCAGAATGCGGTGTAGGAAACCCGCTTTTGCGTTTAAAGCACACTGCAATTGAGATCTGTAGTGGGTGTCAGTGTTAACTTAATGACACCCCAAATGAGGGGTATCTGAAATTCTTCTTCTTTTTTTCAGCACCAGTTTTCTTTCAAGAGATATATTTGCAATAATACATTTTCGAAGAGAAAGGGCATGCTAAAGATGCCTGCATAATACTAAATTATTCTGTGCTTTTTTGTTTCTCGTCAAAAGATTTTATGAAATAGGTGCATATAAAAGGAATATAAGAAACGTTGTACATTATGTAAGTAAGGTAACAAACAAATCAACATTCGATTGCTTGACTGGGATGGGTATAATTCCTCAAACACACGGACGTTTTAAAAAACGGGCTGTAAAGCTAGTAACGACGCCTGGGAAAAAAGCGGCATTAAAAACGTGATTTTATTAGCGTTTTGACTTGGCGTCCATGCACGTTAAACGTTGTTTGGAAGCGTTATCGTTAAGGCGTGTTTTTTTCAAAAAAAATATCCCTTTTTTAAAAAGAAACAAAGGGAAAAAAAAAACCACAAAAATGTCCCTTGATGTAACTCCATTGTCGATCACGTGATCTAGGGATGTAGAGCCATGTCACCCAAAATAAATAATATCTGCCAGCCTGTTGGGGAAAAAAAAATGCCAACTAGTTCTACTCCTGATGACTGCTTACTATAACTGACAGCTTCTGATCCCTGCTGTGGAATATAAACAAGGGGACAGGGTATCAAATATGGGCATGACCAGTTGTGGGGAACAAACCCCTTTCCTCATCAACATAATGTTGGCTGGTATGGCTCGGGGGGGGGGGGGGGTACATTTGCCCCCCCCCCCCCCTTTCCACCTTTTCCGGCCCAGTAAGCTGCATGCTCACAGATAATGGTCTGGTATGAATGTTCAGGGTACATGCTGCTTTTTTTTTTTTCTTGTGGGTGTTTTTTTTTTTTTATGGCGTACTCCTTTTACATTTCATACCAGACCCAGAGGGAGGAAAATATTGGAAGAGGACCCCAGCCTTTTTTTTTTTTTGAGTATTGAGTTATCAAGGATAAGCGTCTGGTATGTATTTGCCACTTCCCAGGCAGGTTCAGGGCATCAACCAGGCATACTATTTAAAGGAATTTAGCATTTTTAATGTTGCCCTTTTTTAAGCAATTTTGCAATTGCTGCTCCTCACCAAACCAAATATTTCAAAATTTTTGGGGCTTTGATACATGTTCTCCAGGACAGTGCCAGGGCTGTGCCCAGACCTCCATGCCATTTGTTTGACAATTCCTTGCCTATTAATTTGGGGAATGCCGATTACTGTTTATAACATTTGGTTCTTATTAACTTCATTGGGGTTCAGATTCGGCACCCAACTTTCTTACCCCAGGAATTCGGCTCAAGCAGCACAGAAAATGTTGGTACATTTCTCTGAGTACATCGGCTTCCGTGTATGTGTGTGTGTATAATCATGGGATTTTAAAAAAAAGGGTTGTCTTTAATAAATATATTAACACGGTTGATGATCACATTCAATTTGGGAACAGCTAATTCCTTCCCTGAAGAGATTACAGCCTATTTTTGGTACCTCCAGTGAAGAAGACAAAATAAGTAATCTGTGTCACTGCTTTTAAAACAGGACACATACTGTATAGTTCAGAATCATTAGTAGTGTGTTCGTGTGCTTCTCTAATTGAAATTAATGCATACTGAAGACATTTCCTGTTTTTTAGGATGTTGCAGAAGATCAGAAGGATGGGTAGAAATTTCCGTTACTACTTCCAGCATCCATGGTCACGCATAGTAATCGCTTATCTGGTGACGTTTTTCAATTTTTTAATATTTGCTGAGGATCCAGTGTCTCACAGCCAGACGGAAGCCAACGTTATTGTTGTAGGGAACTGCTTCTCATTTATAGTGACCAAATATCCTGGAGGAGCTTGGAACTTTTTAAAAGTCCTTCTTTGGCTTATTGCCATCATCGTTGGCCTTGTGGCCGGGAAGTTCCTATTTCACCAACGTTTATTTGGTAAGTGATGTATATAATCATTTTTTTTTTGTCACTATAATATTGGTTATTTATTTATTAAAAGGGATACTTTAAGCATTTTTGCAGTTCGTTATTTTAATAAATGATAGGCAGCAAAATGTTGAATAGATTGTAGGTGTAGTAAATTTGAGGACCTATAGTAAGATTTTACACAGTTGTGTGTACCACGGCTCCATGCTGAACTCCAGATATGAAAAAAAAACATGTATTACTTAGAGAAAATGCAGTTACAGTACATAATAATAAATTGTATGGGTGACCCTCCACGGCCCTGCTGCTCCTTCATCATCCAATCAGCAGGCTAGGAGTATACTCTTGACCAAGTGATGTTGTTTCTGCAGTGGAGTAATGCAGTTTGCGAAGTTTGCATTTTGATGCATTCCTGAAGTTTAGATATAAAATAAAGGAAAAAAACAAACATTAATGTGGTTCTAAAGCCCAATTTTTTTTTATTTTTTTTTTATGTAATCTTAACGCATTACCTGCATTAAGGAAAAAACATTTTCCACTAGTTGTTTACCCTACGCCCCTCCCTAAATACTTGCTTGAGTCCTGAATTTGCTCTAGCAATGTGCCCACCTGCACAGTTCTCAAGTATAACATGTTTGTATTTTTAATAAAAAAAGACAAAGCTTTACAACCGCTTTAATAAATAATGGAAAGCTTCACAGATGGGTATTTTTATACCCCTTTTTGGGTTTTTATACTTGGATATACAAATAGGTACTGTATGTTTGCCATTTTTCTCAATACAATTCAGTGTGAAAGCAAAAGCATCAATTTACACCTGTCTACGCAAATCCTTTAAGATCTTTTATACAGGAGTTCCTAGGCAAAGGAACAATTGACCCTAAATTTTGTGTTTAAGACTACTACAGTATCTTGCCATCTACAGACACCTTTTGTCTGATATAACCCTTATGCCGCGTACACACAATCGAATCTATTTGCTGAAAACGGTCCGACAGACCGTTTCAGCAGACAAATTCGATCGTGTGTATGGGCGGACAGACAGATTTTTCCAGCAGACAGATTTTAGGCCGCGTACACACGATCGAATCTATCTGCTGAAAACGCTCCGACGGATTTGACGCATGCGCGGAAGTGTTTTACTTCCTAGTGACGGTGACGTGGCGGCGCCAACATCACCGCCACGTCACTGCGCCGTCTGTCAGCGGGGATTTTGGTTTGATCATGTGTACACGATCAAACCAATATACCCCAGCAGACAAATCCGATCAAAAAGGTCTGTCAGACCGATTTGATCGGATTTATTTGGTCGTGTGTACGCGGCCTTAATTTTGCGCTCAACCTTCTTCCACTCACTTACTTTAAATTGCACTTCAATACTAAAGTCATTTTTTAATGTGTTTTACCTCCTAGATATGTTATTTAAAATAAAATACTAAACTATCTGCAAATGGTTTTATAAAACCATCAAATCTGGGTTCTAGCTGCTATATTGGATGGATATATCTTTTCAAATCACAAACAGGCATATGGGTTATAAAGGGATTTTTAAATACAGCTTACCTGTAAAATCCTTTTCTTGGAGTACATCACGGGACACAGAGCAGCATTTTCATTACTATATGGGTTATATGGAGTACCTTCAGGTGTGGACACTGGCAATCTCAAACAAACAGGAAGTCCCTCCCTATATAACCCCCTCCCCTAGAGGGAGTCCCTCAGTTTTGTAGCAAGCAGTATGCCTCCCAAAATGTTCCCAAAAAGAGGGGTGGGAGCTCTGTGTCCCGTGATGTACTCCAAGAAAAGGATTTTACAGGTACGCTGTATTTAAAAATCCATTTTTCTTTCTCGTACATCACGGGACACAGAGCGGCATTTTCATTACTATATGGGATGTCCGAAAGCAATGCTTTAATGAGGGGAGGGAGACATCTTCCAAAGAAGGATTTAATTTAGAGGTATACTCAAATACTAGTAAATCCAACTTAAACGAGAAATGTAAATCTCAAATCAAATCAAGGGAGCCCCCTCAGATCCTGAGGAGCTTGAATCGCGGCCTATAGTACTGACTGCCCAAAGGCTGTATCCGCATTCCTTCTTACGTCCATTTGATAAAATTTTGTAAACATGTGGACTGACGACCACGTTGCTGCCTTGCATATTCGAGCCATAGAGATCTGATGATGATGTGCTGCCCAGGAGGTGCCCATGGCCCTGGTAGAATGGGCCTTTGCCGACAAAGGAGGAGGCAACCTTTTTAAATCGCAGGCCTGAACGATTAATTGTTTAATCCATCTTGCGATGGTGGATCAAGCAGCTGCCTGACCCATCTTGGGCCCTTCCGGTAAACCGAACACCACATCTGTTTTCCGAACCTTCTCTGTAGCTTTAAGATAGGCCTTTATGGCCCTGACAATATCCAACGTATGCAGCAACCCCTCCTTTCTAGAGGTGGGTTTTGGAAGAAGGATGGAAGTACCACATCCTGGTTCAGGTGGAAACTGGATATAACCTTTGGTAGAAAGGAAGAATGAGGACGGAACCCCGCCCTATCCTTATGTAAAATGAGATATGGTTCCTTACAAGATAAGGCTGCCAATTCCGATACTCTCCTGGCCGAAACTATGGTGATCAGAAATACCGACTTTCTAGTCAGTAAAACCAAGGTACCTCAGCCAACGGCTCAAGGGGTTGTTTCTGTAGAGTTGACAGAACAAGATTTAAGTCCCATGGACAAAGTGGTGATTTGACCGGAGGATTAACACGTAAGACTCCCTGTACGAAGATCTTAACCAGCGAGTGGGCGGCCAGCGGCCTCTGAAATCACACTGATAAGGCTGAAATCTGTCCCTAGATCGTGCTTAATGCCAGGCCTTTATCCACTCCTAGCTGGAGGAAACGTAATACTCTATCAATGGTATACTTGCGGGAAACCCATCTCTTAGCCTCACACCAGCCTACGTAGGCCCTCCAAACCCTGTAACAAAATTACCCTGGAGGCCGGCTTTCTAGCCTCAATGAGGGTAGGGATTACCTGCCTAGACAGACCTCTACCCCTGAGAATCAGGGATTCAGCCGCCAGGCCGTCAAATTTAGACGCCGTAATGCAGGGTGGAGGATCGGGCCTTGTGAGAGTAGGTCTGGCCCTAGAGGAAGAGTCCAAGGGCCTCCCGCTGCCAATTTCAGGACTAGTGAGTACCATGCCCTCCGGTACCAAGCTGGGGCTACCAGGATAACCAGCCTGTGGTATGATCCTGCGCCGCAGGCGGGGTAGTAACTGCAGTGGGGGAAATGCATATAGAAGTTATGATTGATTCCAAGGGCAAACCAACACATCGGTTCCGCAGGCCATAGGGTCCCTCGTTCGAGACATGAACCTGTCTAGCTTCTTGTTGAATCCTGATGCCATGACCTCCACGTCTGGCACTCCCCACTTCTGGCAGATTGTCTGAAAAAACTTGTGGATGCAGAGACCACTCCCCCGGCGACAGGGTTTGGCGACTTAGGAAGTACGCCTGCAGGTTGTCCACCTCGGGAATGAATGTCGCCGATATGCAGGGTACATAAACCTCTGCCCACCGAAAAACCAAGCTCCTCTCACTCTGAGTGGCTTGACTTTTGGTTCCCCCTTGGTGGTTCACCTATATGCCACCGCTGTGGCCTTGTCTGAATGACTTCTCACCGAGGACCCCTGTAATCTGGATGTCTATGCCAGGAGGGCTAGCTGAGCCGCTCAGAACTCCCAGACCTTGATGGGCAGCTGCCTCTCCGCCTCTGCCCAAGTTCCTTGGCGAGTGAACTTGTTCAAGACCGCTCTCCAGCCTTCCAGACCACTGGGCAGAACCAAGCTGCTAGAATTGCTGCCTGTAGGACACGAGCGTGGAAGCGTGTGGTATTGCCTCGAACATGGCCATCGCATACATAGGCGAATAGTTGGCTCTTTTTTGCTTAGAACCAACTGAATCAATCTCTTGATAGCCTCGACCTTTACCAGGGGCAGGAACATCCATCTTCTGTTCTGTGTCTAATCTCGTGCCGAGATATTCCAACTGCTTTGTAGGTTGAAATGCTGATCTTTCCCCGGTTTAGGACTCAGCCGAACCTCTCGAGGTACTGAACCATGAGGGCTACTACGCATTCCACCAAGGAAGCGAGTGATCTTATGATTAAGAGGTCGTCCAGGTATGCTAGGACCGAGATCCCTTGGATCCTTTGGACTGACTAGAATAGGAGCTAGGACCTTCGTGAATACCCGGGGGCCGTAGCCAGCCCGAAGGGGGGCGCCACAAATTGGAAGTGACGCTGTATCACTGCGAAGCGTAAAAACAAAAATATTTGATGTGGCTGAAAGACCTGGTACATGAAGGTAACCCTCCTTTATGTCTATAGAAGCCCGATCCTTCTGGAGTGTGGCGGCTGCTGGCCAAACGGATTCTATCCGGAAAGAGCGAACCCTTAGGTAAGCATTTAAACCTTTTAGGTCCAAAATTGGTCTGACATTGCCGATGAGCCTTGGTATGACAAACAGATTGGAATAGAAACCTAGCCCCTGTTCTTGGGCTGGTACCTCTACCATTATGCCCTGGTAAAGCAGGTGATCCAATGCTGCCCGCATTGAGGCCTTCCTTGTGGAGGAAATTTTAGAAATTCTAATCTGTAGCCTGCGGCCACAGATGATCGGACCCCCTCTGTCGGGGACCGATCCCCAGAGGCCTGTCCTTGCGATCCATTGTTAAAAGTTTAATCGCGCAGGAGGACCGTACTGCCTGAAATTTGAGGGCCCTGGAACCGGGGGGAGCTGCCCTTTTAAACGCAGGACCCCGGAACTTCCTTTGACTGGTAAAAGGGTACTTTTGCCACTTGAAACAGTCTGAATGTATTTATCCAGATCTTTCCATGGAAGGGCAAACCTGCCAGCAGTCTTTTACATGGGGCTCGGCCGCCCAGTTCTTCAACCAAAAGAGCCTTCTCATATGCACTAAAAATAGTGACAACGAGACGCCTGCTGGATGGAGTCCTTTTTATAGCCTCTACCGCAAAGCACAGAGCTCTGGGAATATCCAATAACTCCTCTGCCTATCGGGCAGGGATGTCTAAGCATCTGTTTTTGTCTGGTTCCTTAATGCCTGAAAAAAACTCCAATTGTAGCCACTGCTGGCTGTAGCCAGGGATGCTGGAAAAAGTGTCTCTAAACGTTTATCGACCGGGACCTTAAACATTTGTATGTTTCCCCTTAGGCCAGTTAATGATTTATTCACCCATGAGATGGCTGCGTCCACCGTTGGGAGCGCCCCCTTTCTTTAGAAAAATGTCTTTTCCATAAGGTAAATAACAGAAAACCTTCCAGGTGGTCTCCCATCCAGGCACTAACCAGGCCCTACCCTGCTTAGCCTCCGAGATCAGACGAGATCGGGCGCTTTCCGGGAGATGCGGCCTCAAGGACCTCACGGGTAGTTGAAAAGCAGTGCCCGAACCGGGACCTGAACCCTGGACCCTCAGATCAAAAGTCCGATGCTCTACCAACTGAGCCATCCGGGCCCCTTTTAAAGAGCACTTGGTCAGGGGAAAGAGTGCCTGCAAGCACAAATATTTCCTGGCAGACGTGCATAAAGACTACCCTCTCGTCAGCTTTAGGCGGCAGAAAAAATTCTGTCCGGTCGTCCCAATCCTGGAAAAACCAATTCCTCTAACAGAGGATGGGCCAGAAAAGCTGCGTTGCTTAAAGGCGCTTTTAAAAGAACCCAAAGAGGATACCGCAGGAACCTGAGGCTCTGGAAATGGCAAATTGAATGCCAAGCGGACCATGTCTGTCAAAGACTGGACCCACAGACTCTCCGCCTGGGAGGCTGAAAACGATTCTACAGTGGTAGATCCTCTAGGTTCTGTCCCTTTTGGCGATGGGGATCTAGTCCGCTTCTTGCCAGAAAAAGAGCCAGCGACCATAGCTGTTAACCTCTTTTCTCTAGCCCCCCTAGGGTGACGGCTAGCATCTCCTCTGTGATAACACAGGGTTGGGCCGACCTGGGCCAGCCTCAGCACCAGACCCCCTTAATGGCTTATCCAGGGTGACCCCTATAGGAATAACCTGTGGGGAAAGTATTGGCATATTATCAGAACCAGAGGAGGAACCCCTTTGTCTTTGCCTTTTCTCTTTATTTTTTTATTTTTTTTCGTGTTTTGATCCTGAACCCTTGGAAGCCATAATACAAAACCGAAGGACTCCGCTTACAACAACAGACTGTTATAGCCAGGAGTACAAACAAATAAGGTTTAGGGGACAATAGGATCACTAATGCCCCAAAACCGGTGGGGCTCAGTATGTTTTCTTTTATATATTATTCACCACATACAGCCCCACCCCCAACATGTTTGCCAGCATTCAACCTGTTGCCAAGGGGATTTTGGCTTAACAAAAAGTATTGGAGCTGACTCCAGCATGTAGTACCCCTTCTCGCCACCGGGAGTCACTGTGCTGCCAGCTCTACGTCCTCTCTCTCCAGCTCAGCTCTGAACTGAGCTAAGAACGCGCCTGCTGTGTATAACAGCAATTAAAGGCACGCCCACTCTACACTGCAGTCACACTCCCCGCCCCCCCCCCCCCCCTCCCGAACGGCGCGGAAATTTTCTATATGCATGCGCGCGTGCACGACTGTCGGGGGAGGAGAGCCCAGGAGGAGACGCACTCTGGAGCCCAGGAATGCAGGTTGGAGGACGCATCAGGCGGCAGATTTGAATCCCGGCAAGGTAAGGCTAACACAGGCCCCTAAGGAGTCCCTTTAGCCTAGAGACAGATCTTTTTTTTTTTTTTTTTTAAAGATCTTCAACCAGCGAGCAGCAGGTAGCTAGCAAACATACATAGATAGGTAGAGGGATCAAGTTATGGGGGGAAACATTTCAGGGCATCCTGTCTATCAGACATAGTGACCATGGTGCCAATGCAGAGCATACTCAGGCTACCCCCCTTAAGATCTCCCCTGGAGAGCCTGCTGTCGAACCAAGTCCCGCAGGCTCCCCTCTTACCTGCTCCATGCCGCAGGACGTTTTGCAAAACGGTCCAATCTTCTCCCATCTCCGTGGGTAGCGTAGTAGACCTTCAGGCCCTGGGGTCCTATGAAGGTACCCACTGTCCTGGACCTATATAGCACCCTGGCAAACAGGAACTTATGGTCTTTACAAACTCCAAGTCCTGGGCCCAGGGTCCAGCCCTCCAAAGAGGAGCATTATAGGCAAAACCCCACGGTTTGGGGCCCGGGTACTGTCCACTTTGGCACTGAGGCTCCTTGGACAGATCCGGTTAGCCCGCCCTTAATCCCAAGGAAGAAAAAACTGAGGGACTCCCTCTAGGGGAGGGGGTTATATAGGGAGGGACTTCCTGTTTGTTTGAGATTGCCAGTGTCCACACCTGAAGGTACTCCATATAACCCATATAGTAATGAAAATTCCGCTCTGTGTCCCGTGATGTACGAGAAAGAAATGTGGATCATGTGTCAAGCAGTAAAACCCCCAAAAAATGCAGACATAGGCCACTCTCTGACTCATAATAATGGAAAATTGTTATCCATACTTACCGTAATTTTCCTTTCCTGGCTCTGCCTCAGGACAGCACAACCTTGGGTCAACCCCGCCCCTATACCCCCATATAGGTCACCCCTGTATAGATAGATAAAAGACAGGCAGTACCTGGTGCAGGTGTTTTTGTAAATAGTTTGCAACTGTCCAATGAGGTTGTGTGATGTCCTGAGGCAGAGCCAGGAAAGAAAAATTCCGGTAAGTATGGATAATAATTTTCCTGGCTCTGCCTCATGCCAGCACAACCTCGGGACACCAGGTGCTGCCAAAAGGTATGTTTTTAACATCTAGACAGCAGAGGACAATATAGAAGTTCCCATGAGATCTAATTGGGAAGATGCTACATCTTGCTTATAATGCTTAACCACTTCAGCCCCGGAAGATTTGTCTTCTTAATGACCAGGCCATTTGTTTGCGTTGTAGCACTGCATCGCTTTAACTGACAATTGTGCAGTCGTGCAACGCTGTACCCAAACAAAATTTAAGTCCATTTTTTTCCCACAAATAGAGCTTTCTTTTGTTGGATTTTACTCACCTCCTGCATTTTTTATTTTTTGCGCTATAAACAAAAAAAGTGACTATTTTGAAAAAAACACAATAGTCTACTTTTTGCTATAATAAATATTTGCTGAAATGACTGTTTACAGGGTATGGAGACATAATAGTTAACTGATTCCTTTTAAAAATGATTAAAATAGATAACAATCAATCATATAATGTGCCTGCACTTTCAGTTTAGTTTTTGCTGTTGTTTCCTGTCACTCTGATGTACAGAGCCAGAGAGCCAATAGAGGGCAGTGATGGTTTGTAAAACGAAATTGTATTGGTGCTGAGGGGTTTTACACACACCACCTTGATTAGTGACCACAGTGAGAAATCTCCCAGTACTGTGGTTATCAGAAGACAACCAGAACAGAGAGGAATTACAGCAACATCAAAGCAAAAACGCACAATGAGGACATGAAAACAGCACTGCATTAAGGTAAAGGAAGCTATTTAGCTAAAACAAATTTTTCCTTTAGTGACCCTTTAAGACCGATATGTATTCTTTTCTACATATTTTTGGTAATAAAAATTGCAATAAGCGTATTTTGATTGGTTTGAGCAAAAGTTTTATAACATCTACAAACTATGGGAACGATTTATGGCATTTTTATTATATATTTTTTTTACTAGTAATGGCAGTGATCTGTTTGTTTTTTGGGACTGTGACATGGCAGACACTTTTGACACATTTTTGGGACCATTAACATTTATACAGGGATCAGTGCTATAAAAATGCGCTGATTACTGTGTAAATGTCACTGGCAGGGGAGGGGTTAACACTAGGGGGCAATCAAGGGGTTAACTGTGTTCCCTCGTGTGTGTTCTAAATGTATGTGGATGGAAGTAACTAGAGGAGATGACAAATCATTGTTCCTAGCTAGTAGAAACACACAATCTGTCTCTCCTCACAGAACAGGGATTTGTGTGTTTACACACACATGTCCCTGTTCTGCCTCTCGTGCCCACGATCACGCGTGGCTGGTGGTCATCGCGACAGGTCCCCTGCAGTGCCTGCTATGCCCGCCTAAAGGGCCGACGTAGAGCTACGACGGCTCGCCGAAGCGTGCTGAGGCGTCGCAGTAAAATGACGCCGGCTGGTCGACAAGCGATTAATGAAAGTGTTTGGAGAACTCGAGGGAAATAAAACAACTGAAGCTCAGGATGCCCGTTCTCAAGCGAGACTTAAGGCATTAGCTTGTGCCATACTTCCGGCACCAGGAGAGCCCTCATCAGAGAGATTTAACCTCAGCAAAGGACCTTCCATCGCAGGGACTCAGGCAGTATACCAGGAATATGAACATATTCGCCAGCACACCATGGATCGTCTATAACGTCCAAGAAGTTTTAATGCACAAAAAACATCACAAGAGGTGCACCTCTTGTGAAGTTTTTTTGTGCATTAAAACTTTTTGGACATTATAGACGATCCGTGGTGTGCTGGCGAATATGTTCATGTGGTTGATCCAGTACCCAGCTGGTGATCGCTTCAGCACCCTTTTTTTTTTTTTTGTATTTATGAACCGTTTCCCCAGGAAGGTGTGCGATTGGAATATTTATTAGAGTATACCAGGAATGTCTGGAGCAAAGACAGAATGAGAACACTTGCACCAGGTACTGCCTGTCTTTTATCTATATATAAAGTGGTGTCCTATATAAGGGCAAGGGGCAGGGTTGACTCAAGGTTATGCTATCCTGGGGCAGAGCCAGGAAATATATATACCAAGAAGAAGCCTTGTGCTGTGAGCACAATTGATGACAGGTTGAAACTTTTAATGTGATTATACAGTAGGTTGTCTGGTGCATGTAGCACTGTTAAGTGTTTAAGAACAATCATTCTTTATCAAGAATTTCTAGCCATTCTGACCTACTCTGGATGCTCATAACATTATATGTTCACCAGTAGGTAATTAGGGCCTCCTGCAAAAATTGACATATATCAAAACACCAGGCATCAAGGGCCAGATTCACGTACATTGGCGCATTTTTTGACCAGCGTAGCGCACCTCCTTTACGTTAGACCGGCGCAATGTAGAGGCGCAATCACCGTATTCTCGTAGTATTTGCGCAGAAATTGGCGCCGTTGTAACGTTAATTCCGAGGCGTAAGGCGGAGTAATTCAAATTGGGAAGGATGTGGGTGTGTTACATTGAAATGAGCCGTGACCCCATGCAAATGTAGGGCCCGCCGGCTCGCGCATGCGCACATGAAGCAGACCATGGTCAGCACCTCTGTGCGCATGCTCACAACTCGGGAACGGCGCAATCAGTGAAATTGGAAGTGGACCCGGGCTACTTAGTGAACTACGCAGACATCATAAATAGACAGACACAAACGCCCTTCCTTTGCAAAAGTACATCCCTTTGTATCCCTTCCTATACAGCAAGGTGCTTTTGTTCTGTTGTTTGTTGCGTTGTGACTTGTCTTTGTGATATTTGTTGACTGTTTGATCTAGTGTTTGGTAGAATATATTTGAAAGTGTTTTTTGGTGACTGCTTGTGAGACTTTTTGGTTGATAGATTTTGGTTTGTTTGTTTTGTTGCTTGATTTTTTCCTGCTTGTTTTTGTGAGTGATTTTTGTTGATTGTTTGAGAGAGAGTTGTTGTATGAGTATGACTGAGAGGAAGAGTAAGAGCAATTTTTCTTTGGGGGAGAAACAAATTATTGCCCGGGCCATTACCCAATATGGGCGTTTCCTCCACGGCCCGGAGAGTGCCAACACCCCCCGGCCAGGAAAAAGGAGATTTTGCAGAACTGACCAGGTGAATGCATTGGGGGGGGGAGACCCGGACACGCGAGGGTGTCGTCAAGAAAATCAATGACCTCCGGCGTCTGGTCAGAAAGAAGCTTGCCAAAAAGGCAGCCCATGCCAGGGGCACAGGAGGGGGCCCACCATGCCCTGTTAGGCTGACAGTGGAGGAGCGTGCGGTGGCCCAGACCTTTAATAGAGAACAAGTGGAGGGCCTGCCTGGCTATGACTCCAGTCATGAAGGCGTGATGCCAGGTAAGGTTTTTGTTTTCTTATCTGGTGTGTAGCATGTGTGGGGGAGGGGGGGAAAGGAATATGTGGCAAGTTGTGTGGATCCTCCAACCTGGGAATGTTTTGTGTCATCCACAGATGTGCAGGAGGGTGCTGGGCCATCTGGGCTGACCGCACCATCCCAGGGACAACAGCCTGATGAGGACCCCCCGACAAGGCCGGAGTCCTTGGAGGAGTTGGAGGAGGAGGAGGATGTCATGTCAGCCAGTGGATTATTATTTTTGGAGGAGTCTTCCTCTCTGGCTGGCAGCAGCCAGCCCTCCATAAGGGCTAGCCCCTCCCACTCCTCACCCAACAGGGCTCCCCTCCCAAGGGCCTCCCCTTCTCCCCGGCCACAAGCATCAGCTGGAGGCAGAAAGTCGTCCCAGAAGACCAGGGGTGTGGCCGAGGTTCTGCCTGCCAATCTGAGAAGGGACCAAGCCCTTCAGACCCGCCATCTGGGACAGGTAAGCCAGACTTTGGTGCGGATGGAGGAGAGCCTGTCCTCCATAAAGGATACGCTTGGGGACCTGGACTGCCACTCCCGGGCTCTTACAAACTGCCTAAACGTACTGCAGACTACTACAGCAGACGTTGGGCAGGATGTGAGGGCCCTCACCCAGGCTATCCAGGCCAATACGGGATCACTAAGTGCTGGCCTGACCAGAATTGCTGTGGCCTTGGAGGGCAGGCCGCCAGGTGGGCAGAGACCAGGGGCTGCTCCTTCTTCCCCGGATTACCCCCCCCTCCCCATGAGTCTCCCCTGAGGAGCCGGGGCCGTGGCTGTGGTCGCCACAGGCGTGGGTCACGCCAGCGGCATTAATTTGGTCCCCCCCCCTTTTTTTTTTCTGGACTTTTTTTTTTCCTGTTTTTTTTGGTGTTGTGAATGATTTTTGAATGTGGGGGTGACATTCCTGCCGGAAAAGGGGTGTCACCCTCATTTGTGGTGGAGAAGGGTTCCCCAGGACCAGGGGGAAGTGATCCCCAGGTCCGTGTGAATGGTGTATGAATGTACAATGACATAATTGGAGCCGTGGCGTGGCGTTGCTGCTCACAAGTCCAGCATGGTGGGCTTGTGCTAATCCAATTTGATGAGGATGTGATGTGTCTGTGCTAGGGACCACAGTGGTGTGCATGCATGCATTCTCATTGTGCCATGATTAATGTGTGTGTTTAACGTGCAAAGATGCCTAATGTGAGCTGTCTCCTGGCTGCTCTTCCCTCAGAAGACGGGGTATCCTCGGTTAGGGGGGGATTGTCTGGTTCAGGGGTCAGGTCCTCACGTATGTCAATCTGCAGGCCCTTTCTCACTGCGAAGTTGTGCAGCATGCAACATGCACCGATGATCTGGCACACAAAGTTTGGGGAATACAACAGGGTCCCCCCAGACTTATCCAGGCATCGGAAACGTGACTTCAGGAGGCCAAAGGTGCGCTCCACCACTGCACGTGTTTGGGCATGGGCTTAATTGTATCTTTCTTCTCCTGGGGTTTGGGGGTTCCGGATAGGAGTCATGAGATGGGGTCCCAGTGCATATGCAGAGTCACCTGTAAGGGAAAAGACAGGAGGATGTTAGTCATGCATGTGCCCCTTGTGATGTGTGCATCATGGGGGGGGGGGACAGTCATGCCTGCCACCCATGTCACTCACCAACCAGCCAGGTGTCCCCATACACGTACTGTTCCATTGGGATGGGGCTCTGATTGTATATGTAGCTGTCATAGCTGGATCCGGGGTGTTTGGCACGGACGTGCCATATGAGGCCTTGGGCATCGACTATCACCTGTACTTGATGGAATGCCAATGCTTCCAATTGCGGTATATGTGCTCTGTCTCATGGGGGGGGGGGGGGGGGGGGCTGGAGTGCCACATGTGTGCAATCAATGGCCCCCACGGTGCGTGGGAATCTGGCAATTCTGTAGAAATCTGTCATTGCCTTCAGCCGCAGCTCCTCAGTGGTGGGTTTGATGATTTGGTTGGCCATGCGTCTGAGGATTGCAGGGACAACCTAGTGCACACATCTGCTCATGGAGGATTGTGACATCCCAGCCACCACTCCACTTGTTCTTTAAAAAGAGCCACTGGCAAGGAAATGGAGTATTGCCAGGACCTTGACCAGTGGCTGCACTGCATGTGAGCGGTGTGTTCGGCTGGTGATGTCATCCTGCAGGGTTATGGTTAATTCCAGGATGGCATGAGGGGTGAATCTGAAGATGCGATACACCTCAGATACACTCATGCAAAAGAGGTCTATGCGGGTGCGGTATATCCTCCTCCGTGCCCTCCTCCTTGCCCTCCTCCTTCGCTCCTCTAAAGTCATTAGTATAGCTATGAGCAAGGATTCCCCGGGCATCTTGGCATAAAGTTTGTTGGCCAGCAAGTGTGACTGCTCAGCTCCTCACTAACAGTGTTGCTTTAGCTGACATGTAGACGGATTGTCTAATTTTATACCACCTTTTATATGGTCTAATTTTAGACAGGATGTGCAGCTGTTGCCCACAGCGCGTAGCCTGCGCTGCACCAACGTTCTTTTGTGGCTCCCCAATTTGCATATTTGAATAGCAAATCAATGGTGTGTCTAGCGCAGTTTTGCGCCGACGGATACGCCGGTCTATCGAAATGACGCCGGTCAAAAAAAAGTAGATTTCTTGTGCATCTCGTTTTGGGGATGCGGCGCATTGAAACGCATGCGCAAAATTAGACTTACGCCGCGCATCTCCTGTAACGCCGGCGTAATCGCTATGTGAATCTGGCCCCAAGTTTTTTCTATAGACAAGTCATTTTATTCATCAGCATTTTTATCCACTGGATCAACTTTTGTCAACTCTAGAAAACAATTGTTTTCTTTGTGCCCTGTTCACACGACAATACTAGTGTGGTGTGCCTGTGTCCAAAGGAAAATATACCACAGAGATCTTTTTACAGTTGGCATGTTAATTGAACTCTCAAGGAATCAACACAAGTTAATATGTTTCTGGAACCTTCATCCCCTTTTATTAAGGTTAATGATAGCCATAATTGCTCTTAATTTTTTTAAAACATGTATATACAAGATATAGCCTGTAAGATATAGCCTGTAATGTATTTATTATTAGAGAAAATGTATATAATGTAAAGTTCTAGTGGGCCACGGTTCACCAATGCAGTCGTATAATAGAAAACTACTTTATTTCCCAAAAAGCAAGCAAGATAATCCTTCCAGCAGCAAATGAAAAACTGGATTTTCTTCAACAAAACAAAGTGAGCTTAAAACGAAATTGTGTCTCACCAACACCTATCTTTTACACGCACATGAATTTTAATGGCTTAGTCTGTAGGGTTCAATATTGAATTGGCCCACTCTTTGCAGCAATAACATCTTCTGGGAAGGCTGTTCACAAGGTTTAGGAGTGTGTCTATGGAAATGTTTGACCATTCTTCCAGAAGCGTATTTGTGAGGTCAGGCACTGATGTGGACAAAAAGGCCTGACTCGCAGTCTTCGCCCTAATTTATTCCAAAGGTGTTCTATCGGGTTGAGTTCAGGACTACACCCCAAACTCACTCATGCACTGGTGCGCAGTCATGCTGGTACAGGAAGGGGCCATCCCCAAACTGTTCCCACAAAGTTGGGAGCATGAAATTGTCCAACATGTTTTTGTATTACGGGGCCAAGCCCAACCCCTGAAAAACAGCCCCACACCATAATCCTCCTCCACCAAATGATTTGGGGGGACCAACTCAATATTGAACCCTTAGACTGGAATGCCATTAAAGTTTATGTGCGCATTAAGACAGACGTTCCAATACTTTTGGTAGTATAGTGTATATGAGTGAAATGCTTTTGGCCTTGGGCAGAATTAAAAAATGGCCCCTGGGAGCTTTTCACCTGAGATTTTAGATTATTATGGCAGACTTGTGTAGCACCCTCTACCATAGGTAGGTGCTAGAGGTGTAGTGTTTGTAGGTTCTGTCAGTGCAGGTAAATTTAAGCAGGCCTATGCTGCGAGTTAGGCCTGTTTGTTTTTGATCTGGGGGCAGGGAGTGGTTACTGTAGCAGTGGGTGTGACTGATGTGTGCTTCAGCTTTTGGGTACCTCCCCTGCTTTCAGTGAGAATGTTCTGGAAGAGGGGCACGGCTGAGAGTTGGAGTGGCATGGAGTACATGTGAAGAGCCCTGACCAGTCCCCAACTTGGCAGAGGGCAGGCCTTCCATATATACTCAGCCTCCTGGGGGGTAGTTGTCGGCTAGGTGAACTGAAGGATGAAGTGCTAGAGGAGGAGATAACCCCTATCTGGGGGGGGGGGGTTGTGGACCTGGTGAAGCCTCTCCTTACACGGTCATGGAGAGGTGTCCTGGAACAGGAGCTGGAGGAGCAGTTGATCCACACAGTCCAGGTAAATCCTTCAGGAAGGACTCAGGCAGGAGTCAGTGAGTGAAGCACAGTGGAGATCTGTTTGATCTGGAATAGGCATGTCAGGGGAGCTGGGTGCAGAGCCAGAGGACAGACTGTGGGGTTTTGTGCCAAATCGTTGAAAGCCTGAAGGTGCAGGATTTGAAAGTCCATCGTCAAATATTCTTTCTAACTAAATGTTCAAAGCCATCAAGAAGGGGTACTGCAGGCCCCTGGCCTAATAAAAATCATCAAGTGAAACTATTCCTAGGACTTATTCAGAGTGAGGCCTAGTTGGCTCAAGATGGTGGGAAAGGATGTCTAATTTTGTGACAGGAAGGAGGAGAAATGTTCTGGAGGTAAAAGTCTGCAGGGAGAGTGCAGAGGCCGTAGAAGTTCTGAGGTGAAAAGTCTGTCAAGGTTAGAGTCCACCATGTTTGTTCTATTTAAGATAATGCAAAGCTAACAAGTAAACCATTTGTATGTAAAGCCGGATCCGCTCTAACAAATACCAATACTTACAAGATCGTTGAGTATTAAAAGACATGATAAAATCAGGAGTCCTCATCTGTGGCTTGTGTTCAACCTTAGCATGGTGGTAGAGAGCAGTGTAGAGATGTCCAGCAGCTGTAAAGCGTTCTTGTACATGTTGGAGGGAGGAGGCAGCAGGAAATCCTGTATTCCGGGTTAACTGCGGGACACACAAGGCTGATGGTGTTAGTGGGGTGAAGGAGGACGGTTCATTCTCCCCACTGACACCATTAGCCCTGTGTGTCCCACAGTGAACCCGGAATACAGTTCATTGAGGGAATCATGAATGCCAATTGTAAATATACTGTGACATATTGAAGCAGAGCATGACCCCCCCTCCCTTCAGAGACTGGGCTGCAGGGCAGTATTTCAACATAAGGACCCCATACACACCTCCAAGATGACCACTGCCTTGCTAAAGAAGCGGATAAATGTAATGGGCTGACCAAGCATGTCTCCAGACCTAAACCCTATTGAGCATCTGTGGGGCATCCTCAAATGGAAGGTGGAGCAGCGCAAGGTCTCTAATATCCACCAGCTCTCTGTGATGTCGTCATGGAGGAGTGGAAGAGAAATCAAGGAGCAACCTGTGAAGCTGTGGTGAACTCCATGCCCAAGAGGGTTAAGGTAGTGCTGGAAGACGACTATAAGCGGATGGGACCTCGGCCAGCGACCGGGAGATGAGGTGCGACACCAACCACACACACACCTTAGAAGCCCTTTCGCTACCCTCCTCAGTATACCCCAACGCCTCCTCTTTCTTGCTGACTGGCCAACTGTCTTATACGTAACGCATACGGCCCTCCATGGGCCTTCCCCATGCTGACACCTTCATCCTGGACCCACCCACCCACTGGACAGAAACTAACTACTTACCTGACGCTCACAATGACACCCTCCCTCCTAATCCCCCGCCCAATCTCCCCGAACCCATACACGCTCCTCCCTCCATCCCCAAGTGACGGTAAAGACCCCGTGTTCTTTGGGTAATGTACCCTCGCCCTAGGCGATGACACCGTATTAGAGTTTACTGTTTGCATTTCTCTTTCATTGTATGTTTTCTGTATTGCCATGTGTTCAAGCACTGTTACAAAGCGGCTGCGACCGCAAGAGCTTGGCCGTTTACGGGCTAGTTGTACACTTTTACTACCTGTTGTATATGTATTACCTTTAATAAACTTTGGAGAAAAAAAAAAAAAAGGTAGTGCTGGAAAATAATGGTGGCCACGCAAAATATTAAACAAAAAATATAAAGTAGTCACTAATTTAACTACATACTTCCTAAAATTAACATGTGCCCGGTGATGAAGATTGCACCCACTATAATAGGGTTGGCACCTTTTTTATATTTTGAAATAATTTCACACAAAATACACTTTGGGCCCAATTTTGAAATTTTAACTTCACTGTACTGACTTTTGTTACCAGTGGCTTAGACATTAATGGCTGTGTGTTGAGTTATTTTCAGGGGACAGAAAATGTACATTGTAGCAAAGTGTCATTTCTTCAGTGTTTGTCACATATAAAGGTATAATAAAATATTTCCAAAAATGTGAGGAGCGTACTCACTTTTGTGAGATACTGTATCTACTATTTAGGTCTGCGCCTGATCTGTGTGTCTTTTAATAGCGATCATGACTACTCTTTGTTTGGAGAGGGGGGCTTGAAAGACAAGTGCGTGTGGCAGAGATTAAAAAGTGTGTCTCCTGGACACATAAGATGTCAGTTGTGTTCCTAGGCGGTTTTCCAAAGGAAGTGTTGTTTGGCGTTTTGCAATGAGTGATAGTCTGTTGAGTAGCATTGTTGGTGTGCCATCCTATGGGGGTAGGGGTTTTAACCACTTACAGTTAATTGAGACAGGGAGAGTCAATCCAAATGTTATGGAGAGTTGATTTAAAGTGAATGGTTGTTCTTAGTTGTAGGACGGTTATATATCTTCCCTTCTTTGTTGGAAAGCTAAAACGGTGGACAAGTTAACAGCATACAAAAAAAAAAAAATGGAAAGAAAGTAGAAGAATATTTGAACAATTGATGTTAATGTAGTGAGATATAAATGTGCTGAACTCAGAGGTCCCCGTGAGGGTATGACAGTCAAATAAAGTAAACAGTTGATAGAATAACAAGCCATGAACTGGGGAGAGTATATGTAAGTTGCTCCTAGCTCATGTACTGGCTAGTGGTTGAAGGTGTTAGTTTTGAGTTTTTTTCTTTTGGTTACATCAATTTGTATGAATGTTTACGTTGCGGTTGAGGATAGCTGGGATCCTGAGGCTGATCCATGACTATACCCTATGTATAGAGGAGTTTCATCCCTCCCATTAGGTTGGTGACTGTGTGGGATGAATGCTCTTTGGTAATCATTAGGGTTGTGGGCTAGCGCTATATGTACTGCATTTTGTAGTTGTTTAGCGATTTAGTGACAGGGCTGAGCTGTCTTCGTAGTTGGAGGGTATATTTGGATCCATCTGGGAATAGTTGAACTCCCTCAAAGGGTACAGGGAGGGTTCCAGCAGATCTAGCGGCCACAAGTACATTTCTTTAGCGCAAAAGAAATGTACCCTCATAAGAACATCCCATGATACCGAGTTTGCCAGGGGGGCGGTTTGGCTAACCAATGAATTCTGTCAATGGGGTAGCTGTGGGTAGACTTGCAAGCATGAGGTCACTGGCATATTTATGAAGGTCAGCAGGTGGTACAGATTCAGGTATGCCACATACCTTTACATTATTACGGCACAACCTGTCCTCCATGTCGGCCAATTTTGGCTTTAATCCAAAATTGTTCTTCTTGGACCTCATATGCATCCACTAAGTAATTTACAGTTGTAGTACATTCCTCCATTTTATCCTCTATGTAGAATACTCTGTCCCCCCAGGCTTTGAATTTCAGAGGTAAACTTTTCCATGAGAGGTCAGGCATTAGGGAGGACTGTAGTGACATTAGCATGTCTTTTAGCATGGTATCTAGCAGCGGCTGGCCTGGGGTAGGGAATTAGAGGGCTTAATTGGATTGGAGAGGGTTAAATGGCAGTGTTGATTGCTATTCGGGGGAGGATGGGGCTTCCATCCTCATGCAGGCTTTAGCTTTGCTGCCCGAAGTTGGGTTTCCCCCTGATATATTTTTGGGGGACAGGGGCCTGCTTTGTTGTTCCAGATCTCACTGTGGCTCGTCAGAAAGATCTGTGTATGAGCAGCACACTGCGGTCTCGCCGGCGCCATTTTGACTGTCACTGACCCATATCTCCCAACTTTCTAAGATGGGAATGAGGGACACCTACTAGCAAAAGCATCTAGGCATAGGACACACCTTCTGCCATGCCCCTTTTAAGGAGAATTGCCACCCAAAAAAAGATGACAACCCTCAAGTGCTTTTTTTTTTGTTTGTTTTCACCACTATTCTTCCTTTATATTGGCTTTAAAATACAAATGTCGCAATTTAGAACTTGGATGAAGGGTTTAGCACTGGGAAACACTTTTTGAAAGATAAAAAGTGCATTTTATATACAGTTATACCAATGAGACCAAAATGAGGGGCAAATGAGGAGGAACGGGGGACAGAGGGACATTGTTCCAAATCAGGGACAGTCCCTTAAAATCAGGGACAGTTGGGAGCCATGCTGACCATAGGTGCTGGCTTCAAAAAGAAAGCTGTTGGCTTTCTTGGCTTGTGATCATCCCCCCGCTTGTGGGACATGGTCCAGGAGAGTGTCCGGAATGTGATGTAGGCAGATGGCTGTAAATTAGCCGTGGATGCAAGCGGTCCTTGCTCCAAGTGATCAGAGTTTTGTAGTTAAGCGACCATCGCGAGCGTCGGCACACACACCCCCCCCCAGTTATCCAATTTCTTAACACTCTCCTAAAAATCCACCAAAGAAAAGTACCTTACTGAAATGTGATCTTTTTGTCTTTGAAGCCATCACAGTGGTATCATTTTAACCTCTGGATTATATCTCTGTATGGAATTTCACATAAAAGCAGTTACTTCAGCACAACGTTTCTGAACATCAGGCTCCTAGTTTCAAAGGATCGTTCTGAAATCTAGTTCTTGGAACTTTCTGTGAATATCTTCCAAAAGTGGTATACAAATTTCATCTAGATATTTAGTGGACCCTGCTGGTGTTTTTTCTTAACCAAAGCTAAAAGAAGAGAAACTCTGGCATAATGTGGATATATTACGACTTATTTTTACCTACTTGAAAAGAACAGCTCAGTTTTTACTGCCAGATTTTGTTATTCGCAGGACCAAGAAAGCAACAACCAGCTCCATCCAGGGCTAATGCGGCTTGCCTTGTACAGACAATACAGATGTCTTTCAAGGCCAATGATGTTTCCCTTACTCTGCAGAATATTGCATATTTAACTAAGACAATGGCTGTCATAGGCAAAACTTTTGCCAGAAAACAGGCAGCAAGCCGGTTTTCCGAAAATATTTGTTTCTACCTATAGAATAGAAATACAGCTGGTTCGCAAGCAGCATTTGGTTCTGCAGATTTTGTCTGAGATTATAAGGCAACCCCCTCCCCAAAAAACAACCAATGAATAAAAAACAATCGACAAAATTTTTGGCAAGAAGTGGCCATGCACTTTATTGCTTTACATATTATAAACGGCAATAAGCAATATTTTACTACCACTACCTGACAGAATAAATTCCAACGAAAATTTGCTCCATTATGAGAACTCAAGCAGCTTTAACCACAGATTACCATTAAATATCAAACGTTCCCCCTAGGAATCGAGGGTGACCCAACCACATAAAGCTTTTTTTTCTGCTATTTGGCCAACTGCAGGGAAATTTCCTATTCCTGCACTCTTTATATGGTGTTTCCAGAGAGTTCCATGCATCCCAAATGGTTCCAATTACATACTTTATTTGCATTTTAAATTACCAGTGTACTATTTTTTTGTTATATACTAAAATTGACATTGAACACTTAATAACTGAAAATAATTGGGCTGGGGTGGCCACAATGCCAAGAAAGTGGGCCCAAAATGTTGTGCCCCCTTTATATATTCTGTTCCATTTTCTATTTCTGCACTACCCACCTGTGTTTTTCCATCGCTACTCTGTTCCCATCTGTGGTGACATGGAAGTAGTTGAAAACCTATACTTACCATAATTTTCCTTTCCAGGTACCTTCCCTTGTCAGCAAAATTTCCCTTCCTCCCTTTCTTGTTTTTCAGGACAAGCTATAATCATGATATTGAAACATAGACGAGTGGGAGGCAAAGCCTTTTAAGATATTCAAGGGATCTGTTCTGGGGTCTCTGAGGGTAAAGGCTAATTCATCTGTGCTTATACAACGAGACACCATTAAAGGAAAAAAATATTTGATTTCAACATATGTACTGTATATGTATTTCATGAATACATTTTATAAGTGTATATTTTATATACATCTTATTAAAATCAAATATGTTTATCATTAGCCCTAATGAAGAGGGTGCAGAACCTCGGAACACATTAGTGCTCCTGAAATCTTTACTAAACATTCCAACTGTATAAAGATTGCCATGGTTATTCCTATATACCCAGGCATTTTTCTTTTGGATGCAGGCTCTGAAAAGTGTTGAGCATTTGCATTTCACTGTGTGTGTGTGTGCATGTATGTATATGTGCGTGTGTGTGTGTAATTAATAAAAATATATATATATATATATATATATATATATATATATATTAGGGCTGTTACTGATTACAATTTTTGCGTTCGATTAATACATTTTTTTTCGATTAATCGACTAATTTCGATTAATTATAACTGTAATAGTCACGCCATCTCCTCCACTGTAATATCCAGCGCCATCTCCCCCACTTTAATGTCCACATCTCCCCCACCCCCACTGTAATGTCCACATCTCCCCCACTGTAATCTCCACATCTCTCCCACCCCCACTGTAATATCCACATCTCCCACACTGTAATGTCCACATCTCCCCCGTCAGCTCGCCATTCTGGGGAGCTCACCTAGGCCGCCGCCGTGTGTACCAAGATGGATGCTTCTCTGGAGCTAGGCCGAAGCTGTGGCCTTTCCTATGGGCTCAATCTGTGGATCGTGTGGTGTGCCGATCTGCGGAGAGGTGAGTACCGATCGAAAGAATTTTAATTGATCCAAAAAATTAACAATTAATCAAACAATAAATCAAAAAATGTCCTCAGCCCTAATATATATATATATATATATATATATATATATATATATATATATATATATATATATATGTACTGGTACACACATACATATCTCTGTGGGATGCTGTGATATCTATATGCTTCCAGAGTATAGCCATCACTCATTTTCTCCTCTGGTTTTCTTATGACAATGCAGAGGCTAACGACAGAATAGAGGGCAGTGAATAATGCCAGGGTTGACATTTCCTTTGCTGTGTACTGTTTTTATTCAGCTTCGCTCTGGGTAACATATTCTATTACTGTACTACATATTTTACATTGGCACAGCCTACCTGACAGTTCCTCCACCCCACCAAAAGAAAAAAAAAAACATTCATATGGGTGCTGTGACCTGTACAGGGTGAATTTTTTTAAATGTGGCTATTGCTGTGTGCAAGCAGCTTATGTTAGGCTATGGGGATGCAGCAGCTGTATGAACACAGTCGTAGGTCCTAATCTAACAGGCATGCAGATGCAGGTGTATGGCCCCACATCTGGACACTTAACAAATTAGTTCTGTGACTTTTTCAGTGTTTTTGTTTTTACAGTTGTGGCTAAACAAAAGGTTTTGCCTGTCCCTTTATATCTATGAAAAAATAATGCATAGTTTATTTTTGGGGTGATTAGGAAGAATACCCCTTTCAGTGGTGGCCATTGAGAAGAATGCAACCCTTAAGCCCTGTTCACTTTTGAGAAATTGGAAGTCATGGGCAGAACCATGTAATTCAGCCTACAATTACAAATTGAGACAAAATACGCAATGCACGTTTGGGTACCGTTTTATCCTGAATGGCACTCCAAACGCGGTGTAATTAGGCAATGATTAGGGCATGATAAAACACATGAATTATGGCAAAATGCATGTGGGGGGACCCCAAAAGAGGAAGTTCAGGGCCGCTCTGTGCAGAATCATTGTTTGTTATATCATGACACGTTAAACATAACATGTTTGTTATTTTACAAAAAAAATAAAAATGAAAAAAATTATACGTTTTAAAACCACTTTAAATTCATCAAAGAATGTTTTTTTTTTTATTATTTTTTTTTTTTACTTGTTGCATTTTAATAGTGATACGCAAAAAGCCTGCCCCATATGCAAGGACAGAATGTCTCCTTGGTGGAGTTCCCAGTGAAAAAAAAAAAGACAATCTATAAATAATAAAATAAAAGATAAAAGAAAGCCAGCAGGTAATTCAGAATTCATGAATAATGTGATTATGTGAACAAATGCCTATCTATTTTTGCTACAGTGGATTGTGGAGAAATAAAAGGCAACAAAGCTGATCAAACAAAATATATCAGTAAATATATTACACTTTATCACAGTCAAACAGTAATACATTTAATTACCATCATCAATGTAAAAACTGGAGAGGGAAACATCTGTGGTTTTACCAGAGCTCTGTAATGCTTTGCATGCCCTCTTACTCATATGTAGGTAGTGATGCATAGTTCAGAGATTAGTAGGTAGTGATGCATAGTTCAGAGATCAGTAGGGAGTGATGCAGAGTTTAGAGATCAGTAGGGAGTGATGCAGAGTTCAGAGATCAGTAGGGAGTGATGCAGAGTTCAGAGATCAGTAGGGAGTGATGCAGAGTTCAGAGATCAGTAGGGAGTGATGCATAGTTCAGAGATCAGTAGGGAGTGATGCATAGTTCAGAGATCAGTAGGGAGTGATGCAGAGTTCAGAGATCAGTAGGGAGTGATGCAGAGTTCAGAGATCAGTAGGTAGTGATGCAGAGTTCAGAGATCAGTAGGGAGTGATGCAGAGTTCAGAGATCAGTAGGGAGTGATGCAGAGTTCAGAGATCAGTAGGGAGTGATGCAGAGTTCAGAGATCAGTAGGGAGTGATGCAGAGTTCAGAGATCAGTAGGGAGTGATGCAGAGTTCAGAGATCAGTAGGGAGTGATGCAGAGTTCAGAGATCAGTAGGGAGTGATGCAGAGTTCAGAGATCAGTAGGGAGTGATGCAGAGTTCAGAGATCAGTAGGGAGTGATGCAGAGTTCAGAGATCAGTAGGGAGTGATGCAGAGTTCAGAGATCAGTAGGGAGTGATGCAGAGTTCAGAGATCAGTAGGGAGTGATGCAGAGTTCAGAGATCCGTGATGACTGGGAAGTGACAAGAGTACCGATTTTTGTCTCACTTCCTACTGATATCTCTACTCTGCATTACTTCCTTCTGAACTCTGTGTCACTTCCTACTGTTCTCTGAACTCTGTGTCACTTACTACTGATCCCTGAGCTTTCCATCACTTAATACTGGTCTCTGAACTCTGCTTTGTGTCCTACTTATCTCTGTAATCTGCATAATTTACTACTGATTCCTGACCTCTGTGTTTTTTCTCACTCTTCTTTGTGTCACTTCCTACTAAACCTCAATTCTGTGTGGTCTCTGAATTACACTTTTTGCCTCGCTTCCTACTGATCTTCGAACTCCTGTAGGGGACCCAAACACACAGTGGGGCCAGGACAGGGAAGGTGATTGGTTGCAGTGGGGGAGGGGAAAATAAATAAATGATGCAATGTGTGTGTCTCCCTGCAGCTGCTGAAAGCCAGTTTCTCCCCCTCTCCCTCCCACTGGCTTTCAGCTGCTGGAGGGAGAGATGCACAGTGCATCGTTCCTGTAATTGCCCCCCCCCCACCACACCAGTCCTCCTCCCTGTCCTGCCCACCTCTGAACCCCTACCCCCCCCCTGTGTGCCCAGGTCACATCTCCCCTACCCCTGGTACTGGCTTTTATCTCCTGCTGGGCGCTGCAGGTATACAGGGAGGGAGATGTGTCCGCTATCAGGATGGAGAGCAGGGGAAGGGGGCAGAGAAGATTTCCTTTTTGGAATGGACACAGTGAGTGATCGGTAATGATTGCTCCTGTATCCATTTGTAACTTGGCATAGTAAACTATGTTTACTATATGCCTCAGTTTTATAAATGCTTCTGTCTCCTGTTAATTTATCTTCAATGCTGATGCTGCAGAGAATGAAATTTAAATCATTTGTGTCCTCAATTTATTTTTCTGTCTTATAGGTGAGATGTTAGGGGTCTGTTTTAACCCCTGATATCTGACAAAAGCATCCCAATAGCGTTGAATTTTTTCAATGTAAGGAAAAAAATGTAAAAAAATTATAATTTTCAAAATTGTAAAAAAATAAATTAAACATTTAAACATTGCAAAAAATCATAAAAAAAATGAGGGCTAATTCACAGGGGGGTTCTCTGACCCATACAGTGTGAATGATCAATTTGCTGCCGTCTGTTAATCTGAGAATGCATCAATTCAGTTGCAGGTCCTAATTTGTTAAGTGTGCAGGTGTGGGGCCATATGCCTGCATCCGCACGCCTGTCAGATTGGGACCTACAGCTGTGTTCATACAGCTGCTGCATCCCCTTAGTCTAAGGCTGTCTGCAGACAGCAAATCTACATAAAAAAAAGAAGAAAACACTGATTCACACTGTACAGGTCACAGCACCCATGTGAATGATTTTTTTTTTTTGGTGGTGTGGGGAGAACTATCAGGTAGGTTGTACAGGGCCCCATCATTTCTAACAGAAGCCCTGCTACTGACCTGTGAACAGAATTTTAATACTCTCTAAGTAGTAATCCATCACTTACTACTGATCCCTGACCTCTGTCTCACATAGTACTGAGCTCTGCCTCATGTCTTACTTTTCTCTGAACTCTGCATCACCGCCTACTGATCTCTGACCTCAGTGTCACTTCCTACTGATCTCTGACCTCTGTCACTTCCTACTGATCTCTGACCTCTGTGTCACTTCCTACTGATCTCTGACCTCTGTGTCACTTCCTACTGATCTCTGACCTCTGTGTCACTTCCTACTGATCTCTGACCTCTGTGTCACTTCCTACTGATCTCTGACCTCTGTGTCACTTTCTACTGATCTCTGACCTCTGTGTCACTTCCTACTGACCTCCGAGTTATGCGGCACTTTCTACAGATCTCCGAGTAATGCGGCACTTCCTACAGATCTCCGAATTCGGTGTCGCTTCCTACTGATCTCCGAGTAATGCGGCACTTCCTACAGATCTCCGAATTCGGTGTCACTTCCTACTGATCACTACATCACTTCCTATTGATCACTGGCCTCTGAACTCTGCGTCGCTTCCTACTAATCACTGAACTCTGCAGCACTTCTTACTGATCTCTGAACTATGACTCACTTCCTTCTGATCTCTGGATCACTTCCTACCGATCTCTGGGCTTTGCGTCACTTCCTACTAATCTCTGAACGCTTCATCACTTCCTACTGTTCCCTGACCACTGCGTCATTTACTACTGTAACTCTGCCTCACTTCCTTCTAATCTCAGAACTCTGCGTCATGTCCTACTAAACTCTGCTTCCCTTTTAGCCATGGCCAAAATTCAGCACAATAAAAACCTCAGCCATTTTGTTGCTGCAGAGTGCTGCGTGAGCCACACTTTTTTATTTTCCTTGCTCAGAAAGGCCCAACCTATAATTCAGTGCATAGGCCACTGCTAGTATAAAATGGCCATGCTACATTACCAATCTTGTCTAACTATATTACCCAAACTGTCCTCTCCACTCATCCCAAGTTCTTCTGCTCTCTAGCTCCTTTGTCTCCTCCTCCCCTGTTCATCTCCAGGACTTCTCCAGAGCCTCTCCCATTTTCTGAAATTCTGTACCCCAGTCTGTCTGGCTATCTCTGTCCACTGTTAGGTTTCCCTGAAGAGATGCGTTTTCAGTGATTGCCTATCTTGTCTTCAACTAACTACTGAATCTTTCTTTTATTTCTCCTATCGGCTCATCCCTCACAATTATTACCTTTTTTTTGTTCCACTTGCTTCTCCCTTTTGAGATTGTAAGTCCCTCCTACCCTGTCCTATTGAATTATATTGTTACTCTACTGTCTCCCCTTTTTAAAGTGCTGTGCAAACTGTTGGCACTATATAAATCCTGAATAATAATATAATGTATTATATATTCCCTGTCCCATTGTAGTGATTTCCCTTCACTTCCTGCCCCATAGCCAAACAGGAAGAGCGAGGAAATCTATATAAATTAAGGGAATCCATTGCCCCCCAGGCCCTTAGAACTAGTGTCCCAAATCAAAGTGGGGCGGGTTTAGGATTTAGGGTCAGGTCTTAAACAAACATGGGTGTGGTCTTGACAGGAAGTGGTGGGTCATATTTAAATTAGGGAGTGCACAAGTTTAGTCAGGTCTAGGGCAGCACAAAACCTAAATACACCACTGAGGGAGGGAACACTTTCTCTATTATTATTTAATAATTGCCACTATTGTCTCAATTATTGACTTGTTTGTTTTATTGTAATCATTTAAGAATGTTTATCCTTACAAAGCTTTGTTGATTGCATACAAATTAAAATGTGCATGTCACCTCACCTATATAATACCCATACATTTTTGAATGTTTGTAACTACTGTGCCATATTCCCCACCCTATTTGAACGGCAGCAAGAACATTTTATGGCTTTTATGTGATTCTTAAATTTGTTATTTGCTAAAATGAAGATTATTGGGTCTGCACAAGTGCTTATGCTGCAGACAATCTGAGAAATCTCATAGCATGCAAAAATCAGATTAACGTTTTCAGAATGTATCAAGTAGTTACATCTGTAAAACAAGATCACCATTATCATTATATGATAGGGAGAGAATGAAATAAGAAAAACAAGCAGTGAGGCTGTAATAAGCATCAAAGGCTTTCTGACTCTCCTTGATTGGCACTGATCTTTAAGGTGGATTAATACTCTGAGGGAACAGAAATAGCATGTGAAGATAACTGTACCAGGAATTAGGAATCCAAGGAGCATTCTGGATGCTGTTATGGGAACTACAAAGCTCAACGGTTCTACTAAGTAATCCAGACATGCGACAATTTGTCCTGCATGCTTTGATGTTAACATGTAGTAAATGTCAGGAGATGACTCGACAAATATGAACAGCCATATTAATATGGTGCAGGCTGTAGCCTTCTTTTTGTCCCACCATCTTGGCGATGTCAGGGGATGTACAGAAGAAAGGTATCTGTCAAAGCTAATCAGCATTAAAAAGAAGATGCTTCCATATATGTTGATGCTGAAGAGTATCCTTTTAAACTGACAAAATACTGGAGCAGAGTATAGTATAGACTTGTTAATGCTGAAAAAGACCGAGATGGGAACGGTGATGATCCAGAAAAAATCACAGAGTGCTAAATTGAAGATGAAGATGGTACTACTCCTCCATGACTTTTTGGAGTATACATAGTTCATAAGAACAGTCATATTCCCTAGAAATCCAAAAATCAGTGATATGAGGCACATGCCAGCAAGCACATAACAATACCACTGTAGATTATCTGATGAGCAGAAAAAGTATATGCATGTGTAGTTGTACTTCCAGGGATAATTTCCTATAGCAAAAAGCAGAAAATATTATTAGTTACATATTTTAAGCTATACAATTTTCTAGACCACATAATGTATTTAAAGCCAACTCCAGACAATTGTTGGTTTTTGAATATTTAAAACCCCTGGCACTTTTATTGCTGTATGTGTCCCCAGGTAGGACTTTTTCTTCACCAGAGCAGGTGCATGTAGACAGGAATAGGCTTCAATTGGCCTAGATCAGCAGTATAGACATGAAAATACAGAAAAAAAAAAGAATAAGACATTGTATTTTTACTAACCATAAAAAAAAAAAAGGCAACTGATTTTACACGATGCTTTAGCAAGCTAAATGTCATCTATTTAGAGTTGACCCCAACTTTAAACAATGTACACCAGCTGAGTTTTTGAAGATTGTTAATTATTGCTTTTGCATATTCTTATTCAATAAGCCTGCACATATCTTGTCTCCTGTAAAAACATTGCTATTAACCTCCCTGGCGTTATGATTCTTTCAGATTTTTGTTGCTGAAAGCGGTACCATTATTTTGCATGGAAATTTGGCGTTTTACACTGTAGGCCTGAAATTCTTAGGAATAACTTGCTTAATCTGTCCAAACAAGAGTCTAGTAGACATCCCAGGTATGATAAAGTTTGAAACACAAAATCATAAATTATAATATAATAAATAACTATAAATAATTATAACAAATAATAATAAAAAATATTCAATAATCTAATCAAATCAAAAACACTGAAATTTGCTCATTTGCAGAATTGTCACTGTCATTACTTTCAGGCCTTGTACACATGGGCCAGAATCTCATCAGGAAAAACAACGTTTTTTTCTTGGCAAGAATCTCTTGCCGCCCGAGTGTACACACAGTCCTTTCAAAAGAACCGTGGTTCTTTTGAAAGGCAAGAACGCGGTGACGTCATTGTGTACGACGAGCATGCGCTCGTCGCATTCGATGCCGTCGCCGCCATCTTGTGTCACCCCACCTATGCCGTGGAAGCTACCGCGCATGCGTCAAAGTCATTTCGAGCATGCACAGGTTTTCACGGCGACGGGTAAGTATACACACTCTCGGGTTTCTCGTCGGGAAACAGGCCGACAAGAATCTCGTTGAGAAAATTGTAAGCAGGATCTCTATTTTTCTCGCAGAGATTCTGGCCAGATTTCCAGACTAGAAACCTGAAAGCCTCATACACACGCTCAGTTTTCTCGGCAAGAAAGCTCTGCCAGCAGTTTTCTTGCTGGTTTTTGACAAGGCTTCAGTGTTTGATGACAAATTTCCCCACAAATCACTATTGCTCAATTCTGCAAGTGATTCAAATTTATTATCGCTGTTTTCTAGCTGGTCTTAAACCACTTTTGACATAAAGGGACACTTTTTGGTTTCTATGGACAATCTACAGTTTCCAGGCAGAATTTTTTTTATTCATAATATAAAAGTGCATGCAGGTCACTGGACAGACCACTAGGGATACAGGGGTGTGTAATTATTTTATACAGTACTGTAATGTCTACTGTGTTTTTTATTTTTTTTTAAATTTGGCGCCGATCTCCGCCCCGTGTGTCGTAACATCGCGAGGAGACAGCTCGCTCACACAGCGGGGAGACATTTCAGGATCCATGGACAAGGTAAGTAATTTTCCCTGTATCCTGCAATGCTATCCAGAGTCTGGCTTGGGGTTAACACTATTAGTACTGAAATTTCACCCCGAGCCTGACTCGGAATTACCGCTAGGGAGGTTAACTTGATAGATTTCCAAGGTATAACATACCATTGCTAAGTATATGAATACTGTTAATGTAGTCTGCTGCCAATTTGTGGTACCATTGCACCAGCAGATTAAATATATCCCTGTAATAAGCAATATGATGCTGTACTTTGGAAAACTATCAGGTTAATAGCAGTGTTTTTATAGCATTATAGGAACTTTTTACGAAAACACAATGGTGACTGCTATTGTTGACTTCTCCTTCTGCAAGCTACATAGTGGTAATGCTAATCTCCTTGCTTCGTGGGGCAAAAGGGGAAGCTGCCTTGGGTCCAATTGTTATTGGGCTCAAAGCAGCTGCCCCTTGAGCCTGCACTGCTGCCCACTGGAGTCAGCCGGAGTTCCACCACCTCCAGGGCACTGGTCATTTGCTGGCTGCTTGCTACTGTAAGGCTCTCTAAAGCCCATTGCACTCTGATATACAAATATTGAGATTTTACCTCAGTCAATGGCTGGCCTGCTTCATGCTGCCTTGGGCTCCTTTTCAGACGAGTGTTCCGATCACGTCCGCCTGCAAGCTTTTCAGAAGGACCTGATTGGAAGGTCCTTTCATCCCTATGGACAGGCAGGTGTAAATGGACTTGTGCCGCAGCAATCCGCCTGCAAGTGGGAGTGGGTACCTGTCAAAAATGGGTACCTTTCAAAAACGGGTACCTGCTCCCTGCCCCCCCCCCCCCAAAAAAAAAGTGACAAAAGTAGAAGAGGGGGAGGGCATGAAGCAGAAATTCCCCTTTAGGGTGAAGTTTCGCTTTAAGCAATGTGTACCATCTCTTCTAATATATTTACTTTTGCATTATAATAAAAAATAAACAATGCCCATCGGCCATCTTTTTCTTCCATCTTAACCATTTAATGAACTTTTATTTATTACACAAGATTTGTATTTAAAAAAACAAACAAAACGTTTTGCAGCCTTTCTGCCTGCTGTTTATGTACCTCCTAATGCTTACCCGTTTTTTCCTCATGAATATTGCTTATCAACCCTTATTTAGTGGCAGCTACTAGCTAATACATTATTGGCTTTTACACTCTGTGGTTTCAATGCTTACTTTTTGTATTCATTTTACCATTAGATAAAAAAAGGTTGATTAAATCCTGTATTTTAAACTCCAGGACTTTTTTTTTTTTTTTTTATGGTAATCCTTATGGATTCCAGGAAAAAAAATGTTGTTCCCCCTCTTAATTAGAAAGCAATATAGCAATTTTAGGATATTGTCTATGACGCAGTTATAGAAGTGAAAAGATTTCACTTCTAAAGTGGCCAACACCACACCAGATAACGCCCAATTCTTTGTTTTGTGCCCTGAGTGACAATGGTGTCGCCCATTGCTCCAAAAATTTCAAAAGCCCTGTCTGCTCTGTTTCCTTCACTGTGTTTGCCAGCCATCATGCCAGTCTATAAGAAATGCTGGCTAAGAGTCATAGAACTACACTCATAGGTGTGCGCAGCCTAATGCATTAGGGTGTGCACCTTTAAGCTTAAACACACATGTATGTGTTTGTATCTACATATATATGACCCTGGCACATTGATCTCCCTGCTGGCACAGTGAAAGAGAAGAGAATAAACACTTCTTATGACAGAACGGGTTAGAGGAAGTTCTTTCCCATGTTCCTGTTGCTACACAGAGTGATAACACTAATGCGCATGGGGTGATTAGGGTGTGTCTGGGCACAACCGGCACACCCTGTGCGCACGCCTAGGACTACACTACCTGTGTACTGCATGCCTTTCTTTGCACTTTTACCCTAGAAAACCTGGAGAAATTGCCGTAATAATGTATCTTATGTGACATCAAAATACATTTCTGTAGCCCTGTTGCAAATTTAGAGATTGTTGTTTGAAAAATATGCAGACGATTTTCAAAAAAAGTCATAAATTGATTTGCATTTTAATGAGTGAAATACTGTAAGTATGGACACTTTCACACTGGGGCGGAGAGAGGTGTCAGCGGTAAAGTGCCGCTATTTTTAGCATCGCTTTACCGTAGTTTTAACAGCATTTTTGGCTGCTAGCGAGGTGCTTTTAACCCCCGCCAGTGGCCGAAAAAGGGTTAAAAGCGCCACTGCCGAAGTGCTTTGCGGGCGCTTTGGCAGTGCAGGCCATTGATTTCAATGGCAGGGGCGTTTTAGGAGCTGTGTATTCATCGCTTCTACAATGCCCCAAAGATGCTGCTTGCAGGACTTTTTTCCTGTCCTGCAAGAGCATCACTCCAGTGTGAAAGCATTCAGGCTTTCACACTGGGGCTGTAGAGGAGGCGTTTTTCAGGCACTATTTTTAGCCTTTTAGCACCTGTAAAACGCCTCTGTGTGAAAGTAGCCTATTTGATTCTCTATTAATCAGCAACATTTCTGGCTCCCAGGTGTCTTCTATACAGGTAACAAGCTGAGATTGGGAGCACTCTCTCTTAAAGCCGATGTCCGCTCAAAAAAAAATATTAAAAGCCAGCAGCTACAAACACTGCAGCTGCTGACTTTTAATATTAGGACACTTACCTGTCCTGAAGTGCAGCGGCGTCCGCAGCAGAGGACGAGCGATCGCTTGTCACCCTGCTGCTCCCCCCTCCATCCACGGTGAGGGAACCAGGCAGTGAAGCGCTTCGGCTTCACTGCCCGGTTCCCTACGGCGCATGCGCGAGTCTCGATGCGCCCGCCGATTGGCTCCCACTGTGTGTTCCCAGCACACAATGGGGGACGGACGGGATGTCAGAAAATACCCGTCTTTTGCCTGAGACGTGTGGCCGGAAGTGGGTGCAAATACCTGTCTTTAGACAGGTGTCTGCTCCCCCCTTCCCCCTGAAAGGTGTCAAATGTGACACCGGAGGGGGGGAGGGTGCCGATCAGCGCGACTTCACTTTAGGGTGGAGCTCCGCTTTAAAGGGAGTGCTCCTAATGTCAGCATATTGTAAACAGGCTTAAGTGCTTGTTATGTTTATCCCTTAAGCATTCTTTCATCCCAGTGACCAGAATAAAAAATTAAACTGCTGAATACACAATTAAAGTGTATATACGGCCCAAACATGATTTTTTTTGTTTTGTATAGTGAAGGAAAGAGTTAAAATAAGTTGATTTTTTTTTTTTTTTGCTGATCATATACCTACAGACTATATTCACCCTCTCTTCCAAAGTTTTACAATAAGTGTACCAGACTTTCAAACAAAATAAAGGGGAAGCGTACTGATCATGCCCACTTTTAACCACTACCACAAATGGTGCTCCCATTTGTGCTCACACCTCCATTTTAAGCACACCCTCAAACAATTGGTCACAGACTTTTGGAACAAGAGGCAAACATTCATTCACTCATTCACTATGGGCACTATGGGTAAAGAAATTATGCAGTTTATGTGTTTCAGCGATGCAGATAATTGTGGATGTGGCCAAAGTGTGTTACCTGAAAGAGGTATCATTAAAGTTACTAAACCCAGGACAATGCATTTACTATATCTAGTACTCAGAGCATAAAAATGCAATTATTTTGGTAAATATAAACTGCTAAATACCTTTTTTCTCATCAGCAGTATGTGAGTATAATAAGCATGCTTTACTGCAAATACAAACTGATTTTACTGTTGTGGGTTTAGTAACACTTTAAATAAAACCCAAGCTCCTGCAAGGGTCTGGAATGTACATGCAATGGACAGGGTCAAGAGTACATGTGACACAGAGTGTAAGGGTCAGCATTAAAGTGGATGTCCCCTTAAAAAATATTAAAAGCCAGCAGCTACAAATACTGCAGCTGCTGACTTTTAATATTAGGACACTTACCTGTCCTGGAGTCCAGCGTCTGCAGCAGAGGACGAGCGATTGCTCGTCACCCTGCTGCTCCCCCCTCCATCCACGGTGAGGGAACCAGGAAGTGAAGCGCTCCGGCTTCACTGCCCGGTTCCCTACGGCACATGGGCGAGTCGCGCTGCATCCGTCGATTGGCTCCTGCTGTGTGCTGGGAGCCGAGAGTTCCCAGCACACAACGGGAAAAACCCGTCTTTTGCCCGAGACTGCGGGCCGGAAGTGGGTGCAAATACCTGTCTTAGACAGGTATCTGCACCCCCTCCCCCCTGGAAGGTGTCAAATGTGGCACCGGAGGGGGGGAGGGTTCCGATCAGCGGAACTTCACTTTAGGGTGGAGATCCGCTTTAAGTAACACATGTAGTGCAGGGGTCAGTAGTAAATAATACTGTACACTGATTTCATGGGGTCAGGAGTAAGTAACACAAAGTGCAGGGGTTAGCAGTAAATACACTGATTTTATGGGGTCAGGAGTAATTAACATAGTGCAGGGGTTAGGAGTAAATAATACACTGATTTCATGGAGTCAAGAGTAAGTAACACACACAGTGCAGGTGTCAGGAGTAGGTAACACACAGAATGCAGTTCTGAGAAGTAAATAACGCACAGAGCGGGGTCAGGAGTGTGTAGATGAAAGTAAAAGGGAAAATAAAGAGAAATGCCTACATTAAGACACTGACAAGGGGTTTAAACCCGTATTAAACCCAAAATCCCCCCCAAAAATTGTTGCAGTTTACTAATAATTACACGTGGGGCATGTACTAAACAACACTAAGGATGAGCTCCGGCGTGTTCGCACAGTACACATGCAGAGCCCTCCAGGAAGTTGGCCCCCGCACTGCGCTAATCACAGGCAGGGAGCCATTTCCCGATCTCTGTAGCCGAGCATTGGGACAATGTCTCCCTGCCTGCGGTTATCGCAGCGACATGCAGACTTCCTGACGGGCTCTGCACGTGGACTGTGCGAATACGCTGTTCATCCTTACACAACACAAAGGAAAAGGGGGCACTCTTTACATCTAGAGGAAAAGAGATTTCATCTCCATATATGGAAAAGTTTCTTCACAGTAAGAACTCTGAAAATGTGGAATATATATATATATATATATATATATAAAATGAGAGGTGGTTCTGGCCGGCTTAGTAGATTTCTTTTACGAAAGGCCTGGATTATTTTCTAAATGTTCATAATATAACTGAGTACTAACATTTTATAGGTAAAGTTGATCCGGGGAAAATCCGGTTCAGGAAGGAATTTTTCCCCTGCTGTAGAAAATTGGATCATGCTTTGCTGGGGTTTTCGCCTTCCTCTGGATCAACCGTGGGTATAGAATTGGGTATTTGGTATTGTATGATATTATTATTATTATTATTATTATTTATATATATATATATAGATATATATAGATAGATATATATATATATATATATATATATATATATATATATATATATATATATAGATATAGATATAGATATAGATATAGATATATATCTATATATATATAATATATATAATATATATTTTTTATGGTTCAACTGGATGGACTTTTTTTCAACCTGATTAACTATGCAGCTGTGTGATGGTTGTATTCATTTTCTTTTTGTAGGCTTTTTTCCCTCTATTTTCAGCCAGTGATCTGGCCATTAACCTCCTTTATTAGAATGCCCACACTCTGAATGAAGAAGCAAAGAGGGCACAGGACAGCAGCATTGTCAGTCTGGGGGGAGGGGAGTTTTACATGTACCAGCAGATATAGATACACTAACAAATGGAAACTGCACTTCATATAATACTTTATAAGCAGTTACAGCAAACAATTGTTTTCTTTTTGGGATAAAGGTTTTACACGCGTAAATAAAAGTTGATCATTATATCCCTGTCATTGTAAATGGTGTCTCATCCGTTTAACTGCTACATCTGCAGGGCAATTTGCTCATTTGAAAAACTACCAGAATACCCATAAAATAAATAAAAACATGCCCGGTGGAGCTTTGCAGTGGGACCATCAGTACATGATACAGTATATGTCTTGTTTTTTGCTATTTTGCACAGTGGCACATGCACCTATATATTGATATTGTGGAAATTTTTTATCATATTTTTTGATTGCTTTTATATATTTATTTCTTGCTATTTTGCACAATGGCACATGCACCTAATATTTTTAAACTCCTATTTATTATTATATGTGTTTTTTTTTCTAATATATTGTGGATGTGAAAACACATAGGTGGTAGCAGCAGCTTAACTTACATCCTTATCACTGGGGGGCAGCACACAACCATTCAATTGATTTTCACAAAAAATAAATCTAATGCAACCAGCACATCTAATGCCCTGTACACACGGTCGGAATTTCCGTCGGGATAGACTCCGGTGTTTTTTTCTGACGGAATTACAGTCAAGCTGTATTGCATACACACTGTCATATCAAATTCCGACCGTCCAAAATGCGGTGACCTACAACACTACGACGAGCCTAGAAAAATGAAGTTCAATGCTTCCGAGCATGTGTCGACTTGATTCTGAGCATGCATGTTTTTTTTTTTCTCTGTTGGGGTTCCATACAGACGAACGGAATTTTCGATCAGAAAAAAAGAGAACGTGTTCTCTTTCTAAGTCCATCGGAATTTCCGATCTAAAAACTCAGATAAGGGAACACACAGGGCCGGAATGTCCGATGAAAAAATTCTGTCTGACTTTTTCCATAGGAAATTGTGATTGTGTGTACAAGGCATCAGAATCTAATGAATGTTGCTTGTGGGTTTAATAGTGCTTTAACTATCCCATAGTGTGTCCAAGAGTTAAAAGAAAGAATTGTATAGGCATGACACAAATATACCCCCCCCCCCCAACTGTTCCCTAATAATGTAGAATATATAGGTCTGCAGGTGTAAGATTAATTTTGTCCAGAGCCATTGCCAGTCGACATGTGCAATCAAGTTTGCAATTTATTTTTTTATTTAAATTTTTTTTGCTTAAAAACAAGTGAGCATTTTGGAACTAATGAACTGACCTTTTTAGAGGTTTTTGAAATCGTTTTTGATTAATTCTGCTAGTTATAGTTTTATACACAAATCTGTTCCTAAAAAATAAATAAATAAAAAAATTAAGAAATCAATGTGTGAAAATAAATACTATATAGTATAATTGATTACCTTGCTACTTACCTTGGTGCAGATAGGAATTGTTCTTACCCAGTTGTATCCTGCAGTCTTCTTTAGATGAATTTGATGTATGATTTTCAGCCATTTGACGCTAAGCAATTTTTGGTTTAATTTAATTTTATATAGATGTTTGCTGAAGTGTGATTTATCACAAACCCAGCTGCTGCATAAACGCTTGTTCTCAAGCACAGGCAATTTCAGTATGACCTGTTTTCTTTACCAGCTGCACACCGCACTACAATACAGACTGACGTTCTACGGATGTTGACTTTTACAACTCAGATGATTATATTTGCATAAGTAAATTAAGCTTTTTGTGTTCATTAATAAAAAGGAAATTTTCTGATTTTGCTGTGTTTTTCCTTGCAGCTTTGTGTTATGTAGATTGTTTTCTGCTCTGGGATCCTGCATGATGTTTAGCCAGAAGCTGAATTCTCTTGTAGGATGAATAATTACATACCCGGGAAGCACTTAATTTTATAACCGTTATATAGCTGAGCTTTATTTATGCCACCGTGATTGGGCCCATGCTACACACAATTTACTTTGTGTAAACTTTATTTATAACCTTTTCATCGAGATGAAAGTCATATCTTTGTTTTGTAATTTACAATGTTTGCCCCTGGTAGAAAAATTATAGTATTTTTTTATAGCACTTTTCTCCCTATAGACTCGTATGCACTGTACAAAACAAAGTTAATGTGCAAACTGCATTGCTAAAGTAATTCCTTGTGAATAGATAAGAACTGCTTTAGTCTGTTTTTAAATATTTTGCCCCGTGGACTGAGTTTCAGTAGCAAGTCCACATAGTCTGAGCCACACGTGAGAAGGGCATCAGCTATAATCAGGCCAGGACTTAGGGTGGTGGGGGCCCCTGGGCTTGAGCCACTTTCAGGCCCTACCCTCTATACATTACTTTAAATAGAACAAAATGATACATACACAAGCTATGTATTGGAGCTACGCAATTCTGGATAAACTAAGAAAAAAAAAATAGAGATCACGATTCTGAAGTAAACTCCGGCCGATATTTGCAGTTTTTCAATTATTAAGTTATAACAGCTCATCGCAATGCAATACATATATATTGTGATATTGGGGGTTGTTAGCTCTCGTGGTAGATGCATTTTCGTGTAGTGAGTTGACACCAAACAGGCATGTATTGTTAAGGGCCTGGTAGCCCACGTTTATTTAATGAGGAAAAATAAAACAAAAGTCCACACAGGGGTTTAAACGATGATCAGAAATAACTGAAAATACTAGCCACCTGGCTACTCTTTGACAGCACTGCTACCATAGGTACTGGTCCCTTAAACCAGCAGCTCCTCCAGACCCCCAGTCTTGGGTACACACGGCTTTGAAGCCCTTCAACGCCCACAGTGTCTATCTGTACACAGTGTCTAACCCAACAAAGAGACACCAGCAGCCACTGCTCCAACCCCACCTTCCTCTCACTTATGCTCTCCCCAGCTCTTCATTATATGAGCTGTGTGCACCTGGGCACACAGCTTGCAGGCTGTCTTTAAAACCCGGACACAGGGTTGGAGATCCTGTCCCACCCATATCTCTAAGGGATCTCTAAGCCACAGAGCCCCATGGAAAGATTGAAAAATCCGAGAAAACTGCCAGAGCAGTTTTCTGTTTTTTACATTTAATCTCTGCACTCAGCCCATATGCAGACTCTGTGTCCATTTCAACACCATTTTCATTGGGACAGAGTACTTAGCTCTGCCATAATAGATATTTCCCCAAAAACGAGGCCTGCAAATACCTTTTTTAGGATGGTTTTGTTCTCTGTATTTCCAGGTATCTCAAGCGCCATTCGTACTGCTGTTATGTGATACAAATTCTGATGTTGCTTCCACCCTTACGTCGTAATCATTTGTTGCTGTGTCTGCGGCTGCTGTTTTTTTCACTCCCCTTTTGTGACCTCTTCTTTAGTCACATGGGGGAGTATCAGGAAGAGTGGAATGAGCTAAACACAGCAAGACTTCTCCTCTGTGCCGGACAGAGGGGAAGTTCTCACAGACTGTATTCCAGCAAGCTTTAAATGCCGGTTTAGAGGGGCTAATGTGCGCAAGTGTGGCGACGTCATGCAAATGATCAGCTGCCTGTATTATGGGCTAAGATAATGTTGTGTCCGACCACTTTAAATGACTGGCATATTATTGAAAAAACTTAAATGTAAGGGGCTCCCTATTGAGCCCTGGCTATAATTTGCTTTTTGCTCACTTGCCATCATGCCCTACCCTAAAGTCGGAGTAGTGCAAGGTATCCCCTGCAATGGCAAGGCACAAAAAAATATCCCTCCCTACCCAGGTATCAGGAATGTAGGTTTTCTGATCCATGCCTTGTGGCTTCTCCCGATGACCCTTACATCACAGTTGTGTTCTCTAGTGACATAGGAGACATGAAGAACCACAAAGCATGGTGAGGCTTCAGGAAATCCACACTCCTACATACTGGTTTCAGTAGAAATTGTATATAATGTAAGAATTATCGCCTATACCAGCTTACATTATATATTGCTGCAAAAACACGTGATCCTCATGAGCATCCACTGGAGAGCCCATCATTTTAACATATAGGTAATAGGTCTTAGAAATGTATTTTATACAATTTGAATATTCATGTATTGGTGGCGATGTTATTATCTTGTAGTGTGGTATTTCCCTGATGAAGAACATGTTGTAATGTATGTTTGAAACGCATTGGACTAACTCCAGTTGAAGGGCACTGTGGAATTGGCACCCCAGTTAAAGGGACATCAAATAGTCATACCACTATCTGTCAAGTATGATCTTGGTTTAACACTGATCCCCCTGTTACTTCTGGGAATGTATCAATTTTGCTTCTAACAAGATACCACTCACTAAAGTGGTGAATTGTATGACCAATAAAGAAAGCTATTTTTGTATTTTTAAAACAATTGTTTATTCTTCTATAGTTGGTTGCCGACAAATTCCCATGAGAGGCTTTAAACAATTTCTATTTAGATATATTCGGGATGGTGACAGCCTCTACCTACCTCCAAAGGTATAGAACACCTTTCAGAAGAGCAACATTCTCATGATATAGCAGTGATTGGTGGGGAAGTTAGCATAAGTATTAAAGTTCTTGTATCTAAAAAAAAAACTGCTATGTTAATAGTGATGGACAGCATTATTCATGCATTTATTTTTTATTCTTTTTATCCATAGTTTCACTTTTACTGACCTTGGTAGCTACAGCCACTGTGGAGTAATCCGATCTCAAAGCAGTAGTAACTGCAGCTTTTAAAAAAAAAAATCCCCTGCAAGGCAATGGCGTAGTTCGTTAGTATGCATCTCATACTAGCACATTGTTTCATAGTAAAATACTTATCTTAGATCTGGGGTCGCTGGCTCTAATGAGGTCAATCCCACACATGCTCACGGGTGTCACAATTTACAGAACAGGGCTCTGAAGAGAAAGCTGCATCCTATACAGAGTAACACTCCGCACCACCGATCGCCAAGCTGCCACCCCAGTGGCTTGTCCTGCTGGACGTCATATGACACCCAGTCAGTATAATGCAACCACCGTCCAGCGGACATTCTGCTATAGGCCAGGTGGGAAGTGGTTAAGGGTAGCTCCCCTCTATTGTAGGGTTCACTATTGTATGCAGGGACTAGAGTTGTGTCTCCCTACATCTCCCTTCTCCCTCTCCCCATCCATTCATCTACCAAAAAGACTGGCTCCAGACTGCATTGTCCACTGTTAACTTTTCCCTGTAATGACCAGGAGTTCAAGGAACGCAGCACTGGTAGAACAGAAGCCAGCAGCATCGAGGCCTCATGCACACAGGATGTTTAAAAAATGTGCTGCTACCAGGAAAAGCTGCATTTATGTAAGCGTTTTTTCGCTTTTTGGCGTTTGGCTTTTTTGGTGTTTTTGCTGTAAAAACACTCTAATGTAAAAACACCTAAGAACACCAAGCCCAGCAGCCATTTTTGGCGTTTTACAGCTGAACAGCCTCTGCTCCTGTTGTTTTTTTTCTACTGCCCCTAAATGCTTATGCCTCCAAAAGCTTCTGAAAGTTTGTGTACATTGACACACAGGCTAACATGGAGGGGCATTTAGAGGCAGCTCTAAAAAAAAAAGCCCTCATAGCAGCTGTAAAAACGTCCTGTGCTGGGGTGAGAATTTTAACAAAATTGTTTAATGGGGAGTGTTTCTTTTTGCTCAGTGCTCAATGTGTTAAGTTGAAAAAGCACTGAAGGTGTAAAGGGGTTGTAAACCCTCAACGTTTTTCATCATGATACATTCTATGCATTAAGGTGAAAAACCTCCTGTAATGCAGCAGCCCCCCTTTTACTTACCTGAAACCAGTCTTTCCAGCGACAGTGACGAGCACACCAACTCCAGCCGCTGTATTGGGTCCTGATTAGATGGATAGATAGCAGTGCATCCATTGGCTGCCACTGCTGTCAAATCCAATGACGCTGGAGCCAGGGTCGGGGCCGAGTCCTGTCTGTGCCACTGAACGCAGCAGCAGGGAGCGTGCCCACACGAGTGCTCAGAGGGAGCAACTCTCCAATGGGGCATTCAAGAAGAAGAGGAGTCAGGAGCGCCGCTGAGGGACCTCAGAAAAGGAGGATCAGGCCACTCTGCAAAACCAACTGCACAGAGGAGGTAAGCATGCCATGTTTGTTATTTTTAACCACTTAAGTTCCCATCCATAGTCGAATGACATCCACAGATGGGATCTCCCATGCTGGGTGGACATCATATGACCTGGGCTTCCCGGCTGTCTAGGGGGCGCACACGAAATAGCTCGGGACCCGGTGCGCATGCCCAGCGGCCACGATGTCCGCCAGGAACCCGTGATTGCCCGCAATCACGGCAGGACCGTTGATCTGTGTGTGCAAACACACACATCCATGTCCTGTCAGAGGTGAGGAGACTGATGTGTGTTCCCAGTACAGAAGAACACGGATCGGTCTCCTCCTCTTGTGAGTCCCCTCCCCCTACAGTTAGAATCACTCCCTAGGGAACATATGTAACCCCTTCAGCACCCCCTAGTGTTAACCCCTTCCCTGCCAGTCACATTTACACAGTAACAGTGCAGTTTTATAGCACTAATCGCTGTATAAATGTGAATGGTCCCAAAAATGTGTCAAAAGTGTCCGATATGTCTGCAATGTCACGGTCACAATAAAAATCACAGATTGCTGCCATTACTAGTAAAAAAAAAAAAAAAAAATGCAATAAATATATGGCCTAATTTGTAGACGCTATGGCCCAGATTCACAGAGCAATTACGCCTGTCTAACTGGTGTTAGACAGGAGTAATTTCAAATTTTGCGCGCCGTATCACTAGTTTGAATCCTCAAACCATGATACGGCGGCTTCGGGCTTCGATCCGAGAGGCTTACGTCCTCGTAAGCCTTCGGATCTACACTGCGATATTTTTGCGGCCGCTAGGAGGAGTTCGCGTCGTTTTCATGCGTCGGGATATGCAAATGAGTTTTTACGGCGATCCACGAAGGTACGAGTGTCCCTCGCAATCGCCTACGTCATTTTTTGGCTACGTAATGGTAGAGGAGCTTTTTGCTGGTCTAACAGTGCGTAACCTATGTAAAGTATGGCCGTCGTTCCCGCGTCGATTTGAAAATATATATATTTTTTTAACGTAACTCGTTCGGGAATAGGAATGTACGTAAACGACGCTACTACGACGTGACGACGTGTTTTCGCACAATGCACGGCGGGAAATTTGCGAACGGAGCATGCGCAGTTCGATCGCCGCGGGAACGCGCCTATTTTAAATGCTTCACGCCCCCCTACTCGCGCAGATGGATTGCGACGGGAGAAATACACTACGCCAAAATCTACCTGGATTCCACGTAGAGCCAGGTAAAAAACGGCGGCGTAGTGTATTTCTGATACTCTACAAGAATCTAATGCTCTGTGAATCTGCCCCTATAACTTTTGCACAAACCAATCAATATATGCTTATTACATTTTTTTACCAAAAATATGTAGAAGAATACCTATTAGCCTAAACTGAGGAAAAAAATTGTGATATTTTATTAAATCAAAAAGTAAATAGTGTGTGTTTTTTTTTAATTGTTGCTCTTCTTTTGTTTATAGCACAAAAAATTTAAACCGCAGAGGTGATCAAATGCCACCGAATGAAAGCTCTATTTGTGGAAAAAAAAATTGTTTGGGAGTCACGCCACACGACCGCGCAATTGTCACTCAAAGTGCGACAGCGCTGAAAATCAAAAATTGGTCTGGGCAGGAAGGGGGTGAAAATGCCCTGTATTAAAACGGTTAAAACAAACCTTAAAATATCCTTTAATCCTACCTTAAGTTGGCACTTACTATTTCTACCTTGGTAAATTACTTAACACAATGAACAGAACCTATTGCATTGCTGGGCTTCATAGCTATTGCACATTTTTCCTGTGGCTGTGATCTCACTTCTTTTAGAGTTGTCGTCTAGTGAATCTACAAACTGAGGAATGTAACATTAGAAGTCAAATAAGGTCACTGTCTTAAACTGATGTAGCACTAAGCTTGTTACATCTAATCGTAAGAGTATTACATTGACTTTTAGTGGCATAATGTATATAGCTTGGATGCATGTAATAAAAGGATTTATTTCCTGCATATACTGTACCTAATATATTTACTGCCAGAACAGTGAAATACTGTAGCATGTGACTACCTGTTAAAAATGCGCTCATTCAGCTGTAATAGGAGAGGTACATGCTGTGCAAGTATACCAGCTAAGTAACAGAGCACCTGATGTAACTGAAAAGCAAGGTCACTTATGACTCTGGAATGTGCAGTCTGAGGACACGGCACAAAAGAAATCAAAAACATCTATATTTTCTTTTTAAGTCTGACCAAATGTGTTTCTCATACACATGATGATAATGGAGTGATGATCAGTGTAAAGGCTTGCACAATGGAAGAAAAAAAAATCTATATTAAAAAATTATTTTTTACCAAAGGTGTGTCTTTCAATATATGTGGATAATGGATTCATGAACAGTGGCACTTTCAATACCAGAGTAAGGATACCAGTAAATCAGTGGACATCCTGACATGACTCCGCTGGCCAGTGGGCTGAACAAGTCTGCATTACAGGATTCCTTTCCCTTCCACAGAGCATTAGACACACTTCTCTTACTTAGGAACGCCTTACTTCTCTGTCTTTTTATCACTCCGTGACGACCCTATGGGCCAGATTCACGTATTCCAGAGCATCTTTGCTCTGGAGTAACGCTTCTGATTTGCGTTGCGCTGCCGAAATTTTAGGAGCAAGTGCTGTCATTCACGAAGCACTTGCTCCTAAAGTTGCGGCAGCGCATCACAAATGAGCCGGCGGAATTCAAATGTCGCGGGTACGGGGCGTGTAGTATGCTAACTACGCGCGATCCCGCCGCCAACGTACTGCGCATGCGTCGAGTGTCAAAACATCCCCGTGCGCATGCTCCAAAATCTGTGAATGAACGTCAATGACGTCACATTCCCATTCATGACCGTTTTACGCAAGCGACGTTTTTTTTTTTTTTTTTCCGACGCGATGACGACGCCTATACCTAACATAGGATACTCCAGCCCCATGTAGGTATATCTATGCGCCGCGTATCCCGTCCGGAAACGTCGTATCGTCATTGCGTCGCGCCGGATTTCGATCGTGAATTGCCGATTTCCGCTCATTAACATATTTTTTGAGCGTAAATCGGCGGGAACGCCCCCGGCGCCATTTTTAAGTTGAAGTAACGATGCGATGGCGAAACTCAGTTACGCTGCTCGCATCGGAACTTCAACCCGGCGTTTCTTGTTTTCTGGTTACAGAAAACAGAAACGCCGGCTCAAAGCCACAGTTAGGCTGGCGGATCACTCGATCCGCCAGCGTAACCTTTCCTGAATCTGGCCCTATGAGTCTACTGCTAGAAGGATAATATTCTTAAAGCAGAATTTCACCCAAAAGTATTTGGGGACCTAGGTCCTGCCCCAAGGGGACATGTATCAATGCAAAAAAAAAAAAGTTTTTAAAATGGCAGTTTTTTCAGGAGCAGTGATTTTAATAATGCTTAAAGTGAAATAATAACAATGAAATATTCCTTTTAACCACTTAAGGACCGCCTCCTGCACATATACGTCAGCAGAATGGCACAGCTGGGCAGATCCACGTACAGGTACGTCCTGTACTACTACCCAGCCGTGGGTCACAGGCTGCATTTTGGTCCGGGGCTTAAGTGGTTAAATATTGTGTCTGGGGGTGGGGTCCCCTTAGTGTGTCTGTAAAGTGGCACATCTGTCTATTGTGTTTTTCAGTGCCGCAGCAAAATAAACGTTCTAAAGGAATAAATGTAATTTTAAAATTTCTTGCGTCTGTAATGTATTGCTAGGTCCCGGCAATATAAGTAAAAATCAATGAAAAAAATCGGCGTCTTGTATGGATTTTAACCACTTGACCACTGGGCACTTAAACGCCCTTAATAACCAGACAAATTTTCAGCTTTCGTTGCTCTCACATTTTGAATGACAATTACCCTGTAACCAAATGACATTTTTGTCCTTTTTTTCCCCACAAATAGAGCTTTCTTTTCGTGGTAGTTGATCACCTCTGCGGTTTTAATTTTTTCGCTATAAATGAAAAAAGAACGAACATTTTGTAAAAAAAAAATGAATTTTTCTTAACTTTTTTGCAAAATTTTATAATAGAAATTATTTTTCTTCTTAAATTTGGCCTGAAATGTATACTGCTACATATCTTTGGTAAAAAAAAAAATGGTTATTATTTAGTCTGGGTGAAAGTTATAGGGTCTACAAGCTATGGTACCAATTACTGAAAATTGATCAATTTGATCACACCTGATGTACTGACAGCCTCTCTTATTTCTTGAGACCCTTGAGACCCTAAAATGCCAGAAAAGTACAAATACCCCCCAAATGACCCCTTTTTTGGAAAGAAGACATTCCAAGGTATTTAGAAAGAGGCATTGTGAGTTTTTTTGAAGCTGTCATTTTTTCCCACAGTTCTTTGCAAAATCAAGATTTTTTTTATTTGTATTCATTTTTTCACAACATTTTCATATTAGCAGGTTATTTCTCACACACAGCATATGCATACCACAAATTACACCCCAAAACACATTCTGCTATTCCTCCCAAGTATGGCAATACCACATGTGTGAGACTTTTACACAGCGTAGCCACATACAGAGGCCCAACATGCAGGGAGCACCATCAGGCGTTCTGGAGCAACCAGGCCAATTCTGACATTTCTCTCCTACATGTAAAAATCATCATTTATTTGCTAGAAAATTACATAGAACCCCAAAACATTATATATGCTTTTTTAGCAAAGACCCTAGAGAATACAGTGGCGGTCGTTGCAACTTTTTATCGCGCACGGTATTTGCACAGCAATTTTTGGAATGCGTTTAAAAAAAAAAATACATTAAAGTTAGCCCAATGTTTTTGTATAATTTGAAAGATGAAGTTACGCCGAGTAAATAGATACCCAACATGTCACCCTTCAAAATTGAACAAACTAGTGGAAAGGCGCCAAACTTCGCTACTTAAAAATATTAAATATTTTTACTGGTTACATCTTTTTAGTTGGAGAAGAGGTCTAGGGTCAAAATTATTGCTCTTGTTCCAACGTTCGCAGCGATACCTCATGTGTGGTTTAAACATCGTTTTCATATGTGGGCGGGACTTGCGTGTGCGGTCGCTTCTGTATACGAGCACACGGGAACAGGGCGCTTTAAAAAAAAAATCTTTTTTTTTTTTTTATTGTTCATTTTACTCTAATTTATTTTAGTGTGACACGTTTTTCCCCAAAAATAAATGTTTTGATCACTTTTATTCCTATTCCTTGTAATAGGAATATAGCATGACAGGTCCTCTTTACAGTGAGATATGGGGTCAATAAGACCCCACATCTCACCTCTAGGCTGGGAAGCCTGGAAAAAAAAAACGATCCTGGCTTTGATCGTAGCGGTGAGTCGGAAGAAGCACCGGAGGGTGAAGGGAGGGGGGACGTCCCCTTTCGCCTCACGTAAGAACGATCAAGAGGCGGAACAGCCGCCATGATCATTCTTATGGTGTAGGGCAGGGCTCAAAATTTCAAGCCCTGAGTTACTAGCCAGGCCTCAAGAGTTACTCGCCACCAGTTGCCCCACCTAATTCATACACTGCCCTGCGCATAATTGCACCCGTAAACACGCCCTCGTAGATTATCTCATGGAATGACACTGTTAAATGTTTTATGCAGAATCAAGTTACACAATTAAATATTAACAACAACATGGTACAGGGCACTGGGGGCAGACCAGAGGGACAGGGCACTGGGGGCAGACCAGAGGGACAGGGCACTGGGGGCAGACCAAAGGGACAGGGAACTAGAACTGCTTCTACTCTCTTGCTGTCTACTCTGCAACTCCCATCCATCCTCTCTCTCCTATTCATCTCATCATCAGGAGCCTGTGTGTGCGGCTCCACGCTTGCATGTCCCCACTTCCCCTTTTATTCAGGCTGGCAGTGAGGAGAGAAGCTGCAGCACAGCGGGAGGGAGTACAATGCAGCGCTGAGATCCACACAACAGCACAGCCATTGACTCCACCGCACAGCGCACACTGACATCTCACAACACACATTGAGACCAGTCTGTTTGCAGTTCTCAGGCTGAACTGTTGGACACTTACATAGAGCACAAGGAGAAGAAAACTGCACAAACTGGAAGGCTGCCGCTCTCATGTTAGGGCAACGTTCAGTGAGCGCTGCACCAGAGTGGTAATTTTCGCAATCCTCCACCTCACTTATTACTTCCTGCTCTCCAGCTACATTGGTCGGGGGGAGGGGGCAGGCTCAGAGAGGTCATACTGTTAGGTCTCATGGCTTAATGAGAATTGTAAGGAGAGCACCTGTGTACTGCTCTGCCTGTGCTCGGCTCACCAGACTACTTTTCCCGAGCATGCACCTTTCCTCTTTGGCCGCCAATCGCATCGGGACTCTAAGTGTAGGCACAGATTGGAGGGAGATTGGTCATGCAGCCCTGTCATCACTCGCCCCCAGCTTAAACCCACTCGCCAAATGCTAGTAGGCGAGTGGAAATTTTGAGGGCTGGTGTAGGGAATTGCCGGCTGAAAAAGATGAATGATACCTGTAGCTGCAGGCATCATTTAGATATCCCTGCACAAAGTCAAGGACGTCATATGATGGCGGGCGGGAAGTGGTTAAAACGCATTTTCCCAGAGTATTGTGCGGGGGTCTTGCAGAGTATTGTGCGGGGGTCTTGCAGAGTATTGTGCGGGGGTCTTGCAGAGTATTGTGCGGGGGTCTTGCAGAGTATTGGCGCAGGTGGTATTGCAGAGTATTGCCACAGGTGGTGCCTACGGCCATTTATTATCAATCAACTGTTTACTCTTTTTAAATCATAATGTCAACAGAAACTACCCAAATGACCCTAATAAAAAGTTTACATACCTCTGTTCTTAATACCGTGTAGTGCACCTATAACATCAATGGCAGCTTGAAGTCTTTTGTGGTATTTGTGGATGAGGCTCTTTATCTACTCAGATGGTAACGCTGCCCATTCCTCTTGGCAAAAAGCTTCCAGTTCCTGTAAATTCTTGGGCTGTCTTGCGTGAACTGCACATTTGGGATCTCCCCAGAGTGGCTCAATGATATTGGGATCAGGAGACTGAGATGGCCATTTCAGTACCTTCACTTTAGTCTGCTGTAGCCAATGACAGGTTAACTTGGCCTTCTGTTTTAGATCATTGTCATACTGGAATGTCCAGTACGTCCCATGCACAGCTTCCTGGCTTATGAATGCAAATGTTCCTCCAGTATTTTTTTTATAACCTACTGCATTCATCTTGCCACCAATTTTAACCAAATTTCCTGTGCCTTTTGTAGCTCACACATCCCCAAAACATCAGCGATCCACCTCCGTGTTTCACAGTAGGAATGGTGTACCTTTCATCATAGGCCTTGTTGACTCCTCTCCAAATGAAGCTGTAACGCCTTCGGCGATACAGTATGTACAACGGGCGCAGCTGCTTCTTCTTCTAGCAGCTGCACTCCATTCTAAACCACTCGGCGTGTCACTTCTTGCGCGCCGCTGCTGCGCTCCACGCTGGAATGCGGAAGTGCGCCTCAGCTGCGCTCCAGCGCGGCCTATTTAAATGTCCAGCTCTGACAGTATGGCGTTCCTCTATTTTGGCAGGACGCCTACTGTCATCTGGGGTTCCACACCTTCCCGTACTAACCACCTCAGCCTGGACCAGGACCAAGAGCACCCCATAGCCTTGCCTACCATCCTCTACTGCCTGGACTGGATCTGCCGCACCTCATCCCAGCTCATAACCAGAGTTATGCCTAAAGCATTGTTGCTATTCTGATGTCTGCTGTATTGCACTTCTATGCCATTTGATCTGTGCTAGTATCATAAATATTGCGGAAGCCTTCATGCCTGCTCTGTAACGCTGCTGAGCCATAGATCTCTCCTATGTTACCAAGTATTAATGGAAGCCTCTCATGCCTGCTCAGGTCTACTCAAATGCCATTTCACTGTGCTGATATTACCAAGGATCATTGGAAGCCTTACTTGCCTACTTAGTAGTCTCCAGATGCCAGGCACCCCTGTTAATGCTACCGTATAGGCTCAGTAGCCTCTCATGTCTACCACGTATAGGTTAATTACTTAAGAACTGTATTACTCAGTCAAAACATTACAGCAAGATTCTCTTATTAACTCAACTACTCTCCCTATAAACTCTGTTACCCAGACCTAGGTATTGCTCTGGCCCTTCACCTTAGGTCCTGCAGGGTCTCATCTAGGGTTGCCACCTCATCCCTTTAAAACTGAACACCTATTAATTACACAGGTTCTGAGGCTAATTTAGTGCAAATTAGGGCACTACTTTAGTTTAATTACAGCCTTAATCTTCCACAGAACCTGTGTAATTAATAGGTGTTCAGTTTTAAAGGGATGAGGTGGTAACCCTAGTCTCATCATTTCCCGAGCTCATAGTCCTTAGTTACACCCCTGCCTTACTGGCGCCTATGAAGGAAAATGCGCCAATTACTTATCTGAGGCTGTGATGTCAGAACCCAAACTCTCTGCACTGATAGAGAGTGAAACCTGGGTTTTAAACCTGAGAAGCCTCCACATATACAACCCCAGATTGGCGTATCTTTACAGAAGCGTTTATGGTTGTGGCCAATGAACTCAATTTTGGTCTCATTACTCCAAATAACTTTTGTGCCAGAAGGTTTGAGGCTTGTCTCTGTGCTATTTGGCATATTGTAAGCGGGATACTTTGTGGCCTTTGCATAGTAATGGCTTTCTTCTGGCGACTCGACCATGCAGCCCATCTTTCTTCAGGTGCCTCCTTATTGTGCATCTTGAAACGGCCACACCACATGTTTTCATAGAGTCCTGTATTTAACCTGCCGTTATATGTGGGTTTTTCTTTGCATCCCGAACAAATTTCCTGGCAGTTTTAGCTGAAATTTTAGTTTGTCTACCTGACCGTGGTTTGGTTTCAACAGAACCCTTAATTACCCACTTCTTGATTAGAGTTTGAACACTGCTGATTGGCATTCTGAATTCCTTGGATATCTTTTTTATATCCCTTTCCTGTTTTATACAGTTCAGCTACCTTTTCCAGCAGATCCTTTGACAATTCTTTTGCTTTTCCCACTACACTGAATACAAGATGCAAAGGTCTGTCAGGAGTCCAGAAACTCATTGACCTTTTAAATATATACACACACACACACACACACACACACACATTAATTACAAGTAAACAGATCACAGGTGAGGATTGTTACCTTTAATAGCTATTCAAACCCCTTTGTGTCAACGTCTGTTCAAAATCACCAGGGTATGTAAACTTTTGATCAGGATCATTTGGGTAGTTTCTGTTGTGATTATGATTTAAAAAGAGTAAAGACAGTTGATTGATAATAAATGGCTTCAGCCAAACACTAAACCATGAGTGAAAGAAACGCTATTTGTGTTATTATTCATATTCTCTGAAAAATGGCCAAGAAATCATAAACGTATGAGCACGACTGTAAGTAATTTATTGTTTGTTTAGCAAAAACTCTGCAATTGTCATTCAAAATGTGACAGAACTAAAAGCTGAAAATTGGCCTGGGCAGAAAGGGGTTGAACGTGTATTGAACTGGTTAAAACGAGTTGTAAGCAATAATAATGACCATCATAATATATAAATAATTGTAATAATATAAAATATATTTATTACAGGTACCCACAATGTACACAGTGCTTTGCATGTTGTACATTCACATCAGTCCCTGTGCTCAATTTAAGTTCCATAGTTTAATCATTAGGGTGCTGAGGATGTCTGTGCTGCAAGGCAGAAGTGCTAACCACTCAGCCACTGTGCTGCACAATATTTTACCTCATGACCTAATTGTTAGCATACCATTACTCTTTGCCTCTAAAACAAACTTCTCTAAACTGTGGGTTTTTGTTACAGGTCATTTACTGCGCCTTAAAGTGTTTAGAGAGGATCATGGTTCTTGGATGACCATGTTTTTCAGCACAATACTTTTCCTCTTCATCTTCTCACATATCTACAATCTTTGTCTACTTATGGCTGGAAATATGAGGTAAGCTCCAATTGTAGCTTGTGTTTAATGAAATTATGCTTCATATGGTTTTGTTAGATAACTTCTACACCTTTTCCAGCTACATTTGTCCAATGGTACTAAAAGCAGAACCCAAAAAAATGTAGAAATAGCGGCTCACCACACGTGGGTGGCTGCATTCGATTTTGTTTTTGGGCTTTATTTTCACCTGTTGATCCAGCCAGTAAATCTTTTTTATTTTTCAACTTCCCTTCACAGACCAGATCAAACTGTCCAGAAAAAGTGGGAGGTAGGGAGTGGAGACAATGGATCAGCCTTTATTTATGGATCTCAGAAAAAAAAGCAACTGCTGCCGTAACTGCTTAAAAAGTGTTAGCAAGTGGTTGGCTTTAAAGCGAAGTTCCACCCTAAAAATGAAATTTCTATTAACAGCTTGCCTTTAATGTAAACATTTTTTGTTTTACTCTATCTGGATGTTACAAGGCAGTATTCGTTATCTGCCTAGTTCCTGGTTCTAGGTGGTTTAACTTCTAGTCCTAAGACCCCATTGCCTCCTGGGAAATGATGACACTTATTTCCCAGGAGTCTCTGGACATTATTGTGCCTAAAAATCGCCCAGCATGCACCTCTCCCTGAAAACCAGGAAGAAAAGGGAACTGGGCTTCACATGCCCACACATTTGATGGATACGTACACAACATGAGCTGGAGGATATAAGGCAAGTGTTTGCAATGATTTCTGGAATGATTGGGGAGCTATTCATGTTTTAGGGACTATTCAATGTGACAAATTTTAGCTTGCAAAAAAAAAATTAAGCCTGGAACCCCGCTTTAATTTGTAAGGCTTTATTCACACTTTGTCATTTGGAATCAGTTGACATTGCTGCCATTTCGTCCACAAATCCAAATTTAATGGTGATCTCTGCACCATGAGCAATGTGGGGCCATTATCCCTTAAGGCAGTGTTTTTCAACTCCAGTCCTCAAGGCACACCAACAGGTCAAGTTTTCAGGATTTCCCTCAAAAGAAATGGCTGTGGTGATTACTAAGGCAGTGAAACTGATCAAACCACCTGTGCAAAATAATGGAAAGCCTGTAAACATGACCTGTTGGTGTGCCTTGAGGACTGGAGTTGAAAAACACTGCCTTAGGGTCCTTTCACACGGAGCGGACCGTTTTTCGGTCCGCTCCGTGTGCCCGTCAGCTCAGCGGGGGGGTCTCCGATACAGCTGTCGGCGGACGGGGCGGTCCCCGCACACTGTTCAGGGACCGCCCCGTCTCTCCTCCGCTCTCCCCTATGGGGAGTCGGATGGAAACGGACCGTCTGTCCGTTTGCATCCAATCCGTTTGGCCGGACGGAAGAAAAATAGGACATTCTTCCGTCTGCAAAAACGTATGCGGATCTAGCGGATGTTAGCGGATGCATCATCCGCTAACGGATCCGCTCCCATAGGGAAGCATTACAAGTCCGTTAACGAACTTGTAATGAACGGACAGGCGGAGCGGACGTGAGAAAGGGCCCTTAAGGGCACCCCAAATGCCAATCTTCTGCGATTGTGTGTCAATATTGGCAAATCGCTTATTTTCTCATGAAATCTTATGAAGCAGAGAAGAGATGGAGCATGTAGGGCAACTCTTTCAAATTAATGGGCTGACCCTATGCGACATGCACAATTGCGTGCGAACCGCTCCACAAAATAATGTGACCTTAGCCATCCAAAATAATGTGACCTTAGCCATTAAGTCCATCCAAATCCCTATATTGACAATGTTGCTGTCCAAAGGTACAGTGAGGGAAAAAAGTATTTGATCCCCTTCTGATTTTGTACCTTTGCCCACTGACAAAGAAATGATCAGTCTATAATTTTAATCATGGGTTTATTTTAACAGTGAGAGACAGAATAACAACAAAAATATTCAGAAAGACGCATTTCAAAAAAGTTATAAATTGATTTGCATTTTAATGATTGAAATAAGTATTTGATCCCACTATCAATCAGCAAGATTTCTGTCTCCCAGGTGTCTTCTATACAGGTAACAAGCTGAGATTACTCCTAATCTCAGCTTGTTACCTGTAAAAAAAGACACCCGTCCATTGAAGCAATCAATCAGATTCCAATTTCTCCACCATGTCCAAGACCAAAGAGCTGTCCAGGGATGTCAGGTACAAGATTGTAGACCTACGCAAGGCTGGAATGGGCTACAAGACCATCGCCAAGCAGCTTGGTCAGAGGGTGACAACAGTTGGTGCGATTTTGTTTGTGAATGGAAGAAACACAAAATAACTGTCAATCTCCCTCGGTCTGGGGCTCCATGCAAGATCCCACCTCGTGGAGTTTCAATGACCATGAGGACGTGAGGAATCGGACCAGAACTACACAAAATCGTGTCAATAACTCTAATTTAGCAGCACCCGTAAGGCCGCCCTGCTCAAGAAAGCACATGTACAGGCCCATTTGACTTTGCTAATGAACATCTGATTGATTCAGAGGAGAACTGGGTGAAAGTGTTGTGGTCAGATGAGACCAAATTCGAGATCTTTGGCATCAACTCAACTCGCCGTGTTTGGAGGTGGAGGAATGCTGCCTATGACCCCAAGAACACCATCTCCAAAGGCAAACATTGTCTCAACATTATGCTTTGTTTTGTTTTTCTGCTAAGGGGACAGGACAACTTCACAGCATCAAAGGGACAATGGATGGGGCCATGTACCATATCTTGGGTGAGACCCTCCTTCTCTCAGCCAGGGCATTGCAAATGAGTCATAGATGGATATTCCAGCATGACAACGACCTAAAACACACGGCCAAGGCAACAAAGGAGTGACTCAAGAAGAAGCACATTAAGGTCCTGGAGTGGCCTAGCCAGTCTCCAGACTTTAATCCAACAGAAAAATATGTAGAGGGAGCTGAAGGTTCGAGTTACCAAACGTCGGCCTCAAAACCTTAATGACTTGAAGAGAATCTGCAAAGAGGAGCGAGATAAAAATCCCTCCTCAGTGTGCAAACCTGGTGGCCACCTACAAGAAACGTCTGACCTCTGTGATTGCCATCAAGGGTTTTGCCACCAAGTACATGGTTTGTGAAGGGGTCAAATACTTATTTCACTCATTAAAATGCAAATCGATTTATAACTTTTTTTTTTAAATGTGTTTTTATTTTGTTGTTATTCTGTCTCTCACTGTTAAAATCCTACCATTAAAATTATAGACTGATAATTTCTTTGTCAGTGGGCAAACGTACAAAATCAGCAGAGGATCAAATAATTTCTTTCCTCACTGTATCTTTGCTGCTCCTCCATCTTGAATGCAGATACTTGGCCCTCGTTCACATTGAATGCAGTTTTGAAATTGTGCGACTTCACCTGAAATAATCATCATGTCACTGCAACTTTAAAGATGTCTCTGCGGCTTAACCCCCGGTAGCGGCCGAAAATGGGTTAATACTGCCCGCAATGCGCCTCATACCGCTGTGGTATTGCAGCAGTTTCCCACTGCTTTCATGGGGAAGGAGCGGTAAACACACCGCTCCTCTCACCGCTCCAAAGATGCTACTAGCAGGACTTTTGGACCGGTCCTGCTAGAGCACCGCTCCAGTGTGAAAGCCATTGGGCTTTCACACTGGAGAAACAGCAGCTGCTGTTTAGGGTTGGCTTGCAGGTGCTATTTTTAGCGCAATGGCGCCTGCAAACCGCTTCAGTGTGAAAGGGGCCTAAGTGACTGTATTTTAAACGACATTAGCTGCAGTAATTGTAGCTGCTGACTTTTAATTTTTTTTTCAGTGGAACCAAAAGTAGCGCAGGAACCTTTTTTGTAAGTCGGTGTGACTCAAGTCGCTCATATGAGATTGGTTCCATTGCACATAATGAGGTGCGATTTGTAATGCGACATGTGGTCTTAAAGTCAGAGCGCATGCCGCACCAGTGTCAACCGGGCCTTACTTTTACTCCCAGTGATGACAATAAACAGGACAAATAGAGACAGTGTACCACCTCTCTATATAAAAAAAAAAAAATTGGCCTTTAGTTACATTTTAACCACTTATGGACCCGCTCATGTACATATACTTCCTGTTTTTAAGGATGGATATCTCGGTAACGGCAGCAGCTGTCATTTACAGGACAACTCACTGAAAATGTGGATAACTCCCGCGCCCTCCGCCGCTTACCGGAGTCGTCGGCAGTGGCGAAGGCGATCGGGTCCTCTTTCCTACTCTACAGGGATACAAATGAGGGCAAGATGGCCCCCACCCGTATCCATAGCAGGGCAGAAGCAACGTCACTTCCGCCCTTAAAGCAATATTTTCTTGTTGTCTTTTTTTCAAATGACACATTCTTTTTTTTTTTTTTTACAAGGGATGTTTACATTCCTTGTAATAGGAATAAAGGTGATCCATTTGTTTTTCAGTGTAACAATTAATAAAATAAATAAGAACCCCCCCCATTTTTTTTTAAAGCGCCCCGTCCCGACGAGCTCACGTGCAGAAGCAAACGCATATGTGAGTAGCGCCCGCATATGAAATTCGTGTTGAAACCACACAAGTGAGGTATCACTGTGATCGTTAGAGCGAGAGCAATAATTCTAGCCCTAGACCTCCTCTGTAGGGCAAAAGGGCAAAATATGTAGGGCAAAAGATGCATCCTATAGAATTTTTTAAACATCGCCTTTGGAGATTTTTAAGGGAAAAAGTTTGACGCCAACTCATGAGCGGGTGCAATTTTGAAGCGTGACATGTTGGGTATCATTTTACTCAGCCTAAAATTATCTTTCACAATATATAAGAAAATTAAGCTAACTTTACTATTTTTTTATTTTTTAATAAAAAAAAGTGAATTTTTCCCAAAAAAGTGTGCTTGTTAGACCGCTGCGCAAATGCGGTGTGACAAAAAGTATCGCAATGACCACCATTTTATTCTCTAGGGTGTTAGAAAAAATATATATAATGCTTGGGGGTTTTATGTAATTTTCTAGCAAAAAAAAAAGATTTAATCTTGTAAACGCCAAATCTGAAAAACAGGCAAGGTCCTTAAGTAGTTAAAGGGGTAAGCTTTGATCTGCATATGATGGATAGAGCAATCTGACAATTTTTTTTATTTTTTATTAAATTTGTGCATATTAAATCCGGCATTATCCCTTAGATGACCCAGTCAGTACTAATTAACTGCCCCCTCCCCTTCTCCCCTTAGCTAATATTTCCTGCAGATCTTTTTGTTTATTTCTAGTTCTCTTATCATTAATATTTAACCCCTAGGCGTAGACAGTGGGAAAATATGCTTCCTCTCAGTGGGTGGGCCTTCGCGTTGCGCGGCCGCATATTTGCATACCAATTTGCAGACACAGCTGTGCCAAGAGCCAATCATGGCAGTCACATGATCATAAAACCTGGCCCACTTCCCGACATCTAAAACCTCTGAAAGAGGTCGGGAGACGCCTGAGCAAAGAGATTAAGCTTTATTTAATTTTGTTCAGTAATTTTCTCAATAAAAAAGCACAAAACCTGAAAAAAAAGGAACATTTTTAAAATAAAATGTATATTTAGTTAACATGTATCTACAGTAACACTGTTTTTAAACAAATTAAAACTCATTTAAACTGATTAAAACAGAAAAAAAGTGTATTTTTTTTAGTTTTGTCAATAGATTGCATAAACAATAAAATATTTTTTTTAAGACAATATCACCTGTTTTTTCCTAAAAATGTATGTATTAACAAATTTTCCAATTGTCATTTTCAGTACGCAGGGCTATATTATGCAAACTTCATCCTCCTTATGTCCCACTTTTCGGTGCTCTGCACTGTAAAGCAGCGATAAAAGCCTAATTCATTGAATGCAGGGCTCTGCCAAAGGTTTAAGAGGTTGCTGTGTCAGTTTAATCTGCAGTACAATTGGCATCTAGCCTTTAATAAAATGTTAAGGAACCCCATGGAATATTGTGTCCATCTCCAAAGGTTAATGCTTAACAGTATTATTTTTTAGGTATAGTTGTTTCACGGTAGTGGGCATTTCTTTTAGTACTTGCATTTTTCACTGACGTGGCTCTCAACCTGCCTACAGTTGAAACAGTGGTTGGAAACCCTATGCAATGTTGGACACCCCATGCTTGTATGATGTGACCTGTCAATACCTGGGTAACTTTACTATCAAGTGGTCCACTCCCTGCATAAACCACTGGAGTTCACAGCATTTAGGACCCCGTGTGATTATAACTTGAACAGGAAAGACTCCTAATAAGGTATCTACTGAGAATTTTAGGAGCTTGCACTGAGGAACGTGCAGTAGTACAGTACTTGGAGTTTTTCTTTTGATTTGGTGCTGCACTGCATGCTATGTACTAAACTCACTAGGTGGCAGCATACTACCATTTTAAATGCTTCTATACAGCATTACCTTTAGTATTTCTTGAAAATAATGTTATCAGGCTAACATAACATGTTATTACTGTTTTCCCACCATAATGTGGATCAGGAAGTCATCTATGTAAAAAGCTTATCCGCATTGTGTAATGTTAGATTTACTGCCCACGTTAAACACAGGATGTTGCATATAGTCTGTATTCTGAGGCCATATACAATGAAGACGACTGGGTTTGTTTGAAATTCTGAAATCGGGTCACCTAAGCTGCCTATAGACTTAGGAAGGCAGTTGATTGTGCAGATCAAATTGTCCTAAAGACACATGAATGCCACAGCACTTTATTAACTTAAAGGATCAGTAAAGATTTTTTTTTTTAATAAAAAACACGTTATACTTGCTTCAACTGTGCAGCTCGTTTTGCACAGAGTGTCCCCGAACTGCTTCTTCTGGGGTCCCTCGACAGCTGTCTCTGCTTCTCCAGGCAAGCACTCCACACCTTAATGCGATCACGTGATACAGCCAGCGGCTATTGCCGCTCACTGTATCATTCGACCCCAGCGCGCCACGTCATTGGATGTGATTGACAGCAGCACAAGCCTATGGCCAGTATTTCCAGCAAATAAAAATTCAGAAAAAAACAGCGTAGGGGTTCCCGCCCATCAATACCAAGTCCTTCAGGTATGGTATGGATTTTAAGTGTAACGCCATGCCAAAATAAAAAAAAAGAAATGGTGAGGGGTACTCCCTAAAATCCATAACACTCTTATCTGAGCATGCAGTCCAGCAAGCCAGGAAAAGGGTTGCAGGCAATGAGCGAGTGGCACCCCCCTCTTGAACCATACCAGGCCACATACCCTCTACATACCAGGGGGGGGGTGCTTTGGGGGGCAGGGGAGGCTCCCTGCTTGTTTTCTAAATGAAATACATTACTGTTGTCATTTGGAGAATCCAATATATCCAAATCTCTGAATAACTGAAAATTTGTCAGAAGTTAGATTTAGACCGAAACATATTTCAAATGTCTAATCTTTAATATGTAGCAGCTGGAAAGTAGCAAAGGGGAGGAATACTACAGAACATTCTTCTTTTCTTTTTTTCTTTTTTTAACAGAGGAACCCTTAAATATTTTTCATGTTTTAGCACACTATTTAATTATTAAATCTCTAGCTCAGAGCACATTTGCATGGTCAGTAAGTTGTATATATAATAATACATAAGGGAATAAAAAATGTAGCATACTTGGCATATTTGGCACCAGTGGTAGCTGGTGGTAATTTTTTTTGGGGGGGGGGGGGGGCAAACGGGGTACCCACAGCCACCCTCTTCAGTCAGTTGGGTCCAGAGCACTTACACCATCTTTATGGCGGGCATCGCTTCACCTGGGTGACAGACGGCGGGCATCACGGGAGGCTTCCCCTGCTCTATTCTGCGGGCGTCTCGGCGACTTCCGTCTCCTCCCTCCTCCTCGTTGGCCAATCGGAATGCTTCTCCTTTCAGCCAATCGGAAAATGGGTCCAATTTTTGTGTGTGTGTGTGTATATATATATATATATATATATATATATATACACACAGTGCAGACCAAAAGTTTGGACACACCTTCTCACTCAAAGAGTTTTCTTTATTTTCATGACTATGAAAATTGTAGATTCACACACTGAAGGCATCAAAACTATGAATTAACACATGTGGAATTATATACATAACAAAAAAAGTGTGAAACAACTGAAAATACATGTCATATTATAGGTTCTTCAAAGTAGCCACATTTTGCTTTGATTACTGCTTTGCACACTCTTGGCATTCTCTTGATGAGCTTCAAGAGGTAGTCACCTGAAATGGTCTTCCAACAGTCTTGAAGGAGTTCCCAGAGATACTTAGCACTTGTTGGCCCTTTTGCCTTCACTCTGTGGTCCAGCTCACCCCAAACCATCTCGATTGGGTTCAGGTCCGGTGACTGTGGAGGCCAGGTCATCTTTGGCAGCACCCCATCACTCTCCTTCTTGGTCAAATAGCCCTTACACAGCCTGGAGGTGTGTTTGGGGTCATTGTCCTGTTGAAAAATAAATGATGGTCCAACTAAACGCAAACCGGATGGAATAGCATGCCGCTGCAAGATGCTGTGGTAGCCATGCTGGTTCAGTATGCCTTCAATTTTGAATAAATTCCCAACAGTGTCACCAGCAAAGCACCCTCACACCATCACACCTCCTCCTCCATGCTTCACGGTGGGAACCAGGCATGTAGCGTCCATCCGTTCACCTTTTCTGCGTTGCACAAAGACACGGTGGTTGGAACCAAAGATCTGAAGTTTGGACTCTTCAGACCAAAGCACAGATTTCCACTGGTCTAATGTCCATTCCTTGTGTTCTTTAGCCCAAACAAGTCTCTTCTGCTTGTTGCCTTTCTTTAGCAGTGGTTTCCTAGCAGATATTCTACCATGAAGGCCTGATTCACACAGTCTCCTCTTAACAGTTGTTCTAGAGATGTGTCTGCTGCAAAAGGTGGCTACTTTGAAGAACCTAGAATATGAAATATATTTTCAGTTGTTTCACACTTTTTTGTTATGTATATAATTCCTCATGTGTCAATTCATAGTTTTGATGCCTCCAGTGTGACTCTACAATTTTCATAGTCCTGAAAATAAAGAAAACTCTTTGAATAAGAAGGTGTGTCCAAACTTTTGGTCTGTACTGTATACTTAATTTAATTCGCTACTTTCACGCAACAGGGCTGGGCTCGGTTCACAGTGCTCTGTGCTCTTTTTTGAAGCCTATTATAACCTTCTGGCTCTAATCACGTGCTTCAAAAAAAACACCCCCCCCCCACCCCCTCCATTGAAATTCATGCATGGACTCCCAAAACAGCCCCCTGCTCCATAAGAAAAACATTCAGTAATAATCATGAAATAGAACAAATAATAATGACCAGAAAAAAAAAAAACACCAACGGTGCAAATTGTAGTGCTTCTTACACTAGTGGTCAGTGGAAAAATGCCTTCCTATATTGACTATTAGTGCAGTTGTCCCATACATTAGCGGGCAATTGAAGAATGACCCCTAACTGTATATTAATGGTCAGTGGGAGGACACTCTTACATTGTTGACCAGTAGAAAAACTGCCCTCCTTACAGACAGTTAAAAAGATAATTATTACTGGTCAGAAACTGTTCATTGCTCAAGGAGCCTCTTGCATGTTTTTTATCACACAGTAACATTTACTGGTGCTTACTGTTTTTGTATTGAGATTCCTGTTTTGCATAATTTCTGCATTAGTACTATCTGCTCATTTTTGTAGTGGCTTACACATAATAAATATTTTTTGTAATCTTTTCAATAGTCGCGAGTGTTGTCCATCGATACAATTTAGTAGCCTCTTTTCGTCTCTGGGACACCTCTCTCTTGAGGTCTCCCATTTGACAAACCCCAGATTTTTAGGGTTCCACAGAACCCTGATTGAGAAACCCAGCTACAGAGTGTCACTTGAGTGACAGCTCTGAGTTGGCTGGGGTTCCTGAAATCACATCCAAGATCGCTGCACCCTGCATCAGTCTCTCAGTCTCAGTGTGTCGCATTGTACCTTGTGGCAGAGCCTGACATGTAGAGGGAGGCCTCTCGTACATCCCCAGCTCTGAGAACACTAATGTTACGTCAGTGGCCGTGAAAGCCCGGTGAGGTATGAGTGCCTGTAAAGTGTTCCATCAGCCGCAGCAGGTGAGTCACCAGGAGCAGGTCAGATCACCAGAACAGCCGATGGCGGCAGACAGCAGGCGGCAGATGCTTGATGGGCAGCTAGCAGGTGGCTGGTGCGGCAGGATTGGTAACACTCAACAGGTAAAGAAAACAAGCAGGATCCAGGTAGGATGCAGAGTAGAGCTGGAGAATAACTGGATGCAAGTTCAGACAAAGCCAGGTCAGCAACAGACAAATACAGGCATACATGTCAGGCAGAGTATCGTAGGGGTCGGCAATGTTGATTTAGGCAGAGGAACAGGAGACAGAGCAAATCTAGAGACAAGCCAAGGTCGGGACCGGAAGCATTCAAGCAAGGTCAAGGCAAGCCAGGTCAATAAGACAGGAACGGACGCAGGAACACAGGTAATAGCTGGAGGTCAGACAGCACTGCTACAGTTTAAATAGTGTAATTGGCGACAACATTACCGGTGGGTGAGCGCGATTATACACAGGCAAACGGGCACCCATACATCTGCACCTGTGGACATCTAGAAGCTTCAGTTGTGCTAGTGCCTTCCTGACACAGTGATTTTGTATATCTACACAAGGGAGACTTTTACAGGTAAATAACATGCATAAAATAAATCAAATTCATCTTATGGGAAAATTGTTGCTGAAATGAATGTTCTAACAGGGTTTCTTTAATATTTGCCTTCTTCTTTGTAAACCTTGTCAAATAATTCTTCCTTGTATGCCTGTTCACCTGTTTTATTTTATTTTAATTTTTTCTAATATTTTTGCCACCTGTTAAATGTATATGGAGCATTTTAGCAATATAATAATAATCTGTTTTTTAATAAAAATGTAAAATATTAATCTTGATGTAATAATCTTATCTTTATATGTTATTTCATTTCATTTGTTGGATTTGTATTTAAATATGTACATAGTGACAGCCTGGGTGGCTGTTGTCTTATCTCAGCAGTGTTTAAAGTACATGTGTGTGTTTTTTTTTTAATACAATATACGTTTTTATTGAAAACGGAGAGATTAAACAGTAAACAGAGGTTTGATCGTGAGGTTAGTACACATTACGGATGACAAAATAAGTAACAATGAGGCGCAGAAATTCAGAATCGCATTATGGCTACTGTACTTATAAGCAAACCAGTTAAAAACAAAGGAAACACACCATGTAATGTAGTCAATACTCAATATGGGTCCAAGGAAAAAGGGAGCATTCAGCTACCCAAGTATCAAAACCAGTATATCTTAACCACTTAACCCCCGGACCATATTGCTGTCCAATGACCAGAGCACTTTTTGTGATTCGGCACTGCGTCGCTTTAACTGACAATTGCGCGGTCGTGCGACGTGGCTCCTAAACAAAATTGGCGTCCTTTTTTTCCCACAAATGGAGCTTTCTTTTGGTGGTATTTGATCATCTCTGCGGTTTTTATTTTTTGCGCTATAAACAAAAATAGAGCGACCATTTTGAAAAAAATTCAATATTTTTTACTTTTTGCAATAATATCCCCTAAAAATATATAAAAAACATTTTTTTCCTCAGTTTATTCTTCTACAAATTTTTCATTAAAAAAAACGCAATAAGCGTTTGATTGGTTTGTGCAAAAGTTATAGCGTTTACAAATTAGGGGGTTGTTTTATGGCATTTTTATTAATATTTTTTTTTTACTAGTAATGGCGGCGATCAGAATTTTTTTTCAGTACTGCGACATTATGACGAGCACTTCGGACACTTTTGACACATTTTTGGGGCCATTGGCATTTTTATAGCGATCGATGCTATAAAAATGCATTGTATTACTATAAAAATGCCATTGGCAGTGAAGGGGTTAACACTAGGGGGCAGGGAAGGGGTTAAGTGTGTTCCTGGGTGTGTTCTAACTGTATGGGGGGGTGACCTCACTAGGGGAAATCACTGATCTTCTGTTCATACATTGTATGAACAGAAGATCAGCGTTTTTATCCGCTGACAGGAACGAGAGCTATGTGTTTACACACATAGCTCCCGTTCCCCGCTCTGTAATGAGCAATCAAAATAGCAGGGTGTTCAAATACTTATTTTCCGCACTGTATATATATATGCTATCATAGTTTTTTGGACGCTATATTTTTCACACAGACTAATTCATATATATTTGTTTTGCTCTTCTTCTTCTTTTTTTTTTTTTTTTTACAAAAATGTGTCAGAATAAATGTTGGCCTACATTTATGAAGATTTTTTTTATTTTTTTATTGGATATGTTTTATAATAGAAATTAAAAAAAAAATCCTATTTTATTTTAGATTTTTTTTATTTTATTTTTCATTTAGATACTAAAAAATAATCAAAAAGCACCAAAAGAAAGTTCTATTTGTGTGAAAAAAATTATGAATTTGCGTAAGTAGCACAGTGCCAAATAGCAAAATATGGCCTCAAGTGGTTAATGTATTGGCTAATTTAACCCGCCTGAACTGGCTAATTTATAAATCTCTGTATTTCATACAACATTATAAAACAGTAAAAATATGGAAGAAGTATGTTCTTTTAAGTATGTATTCCTTGAAAACACACTACGCTTCCCCTTTAATTCTCATAATAGAACCACTGCTTTAGAATGATACTCTTGGTAATGTCTGAAGATGGATGTTAAGTTATTCCTAGGAGCTATCTTCTGGCTGCAGCAAACAGGTGATTGGCAAGTTTTTCTCTGCTGTTTAGCAGTCAGGACTCTAATCGGCAATCTCCGAAGGAAAGATTAGCTTTAGCCCAGAGCAATCTTTGAAACAATTGAGTCAGAAGATGTGCCAGAAATGTATGCTGGAAAACCTTTTAAATTCCATAGGGTTCTATTTACTGAATTCTGTGCACAAATACATTCAGTTGAGGTCACTGTAAGGGAAGCAGCCGCTAATCCACCAAGAACAGAATTAATTAGTATAAGAACAAAGATAATTTGACTGTTATATATGCTTACAGCTTTTTCATTTAACTCTAATTTTGCAAACAAACATGTTGTGAAGAAGATAAATTAGGGTAGACATTATAGCGGGTTCTAATGTAGCAGGTTAGCATGTGGAAGCATTCGTTGTAAAAGGCTCAAGTGCCATTCAGTTTCAAAATATAAATGGCAACAATGTTTTTCCACAACTTAAAGGAGTTGTAAAGGCAAACGTTTTTTTTTTTATCCTAACCACTTAAGAACCAGATGATTTTCCCCCTTAATGACTAGGCCATGTGTTAACTGACAATTGCGCGGTCATGCAACGTTGTACCCAAACAATCGACCTTTTTTTTCACCCAAATAGAGCTTTCTTTTGGTGGTATTTGATCACCTCTGCGGTTTTTATTTTTTACGCTATAAAACAAAAAAGACAAACAATTTTTTTTTTAACTCTCTGCTATAAAACATATAAAAATAAATAAAAATGTATTCATCAGTTTAGGCCGATGTATATTTGTTCTACATATTTTTGGTTAAAAAAAATCGCAATAGGCGTATATTGAATGGTTTGCACGAAAGTTATCGCCTCTACAAACTATGGCACAGGTTTAGGGACTTTTATTATTTATTTTGTATTGTTTTTACTGCTAATGGCAGTGATCTATGATTTTTTTAGCAGGACTGCAACATTGTGGCGGAAAATACAAAACAGATTATAGCGCACAGATGCAAAAATGACATTTATCCTGCAAGGCTAGTTAAAAACACCTGAACATATTCAAAAATACGGGGGGTTTGGTCACACTATATGGTCATATAGTGCTAAGCCCACTTACTGCGACAAAGTACCCGAATTAGTGGGTCCTACCCTAGTAATAGAATGAAAGAACCTGTGTCTCCACCATGGGAGATAAACTCCTCTATGTGGGAGAACTGAAGGGATTCTTCCTATACACTGGTAGCCACTAATGTGAGGCAATGAAGAGGGGAGGGGTGCTGCCTCTGTGTACAGCGATTGTGGGTCACCGGTGGACATGGAGTCCACCAGACACGTGGGCGAGCTCTCTCAAAGTGCAGAGGATGTATGCACCCGCTAGATCACATGCACGGACCGTCGTACAATGACGGCGATTCATGCTATCCCGACACCTTCCCTCAGTACAACTGCGGTGGGTGGTCGGGAAGTAGTTAATGCATTAAAGGGGAGTTCCACCCACAATTTCACTTTTTAAATATAAATACCCCTGTAATACACAAGCTTAACCACTTGACCACTGGGCACTTAAACCCCCTTCCTAACCAGACCAATTTTCAGCTTTCAGTGCTCTCACAATTTGAATGACAATTACTCAGTCATACAACATTGTACCCATTTGAAATTTTTGTCCTTTTTTTCACACAAATAGAGCTTTCTTTTGGTGGTATTTGATCACCTCTGGGTTTTTTATTTTTTGCGCTATAAAAGAAAAACGACTGAAGATTCTGTAAAAAAAAAAAAAAAACTTGTTTCTGTCATATTAGCAGGTTATTTCTCACACACAGCATATGCATACCACAAATTACACCCCAAAACACATTCTGCTATTTCTCCCGAGTATGGCGATACCCCATGTGTGAGACTTTTACACAGCGTGGCCACATACAGAGGCCCAACATGAAGGGAACGCCATCAGGCGTTCTGGAACACCCAGACCAATTCTGACATTCCTCTCCTACATGGAAAAATCATCATTTATTTGCTAGAAAATTACATAGAACCCCAAAACATTATATATGCTTTTTTAGCAAAGACCCTAGAGAATACAATTACAACTTTTTATCTCGCACGGTATTTTCGCAGAAATTTATTGAACGCGTGTTTTTAAAAAAAAAAGTTTTGTGCTTAAAACAAAACAAAACAGTAAAGTTAGCCCAATTTTTTTTCATAATGTGAAAGATGAAGTTACGCCGAGTAAATAGATACCCAACATGTCACACTTCAAAATTGCGCACAATCGTGGAATGGCGCCAAACTTCGCTACTTTAAAATCCCCATAGGCGGTATTGCAGAGTATTGGGGTATTGCAAAGTATCATGCAGGGTATTTGGGTATTGCCGAGTATTGGGGTATTGCCGAGTATTGGGGTATTGCCGAGTATTGGGGTATTGCCGAGTATTGGGGTATTGCCGAGTACTGGGGTATTGCCGAGTACTGGGGTATTGCTGAGTACTGGGGTATTGTTGAGTACTGGGGTATTGTTGAGTACTGGGGTATTGCTGAGTACTGGGGTATTGCTGAGTATTGGGGTATTGTTGAGTATTGGGGTATTGTTGAGTATTGGGGTATTGTTGAGTATTGGGGTATTGTTGAGTACTGGAGTATTGCCGAGTATTGGGGTATTGCCGAGTATTGGGGTATTGTTGGGTATTGTTGGGTACTGGGGGATTGTTGGGTACTGGGGGATTGTTGGGTACTGGGGGATTGCTGGGTACTGGGGGATTGCTGGGTACTGGGGGATTGCAGAGCTGGGATGGATTGAGGGATCTGTGACTGCATTTGTCACAGATCCAGCCACAGCTCAGCTGCTGACACCCCGCTCCCCCCCTCTCCTCGTACACTGTACCGAACGGTACAGAGAGGAGAGGGAGGAGAGGATGGAACCGGCGTCATCAAATGACGCCGGTTTGTTTACAAGTGATAGCGCCGTCATTCGACGGCGCGATCACGTGGTAAACGGCCGCTATCAGTGGCAATTTACCGTGATCCGTGATGCGCCGGGTCTTCTAGACCCGGCAAGCACGGCCACTTTCGCGAGCGCGTCCCAGGGGACGCGCAATCGCGGAAGTGAAGGACGACGTCCCAGGGACGTTGTATCAAGATAACCCCACCGCGCCGTAGCAGTAAAATGCTTATGGCGTGGTGGGAAAGAGGTTAATGTATTCTAGTAAAGTTAGACTGTAGACTAAGGTCTGTTTTGTTAGGTTGTTACAGCATTTAGATCTAGATCTTTATAATCTAGAAATAGACCGTGGCCATCTTAAGTGTGGGCATCATGAAGCCAGACTGTATGACTTCCTGGATTTCAGCTTTGCATATCTCGCACATGCTCAGTGCTGCACAAGCAATGTAATAGGTTTCAGTCAGGTTTGCAAGGACTACTGGGAAACATGATGCCTATCCCAGAAACCCTTGCGAATAGCCATGTGACTTAATAGCCTAGACTAATAAGGAGGAGGAAGTAATGAAGGACTACAAAATTAAGGTATTTACAAGCAACAAAATAAATAAAAATTGTCCATTCTGAACACTATGGGCCAGATTCAGGTAGAGTTAGGCTGGAGTATCTGTGATACTCCAGCCTAACTGTCGCTTTAAGCCGGCGTTTTTGTTTTCTGTAACCAGAAAACAAGAAACGCCGGGTTGGAGTTCCGATGCGAGCAGCGTAATTGAATTACGCCATCGCATCGTTACTTCAACTTAAAAATGGCGCCGGGGGCGTTCCCGCTGATTAACGCTGGAAAAATATGTTAATCAGCGGGAGTCGGAAATTCACGATCTTTTTCGGGCGCGACGCAGTGACTTTACGACGTTTCCAGAAGCGATACGCGACGTAAAGATAAAGAAGCCCCCTAGTGGAGTATCCTATGTTAAGTATAGGCGTCGTCATCGCGTCGGAAAAAATAATAATCGTGTCGCTTGCGTAAAACGTTCATGAATGGGGATGTGACGTCATTGACGTTCACTGACAGAATTTGGAGCATGCGCACTGGGATGCATTGACACTCGACGCATGCGCAGTACGTTCGCCGCGGGATCGCGCATTGTTTAAATAATACACGCCCCGTACCCGCCCAATTTGAATTCCGCCGGCTCATTTGCGATGCGCTGCCGCAACTTTAGGAGCAAGTGCTTCATGAATAACAGCACTTGCTCCTAAAATTTTGGCAGAGTAACGTAAATGAGAAGCGTTACTCCAGAGCAAAGATGCTCTCATCTACCTGAATCTGGCCCTATGAGATTAGGGAATGCAGCACAGACAAACATAAAAAAATGGGTGGAACTCCACTTTAAGATAAAAAACTTTTGTGTGTAGTAACCGCCCCATCTCTCTCCAGCGATGTCTACGAATTTCTAAGCCGTCTGGGACACTCCTCCTGATTGGCTGTGACACAGCAGCGGCACCATTGGCTCCTGCGGCTGTCAATCAAAGTCAGTCAGCCAATCGGGAGGGGGATCAGGTCCGAGCTCCCTCTCTAAATAGATGCTCGGAGCTCTGACTCGGCTTAGGTGCCACCATAAAAATCTGTGGGCTGTGGGGGCACTCGCCAGGAGGGAGGGGCCAGGAGCAGCAAAGAGAGACCTGGCAAGAGGAGGATCTGAGCTGCTCTGTGCCAAACCAATTGCAGAGAGGTGGTAAGTATAACATGTTTGTTGTTTAATTTTTAATTTTATTTTTTAAACAAGACTTTAAAGTGATTGTTATGTTTTTTTTAAACTAACAAACACATTATACTTACCTGCTCTGTGCAATGGTTTTGCACAGAGCCACCCTGATCCTCCTCTTTTCAGATCCTCTATCAGTGCTCCTGGCTCCTCCTCTTCCAATGGTACCACATGTGAGGGCTCACAGATGCCAAAGCTTGGCCTGGCCCATCTCCTGCTCCCGCATCACTGGATTTGATTCTAGTGAGTCTAGTGAGGAGAGAGAGAGCAGAGCCAGATAGATATCGGCTCAGAGAAGTATTTAAGGGGGCTGGGGGAGATTGAAAATAGATGTTGTTTACCATAATGCAGCTGTGGAGTACATGTCCAACAACAGCTGTGAAATTATTAGAAAGTGACGTCACCCATAGAGTTACTATGGGGCTTCCGTTGACGGACATGTCCTCTTCACCTGCCTCCACAGCAAAGATGAGGCTAACGGCTCAGCGTGGTATTAGAGCTTCCACTGCTGGAGATCGGGTCAAATCGTCTGTAGAAAAGGTATGTATACTCCTTTTTTCTTTTCATGGCTAGAGAGATTAGTGTTAGAATGTTGGTGGCTATAGATGCAGGAATTTTATTTCTCGCATGGACTTCCACTTTAATGACTTGGAGAGGATCTGCAAAGAGGAGTGAGACAAAATCCCTCCTGAGATGTGTGCAAACCTGGTGGCCAACTACAAAAAAAGTCTGACCTCTGTGATAGCCAACAAGGGTTTTGCCACCAAGTATTAAGTTATGTTTTGCGAAGGGGTCAAATTACTTATTTCACTCATTAAAATGCAAATCAATTTATAACTTTTTTGAAATGTGTTTTTCTGGATTTTTTTGTTTTTATACTGTCCTCACTGTTAAAATAAACCCATGATTAAAATTATAGACTGATTATTTCTTTGTCAGTGGGCAAGCGTACAAAATCAAATACTTTTTTCCCTCATTGTATGTACGTTTTTACAACTACTTTCTTTTTGCATTGAAGTACACCTGCTTGTGTCTATGGAAAAAACTCCCATGCAACCAAAGAAATCATTTTTCTATGAACGGAAACAAATTTCCGGCTTTACTTAACAGGTGCAAATAATGTCTGTACTGCAGAGATTTCACTTTTGCCTGTGTTAAATAACTGTAAGGCAGCTGCTCCACAGGAGAGGTTTGGAGATTTAGTCTAAAATCTCTCACCGTTTTTGCAGTTTATTCATTTTACCAAGAGCCGCCACACTCCCTTGATCATAGAATTTTAACCATGTAGCTGAAAGAATCAGCCATTTACCTCATCTTCGTCTTATGCTGCGTACACACGACTGTTTTTCGGGTTGTAAAAAATTACTGGCCAGATTCACAGAGCCATTACGCCGGCGTTACAGGAGATGCGCGGCGTAAGTCTAAATTTGCGCATGCGTATCGATGCGCCGCATCCCCAAAACGATATACGCATGAAATCTACTTTTTTTGGACCGGCGTAATTTCAATAGACCGGCGTATTCGTCCGCGCAAAACTGCGCTAGACACACCATTGATTTGCTATTCAAATATGCAAATGAGGGAGTTACGGGATCCACAAAAGTAAGTTGGTGCAGTGCAGGCTACGCGCTGTGCGCAACAGCTGCATGTCCTGTCTAAAATTAGACCATATAAAAGGTGGAATAAAATTAGACAATCCGTCTACATGTCAGCTAAAGCAACACTGTTAGTGAGGAGCTGAGCAGTCACACTTGCTGGACAACAATCTGTATGCCAACATGCCAGGGGCATCCTTGCTCATAGCTATACTAATGACTTTAGAGGAGCAAAGAAGGAGGGCATGGAGGAGGGCACGGGAGAGGATATACCACACACGCATAGACCTCTTTGGCATGAGTAATTCTGAGGTGTATCGCATCTTCAGATTTACCCCTCATGCCATCCTGGAATTAACCACAACCTTGCAGGAGGACATCACCAGCCAAATACACCACTCACATGCAGTGCAGCCACTGGTCAAGGTCCTGGCAACACTCCATTTCCTTGCCAGTGGCTCTTTTCAAAGAACAAGTGGAGTGGTGGCTGGGATGTCACAATCCTCCATGAGCAGATGTGTGCACCAGGTTGTCCCTGCAATCCTCAGACGCATGGCCAACCAAATCATCAAACCAACCACTGAGGACCTGCGGCTGAAGGCAATGACAGATTTCTACAGAATTGCCAGATTCCCATGCACCATGGGGGCCATTGATTACACACATGTGGCACTCCAGCCCCCCCATGAGACAGAGCACATGTACCGCAATCTGAAGCATTGGCATTCCATCAACGTACAGGTGATAGTCGATGCCCAAGGCCTCATATGGCACGTCCGTGCCAAACACCCCAGATCTAGCCATGACAGCTACATGTACAATCAGAGCCCCATCCCAATGGAATTCGAACAGAACGTGTGTGGGGACACCTGGTTGGTGAGTGACATGGGTGGCAGGCATGACTGCCCCCCCCCCATGATGCACACATCACAAGGGGCACATGCATGACTAACATCCTCCTGTCTTTTCCCTTACAGGTGACTCTGCATATGCACTGGGACCCTATCTCATGACTCCTATCCGGAACCCCCAAACCCCAAGAGAGGAAAGATACAATGAAGCCCACGCCCAAACACGTGCAGTGGTGGAGTGCACCTTTGGCCTCCTGAAGTCACGTTTCCGATGGCTGGATAAGTCTGGGGGGACCCTGTTGTATTCCCCAAACTTTGTGTGCCAGATCATCAGTGCATGTTGCCTGCTGCACAACTTTGCAGTAAGAAAGGGCCTGCAGATTGACATACGTGATGACCTGACCCCTGAACCAGACAATCCCCCCCTAACCGAGGATACCCCATCTTCTGAGGGAAGAGCAGCCAGAAGACAGCTCACATTAGGCATCTTTGCACGTTAAACCCATACATTAATCATGGCACAATGAGAATGCATGCATGCACACCACTGTGGTCCCTAGCACAGACACATCACAGCCTCATCAAATTGGATTAGCACAAGCCCACCATGCAGGACTTGTGAGCAGCAACGCCACGCCACGGCTCCAATTATGTCACTGTACATTCATACACTATTCACACGGACCTGGGGATCACTTCTCCCTGGTCCTGGGGAACCCTACTCCACCACAAATGAGGGTGACACCCCTTTTCCGGCAGGAATGTCACCCCCACATTCCGAAATCATTCACAACACAAAAAAAAAATTGTCCAGCAAAAAAATAAAAATTTCCAGCAAAAAAATAAAAAGTCCAGAAAAAGATCAAAACAAGGGGGAAACCAAATTAATGCCGCTGGCGTGACCCACGCCTGGGGCGCCCACGGTCTCTGCCCACCTGGCGGCCTGCCCTCCAAGGCTACGGCAATGCTGGTCAGGCCAGCACTTAGTGTTGCCGTATTGTCCTGGATAGCCTTGGTGAGGGCCCTCACATCCTGCCCAACGTCTGCTGTAGCAGTCTGCAGTTCGTTTAGGGAGTTTGTAAGAGCCAGGGAGTGGCAGTCCAGGTCCCCAAGCGTATCCTTTATGGAGGACAGGCTCTCCTCCATCCGCACCAAAGTCTGGCTGACCTGTCCCAGATGGTGGGTCTGAAGGGCCTGGTTCCTTCTGAGATTGGCGGGCAGAACCTCGGCCACCCCCCTGGTCTTCTGGGATGACTTCCTGCCTCCAGCTGATGCTTGTGGCCGGGGAGAAGGGGAGGTCCTTGGGAGGGGAGCCCTGTTGGGGGAGGAGTGGGAGGGGCTACCCCTTATGGAGGGCTGGCTGCTGCCAGCAAGAAGGGAAGACTCCTCCAAAAACAACAATCCACTGGCTGACATGACCTCCTCCTCCTCCTCCAACTCCTCCGAGGACTCCGGCCTTGTCTGGGGGTCCTCATCAGGCTGGTGTCCCGGGGATGGTGCAGTCAGGCCAGATGGCCCAGCACCCTCCTGCACATCTGTGGATGATACAAAACATTCACAGGTTGGAGGATCCACAGACTTGCCACATATTCACTCCCCCCCCCCACACATGCTACACACCAGATAGGAAAAAAAACCTTACCTGTCATCACGGGCTCCTGACTAGAGTCATAGCCAGGCAGGCCCTCCACTTGTTGCCTATTAAAGGTCTGGGCCACCGCACGCTCCTCCACTGTCAGCCTAACAGGGCATGGTGGGCCCCCTCCAGTGCCCCTGGCATGGGCTGCCATTTTGGCCAGCTTCTTTCGGACCAGACGCCGGAGATCATGGATCTTCTTTACAATCCCCTCGCGTGTCCGGGTCTCCCCCCCCCTCCAATGAATTTACCTGGTCGGTAATGTTCTGCAAAATCTCCTACTTCCTGGCCGGGGTGGTGTTGGCACTCTCCGGGCCATGAAGGAAACAGCCATATTGGGTAAGAGCCCGGGCAATAATTTGTTTCTCCCCCCAAAGAAAAATTGCTCTTGCGCTTCCTCTCAGTCATACTCATACAACAACTCTCTCCCAAACAATCACCAAAAAACACACACAAAAACAAGCAGGAAAAATCAAGCAACAAAACAAACAAACAAAATCTATCAACCAAAAAGTCTCACAACCAGTCGCCAAAAAACACTATCAAATATATTCTACAAAACACTAGATCAAACAGTCAACAAATATCACAAAGACAAGTCACAAAGCAACAAACGCAAACACACAACAGAACAAAAGCACCTTGCTGTAGGAAGGGATACAAAGGGATGTACTTTTGCAAAGGAAGGGCGTTTGTGTCTGTCTATTTAAGCTCTCTGCGTAGTTCACTAAGTTGCCCGGGTCCAATTCCAATTTCACTGATTGCGCCGTTCCCGAGTTGTGAGCATGCGCACAGAGGTGCTGACCATAGTCTGCTTCATGTGCGCATGCGCGATCCGGCCGGCCCTTCATTTGCATGGGGTCACGGCTCATTTCAATGAAACATGCCCACGTCCTTGCCAATTTGAATTACTCTGCCTTACGCCTCGGAATTTACATTACACCGGCGCAAATTTCTGCGAAAATACTATGAGGATACGGTGATTGCGCCGGTCTAACATAAAGGAGGTGCGCTACGCCGGTCAAAATATGCGCCAATGTACGTGAATCTGGCCCTACGTTTTTAAGGGTCTAGAAAAAACTGTGTTTTTTTCAAACTGATCATTAAAACAGCCTTGCCTACACACGATTGTGAAAAAATAAATGCTCTAGCAAAGCGCGGTGATGTACATTCGGATGGCGCAACCCTTTAGGCTGCTTTAGCTGATTTTGTGTTAGTAAAAGACGATTCACGCTTTTCAGTCTGTTAGGCCGTGTACACACGACCGAGGTTCTCGCTGAAAACCAGCGAGAACCTCGCTGGAATGTGCATTCCAGCGAGGACCTCGGCCGTGTGTATGGTCTCGGCGAGCTTCCCGTCGGGAAGCCCGTCGAGCAGAAATAGAGAGCACGCTCTCTATTTCCTCAACGGCCCGCCTGGATGAATGGCTGGTTGCCATTCCCGATGGGCGGGTCGCCGATTTCGACGGCCGGCAGAGAGCCTCGACGAGCGGAACGATGTGTTCTGCCCGTCGAGGATCTCTGCCGTGTGTACGCGGCCTTACAGCGTGATGAGTATGCTTACTCCATTACGAACGGTAGTTTTACCAGAACGAGCGCTCCCGTCTCATAACTTGCTTCTGAGCATGCACGTTTTTTTTTGCGTCGTTAAAGCCCACACACGATCATTTTTTACAACCTTAAAAACGAGAACGTTAAAAACGTTGTTAAAAAATAGAGCATGTTCAAAATAATTAATGGCCATTTTTTAGATCATGAAGCCCACACATGATCGTTTTTAATGACATAAAAAAAAAAAAAAAAAAAGTTTTAGAACCCGAAAAACGGTCGTGTGTATGCAGCATTACACTTGAAAATAGATTAATTACTCATTATTTTAACCACTTGCCTATTGGGCACTTTCACCCTCTTCTTGCCTAGACCAATTTTCAGCTTTCAGCGCTGTCACACTTTGAATGACAGTTGCGTAGTCACTTTTTAGCATTTTTTCACACAAACGGAGCTTTCTTTTGGTGGTATTTAATTACAACTGGGCTTTTGCTTTTCACTAAACAAATGAAAAAAAGACCTACAATTTGGAATAAAAATAGTTTTTATTGCTTCGGTTATAAGATTTTGCAAATTAGTAATTTTTCTCCTTTACTAATGTGCGTTGATGAGACTGCACTGATGGGCACTGATAGGCTGCACTGATGGGCATGGGTGAGATGGCACTGATGGGCATTGATTGGGCACTGATAGGCAGTACTGATAGGTGTCACTGATGGTCGCTAATAGGTAGCACCAAAGGGCACTGATAGGTGGAACTTATGGGCACTGATGGCCTTAATAGGCTGCACTGATGAGGAGGCACTGATGGGCAGTACTGATTGGCAGGACTGATGGGCACTGATAGGCGCTGTTGGGGCTAAAATGATGATCAGGACACTGATGATCAGTGCCCTAAATATCAGTATAGCTGTCACTTGTCACTTGCCGGTTACCAGCTCTCCATGTGCTCTCACAGCATGAGGAGAGAAAAAAGGAATGCCAATAACCAGCAAGTTTGTTTACATTATAATCAACTGTGATTGGACACAGATGATCACGTGGTAAAGGGCCGATGTGATTGACTCATTCCCCTTTCTGTGACCAGCAGTCCGGAGGCCACAGCGATTACAGGGTGTGCCGCAGCGGGACTGCAAGGGGCGTGGTTCTGTGTGGAAAAGATACCCTCCCAGGACTGGACAACCGCACTGTAGCCATCATTTGTCTATAGCGTGGTCAAGAAGTGGTTAAAGTGACACTAAAATTTGGTTTAAAAAATTAAAAATCTATTCAAATGTATATTCTTAATTTAAAAAAAGCACGTTCTATTGCTCTCAGCCTCCTCAAATTTTCCAAGTTCCTTCTTTTTTTTCCTGCTATGATCTGACTTCCTGATAGAGGGCGTTTGTTTGTGGTCCCACTGTGTATAGTCACTGTCTCATGCTCACTCCTGAGAAGGAGATGGGATGTGTAGTGTGCATGAAGCAGCACGCGTTACCGCAACTGTCATGCACTGCTCATAAAAACAAATAGAAGCGAGGAGAAAAGGGAGAGGTTTGGAAGCTGTTACAAGGAGGAAGAAAAACACAGTGAGAAATAATTAAATAAAAATGAGATAATAGGGACAATACATGGGGAATAAGAATATGGCTTAGTGTCATTTCAGGCACAAGCCTTGGAGATACCTCACGTGAGACTAATGTCTTAAAGTGGTTTTAAAGGCTCAAGTTTTTTTTACCCTCATGCAGTAGAAAAAAACTTCTGTGTGTAGTGGCTTCCCTACCCCCCTACCCCCTACTCCCCTAATAATTACCTGAGCTCCCTCTCGATTCAGCCATGTGCATAAGAGCTGAGCTTGTCCCGGGTCTCTCATTCCTCTCTGGCTGAGACAGCAGCAGGAGTCATTGGCTCATGTTACTGTCAATCACAGCCAGTGAACCAATGAGGAGAGAGCGTCTTATAGACACACAGAGCAGGGTTCGGGAGCAAGCATGCATCAGTGCCCCCAGAGCAAGCAACTTGCTATTGGGGGCACTGATTGAAGAGGAGGAACAAGGGTTAGAACCTCAGTCATATTTTTTTGCTTTTTGTTTGTTGTTGACATTCTACTTCCTGTTCTAGTGATTGCACAGGAAGTCAGGGAAATGTTCTCCAATAGGGGATGCTAAAGCAAAATAAAAATAAGAAAGGTGTTTTAATTTTTTCTTAGTCTTTCCAAAATAAAAAGTTTTAATTAGAGTTACATTTAGATCCTTCCTAGTAGGAGTCTTTTTATATATATATATATACGGTTGACCATGTCAAACAATACATTTCTTTTCTTCAGTGTCTATACAAATTGTATACCTGGAGTATCTCTTGGAATTTGATAAATTGTGCTTATTGATTTGTTTTGATTCATTTAAATCTAATTCATTTTACTGGATTGGTTCTACACAATTATATACAAAACATGCATTACGCTTCCTCCAAAGTATAATTATATAAACTTGTATATTATTCATTTAGTACAGTCAACTGGTTTACATACTTAGGTTAACTTACTCGGTAACACAATTAAGACAGAGGGATAGACATTGCATAGGAAATCTCTTCTGACTAATTACATAATGTATAGCTATCAAATATCATTATTTTTCACTGCATATTATGTCTAAAAATAGCAAGTACATTTCCTCTTCAGAGCAATATCAAGATGTAACATCAATCAGTCTGCAGTACTATTCCTGTATGTCAGCTAACATACAACAGATTAATGCTTAGCGGTTGATGAGTGCTCCCTGGTGAGATCTTGCCCATCTCTCCTCAAAAATGTATAATATTCCTGGACTTTTTGATAAGCATTGGCAGTTAATAATTTACTGAACACTTATATATAAAGGAGCACTTTGTGGACTGGTTTTAATATTTTTTTTACCTTTTTACCTTTTTATTTATTAAACAGAACATTAAAACGTCTTAGTAAAATGTTGAGTGACATTGCTGTATTTTTTATTCTGTTTGCTACATATTTTTCTTTCTCTGTTAATTTTGTCTGTCTCTTCATCCCTTTCCCTCTTTGCCCTTCCCAAGAGCATCCAAAACACTTAACCTCCCTGGCGGTATCCCCGAGCGTGACTCGGGGTGTTTTTTTTTGCAGAGATCGGTATCCCCGAGTCACGCTCGGGGTAGCCATGCAGAGCCTGCAGCGCGCGCTGTCTTACCTTCTTCCTGGATCCAGCGATGCATCCCCGCTGTGTGAGCGAGCGGGTGCTCGCTCGATTCACACAGCGTCCCCGTGTGCCGCCGATCTCCGTTCCCTGCGACGTTACGACGCACGGGAGCGGAGAACGGCGCCAAATTTAAAAAGGTAAACAAACACTTTACATACAGTACAATGTAATCTTATAGATTACAGTACTGTATGTAAAAAATACACCCCCCCCCCTTGTCCCTAGTGGTCTGTCCTGTGCCCTACATGTCCTTTTATATAATAAAAACTGTTCTTTCTGCCTGGAAACTGTAGATTGCCCATAACAACCAAAAGTGTCCCTTTATGTCAAAAATGGTTTTAGATCAGCTAGAAAACAGCGATAATAAATTATAATTACTTTCAGAATTGAGCGATAGCGATTTGTGGGGAAATTTGTCATAAAAAAAATAAATAATGACAGCGACAATTCTGCAACTGAGCAAATTTCAGTGTTTTTGAGTTGATTACATTATTGAATATTTTTTATTATAATTTGTTATAATTATTTATAGTTTTTTATTATATAAAAAATTATGATTTTGTTTTTCAAACTTTATCATACCCGGGATGTCTTGTTTGGACAGATTTAAGCAAGTTATTCCTAAGAATTGCAGGCCTACAGTATAAAACGCCAAACTTCCATGCAAATAATTGTACCGCTTTTGGTACGTAATTCCAGACAGAATCATACCGCCAGGGAGGTTAAAGTAACATAAAGGTTATTGTTTATGCATTAAAATAATAAATGTATATTTACCTGCTCTGTGCAGTGGTTTTTCACAGAGCACCCCTAAGCCTCCTTTTTTTCGAGTCACCTGCTGGCAATCCTAGCTCCTCCTCTTCGGCGAGTGCCCACCTAGGAAGCTGCTTTTATCTTAATGCATAGAATGTATTAAAGTGGTCATAAACCTCAGACGAAGCAAACTCCTATATAGTGTGTGCTTGTCTCAATCCAGAGCGGGAGGTGTAATTTCTGTCTGCTGTATCATTCCTCTGCTATAAACATGAGCCACTTATGACAAGTTTTCCTGACACCAAGAGAAAAATGGTGACAGAGGAGGGACTTCCAGCTGATTGACAGCCTCAGCTCTGTTCCTGTGGGCTGTGTAATGGGGGGGGGGGGGCTTCTTTCTTCCAATCAGCTCTCAGATTTCTCCCCGCTGATATAACTTCAGCTTTCTGCCCCCTGCTTTTTAGAGCTGAGAGATCCTGTGTAAATTCTGCACTTTGGCTGTAGGGGAAATACTGCTATAGATAGACAGGTGCAACTTATGCAGGGGGATTTTTTTCATCTCTGTGTATCATCTGAGGCCAGTCACTTCACTGGGTATATATAAGGGTTTACAATCCCTTTAAGATAAAAATCTCTAAGGCCCCTTTCACACAGGGGTGGGAGGCGCGGTAGTGGTATAGCGCCGCTAAAAATAGCGGCGCTATGCTGCCGGAATTGCCGTGGGATTCGGGCCGCTAGCGGTGCGGTATTAACCCCTGCTAGCGGCCGATAAAGGGTTAATACTGCCCGCCATGTGCCTCTGCAGAGGCGCATGGTGGGCGGTATTACCACGGTTTCACATTGTTTTAAATGGGAAGGAGCGGTGAAGGAGCGGTATACAAACTGCTCCTCTCACCGCTCCTAAGATGCTGCTAGCAGGAGATTTTTTTCTCTCCCGCCAGCGCATTGCCTCAGTGTGAAAGCCCTCGGGCTTTCACATTGAGATGGCTGGGCAGGAGTTTTTCAGGCAGTATAGCAGTGCTATTTTTAGCGCTGTACCGCCTGAAAAACTCCTAAGTGTGAAAGGGGTCTAAGGCTTTAGGACCACTTCAATCCTATTTATCCATATATAGTTCACAGGTTTCTTACCTCCAAACATCACACTTGCAAATACTCAAATACTTTTATTGACTCTCAAAAAATCCTTGCATATTATACCCAGGGTCACAACTATGCAAATGTGAGATCTAAATCATTCTACTTCCCCACCACCACCACCCATGTTAATCAATTATTACTGCAAGAAATTGCCCTCTTTTTGACTTCTTTCAAAATATTTCCATGGGTAGGTGGCCCAAAGAAGCTTGAAATTTAGTTGGTCTTTTTCTAAGTTCTAGGATAACTGAAATTAAAGCACGTCTCTATCTGAAGTATTAAAGGGACCGTTTAAAGTGAATGTAAATCTCTTTGTGTGTATTAGCCTGAATCCAAAGCACAGAGTCTGGTTCTTCTCTGACCTATGATCACTTTGCTGTATGCAAGAGTCAGGCCTCGTACACACGACCGAGGAACTCGTCGGAAAATACACATCGTTTTCCTCGACGAGTTTCTTGTTTGGCTTGTCGAGGAACTTGACAAGCTGTCTTTGCGTACACACAGTCAAGACCAAATCTCCTCGTTCTCAAACGCGGTGACTTCAACACGTACAACAGTAAGGGAAGTTCGATTCCACTGGCACAACCCTTGGGGCTGCTTTTGCTAATCTCATGTCACTGCGTGTTAGGTAAAAGTTTGGTAAGAGACATTTTCACTTTTCTGTCTGTTAGGCCGCGTACACACGATCAAATCTGTCTGCTGGAAACGGTCTGCCAGACCGTCCCAGCAGACAGATTCGATCGTGTGTACGGGAACCCGTCCGCCCGACATGTCTGCTGGTTAGTACGCTAACCAGCAGACATGTCTTCTCGCACACGCGCCGAATGGTTTCGACGCATGCGCGGAAGTGTTTTACTTCCTGGTGCAGTGACGTGGCGGCGTCAACGTCACCGCCACGTCACCGACACGTCAGCGCGCTGTCTGCTGGCGGGGATTTTGGTTTGCTCGTGTGTACACGCGAGCAAACCAAAATGCCAGCAGACAGATTTGTTCAAATCGGTCGGACAGACCGTTTTGAACAAATCTATTTACTCGTGTGTACGAGGCCTAAGGCAACCCCTCAGCCTTCCCGAGAGATGGCAAACCACAGGTAACTCATAGGCTCAGCTGTTAGTTTTTCTCTATGAGCCTGTAGAAGGTAATGGATCACTTTCCTATAATCAGCTATCAATTCTCTGAGCTCTAGCTATACAGTGTGTGATATCAGATCCCCGGCCTCTGCTTTCTGCTGCTGAGAAATGCTGTGTAAATTGTGTGCTTTGGAAGACTGCAGAGAGGAGAGAGGACTGCAGAAAAAAGATAAAACTTATGTCACAGGATTTGTTTAATCTCTGTGTATCAGCAGAGGCTAATCAATTCACTGGGTATGTGAAGGGCGAATTCACACTAGAACGAAGAGCCGGCAGAGTGCTTTACCTTTATTCATGTTGCTGTTCAAACTGGTGATGGAGAAATGCTTTATTTACTTCTTGCAGAATCTGCAGTCCTGTATTCAGCCAATAGTGGGTAAAAATTTGCTATCATTTTGACTTCACTCAGCCTGATTGAAACTCTGGAGGGATCCTGACTTGTCAGGATCCGCCCAGATGCCAGACCGGCAGCTGCTCCTGCCCCCTCCACAACTCAGTGCACCAGTGCGTGTTAGATGGGCAGACCAGAGAGCAGCGACTGACAGTCACTGCTTTCTGCTCAGTGAAGACTGAGAGCTGAGCGATTAGCGGTCTTTGATCAGTTTTTGGTCTTGGAGCCATCAGGGTACAGATGCAGCTTAACACCGATGCTGCATGTATAAGTATGTATGTTTAGTATTTTGAAATCCCATACTTCTCTTTTATTGCAGTGGGAGGTCTGCCTTATCCTCACTTCTTAAGAGATCTAAAGTCACATTGTACACGTACATTTTATAACACACCCATTGCGATAACAATACAAACAATATTTATTTTTGACAATCCAATATAAGCTTTCTGAAAAATCGGCCGGTCTGCTGGTCATTTCTTTCCATCATTTCCTAGACTCCTTAAATGCTTTGTAGCTTCTCCTCTAATCATTCCTTTGGTCTACATTCAATTTCTAAGGACTACATATCCCATGGCACCTTGCAGGTAGATATAATGTGGTGGGATTCTGTACCAGCTCTGCCTTCTGAAATTCAGTACTTCTGTGGTTCAGAAGGCAGGCTCTGTGTAATTTTTGTTAATTACCATTGTTTATTTAGGTTGTGTGTATCTAATTAATACTGATAAGATACTTTATGTTACTCATTTATATACGTAATATTGTACAACAAAGAGCTTTTGACAAGGAAAAAATAAATAAAAAATCTTTTTTTTTTTTTGTTGTATTTAACAGCAAAGCATTAAGTGCCATACAGTAAGTACCAAATCTGCTGCTCAATATGCGGATCTACAGTACAAACCTATAGCTTAATGCTTCAGAGATACATTTCATTTTTTTTTTTTTTTTTAAACATTTTATTAAAGATTACACAGTACAGGGTCAAAACAGTCAAGGCCTCCATAACATAGAACATTTGTATCTAGCATGCAATTATGATACGTCACATCAATAGTCTTGGATGTAGTACAGGTAACAGGCACAAATCACAGTGAGTACAAGAACATTTAAGCATAACATCTTCTGGGCGCGTGGAATGGGTTCACAAAAGAGCGACAAACTATCAAAGCTCGAACAAACGCCCATCGGGTAAAAGTAACAAGTTTGAAGAGTGAAGGAGATGACATTTCTTGTAAGAAATGCTATTCCCGCCGGGGCATCCCAGGTGAGAACCCAACTACGAGCGGGGAAGATGACATGGCGTAAGCGGACTAAGTAGATACCATAGAGACCACAAAATATTTCACGGCCTCCCTGCCCAACAAAGGGTTTCTCAGGACAGCCAGACTACCTAGGGAAGGAAAGGCAATGAAAACGACCCAAGGATGGAATTCTTGCCTTGGCATCGGGCCGGGTCGCGGGCTAAGTCGAAGGTTGAAGGTTACTGCTAGTTATCAAGAACAACAACTTCTTGCGACCCCTTACTGGGCATTGTCAAGAGGGAGGGTAGGGGTGGGGACGCACAGGGAAAATTGGAGGCATCGGGGGCGGGCAACCAGAGTGCGCAGGCTCTGTGTAATTTTAACTACTCACAGGTCATTCAGGGAAGAAGGTAGTGTGTGGGAATCTTCACAATACATTTACACATTTTAAAATTGTTTAGATTCATCTGGGAAGGCTAGACATAAATGTAAATTCAATGCAGAAGTGAATATATGATTTTCAATTTTGGCCAAACATACATTTTTTAAATGTAAAAATTTTCTTTTTTTGATGGAGCCGATTGCTTAATAACACATTGAATGTATAGGGAAATCTTAAATAGTGGTCTTATGTGTTAACAATGCTTTCAGGTCAGGGCTGTCTTTTCCATTGGGCATACTGGGAAGTTGCCCGGGGGCCTCACTTGCCTGGGGGGCCCCAGCGACCCCAGTGGGATCGCCTCCATAATGGGGGTCACGGGAGAAGTCAGACATGAGGAGACTGTAGGATAAAACCAGAGCAGCCAATCTGGAGCCATCTGACTGAGCCTTGCATGGTGCACCTAAGAGGAGGTCAGTGATAGCGCCGCCAGGTCAGTCTAAGGGGTGAGAGGTTGCTGATGAAGGGGGGGAGTGAATACAAAAATATTAGTGACCCCCCCCCTTACCTTAGTGTATTTACTCTACGGAAGGTGGTCTCTGGTCACCAGAGTGCCCCACACATCGGAGTTCCTGGTGTTACCCTTTACATCAGAGTCTGCAGGATTCCCCCTTACAGTGCAAGGGGGAACTCAGTCTGAGGACCCTGATGCAAGTGGGAACTCTGATGTAAAGAGAAAGCAGTGGACTCTAATATAAGGTGGTCTCTGGTCACCAGAGCCCCCCTCCACATGAGAGTTCCCCCTTACATCATGATCTGCAGAGTTTCCCTTTACATAAGAGTTCCCTTTCACTTTAAGGGGGAATCCTGTAGACTCTGATGTAAGAGGAAACTCTGAGCAAGCTGTGTTATAGTAAACTAACCTTCATGTCAATGAATACATTTGTGATTGTAATTTTAGGTACTTTGTTGCAGTGCCGGTAAAAAAAATGTGGTTCTGCCAGTAAATTTCATGATTTTTGTCAGTAAATTCTCGTGCATGATTGTGTAGACAGGACCCCAGTGCACTGTATTGCCCGGGGGCCTATAATGCTCTTAAGATGGCACTGCTAAGATGGTACGTTCCTGAATAGAATAGCAGACATAAGCCTTCCAGTCCTAGCTGTAAGGCAGGCCATAGATGGTGCAAATGTCTTTTCTGCAACCATAGGTTGCAGGAAAGACATTTGCATGATTCCCCCATCAACACAGACCGCAATGACATGGGGAATCCCTCCTGCTGAGAAATTGCCCCCATCTGCAAACACTTACCTTCGTTAAGTAAATGAGGTGGAGCTTATTTGACTTCCGTCTAATCATTTGAAAGCAAAAATATTATTTTATTTCCCCCCCAGACACATTATTGGGTAATCTTTGCAAAGTTTACTACATACTAATTTTACCACACTACCTGAATTCAGATTCAAATGTCAGTTTCCAGTCGCCGAGACTATGTCTGGGAAATCAAAATTCCCAGATCCATGGCTATTGTGAGTAATCCGTTGGAAAATCTGTTGGATTTTTAGTTGACCTAAAGTTGCTGAAATGTTGTGACTGTGTGGCGCATCAAGGATATCATGAAGTAAAAATTCCTTTAAGTGTGTGTTTAGCTAATGTTGGATATACAAACAACAGAAGCAGCGCACAGTGGGTTAAAATTTATAATGACACTTAATAGTCCAAAACACATATAAAAAATTATATTGCACAGAAGGCATGAATAAAAAATATATATAGTAAAGTAACACAATACACCTAGAGTCCATAGGGAGAAGCTCCTTGTGATGGAAGGGCTAAATATCCCATTGTAAAGGAGTAGCAAAATAGCAAGCCAAAACCGTAGGTAACGGGATGGAGGATACTGTACCTCTATGGAAAGCTCTCCTCTGGACGGCTATAAGTGGACACTGGATGGATAAATGTGACAGAAAAGAATACTGCACGGCGGCAGCCAGTCCTCACCGCTGCCGTGTAGATGGGCAGAGGTTTAGCTGGTACCGACAGGTCCAGATGGTAGTTCCGAGCCGATGGGAGAGGTCATCCTGTCATGTTATACGACAGTGAGTAAGCCTGAGCGCGGAGCTGCAAAAACTTCAAAACAGCCGCGTTACCAGCCAAGATGGAGGGCGGAGCTTCCGCCGCGTCACAGGAAGGGGCAAGGGTTAATGTCCGGACATCAATCCTCCTATGATCATGTGACGGAGCGGGCCAATAAGGAATGTAAACGGCATGATTTGTTCAGAGCTCACACAGATGTCGTTGCGAGGGACGCTAAAACGTCAGCACAAATGAACAAATAGGCTACTTGATACTTCAAAACTCCTCACGGACATCTATGGTGTAAGAGGGGGAAGCCGCAACTGACATGTTTCGCGTCACAGACGCTTTGTCAAAGTCCTTTGACAAAGCGTCTGTGACGCGAAACAGAGGAGAGCTTTCCATAGAGGTATTGTATCCTCCATCCTGTTACCTACGGTTTTGGCTTGCTATTTTGCTACTCCTTTACAATGGGATATTTAACCCTTCCATCACAAGGAGCTTCTCCCTATGGACTCTAGGTGTATTGTGTTACTTTACTATAATGTTTATATATTGTTTACACAGCCTGTGTTGCTGTTGGGGACTTGCCTGATCTTCCTGTTGTGGGTTAACCTTAAATCCCTGTCTGGTGAAGCTATTGCCACAAAGACAGGAGGAAAGGGAGAAATCTGTCGAATGGAGCTCTGGATAGCGGTAACAACCAGACAGTGGCTCAAATGCGTATGTCTGCACTCACTGGCTGTAACCTTTATCATTATATATACTTAAGATTATGCACTTCCTTTTGGTGAGGGCCCAGGAGCTACATTTAAGGCCCCCTATACCCTTTAGGTTTTGCCATTTTTTTTTTTTTTCAAATTTCTTTATTTATAAAGAAGCAGAGAGGTCAGTCCGTCCGGACGAGTTCACATACATTTTACAAAGCATAGATATGGTCAAGAGTAAACATTACGGTCATACTTAAAAAACAACAAAAACAAGAAAAAGAGAGAAACAACTGAAGGATATGAACAATAACATCCAACATGTGTGTCCAAGATGGAACCCTTGGCCCCCAGAAGTGCCGGGTCCCTGAAAGGCGTGAGCTTATCAGATATGGCCATAAGGACTAGGGCGCTGGAGCTGTGTCAGGCCAACTGGTGACATCCCGCATGTCTCCTATAAGCCGTTTCCATCTCTCTCACCCGTTAAACATGGCCTTAGGGGCACTGGTGGATATTCCATCTTCTGGGCTCGGAAGACTTAACCTCTCCCTTATTTTCCGTTTTTCCAAGTGGCTAGTAGCCAGAGCAAGTAAATTAGAGTAAGGGGAAAGAGGTGAGAAAGCAAGTGAAGAGGAAGAATAGAAGAAGAGAGGGGGAGGGGGGGAAGTTTGCACGAGCATAGGTATACCCAGATGCTCCAGAGGGGCACAATCTACTGTGATGAGTATCTCAAGGTGTAATCGTGTGCAGGCGACTGCTATAGAGGTACATCCAGGGGTCACTCAGCCGCTCTCATCGACTGTCCCTCCCCCGAGTACCTGAAAATGTCCCACAACTGCCAGGTGTTGGTATACTCCTCCTGTCTCTGCTGGTTAGAGAGGACCAGGTCCTCCATACGGCCGATCTCGTCGACTTTTCTAAGCCAGAGCGCAATTGTCGGCGGCTGAGGGGACTTCCAGTGAAGAGGTACGCAGGCCTTAGCCGCGTCCAAGAGATGACGTATCAGGGATTTTTTGTAGGCCCCTACTGACATATCTGTCGCGTGGAGCAGAAAGTACGCTGGGTCGTCCGGCACCACACTTTCTGTAAATTTCTGTGTAATTCGGCGCACCTCTTCCCAGAAGCCCCTAATCCGAGGACACAACCAAAAAACATGCAAGAGTGTACCCCTGGCCTGTTGGCATCTCCAACAGTCGGCTGAGGAGGTGGGGAAGACTTTATTCAGGAGATCTGGCGTCCTGTACCACCGCACGAGAATCTTGTAATTCGTCTCTTGTGTCTTAGAGCAGAGAGAGGACTTGTGGGTAAACCTGAGTATGTTCAGTTTCTTGGTAGTGGAGAATTGAGTGTTTAGTTCCCGTTCCCACTTAGTGAGAGCTGGAATGAGATAGTCGTCTGGTGGGTGGCTCAGCATGGCGTACATTAGAGACAGTGCATGAGGCAGAGCCCCGGTTTCGACACATAGGGTCTCTAGAGTCATGAGGGGAGTCTGTGGACCTGTAGGGGGCGGGAGGTCATGTAGAAAGTGAATCAACTGATTCGCCCTCAAGAAGTCAAGTCTATACCCTCCACCGGGGTCCGCCAGTTCAGAGGCAGACTTCCATCGGCCTCCATCACTGAAATGAGAAGCCTGAAACAGTCCTGTTTCCCTGAGGTCCAAAAAACATCTGTCCCTCAGTCCGGGTTCAAATTTGGGATGGCCAATGTTAGGTCGGAGGGGGGAGTCGTAACTAGATAAGGAGAACTGCGAAAAAAAGTCGTGTGCAGGTCCCAATCGTGGCTCCCAGCAGTGGGTGCCTTGCGACCCCCGACGGCAAATCCGACAGGCACCAGGGGGCCCTCCGCAGTGGGATCAACGACTGTTCCTGCTCCACCTGAGTCCAGAGCTTGGAGTCACCATGTCGACACCAATCAAGGAGTCTCACCAGGTGGGCTGCCCAGTAATATGTCCTGACATCCGGTAGTGCTAGTCCGCCCTGCTGTTTCGGGAGTGAGAGCACCTGTCTTTGTATACGTGGTTTACTCCCGCCCCATAGGAAGTGGGTAAATGCCGCGTGTACCTGCTTGAAGTAGCTGCCAGGTATGCGAATCGGAAGGGCCTGCATCAGATATAGAAACTTGGGCAATATGGTCATCTTAAGAATGTTGCAACGGCCCATCCACGAGTGTAGGCTGCTAGACCACTGCTGGAGTAGTTTTTGGACTTCTCTCAGGAGAGGGGGGAAGTTTAGCTTGAACACCTGCGAAAGGGAGGGGGGTATGTGCGTCCCTAGATATTTCAATGCTACATCTGTCCAGTTGAAGCGGAAGTGGTCTTTGAGGTGATTTAATCGTGTCTGTGGAATTCCTATCCCCATGGCCTCGGATTTAGTGTGATTAATTTTTAGATTAGACAGCCTTCCGTAAGTGTCAAATTCTCGCATAAGGTTTGGCAGGTATATGTCTGGATTGGTAAGGGTGAATAACAGGTCATCTGCGTACGCGGATACTTTATACTGTCTATCTCCGGTCCGTATTCCAGTGATGTCGGGGTTCAGCCGAATATGGCAAAGAAAGGGTTCTAGGGAGAGCGCAAACAAAAGTGGGGACAGAGGACATCCCTGCCTCGTCCCATTGGTAATGGGGAACGGGTCAGAAAGCACCCCATTGGCCTTGACCCTTGCCGTCGGTTCCCTATATATTGCCGCAATCCAGCGTTGCATTCTGTCTCCTAGTCCTATATGTCTCAGGGTGGACTGCATGAATTGCCAGTCCACTCTGTCGAACGCCTTTTCAGCGTCCGTTCCTAAGAACAGGCTGGGCGCTTTACTGTCAGTCGCTATGTGCAATAGATTGAGGACCTTGATGGTGTTATCGCGGGCCTCCCTAGAGGGCACGAACCCAACCTGGTCTAAATGGATCAAGCTCGGGAGATGTTTCTGCAACCGAGTCGCCAGGACTTTGGTAAACAGTTTAAGATCTGTGTTCAGGAGGGATATCGGGCGATAGCTCCCGCAATAGGTTGGGTCCTTGCCCTCTTTGTGGATTACCGCGATTTGGGCCTGTAATGTGGCAGCATGAAAAAGTTCTCCAGTCCCCAAGTCATTAAATAGCCTCACCATATGGGGGCCAAGGGAGGGGAACAGGGTCCTATAGTAGGCAATGGTTAGGCCATCCGGACCAGGGGCTTTACCTGGCTTGGCCTCCTTCAGGGCCAATTGTAACTCGGACAGGGTAATGGGGGCCTCCAAGCTCTCCCTAGCTTCAGCCAGCAGGGAAGGCATTAGGGATGTGGAAATATAGTCTAGATTTGAGTCTTGGTCTGTCGGGATTTTGTCCAGGTTGTACAGTGAGTCATAGAAGTTTCTAAATTCCTGCGTAATTTGTTGGGGCAGTGAGCGTCTCTTCCCGGACTTAGACATAACACAGGGTATATAGGCCGCTAGTCTTTGTGTACGGAGGGCATTAGCTAAAAGCTTGCCACATTTATTACCGGAGACATAGGCTTCCAGCCTGCACATTTGCAGCGCCGACTTAGCTTTATATTGTAAGATGTCCTTCACCTGTGATCTAACTGTATCAAGTTCTGCGCCAAGCTGCCTATTAGGGGCGGTTTTATGTGCAGTCTCCAGGGCGTGTAATTTGTCAAGAAGTACAGACAGCTGTGCTGCCCTCTCTCTTTTCAGTCTCGCCCCGTGTTTCATAAGGATCCCGCGGACGACGGCCTTGTGTGCCTCCCAAATAGTTCCCCCCGTGCTGTCCGGAGTGGTATTGGTGGTGAAGTAGTGCCCCAATTCCCGGACAACCTCTTCCACTATCTCTGTGTCTTGCAGGAGGCTCTCATTAAGCCTCCATACAGGTCTGTGGCTGCCCCCCGAGTCAGCAATGGTGTATTTTAGGGCAATCGGGGCGTGATCAGACCAGGTAATTGATCCGATGGTAGCTTCCTGTACCGCGTGGAGTTGTCCGTGAGGTAGGAGAAAATAGTCAATCCGCGAGTAGGATTGGTGCGGCCTAGAGAAAAAGGTGTAGTCCCGTTCTCCCGCGTGTAGCAGACGCCAAGCGTCCACTAGTTGCAGGGAATGTAAGGTCTCACCTATTCGTCTGTGTGAGTCTCGAATCATGGAGGATTTCCCGGAGGATGTGTCCTCAGACGGGATCAGGGGGACGTTTAGATCTCCACCTATAATCAAATGTCCCTCCGCAAAGCGGTGGAATTTCAGCAGGTGTTTTTTAAGGAAGCTTTCTTGGTGTACATTAGGTGTGTATAAGTTAGCAAAGGATACCTTCCTATCTCTAATCATACCTTTTAGGAACAGAAACCGCCCATTGTCGTCTGTCTGAACGCTGAGTAGCTTCCATGGTACTCTCGCAGCGACGAGGATGGAGACCCCTCTTGATTTCGCCTCTGTGAACCGGGAGTGGTAGGCAAAGGGGAAATTCCTATTTTTTAGGAGGGGCAGGTTACTGTCCCTGAAATGGGTCTCCTGTAGCATTACAACGTCGGCTTTCATGGCTCGCATGTCGTGTAGTAGCATGCGTCTCTTTTCATGCGTATTAAGGCCTTTAGCATTAAGCGATACCACATTGAGCACCTCCATACTCGTGCAATAAGGGGGGAGGGGGGAAGTAAAGTGACTTTGAAAAGGAAAGCTAGAGTAAAAAGAGCAGTAGCGAGAGAGAGTAAAGGCACAGGGCCTACACTAGAGTGTGTAGCCAAAGGTCTACTACGGTAGCCAAATAAAACGGCTAAGGCGCTCACCGGGGACCCGGTAGTCGAGCGCAGTCCTAAGTGGGGGTTTAACCAGACAGAGCCAGGAAGCGAGCCCCCAGCCCCCCACCCAAACCCGACAAGAAAACATAAAACATTTTCATACAACAGATAACATGGCATAACTTATTAGACTAATATTGCAGGCAATAATGGCATTCAACACAGCTATTAGTGCATAAGGAGAGATGAGAGAATAAACTAAAAAGTACAAACTAAAAGTGCAAATAACCTGTTTGGTGGTGCTCCCAACACGAGGAGCTCCCCCTCCCGCATCTAAGTACGGGTTTATCCCCCCTCCCCCGCCTCGTTCCTCCAAGTAGGTTCCTCCATCCCCGTGGGCTCAATTAATCAATGTACTGTCCATGTCCATAACCCCCGAAGGGGCTCATCTCCTCCCGGTTCTTGGGTGCTCACAAATTTTGTGCAACCCCTCTCAAAGCACGGCATAGTGTTGCATACAGCCCACAAACCCACCCGGCCCAGGCCCCATACAGACTGATACATAACCAGGGCCAAGCTTTGCAGGGCAGAACCCCACCCAAATCCCCTCCTCGTCCAGGGGCGCCCACCCGACGCCAGGGTACGTACGAACCCCAAAACCTGCTCTCCTGTTCCATCAGTAATAAAGTATGTCAGGGCTTCAGTGTTTTAAGATTGTACCATACGGTACAGGTGAGGACTCACGTCGTCCATCGGGGGGCCACATTGGATCTGAGCAGCGTCTCGGGTGGTGGGGGGCATACAACCACTGGCCAGGTGCCTCAGCCTGTAGGTGACACGAGCGGAACAGTCTGCACTCACCGGTCACAGCTGCTCCGGGAGGGTCGCATTCACCGTTTGTATTCCGCTGGAACTGGGAGCGGGGTCAAGCTACCAGCGTGTATGGGCCCGAGGGGAGCGGATAGTCATCAAGAGGGCAGTGCAGAGCTATCGTAGGGTGCGAGTGTCAGCGGGCACTAGGAGAGCATGGGGCCCACAGTGTAAGCCATTCACGGAGGCAGTGTCTCGGGGCTGAAAGGGCGGGGGGATCGGGGATGTATGGCCCAGGGCCTACTCATGCGCCACCTCTCCTCGGCCCGACCGGCGTCTCCTTCTGCCTCTTTGTTGTCGGGGCTGCATGGGACCCCGTTATGCTGCCACCCCCGAGCGTCCGGTTTGACGGGGGAGGAACTGTAGCCAGTCGGGAACCACGATGGGGTCAGTCTCCATGAAGCGGAACAGCGCCGAGAGGTCCGCCAAAGACTGCAGTGTAAAGGCTTGCGCGTCTTTGCGGAAGGTAACCGCAAGGGGGTAGCGCCACCTGTAGGTATACTCCAGCTCCCTGGCGAGATCCAGAAGGGGTCTCAGCAAGGCCCGGCGGCGTAGTGTTGCCCTGGACAGGTCGGGTAGGATTCTGATGCGCGAGCCATCCACTTCCAGCTCTTCTCGGTTCCAGGCTCCACGTAGGATGGTCTCCCGTAGTGTGTAGCGGTGCACTCTACACACTATGTCGCGAAGTCTGTCCGGATCTGCTGGCTTGGGGCCTAGTGACCTGTGCCCTCCCCCCCCTATCCAGCTCGATGGTGGCCTCCGGATCTCCCAGGATTTCCCAAAAGATCTCCGTCACTCGTGCTCCAGCGTCCTCCGGGCCATCCGACTCAGGCACCCCCTGGACCCGCAGGTTGTTGCGGTGGCTCCGGTCCTCCACATCCTCTAGGTGGAGCTGTAGCGAGATCGCTGCCTCTCGGTGGTGTTCGTGGGCCTGCTCAAGCGCCGTGACCCGGGCCTCCAGTAAAGATACCGACTCCTATCCGGTCGTCACACGGTCAGCAAGGGTGGACACCTCCCCTCTCACCTCCTGGATGTCGCGCCTGTGTGTCTCCTCCAGGCGTAGTATTAAGGCCTCAATATCTGATCTCGTGGGGAGGGCCTGGAGCAGCGTCCGGATGTCGTGATCCAATTATCCCATCTCCGGTAAGCTCGGGGAAGGCATCGCCATCTGGGAGGCGGTTTCCTGGGAGGGGGGTGAAGCGAAGCTTGCGTCTGGGACCGTACCTCCAGGGGATGGTGGCTGGGCCTCCTCGTCTACGGCACCACGAGGGGAGCCGCGTGGTGCTGTTAGGTCACCACCCGGGGGATTCTCCTGCAGTAGCTTGAAGTATTTCTGGATTTCGCCCGAAACTTTTCCAGCTGGTGTCCCCCGTGTAGTCGCCCTAGTCTTGTACTTTTTAGCCGAGTACATGCCGGTTTTAAACATGTTTTTTGCCGAATATTGGGTGGACAGGCCGGGAGCTCTGAGAACAAGCTGCCTCACTCAGCCATGTCCAGGCCACGCCCCCAGGTTTTGCCATTTTTAACATCTGTTTTACTCAAGGAGCCAATTACACAAAGGCTTAAAATTTCTACCTCTAGAAAATTTGTATTAGTAGTCATCAAATTGGGTTTTTCAATCTTTTTCCAGTGGCTTTTTCAGTCCTCATGAAAAAAAATTCAGTCTAAAAATGATTGTTCTCTCTATTTATGAACACTGACCAATTACTGCAGTTACTTCTGACTTTTTGAATTACTATACAGTGGATATAAAAAGTCTACAGACCCCTGTTAAAATGTCAGGTTTCTGTGATGTAAAAAAATAATTAATTTCGGAACTTTTTCAAGCTTTAAGGTGACTTATATACAACAAACTAAAATCATTTTATGTGGAGGGAAGTAAAAATAAAATATAGTTGCATATAAACTAATACTTTGTTGAAGCACCTTTTTGATTTTATTACTGCACTCAGTCTTTTTGGATATGAGTCGATCAGCATGGCACATCTTGACTCATCATTGCCCACTTTCTTTGCAGAAACACTCCAAATCTGTCAGATTGTGAGGGCATCTCCTGTGAACAGCCCTCATCAGATCTCCCCACAGATTTTCAATCGGATTCTGGTCTAAACTCTGGCTGGGTCATTCAACGGCTATAATCTTCTCCTGGTAAAGCCATTCCTTTGTTGCTTTGGATCATTGTCATGCTGAAAGGTGAAGTTCTTCTTCATTTTCAGCTTTCTAGCAGAAGACTGAAGGTTTTGTGCCAATATTGACTGGTATTTGGAACTGATCATAATTCTCTCTACCTTGACTAGGGCCCCTGTTTTAGCTGGAGAAAAACTGCCCCAAAAGCATGATGCTGCCACCACCATGCTTCACTGTGGGTATGGTGCTCTTTTGGTGATGTGCAGTGTTGTTTTTGCACCAAACATATCTTTAGAAACCTATGGCCAAAAAGTTTCACTTTGGTTTTATCAGACCATAACACATTTTCCTACATGCTTTTGTGAGACTTCAGATGTGTTTTTGCAAAATTTAGCCAGGCTTGTATGATGTTCTTTGTAAGAAAAAGCTTCTGTCTTGCCACTTTATCCCATAGCCCAGACATATGAAGAATACGGGAGATTGTTGTTACATGTTCCACACAGCCAGTACTTGCCAGACATTTCTGCAGCTCCTTTAATGTTGCTGTAGGCCTCTTGGCAGCCTCCCTGACCAGTGTTCTTCTCATCTTTTCATAAATTTTGGAGGGACATCCAATTCTTGGTAATGTCATTGTTGTGCCATATTTTCTCTACTTGATTATGACGATCTTCACTGTGTACAGTATATCATTGTATATCTAATGCCATGGAAATAATTTTGTACCCTTCTTCTGACTGATACCTTTTAACAATGAGATCCCTCTGATGCTTTGTACGCTCTCCGAGGACCATGGCTTTTGCTGTAGGATGCAACTAATACAATTTTAGGAAAGGCCTACTTAAACAGTTAAACTTTATTTGGGGTTAATCAAAGGCACTTTAAATGTGTCAGGTGTGTACTGACTTCTATTTAGCCCTGGTTCACACTGGGCTGCGGGAGTGAAGCCGTGCGAGTTTAGCTGAACTTGCACGATTTCACTCCCGCTGGCAGATCCCGATTTCAGCCGCGATTTAAGAGACATCTGTGCAGGTTTCTGCACAGATGTCAATGTAAATCGCGTCCTGAAATCGCAAAAAGTAGTACAGGAACTACTTTTTTTTTAAATCGGTGCAGCGCGGCAGATGCGGCGTCGCACCGATTAGGACGGTGTCATTGCCGGCAAATGCCGCCGATTTGAGATGCGATTTCACATGTGAAATCGCATCTTAAATCTAAATAAATCGTGCCCAGTGTGAACCAGGGCTTAACATGAGTTTGAAGGTGATTGCTTAATCATGAACACAGCTACATCCCAAGTTATAAGAGGGTGTGCACACTTATGCAACCAATTAAATTCACTTGAGCCTTATGCAGCGTACACACGATCACTTTTTGCGATGAAAAAAAAGAAAGTTTTCAATCATGAAAAAAAACAACGTTTTTCAAACTTAATTTTACAAAACGACGTTGCGTACACACCATAATTTTTCTACAAAGCTCTAGCAAAGCGTGGTGACGTACACCACGTTCGACGGCACTCTTCTCCGTCTCATAACTTGCTTCTGAGCATGCGCGGGTTTAAAAACGTAGTTTTCAACATTGTTTTGCCCACACACCATCACTTTTTATGACACAAAAAACGACGTTTTGAAAAACGACACAAAAAATTCAAGCATGTTGGAATTTTTTTTGGTCGTTTTTTTTAAGACAAAAAACAACGTTTTGCCCACACACCATCAATTTAAATGACGTTTTAAAAAACGTCGTTTTTTTTCATCGCAAAAGGTGATCGTGTGTACGCGGCATTACAGTTTATATGTCACATTAAAGGTGACAAAAATTCTGAAATGATTTATTTTTGTCTATTTTTTTTACATCACAGGAACCTGACAGTTTAACAGGGGTGTGTAGACTTTTCATATCCACTGTATATACTAAAAGATCAAGTGAGCTTTCATCCCCAACATCAAACCCCAAGCTCTACTTGTGAAAAACTGTACTTTAAATCTGCTGTTTCATTTCTGTTGGAACTAAGGTTCAGTTGCTCAATATTCATCATAACTAAACTTTTGACACTCTAGCTTTTAAATAACATGTTTATAAAACCTTCTCTCATCTCTATTTTATTGCCAATATGCTGGGTGAAAAAATGATTTGTCAATGTCTGCCCAATTTATAAAAAGGTGAATACCGTTCTCTGCTTATTGACCTAATAACTTTTAGCACATTTGCCAGGATGAGATAGAGAATCACTGCATTTTATAATGAAAGTGCCGTGGTTGGCAATGGTAACCCTCGTGCCAAACTTATGATTTTATACTCAGTGCTTAGAGGTGTAGTTTCTTTAAAAATGTTTCTAAAAAAACTAAACTAAAATGGTTATAAAAACATGAACTCTGAATGCATCACTCAATGACCAGCAACCATGCATGAAGGTGGATCTTCCCATGGTTACCTGGCTGTTTATCAGTGGCGGTGCGTCAATAGTGGGCGCAGGAGGCCCCCTCCCTCTTTCTCCTGCACCGTCACTGAAGTTAACAATACATAGATTCATGCATTGCATAATTTTTTGTATTGTCGCCGCTGCTGCCCACTATTCAGATGGCCGTCCCCCTGGTGAGCGCCGACCATCTGAATAACAGCAGTTGGTTGGCTTTGGAAGTGTATATCAGAGCCAGCAGCTCTTGATAGGCTTTCAGATTACAGCCTGTTGGCTCTAATTGGCTTCCAAATAGTTAACCAGGGAATGCACACCCTGTGCGTCCCCTGGTTAACACTGACACTCATCTCAGCAAATCAGGTTCACCGGGTCTGGTTACTGGTAACCTGATTGGCTGAAGCGACATCGAGGGTGGGAGAAGACATCGAGAAACAGTGGAGGGAGGATGGCTAATGCGAAAAAGGTAAGTACCGGGGTGGGGGGGGGGCAATCCGGTGGTATTTGAGGGGGCAATCTGGGGCAGCATTTTACAGGGCAAACTGGCGGTTTATGAGGGGGGAAAACTGGCGGCAATTGATGGCATGGCACAGTGGCGACAATTGATGGCGTGGCATAGTGGCGACAATTGATGGCATGGCACAGTGGCGACAATTGATGGCACAGTGGCTGCGTTTGATGGCATGGCACAGTGGCGACAATTGATGGACACAGTAGCGACAATTGATGGGCATAGTGGCGACGATGGCATGGCACAGTGGCTGCGTTTGGCATGGCACAGTGGCGACAATTGATGGCACAGTGGCGACAATTGATGGCACAGTGGCGACAATTGATGGCACAGTGGCTGCATTTAATGGGCACAGTGGCTGCAATTGATGGGCACAGTGGTGACAATTGATGGGCATGTTGGCTGCGTTTGATGGGCACAGTGCGGCTGCAATTGTTTTTTTTTAGTTAGTTTGCACCCCCCCCCAAAAATTGTGAGCACCAGCCACCACTGCTGTTTATCATCCATAAAGACCAGGAGAAAGTACCACTGGCCACATGTATATGTATATAATAATTCACACCATCTTTAAATAAAATATCTTAAAAATAAAGAAAATAAGGGGGCCCTCACATCCCGGCCCCCCACACTATCTAAATGAGTATGGGGTACATCGTACCCCTACCCATTCAGCTGGGGGAAAAAAGTGTCAATAAAAAACACACTTCAAAAGTTTTTAAAGTAATTTATTGGGGGTCTCTTCCGATTTTGGGGGTCTCTTCGGCCTCATCGCCCGCTCTTCGGTTCTTCTCCCACTCTCCGGTGTCTTCTGCCGGGCTTCTCCACTATGTCCTGCTCTTTTACCCCCTCTTTTACTAGTGGGGGCCCGGTCTTCTCCGTCGTCTTCTTCCGATGTTGACTTGACGTTCTCTTCCGCTGTAATGCTGTGTGCGCGATGTAGGGTTTCATTTAACCACTTAAGACCCGGACCAATATGCTGCCAAATGACCCAAGGTTTTTTTTGCGATTCGGCACTGCGTCGCTTTAACAGACAATTGTGCAGTCGTGCGACGTGGCTCCCAAACAAAATTTGCGTCCTTTTCTTCCCACAAATAGAGCTTTCTTTTGGTGGTATTTGATCGCCTCTGCGATTTTTATTTTTTGCGCTATATACAAAAATAGAGCGACATTTTTGAAAAAAAAAAAACAATATTTTTTACTTTTTGTTATAAGAAAAATCAATAAACTAAATTTTAGTCAAACATTTAGGCCAAAATTTATTTCGCCACATGTCTTTAGTAAAAAAAAATCGCAATAAAAAAAAATTAGCTACCTAGCAGGAACAGCGACACTAATACAGCGATCAGAAAAATGATCGCTTAGTGATGCTGGCAATAGGGAGTGAAAGGGTTAACTAGGGCGGTGATCAAGGGGTTAAAACTTTATTAGGGGGGGTACGGGGGCTACCCTGGACCTAACACTAACTGACTGGAGTTACTTAAATGCAGTCACAAGGTTTTGAACTGTGCGCTTTTGGTTTTCAGAATTCATTTTTGTTACTTTTCTCCACCCCCTTTTTCTATGAGCTGTCAAAGAAATTCACATTTTTATTTCCACATTTGGTTTGTGTGACAGCAATTATTTCTCCATTGCTAAATGTCAAAATATTAATATTATTATTTTATATTTATTACTATTCTTATTATAGATTATACATTCACATCACATCAAAATATGCATTTATGGCTTGTCTGATGGTGTATTTGTGTACTAGAAGGATTAAAATGTTTTTGAAATTGTGTTGTGTTCTATGGCAATTTTAGATCTATAGTGGTGACCAGATTTTTTTTTTCTGTTTTAAAATCAATGTCTGACTAAAAGATATCTAGTACTTCATAGTATAAGGCATGTGCATACCCTTATTGTTAACTGTGTTACCATGCCAAAGAATGTTGCAAATGCCTTCTTCGTAGCTGAGTAACTTCTATAATCATGCAAATGCGTGAGGTCAGCACTGGATTAAACAGCATTGTGTGCTACAGGCTTTTGCTGTCATGAATACAAGGGGCTAATGCCGCATACACACGATGATTTTACGAGTGTGTGGGCGTGTGTGGGCTTCAGAGCATTTTTCGGGTTCTCAAAAATTGGGCAAATTTTTTTTTCCGAACATGCTCTATTTTTCACGACGTTTTTAACATTGTTGTTTCTCGGGTTGTGTGTGGGCTTTAACGATGTGAAAAATCCACGCATGCTCAGAAGCAAGTTATGAGACAGGAGCGCTCGTTCTGGTAAAACTACCATTCGTAATGCAGTAAGCACATTTATCACGCTATAACAGACTAAAAAGTGCGAATCATATTTTACTAACACAAAATCTGCTAAAGCAGCCCAAAGGGTGGCGTCATCCTAATGGAACTTCCCCTTTATAGTGCCGTTGTACGCGTTGTACGTCACCACGCTTTGATAGAGCATTTTTTTTTCACGATCGTGTGTAATCAAGGCCGTTTTAAGTTGAAAAAAAAACACAGGGCCAGATTTACAGAGCCCTTACGCCTGTCTAACTGGTGTTAGACTGGAGTAATTTCAAATTACGCGCGTTTTCTAGCTAGTCGGAAACCTTAAGCCATGAATAGACGGCTGCGGGCTTCAATTCGACTGGATTAAGTGTTCGTACGCCTTCGGATCTACGCTGCAATAAAATTGTGGCCACTGGGTGGACTTCCCGTCGTTTTCCGCGTCGGGGTATGCTAATGAGCTTTTGCCGGCGATCCCAGAAATTACGATCTTCATTCGCAATCTCTTACGGCACCTTTAGTCTTCTTTTCGCTGCGTAAAACTATACCAGCTTTTTGCTGGTCTAATATTAGACAGCCCATGTTAAGTATGGCCGTCGTTCCCGCGTCGAATTTCTACGTTTTCCGACGTCTTTTATTATTTTTTACGTAAGTCGTCCGGGAATAGGAATGTTCGTAAACGACGCTACTCAAACAACGAATGACGTAACGACGTGATTTCGCGCAATGCACGGCGGGAAATTTCTGAACGGAGCATGCGCAGTTCGATCACCGCGGGGGCGCTTAATTTAAATGCTTCACGCCCCCCAATCGCGTATTTCGATTACGCGGCGAGAAATAGACTACGCCGCCGTAGCGTACGGGCAAAAATCTACCAGGATTCGGTGTAGAGCCTGGTAAAATACGGCAGCGTAGAGTATTTTGATTACGCAGCGCAATATTAAGTGTATCTAAATCTGGCCAACAGTTTTTTCTAGAGCCTGAAAAACTTTGTTTTTTACAACGCGAAAAAAATGATCGTTTACGCGGCATAACACATTGGTGTTAGCTTTATATTTGATGCAGGCCTTAAACTTTAGGGCATATGATTTTTTCTTTGAGTATTGCATCAAAAAGCTGGTAAATAGCTTTCTACTTTATATATATATTTTAGGAAGTTGTGTACTTGCTAGGCTACTCCTACATACATTATATCAACACGGGTTTGATATTATTTCATTACAGCTTTTAAAAAGCATTTTTATTCTGTTACTAAAAATTGTCAGACAAATGGTATGTTTTGATGTTGATTACTCTAGTGATCACTGTATAAATCCAGGATTTATTTTGTATTAATGTTACCAGATGGCACTGGATTATCAGAAAGAGCCTGCATTGGCTTTTTGTCCATTTGTTACTGACGCTAATGCAATGTCTCCTAAGAAAATTCAGCTGTGCGGGAGATATTAAATTTGGAATTACATAAGCTTCCTACCAAGAAATACATGTCCATCTGGTTGCTGAAATATTAATCTGAATGTTTCATGTGCACTCCTTAACTCTACTACACCTTCCAGCAATGTTGAGTTGCTTACTACAGAATATTTATTAAAGCGGTTGTAAACCGCATATACAATTTTTTATTTTTTTTATTTAAACCTGCAAGGCAAAAGGCATAATCAGCTAGTATGCACCGCATACTAGCTGATTATGAAATACTTACCTCGGAACGAGGTGAAGAGCACTTACCTGGTCCATGCCGAGCGAGATGTCATCTTGCTCCGGCGTGTCTTCCGGGTATGGCCGCTCCAGCGCTGTGATTGGCTGGAGCGGCGATGATGTCACTCCCGCGTTTGCACGCAGGAGATTTCAAATCGGCAAGGTCCGGAAGCTGCCGGTCCTTTGGCCGTTGATTCCCCCCTGCGCATGCGCCGCTGCAATCAGCGGCGCATTGCGAGGACAATATCTCCTAAACCGTACAGGTTTAGAAGATATTCTGTACGGTTTAGGAGATATTCGTTATACCTACAGGTAAGCCTTATTATAGGCTTACCTGTAGGTAAAAGTCAAAAAGTGGGGTTTACAACCACTTTAAGAAAAAAAAAAAAAACATGTTCTGACAATAACCTACATATTTTGTAGAATATCCAGATGTACTCAGAACTAAAGGTCTCGGTAAAGGAGGCATAAGAGCAAAAGAGCTCTCAAAATGCTTGAGGCTAGAAAACCTTAAATTTTACATTGTCCCGGGGACATCTGGCTGCTAGGCTGTCTGAGGGCAGAAACAAGAGAGCAACGTAGGGTTGGGACTGTGGCTTGCAGACCAACCAGATGTAACGGTTCCACCAGGGGAACCAGTCGTGGTTGGAGGTAGAGGGTAAGCTGTCGCCACTAAGGGATCATCCACCTTGCTATCGGAGACCACTGTGAGTAAGCTGAGGGGAAAATTCCTCCAGCCTATTGCATTTAGTGGACATTTGTAGTAGATAGGGAGAAATGGGAAGTACAGTTCTGCTTTATTTTCTTTTTGGTGTGATAAAAAATATAACTTCCTAAAAAAATAAAATCTAAAACTTTAGAGATCAACACTATAACACTAAATCCTGACACTTTAAAAAAACAAAAAAACTTTAAATTAAGAAGAAACGATATCACACTAAAAAGAAAATAAAGCAGAACGTAATTTCGCATTTCTCCCTATCTACTACAAATGTCCATTAAATACAAATAGGCTGGGGGAATTTCCCCCCAGCTTAGTGAATAAGATATACAGGGAATATGTGATGAATAATGATAGTGATGAATAACAGGAAAAATGTGTCACCTTCTAAATTCTGGAACTTAGTTATTTAAGGCCAGTACACACAAGAATAATAATATTAAGGATAATCCAACGAGAATTGTGTGATGACATGCTGTTGTCGGCTAATCCGACTGTTTGTATGCTCCATCAGACAATTGTTGTCGGATTTTCCCGCCAACAAATGTGGGATAGCATGCTTTAAAATTATCCGACAACAATTGTGTGTTGTCAAGTTATCCGATCGTGTGTACACAAGTCCAAAGTAAAAACACACATGCTCTGAAGCAATGCTCACCATAACACAACATTAGCAGAAGTGTTGCTATAGAGCTGAAAAACCACATAGTTTTGTGTTTGTTGGCTGACAATTCTTTTCCGTTTTGTATGCAATACAAGTTCACAGCCAGCGCCCTTCGGACAAAAGCCTGATGCCCTGTACACACGACCGGTTTTCCTGACATGCCAAAACCCATGATTTTCCTGACGTGATTCCTCTCAAGCCTCCCTTGCATACACACGTTCAGTCAAAAAAACACTCGACCAAAGCGTGGTGACGTCTAACGCGTACGACGGCGCTATAAAGGGGACGTTCCATTCAAATGGCGCCACCCTTTTGGCTGCTCTGCTGATCCTTGTGTTAGTAAAAGTTTAGTGAGAGATGATTCAGGCTTTTCAGCCTTGTGCTTTTCACTCCATTACAGCGTGACGAATGTGCCATCTTCATTACAAACGCTAGTTTTACCAGTACGAGCGCTCCCGTCTCATACTTAATTCTGAGCATGCGCATATTTTTTCCCCTCGGAAAAGCATACACACGAGCAGTTTTCACAATGAGAAAAAGACTGACGGGAAACACAACGGGAAAAAATAGAGCAGGTTCTCGTCAGGAAAACTGCTATGGAGCATACACACGACCGGTTTTCCCCACCAATCTAAAAAATGGCAGTTTTCTCGTCGAGAAAACCGGTCGTGTGTACGAGGCACAGTTGTTTTCTTGAAGTATATCTGTAAAAACTTTGACAGTTTGAAAGACCATATTATTGAGAGGTTTCATGAATTGGGTCATCTATAAATTCACCAGTCTGAAAAGTTTTTTCAAAGTTTAAAAGTACTTCAGAGTTTCCATCAGTAAAGTAGGTTATCTGTATAGAGGTCTCCTTACACTACTGGAATTGGTGTTATAACAGGTCTGTCAGCTGCTTTGAACTCGCTGATTTAATTCTGCTGAATGGCCCTGGCACAGTAAAAAGATTACCAGATGAGAGTTAACTATTTGCATGGAGTCAAGACCGATATGAATATGATTGGAACACAAATGTGTTTTATAGTCTTGTAAAGTCTTGTAAAGTGGACATCCATGAACTACATAGTGAAATGTTAATTAATTCCCTCAGTATTTTTACCTGCAGTTTGCACTGCGTAGGCTGTTTGCTAAGCTATTTTTATATCTATTTTACTGCAAGTAAGACAGCAGGAGTTTGGCAGAGTGCATGACTGCTGGGATAAATTAAGGTAAAATTACTAGTTGCATATAATGAAGCAAAATCATCTCTTGTCTCAATGAAAATAAGCTTGTAGAACTGCATGACCATATGTACTAAATGACCAGGATTTTCTGAAGGAATCTTTGCACTTTAACCACTTGGCCTCTGGAAGATTTACCCCCCTTAATAACCAGGCCATTTTATGCGATACGGCACTGTGTTACTTTAACTGACAATTGCGCGGTCATGCAACACTGTACCCAAATAAAAATGTATATAATTTTCTTTCCACAAATAAAGCCTTCTTTTGGTGGTATTTGATCACCTTTGTGGGGGTTTTTTTTTGCGCTATTAAAGACCAACAATTTTGAAAGAAATATATATATTTTTACTTTCTGTACTGCACTGTACCCAAATAAGATTATATCGTTTTTTTTTTCACCACAAATAAAGCCTTCTTTTGGTGGTATTTGGGTATTTGATCACCTTTGCGTTTTTTTTTTTTGCGCTATTAAAGATAAACAATTTTGAAAAAATATATGTAAAAAATCGAATTTTTTCATAAATTTAGGCCAATATGTATTCTGCTACATAGTTTTGGTAAAGTTATAGGGCCAGATTCTCATAGAATTCCGGCGGCGTAGCGTAAGCCAGTTACACTACGCCGCCGCATCGTACTAGAGCAAGTGCTTTAATCTCAAAGCACTTGCTCCGTAGTTTTCGCCTGCGTCGCGTAAATCGCCCAGCGTAAACCCACGCAATTCAAATGGGGCGGCTTGTATTTAAATTAAGCGCGCCCCGCGTCGAATGAACTGCGCATGCGCCAGCCAGGGAAAAAGCCCAGTGCGCATGCTTCAGCTCACGTTGGAAAGCGTAGTTGAAACCGACGTCAAAACGACGTGAGCGGCATTTACGCAACTCCCTATTCGCGAACGAGTTAGTAAAACGACGTAAGCGACGGAAAAAGCCGACGCTGATCCGATGCCATACTTAACATGGCATCCGACGGGACCCGACGGCATCCGACGGTACTTCGTAAGGTTACTCCACATAGAAGCTGGGGTAACCTTACGCGGACGAAAACGACGTACGCGACGACGGGGCGGCGTAAAAGCGATCGGGAATCGGCGTACTACCTCATTTGCATATGCAAATGCGAAAACAACGTAAATGCCACCTAGTGGCCGGAGTTGTCATTACAACTACGATCCACAAGTGTAATGGTTTTACACTTGTCGGATGTAGAAGCGTATCAATGCAAAAGTGATGCTAAGCATCACGCGCATAGATACGAGACAAAAAAAAACGGCGATACGACGGGGTATCTGAGATACTCCGTAACGCCGCTGAGAATCTGGCCCATAGCATCTACAAACGTATAGGATATTTCTATTTATTTATTACCTTTTAATAGTAATGGTTGTTATTAGCTACTTATCGCGGGACTGCAGTATTGCGGTGGAAATTCTGACACTTTTTAGGAACCAGTGACACCAATACAGTAATTAGTGCTAAAAATCTGCACTGTCCCTGTACTAATTAGACATGTGCAGACTGGAATATTTTGTTTAGTTTTCGTTTGGAAAATACATTTATTTAGTTACTCCCGAAAATCGTTTTGATTTATTTTGTTTTTCGTTGGGGAATAGCTTTTGTCCGAAAATCCAATAATACTTAGTTTCTGTCGAATGGTCAAAAGAATATTCGACAGAACGTCAAATCTTTACGTCGAATCGTACATTTCCGTTCGAATATTCCGCCTACAAGAATTCTAATGTTGTATGACTAGTAATAATGTCGAATCTATTTTCTCATAGATCGCAATCTATACTCTGTAATGTCGAATCTATTATTTCTATAGTGTCGAATCTTTTCTCTATAATGTCGAATCTTTTCTCTATAATGTCGAATCTTTTCCCTATAATATCGAATCTTTTCCCTATAATGTCGAATCTCTCTATATGGAATTTTTATCGCAACGAAAACGAAAATAAAGCATTTTTTATGTCCGGATCTTTCGGTTTTCGTTTCTTGCGCTTTCGTTATCGTTTGTGAAAACGAATGCACATGTCTAGTACTAATCACTGGATGGGAAGGGGTTAACGTCAGGGCCAATCAAAGGGTTAACTGTGTGCCTAACCAGTGTTTGTGACCTGTGTGAGGTTCTTTTACCAGGCGAAGAAATTGAATTTATTCTCTGCTATGCAGGGACACAAACTCCATCCCTACATAGGCAGATCGCACATTGGAAGAGTGGTAAGAAGAAAGCCATTGTTGGAAGAAAACCATAAGAAGTCTGTTTGCAGTTTGTGAGAAGCCATGTCGGGACATAGCAAACAAGTGAAAGAAGGTGCTCTGGTCAGATGAGACCAAAATTTAACCTTTTTGCCTAAAAGCAAAACTCTATGCGTGGCGGAAAACTAACACTGCACATCACCCTAAACACACCATCCCCACCAAGAAACATGGTGGTGTCAGCACCATGTTGTGGGGATGCTTTTCTTCAGCAGGGACAGGACAGCTGGTCCAAGTTTAAGCGAAGATGGATAGAGCCAAATACAGGGCACTCTTAGAAGAAAACTTATGCTGCGTACACACGATCGGTTCGTCTGATGGACCATTTTCATCAGATGAACTGATCGTGTGCGGGACCCATCAGTTTGTAATCCATCGGTGAAAAAACTAGGATCTTGTTTTAAAATTATCTGATGGTTAAACGATCGTCTGTGGGCACGTCCACATCGGTTAAAAATCCACCCATGCTCAGACTGAATTAGGAGACGGGAGCGCTCATTCTGGTAAAACTAGCATTCGTTATGGAGATGGCACATTCTACATTTTTTAAAATCTTGTATCGTTTAATGCAGAGCCTTGTTTTCTTCGTTCTATTGCTAGAATAAAGACGTTGTTTTGCTGATGTTATTTAGAGTTCTTTGCACCTAAAGCTATGTAGTGTGTACTGCCCATGTCCTCTGCAGTGTGCACCATAAAGCTACGTGGTGTGTACTGCCTTTGTCCTCTGCAGTTTGCACCTAAAGCTACTTGGTGTGTACTGCCCGTGTCCTCTGCAGTTTGCACCTAAAGCTACATAGGTACGCCTTTGTCCTCTGCAGTTTGCACCTAAAGCTAATTGGTGTGTACTGCCCATGTCCTCTGTAGGTTGCACCTAAAGCTACTTGGTGTGTACTGCCCATGTCCTCTGCAGTTTGCACCTAAAGCTACGTAGTGTGTACTGCCCGTGTCCTCTGCAGTGTGCACCATAAAGCTACGTGGTGTGTACTGTCTTTGTCCTCTGCAGTTTGCACCTAAAGCTACTTGGTGTGTACTGCCCGTGTCCTCTGCAGTTTTCACCTAAAGCTACGTAGTGTGGGTACTGCCTTTGTCCTCTGCAGTTTGCACCTAAAGCTACTTGGTGTGTACTGCCCGTGTCCTTTGCAGTTTGCACCTAAAGATACGTAGTGTGTGTACTGCCTTTGTCCTTTGCAGTTTGCACCTAAAGCTACTTGGTGTGTACTGCCCGTGTCCTCTGCAGTTTGCTCCTAGAGCCACGATGTGTGTGTACTGCCTTTGTCCTCTGCAGGCCATTAGTATGTCTGGATGGACAACAAGGAGAGGCAGAGAGTCACAAGGGCAAGCAGGCTCTGCGTCTAAAGGCAACAGTGCTGGTCGTGGATATTCATCAGCACGTGGCCGTTGGACACGCTCGTCCTTGTTTTCGGCTGTTTTTGAGATGCAACATGCCAAAGACTTGGTAGAGTGGATGACCAAGCTGTCCTCATCCTCCTCATCCTCTCTCACCCAGGCTCAGGGTACTTTGTCTGGCAAAGCAGCTGCCAAGGCGTTCTCTTCTCTCTGCTCAGTGGTAAGTTCCCAAACGCCACTTTTTCTCACGGAAGGTGATTCCAGCTCTCTAAAAAGTGAAGAATGCTTCCGCGCCACCAAAAAGTGTAAGATGATGGGTAAGTGAATATATACCTGAAGTGAATGTGTGATGAAAAGTGATCAGCACATATAATTGAATAAATCAATGATAAAATAAGTATTCCAAAACGATCAATGACTAATGGAAAAATACCATTTTGGAAGGCAATGTCCATGCCTCGCTGGACAGGGCGGTCAGTGGTAAGGTGCATATTTCACGGCGCATTGGGTGACTCTGCTGGCAGCTGGGAAGGATGCAGGACAAGGTACAGTAGTGTTGGAGGTTGTACCAGGTGTAACTCTATGTTGGCCATGCTGCAGTGGCTGCACACGCAGCAGAGGGCCATCAATGAGTATCTGTGCCTATATAGCAGCAGAACTGGGTCAGGGGAGCTTGGTTTTTTCCCCCACGCCAGTGGGCCATGATCAGGGATGCATGCACTGTCCTGTAACCATTTGAGGCCACGAGGATGGTGAGCAGTGACAGTGCATGCATCAGTGAGACTGTCCCTCTTATTCACATGTTGGAGCACACGCTGCATGGAATAATGGACAGAGCCCTTGAGGCAGAACAGAGGGAGGAAGAGGAGGACTTCCCTACCTCTCAAGGCCCCCTTTATCCAGACAGTGTTCCTGCTTGCCCGCCTATCACACAGGAAGAGGAGGAGGATTGTGTCAGCATGGAGGTGGAGCCTAGCACTCAGCATCAGCAGCAGTTTTTAAGGGATCAATTACAATCCCAAGGAATCCATGGACTTGTACGTGGCTGGGATGAGGTGGCTGGGTCCTCAGTGACCCAGAGGACTCCACACCGAATGCAAACCTACATTGTATGGCCTCCCTGATCCTGAAAGCCTGTGGAAGGATCCTCGTATTCATGCTATCAAGGAGAGGGATCATTACTGGCTGGCAACTCTCCTTGATCCACATTGCAAGAATAAGATTGCGGACCTTATCTTGCCGGCGCAGAGGGAGCAGAAGATTAAACATCTTCTGGAGGCCTTGCAGAAAGGTCTGCAATGCATTCCCAGAGACTGGGGGGTTACAAAATCCAGGTCCTGGTCAACGTGTTGCTGAGGCTTCGGTCAGTCACAGAAGGAGCGGTGGAGAAAGTGGCCATCTGACCGATGCGTTAAGACAATTTTTTGGTCCGCAGCTCCAAGGTATAACCGGTTCCAGCAACCATCGCCAGCGTCTGTTTTACATGGTGTGGGAATACCTAGGGGCAAGATCAGACTTTGACCTTTCCCACCGAAAATCCTCTGGCTTACTGGGTCTTGAGGATGGATCACTGGCCAGAGCTTGCACAGTACGCAATTGAGCTACTGGCTTTTCCTGCATCCAGTGTTCTTTCAGAGCGCACATTCAGTGCTGCTGGAGGCTTTGTAACCGATCACAGGGTGCGCCTCTCCACCGACTCAGTCCATCGACTGACCTTTATAAAAATGAATCAGGCTTGGATCACCACCAGCTACCAAGCACCTGATGCTGATGTAACCAAGTCATTTTTTTTTTTAAATGTCAGATCCCTTTAAGACTGTCTATGCAGATGCTGAGTGACTATCCTTTTCCTCCTCAATGATCATGCTGATAGCTTGTAAGAACATTTTTGGTTCTGGGCACCGCCACCAGTGGCTAAGGCCCAATTTTCCAGCCCCTGTTCAACAGGGGCCTGTAATTACAATTCTTGATCTAATATTTCACAGCACATTCCTGTGCCCACCAAGATTAACTGTGAGGGCTTATAGTGTTGTGGCATCACCAACACCTAGGGCCCAAATTTCTGCACAGAGTAAATACGGCAGGCCCCTTCTTTCAAACATCCAACTTACAAACGACTCCTACTTGCAAACGGAAGGAGACAACAGGAAGTGAGGGGAAATCTACCCCTTGGAAGGGAAATTCTCTTCTGTAAGAGGTGTCTCCTGTCCACTGATGCTTTATCACCAATCCCTGTTTCACTACAAAACCAACATTTTCAAAAAATCATTTGTCATTGGGACAGAAAGTGAATTGCAATCTTCTGAACAGATGCACACAGACCGCAAAAAAAAAAAAATGCTTACAGGGTGATAACCCTTCTCTGTTTTCAGAAAAGCTTAAAGATAGATTTTATGGCTGGAACTACAATTTAAAAAACTACCAGTTCAAAATTACAAACAGATTCTACTTAACAACAAACCTACAGTGCCTGTCTTGTTTGCACCGCCTGTATAATGCTGTTCAAAGTATTTAGGGCCAAAGGGGCTTGTAATGACCTGGGGGGAGTGGGGGGGAAACCCATGCTATTTTTCTCAATGATTTTCATCCATATTGCAGGGACCAGACATTACATTAAAGCCGCAAGCAGTTTTAAATTACTTTTTTCTTATAGTAATCTCATTTTGTGCAGGGACAGTTCTAAACACGTGCCACCTCACATGCGTACTATAGACACCCAGCAGGTACCATATTTAAAGGAATTCTCTCTCTCTCTTTTTTTTTTTCACTTTAAGCATCATTAAAATCACTGCTCCAGAAAAAATGACAGTTTTTAAAACTTTTTTTTCCATTGATACATGTTCCCTGGGGCAAGACCCGGGTTCTCAAACCCGTTTTCCGACAATAACTTGCATATTAGGCTATAAAATGAGCACTTTTGAATTCAAACGTTCGAGTCCCATTGATGTTAATGGGGTTCTAAATGTTCGCGCGAACGTTCGGTCCTTTTTCGAAGGTTCTGGTGCGAACCGAACGGGGGGGGGGGGGTGTTCGGCTCATCCCTAGTCACAAGTGGGGTTCTCAAATTACTGATAAAAGAGACTATGGTTGGTTAGTGCTCTACAGCAGTGTGTGGATGAAACAGGCTGGGTACCCTGTATGCATCTCAGTGCTTACACTTAAGTTTTAATTGGAGTCTATCTTTAATATATAATAGAAAAAAATTCAAGATTCATCCAAACAGCGATTGCAGGGTGTTAAGCAATTTTTTGTCTGTTTCAAAAAAATGTTAAGAATTCCTGAGCATTGCCAAAATACTGAAGTTCTCTACTCAAGGCACTTAACATACAGGTTTTTGCTAATGGAACTTCTCAATTTGCTATCGGTCAAGAAACTTGGCATCAACAGCTTTTAAATATTTAAAGGGAGCAATCGAATATCAAGTAGTTGCTAGTCTAATGTTTGTGTCAAATGAATCAGTTTTCACAAGGAAGAAAATTGTAAATTACTAGCTGTAATTCTTAGGTTATAGTAGCGCTCATAACGGCATTTGAAACACTGCTTTTTCAGCTATCATCATAAATGTGAGTGGAAGGAGAAATTAATTCAATAGTGACTTAAAATATTTAGCCTAAAAATATAGTTATCTATGTAAATTAATTACTTTTTTTAGATGTGTTTCTTAGACAATTTTGACATCTGGTAACATTTAGAATTTTTTTATAAAAAGTGCTGCAGAATGTGTCATCATGCAATTTCCTCAGAGCTGTTTCAGTTGTTTCATGACACCATCTATAGCATGCTCTTTGACTCACTACATAATCACAAATCATAAGGTAAAGCGTCTGTAAAATGAAAATCTGTTTTTCAATGTGCTCGGTATCATGCCTCACTGCACACAGCTTTGAAAGAAGAACTCTCATGTAAAAATATGTACGTTCCCCAGAGGACCAAGTGCATGAACTTTCACTATTATGAATAAACAATTGGTGTCGTTTGTTCATTCATAATAGTAAAAAATCTCTCAAAGCTGCAGCTCTGTATAATCTATATGCCAATGGGGGGCAGAGGAAGGGGTGGATCGGGTCAGGGGGCAGGGTGGCAATTGCCCCCTGGGCCGCTCTGATGCCCCAAAAAGGCTGCTGTAGCACCACTTCACTTACAGTATTAGTGTCCTGTTTTGCTTGTCCCATGCTTTTTATATCTCCTACCTGTTTTTTATACAGTTCAAATACCCTTTCCCACAGATCCTTTGACAGTTATTTTGCTTTCCCCATGACTCAGAATCCAGAAACATCAGTGCAGCACTGGATGAAAGATGTAAGGGTCTGTCAGGAGTCCAGAAACTCATTGACCTTTTACACACACACACACACACACACACACACACACACACACACACACACACACACACACACACACACTAATTACAAGCAAACAGATCACAGGGGAAGATGGTTACCTTTTAATAGCCATTCAAACCCCTTTGTGTCAACTTATATGTTATCAGGCCAAAATCACCAGGGTATGTAAACTTTTGATCACAGTCATTTGAGTAGTTCCCGTTGTCATAATTTAAAGAGTAAACACAGTTGATTGATAATAAATGGCTTCAGCCAAACACTAACCATCAGTGAAAAATGTTTTTGTGTTATTCATATTCTCTGAAAAATGGCCACGAAATCATAAATTCTGCCAGGGTAAACTTATGGGCACAACTGTATACTTGCCTACATACATGCTCACACAGCAGCAGCAGCTATATATACAATTGCCAGCTCTTTCCCTCATAGTACCTGGCTGAAGTGGGCTTTTTTTAGTGGTATCATGTTTGATTATTAGTACAGTTGTGCCCTACAGAGGCTGAATATAACACTAACTGTTAGAGCCGGTTCACACAGGGGTGGGGCGACTCGGAAAGCTGACCTGAAGACAACTTCAGAGGCGACTTGCAAAATGACTTCTGTATTGAAGTCAATGCAAGTCGCCCCGAGTCACCCCCAAAGTCGTACAAGAACCTTTTTCTAAGTCGAAGCGACATGTGTCGCTCCTATTAGAACAGTTCTATTGACTAGAACGGGACGCGACTTGTCAGACGGCTGAGTCTCCTGACGAGTCGCCCCAGTATGAACCAGCTCTTAATCTAAAAGTTTTCCTACTCGGAACTACTTTACAGGTGACTGGTCTTTGTGTACTACCAGGAAGCAGGACCGGGATTCCCCAAAGCTTTGTGTCTTGTGATAGGAGGCAGTGTAGGAGAACTCCTACTTCTTGGTAGTGTCCACCTGCTGCAAATCTAAGTAGGGCATCTTGGTTGCCAAGGTATTTTTTTTCAGTTGTCCAGATTACCTAGTGAAGGGTAACTGATAAGCCCTATGTTAGCCAGTTGTCCAAAGTGGTCGCACAAAGTGGTGCTGGAGCACCTTTACTGAATATGGGGAATCTCAGTTTCTACAGTCAATAGAATCCTGAACAGTTACCTTTCTATTGTGGTCAAAGTCGTCTGAGCATTTCATTATAAAAAACATTTGGCTTTAATTTTTTACTATAGTGTATAGAGTATAATGCACAGCCAATGTTTCCAGACAATGGCCAATGGCCATTTCTTATGCTGCGTACGCATGATCGGTTTTCCCGTCGGAAAAACCTTGGATGGTCCGTTTTTAAAGATGGGCAGGGATGGGTATACACATGGGACAGGTTAGAAATGGGTGTACATACTAGACAGGGAAGAAGTTATAAGTGTGGATACAGACACATGGGAGAACCAGAGACTGGAGGGATGGAATAATTAGGTCAGAACAAGGGAGCTTATGGTCAGGATGTCCCAGGGAACTTTTTACTCACTGAGGATTGCCAGCCTTGTTGTGACGTATATCTTGTTACCTCAGAAACTAGTTAGGGCCCTTTCACACCTGCGGACCGTATGTCCGTATTTCATCCATCCGTTTTAAGATGAAATACAGACAGACATGTATCCCTATGGGATTGTGGATGTCAACAGATGAACATCCGCTGACATCGATCTCATTGGTCGCCGTTATGGTCCGTTTCTGCAGACGGATGAAAATCCTATTTTCCCATCCGTCATCGGATTGGATGAACTCAGACAGACGGTCTGTGTTCATCCGATCCCCTCCCCCCCATTGAGGAGAGCAGAGATCTGACAGGGCGGTCCATGCACACTGTCATCTGCCGACTCAGTGGGGATCAAAGGAGCTATCCCCGCTGAGAAAGCAGATGATAAAGGTATGGATCCTCACGGGATCCATACATGTGAAAGGGCGCAATGTCTTTTATATGTGAACTGTAAGCTGTTAATGTAATACTCCAGATTCTTTATCCTTGCATATCGCCATTTTTTTTCATTCTTTTTCTTGCTTTTTTTATATTCATATAGTATCGTAAATACATTAAAGTATTGAGAATTCCAACCAAAACTTTTTGAATAACAGGTGGGATGGTTTTACTGCAATTAATGCACTTATTTTAGTAGGGGGCAATCTAGAATCTTGATAACATTTGTCTAGTTGTTAAGATTCCCCTTACTGTCTCAGTGGCAGTTATCACAAGGCAAGAAAATTAGGAAAACATTTCCCAGTAGAGCATGAATCGCAATTAAAACCTTACATTTGTTTGAATCTTCCACACTCTATCAAGAACAAAATGTTTCAGTATGACTTGCATTAAGAAAAAAAAAAATGTTTTTTACTTTATATGCATATTTTCCCTATTCAGGCACCTGAAGCCAAGCATTCTGCTACAAGTATGCACGTTTTGCATTACAACACTAGGTGGCATTATAGAAAAAGGATTAGTATGAACAAGCAAATGGAATATATCATATAAATAAAGCTGTATTTGTTACTTTTGAGATTAGACACTCCACATGAATGGCATTGCATATTTTCAGAGGCGATCATTGTTTAAACATGTTAAGCTTTTTTTTTTTAGCTAGAAAAACCTTGTCATAATAGTTATCTTTTCTTCCAAATGTTCCTTACCGGAAACATGGCAAGTTGTTTAAATACTTTCACTGGAATCCTGTTTGTTTCCTATGAAGCCTTATGGCTATTTGAAAAATGTAATTATTAGCTAAACATTGGATGAAACTATTTGGTCTCTTACTAAAATCCACCTGAATAATGCAATTTAAATTAAAGGATCACTAAAGGATTTTTTTTAGCTAAATAGCTGCCTTTACCTTACTGCAGTCCTGTTTCATGTCCTCATTGTTCGTTTTTTGCTTTGAAGTTGCTGTAATTCTAAAGAAAGGGGAATGGATGGCTTGGAATAATTCAGATACAGTTACTTAATGTTTTTTGATGAATGTAAGTAAAATGTTAAAACCCCATTTAATCAATAAAACATTCTGGAACTTGTGTATATTGTTTAGTGCAATTCAAGTCTTAGGACCCTTGTTTTAACATTTATATCAAGCTTACATTGTATTTTCTTTTTTATTCTAGTGACTCTAACCAATATAATATATGAAGATACTGTATGTATGCTGTATACTCTTAATTATATATCTGCAGTGCATACTCCCCAACTGTCCCCCATTTGAAACCAAATTCATCTGTGTCCCTCTTTCCTCCTTTGGTATCCCTCTTTTTGGTCTGTTGTACAGATATCTATGAAAAGTGTTATTCTGCACTAAAACCGTAATCCTATTACTTTATTATCTCGTATGCTATTTCAAAATGCCGTATTAAAGCGGAGCTCCGCCCTAAAGTGAAGTTCCGCTGATCGGAACCCCTTCCCCCTCCGGAGTCACATTTGACACCTTTCAGGGGGGAAGGGGGTGCAGATACCTGTCTAAAGACAGGTATTTGCACCCACTTCCGGCCCAGCATTCACAGGCAAAAGACGGGTTTTCCTTCATTTCCCGTCGCCCTCCCGGTTGTGTGCTGGGAACACTCGGCTCCCAGCACACAGCGGGAGCCAATTGTCGGGCGCAGCGCGGCTCGCCCTTGAATGAATGAATGAATGAAAACTTATGTAGCGCGGCACATGCGAACTGAATCGCCTCTGGGCGCTTGTTGTTCCTGTCTCCTTTGGTATCAAAAGAGATGAGTCTTGATCACAAGCGATTCACTTCCTGGTTCCCTCACCGTGGATGGAGGGGGGAGCAGCAGAGAGACGAGCGAACGCTCGTCCTCTGCTGCGGACGGCGCTGGACTCCAGGACAGGTAAGTGTCCTAATTTTAAAAGTCAGCAGCTGCAGTATTTGTAGCTGCTGGCTTTTAATATTTTTTTTTGATGGGCCATCCGCTTTAAGGAAAAATAATTTTAGAAAAAAATATTCTGTATATAGCCAATACGTTTTGTCATATAAATTCTTAATGGTTGGCATAATTGGGGTATGACAGGGGCGTGACCAAAACCTAAATACAATGTGCTAGAAGATGTCCCTCCTTTTTTTTTATCTTAAAAGTTGGAAGGTATGGCAATGGTGAACTTACTTGCTTCTTCTGAAATTTTAAATCTAGGGCTGAGATCTGTGCACCGGAGTACCCAACTTTGCCCAAATCCCCAAACCATCATGTACACTGGCACTCCAGTATTTAGAAAAGCTATTATTCTTATCTTTAAATATAAACAACTTTTACATCTTATGCTACAGGTAAGCCTATATTAAGGCTTACCTATAGCTAACAAGGATATCTCCTAAACCTGAATTGTTTAGGAGATATCCCCTGCATGTGCCAATGTCATCGGCACATACGCACTGGGGAAAACTGAAGCAATGGCACCTATGTGCTGTTGCTGCAGTCTCCATGCGCAGGAGTGACGTCATCGTGGCTCTGACTAATCACAGCGCCGGAGCCACAAAACCACGGGACAACAACTCCGGGACAACATGTCGGCGGCCGGAGGGGGAGACGAGGACCGATACGGGGGCTTCGATCGAGAGGTGAGTAACACATAATGAGCTAGCATGCTATGCATACTAGCTCATTATGCCTTGCAGTTTTTTTTCTTGTTTCTAAGAGGGTTTACTTCCATTTTAAGGCTGAGGGGCAGATCTGAAATGGGAGGGGAAGTGCTGCTGATTTTATAATCCATTCATGTACAAGCAAAAATGATGTTTATCTTCCTTGCATGTCCCCCTCAGATCTACAGTGACTGCACTTTCAAGTGCACTTGTAGTGCAAAGTGGATTTGCCTTTAGTAAATAACCCACACTCTGTGATAGGGTGATGCTGCTCATTTACTGTACTGTCCCTCTAGAAGAAAAAGTAATTTAGGACTGCAGAAACCCTCCCCTGTTCCTCTTCTCTTTAACATTAAGGAGGAGAGGTTTGTAGATCATATAAGAAAACTGGGCAGAGCTAATAACTGTGCTTGAGATTTTAGTGCAGCACTTGATTGCCATTGAGGAGGCGTAGCGTGACCAGCGCATGCACAGTGCTCATCCGGCTGTAAAGCTGAAAGCTGTCCCAGCTGGATGCCCACACTTGTGATGCCAGCCAGGGCCGGCCTTAGGTGTTCAGACGCCCTGTGCAAGCTAATCCTGTCTGTGCCTGTGCCAGTGTGAGGGTGCAATACAATCGCAGAGGGGGGGGTGCTGGTCCGACACCCACCTAGTGTGTGGTACCCGGGGGCGGCACTCCTCCCCTTAGTACGCCTCTGGATGGCCGCACGGTGCCCCTGTTTCCCATGGCGCCCTGTGCGGCCGCACACCTCGCACACCCCAAAGGCCGGCCCTGATGCCAGTGGCGGGGAAAGGCAAGACAGACAAACCAAGGTTCAGGCAGCCGCATCGTTGGATCACGCTTTTTGGAGCTGCTGACATTTAATAAACACAAAAACGACTGGAACTCTGCTTTATTGCATTCCTTGCATTAAGGTAAAAAAAAGTTTAGGTAAAAGTATCACCCCCCCTCCTTATATATACCTGAGTACTTATTTGATCCAGCGCTGTGCACATCTGCAGTGGTTCTCTCCTCTCACTTCCCAGTCTCAAAGACTTCGAAGAGGCAGTAGGAGCCGTTGCCATACTGTGGGAGGGAGGGGGGTAAGCTGTGCTATCTGTGTCTATGGACACTAGCAGCGCAGTTTGAGGTTAAGCCCACAGGCGTGCCACTATAGGAAGCGGCTTCCAATGGTGGCACACTGAGATGAGGAGGAACCACCAGTCCCAGCAGGGGACCCAAGAAGAAGACCTTTAGGGCAGTAACACAGAGAAGGTATAATATGTATGTAAAAAAATAATAATAATAATATTATTGAGCAGTACTGTATATAGTTGGGTTCCCTTTAATGGATAACTGGATTGAGAACTGGGAGATTTGTATACATTTCCAGTTCTTGCAATGAAAAAGACGTTCGTGTCAGATGTGAAAAACTCTTGGTCATCATATAAAAGTATTGATATGCCTATACTTGACTTGATACTATTCTTTTAACAATGCATGTATAATAATAATTCTATGTGAGCAGCGTGTGATTGCGCATTATGTTTAAGAATAAAGGGAACCTGATTAAATGAATGTTACTGTGGTGTAGTAAGTCTGTAAAGCAGGGGTCTCAAACTCCCGGCCCGCGGGCCAGTTGCGGCCCGCAGACCAAGATTTTGCGGCCCACTGACAAGCCCTTCCCCCGGACAGTGTCATACTCCTACTTTGCAGCGCATGCAGCGCGGTACCCTTTCCCTGCAGCCAGGGCCGGCGCAACCACCAGGCAGACCAAGCGGCCGCTTGGGGGCGGGCAGGTCCGCAGCCTGGGATGGGGCGAAAAAATTACTTCAGAATCGCGGCTGTAGGATTTTTCAAAAGCCGCGCCTCCGACGCGTCTTCTGTTCCGTGATAGGCGGAACATTCAGCTTCCCATGAGGCACTGTGTTCAGGTTCCGCCTATCACGGAGGCCCTCTCGTCCTCGTCCTCGGACGAGAGGGCCTCCGTGATAGGCGGACACTGAACACAGTGCCTCATGGGAAGCTGAATGTTCCGCCTATCACGGAACAGAAGACGCGTCGGAGGCGCGGCTTTTGAAAAATCCTACAGCCGCGATTCTGGTAAGGTAAGGGCACAGTCTGGATGTAATGGGGCACAGTCTGGAGGTAATGGGGCACAGTCTGGAGGTAATGGGGCACAGTCTGGAGGTAATGGGGCACAGTCTGGAGGTAATGGGGCACAGTCTGGAGGTAATGGGGCACAGTCTGGAGGTAATGGGGCACAGTCTGGTCATGTAATGGGGCATGTCTGGATGTAATGGGGCACAGTCTGGCATGTAATGGGGCAGGTCTGGATGTAATGGGGCAGGTCTGGATGTAATGGGGCAGGTCTGGCATGTAATGGGGCAGGTCTGGCATGTAATGGGGCAGGTCTGGCATGTAATGGGGCACAGTCTGGTCATGTAACGGGGCACAGTCTGGTCATGTAACGGGGCACAGTCTGGTCATGTAATGGGGCAGGTCTGGCATGTAATGGGACAGGTCTGGCATGTAATGGGACACAGTCTGGTCATGTAATGGGGCATGTCTGGATGTAATGGGGCACAGTCTGGCATGTAATGGGGCAGGTCTGGATGTAATGGGGCAGGTCTGGCATGTAATGGGGCAGGTCTGGCATGTAATGGGGCAGGTCTGGCATGTAATGGGGCAGGTCTGGCATGTAATGGGACAGGTCTGGCATGTAATGGGGCACAGTCTGGTCATGTAACGGGGCACAGTCTGGTCATGTAATGGGGCAGGTCTGGCATGTAATGGGGCAGGTCTGGCATGTAATGGGACAGGTCTGGCATGTAATGGGGCACAGTCTGGTCATGTAACGGGGCACAGTCTGGTCATGTAATGGGGCAGGTCTGGCATGTAATGGGGCAGGTCTGGCATGTAATGGGACAGGTCTGGTCATGTAATGGGACACAGTCTGGTCATGTAATGGGGCACAGTCTGGTCATGTAATGGGGCACAGTCTGGTCATGTAATGGGGCACAGTCTGGTCATGTAATGGGGCACAGTCTGGTCATGTAATGGGGCACAGTCTGGTCATGTAATGGGGCAGGTCTGGCATGTTAGTGTGTTTTTTTTATATAAAAAATGTATTGAAAGAAACATTTTTAATAAGTCAAAGTACAGGGCCAAACTTACTGATAAGCATCTTCAAGCCATATTGAGGGTGTCAGTTGCTTCCTCACTCAAGCCAAATGTTGCTGAGCTGTGTAGGAGGAAGCGCTGCCAGGTCTCTGGCAACAAGAAGTAGGAAGTAAGAGAAACTTCTGTTCTTTACAACCGTTAATGTTTAGAACTATTATTAAGATTGCATCAGTTGTACATTTTAAAATTTTGGTCCAATACTTGATGCGGCCCAGCCTCACCCAGCTTATACCTCCAGTGGCCCCCAGATAATTTGAGTTTGAGACCCCTGCTGTAAAGTAACATTAATAGTGCAGAACTCTGATCTATACAAAATGTTTCATAGAGTTTCTAGAAGGCAAATCACTTAAACCTTTAAATATATAACCTTTTAACAATGTTATCTCAGTTACTGAAGCTAAGAGGTTTGCAAAAATACATTAAATGATCTAAAATGGAAACCAAAAATGGAGATTGTTGTAGCTTGCCAGTTTTTAGATGAAGGGACTGCATTAATTTAATGTTTTTTGTGAGCCACCATGGTTAGCCCTTTTCACGCAGGCTGACCAATCGGGTCCGCCTGTCAGTTTTTCAGGCAAACCTGATCCGACCCTTAATTATCCTCTATGGATCATAGGCTGTAAACGGACACGTTACACAGAATTATGAGGTGAAAATACAGTGGAGAAACACTGAAAAATAGAAAATAAATGCAGACACCTCATTTGAAGACTGCTGGGAAGCGGCAATATACTATTTTTTTGTTTTGTTTTCAGATTTATATACTCATAAACTGATCTCCTAAATCCTTGGTTTCCGACACCTAGTACACCACCAGCTCGCTGTATATTGCCCACCTCGACCCTGGCCTGGGCTGACTGTAGGCAACTGTAAACTTGGCAGAGTGGCAGTGCAGTGTCGGTTGTTAAAATGCTCTCTACATTTCAGCACCTGACACTGAAATGAAGACAATACTATCAGGCCAAGTAATTTTACCCCAACAGCAAAAGTATACTTTGCAGAGTGGTAGTGGGGTGCCAGGTGCTGAAATGATATCTGCATTTCAATGCAATGCAAATGTAAACAAGCTCTAAGGCTGCATTCACACCTAGGCGCTTTTACGCCCGACGCTCGTGCCGCTGGAGGGGTGGATTTACATTGTCTATGGAGATGGTTCACATCTCCACGCCGAATCCCGTACGCCTGAATCTCAAAACAAGTCCCGGACCCTTTTTTCAGGCGGCTTTCGCCGTTCGGCATAGACAACAATGTAAAGTAAAAAAAAAAAAGGTTAAAACGACCTTTTTTTTCGCGGCAAATCGCGGTACAATACACCGCAATTTGTCGCGGCAAAATACGTGCGTTATAGTGTGAATGCAGCCTAAGAGACACATTTTTTACTGATGACTTCAAGGGGAACAGGAATACATTTGTTAAAATGTAACTCCAGCCTACCCTTATGCCCTGTACACACGATTGGTTCATTTGATGAAAAACGAATCGATGGATTTTTTCATCAGATGTCCGATGAAGCTGACTTTTATCAGTCTTGCCTACACACCATCAGTTAAAAATATGATTGTGTCCAACGTGGTGACGTAAAACACAACGACGTGCTGAGAAAAATGAAATTCAATGCTTTGGGACATGAGTCGACTTGATTCTGAGCATGTGTGGATTTTTGACCGATGGATTTCCCCACAGACGATCGTTTTTTTTCTATGGGTTTTTTAACCATTTAAAAATTTTAAAACCGGTTCTATTTTTTTTCACCGATGGGGGAAAAAAACTGATGGGCCCACACACGATCGGTTCGTCCGATGAAAATGATCCATTGGTCCGTTTTCATCAGACGAACCGATCGTGTGTACAGGACATTAGTTAAAGTTTAGGTTGGGACTTGATTGTGCTGGCAGCCCTTTTAGTCACCAATAAATGCAGAGGCTTTGAGAGTAACTTACACTTCCCTTAAAAGAGAAGTATGGGAATAAAAAAAAAAATGTTCACGCTCAATCAAGTGGATGCAGCATCAGTCCGATGCTGCATCTGTCCCCTGCTGCCTCTAAGCCCAAGAACTGAGCCATCAAAGACCACTGATGTAACAGGCGCTCCGCGCGCCTGTTACTTCCTATAGTACCTGGCGCTTTCAGAGCTGTAATGCGTTCCATGCTAAGACGTATACGGCACTCGCGCGATGACGTCATCGCCCGGTACCGTGATGCGTTCCAGCGCTGAACGCAGAAGTGCGCCGTGAATCGGCGCTTCTCCTTTGAATCAGTGCTAATGCACTGCATCTGATAACTGCCTATAAAGGCATTCATCTTAAAACGAATCCCTGTTCTATTATTGTCAGCCATTCCGGCCACGCTACAACATTATGGCCAGCTAGCAACAGAGCCTTACTGAGTCCAGGTGGCCTTCGCTCCCCATGCTGTAACACCGCTCCTGCCAACAACTACTACTTTAGTGCTATTGCACCTACTACAACCTTGAAGCCTTTGCTGAATACCCTACACCATGGAATACCTATCCTCTACATTGAAGTCTGCAAATGGATAAGTAGCTATTGTATCACTTGTAGTACTATAGTAAGATCTGCTACTTATGTTCCATCTATACAGTTGCTATTGTTTATCATGCCTTCGGACTATCAACATATTTAGGATATACTGTTGTGCTAAAGGACTGTTTGAAGTACCTTAAAGGGTCAGCTATTCTCAAATTACCTGTGTAATATATACTTTATATATCTAACTATATATACCTGAGCTATATTGCCTCTCACATGCAACTATTATGCGTGCAATATTCACCTTATAGATGCAACTATAATAACCTGTACTATATTGCCTCTCATGCCCATCTAATAGTTGTCGCAACAACTCCTAGTTACCACGTGTACTCTCAAAGTACCTAAGCTATAAATTGCTACTCTTATGCAACTATCAGTTGTCGCTACAACGCATATTTACTACGTGCTGACATAAGTGCTACTTGTATATGGGCCTATGCCCTAAAGTTGCGGAAAATATTCGCCTAAACTTTCTATGCTAAGGGTTGACGTATTCTATACCTTCTCCCTTAGCCGTCTAATGCACAATGCTATGTAATACTCATAATCACTAGCGTGCAGTTGTGCATTGCAATCTTTTAGTACATACTATAATTTTAAACGCTAAGCTCTGGTCGCATGTTGTAATGCGTCCAAGCTCAGTAGCTCAACGCCTATGTTTGTGTGAGAGAGAGATGATGTAGAGAACCCCCAAACTCCCGTTTGTGTGGAGTGATGCCTGGGGCCTAATACTGAATTCTCACATAAAGCAGAGCATTGAAATCCATCTCTCACCATCACCAGTCACCATCTCTTTGCTCTTCCCCCCTAGCTCTCACTGGAGCACCAGGCAGTGGACAGGCGGGAGCAGCTGGCCCAGGCTTTCAATGAGCCTTCTGCTGGTCCTCACATCTGGGTGGATCCCGACTTTAAATTTGGGATTGCTCCAGGGTCTGGACCAACTGTGGGACTTTAGCCCACTGTCGGCTGAATACGGGTCACAAGTGCACTTCTCTAAATGCACTTCTGTGACCCACAGAGCTTTGGCCCTACTCTTTTAAAGTGACTCTATCACCACAGGGCTAAGGCTGCATTCACACCTGAGCGTTTTGTCGCCTGAAGCGCGACGCTCAAAAACGCTAGAGGGGAAAAAAACATTACTCTCTATGGAGATGGTTCACATCTCCACTCCAAAACGGCGAACGCCTGAAGCTCAAACAAGTTCTGGACCCTTTTTTGTCACGCAAATCGGGCGGCTTGGGCGTTTTACATTAGTGACAATGACCTGTACAAAATCGCGGTAAAAAATGCTGCGTTTTGTCGCGGCAAATCTGGGTAAAAAACGCCGCAATTTGTCACGGCAAATCGTGGTAAAAAACCCGGCAAATCGCAATGCTCAGGTGTGAATGCAGCCTAACTTGCAAAAAAAAATGTCGAGGCACTATATTTACCTTTACAGTTACCTTTACAGTGTCTTGAAATGCCACCACTTCAGTGCTGCCTGGCTACGACAGGTTTTCCACACTTCCAGGTCTGTGAATATTTGCTCCTTCTCTTCAACCTTCTAGTGCCGTGACCCTTTGATAAAATTTCCCAAGTTGTGGGAACCCCTAACAGTAAAAAAAAAAATATAGCGTGGGTTGTCAGCATCCAAGGCAAGACGAGTAATTTGCACCCCTAACCCACACTCGTACTTTCTTTCTTTCTTTCTTCCTTCCTTCCTTCCTTCCTTCCTTCCTTCCTTCCTTCCTTCCTTCCTTCCTTCCTTCCTTCCTTCCTTCCTTCCTTCCTTCCTTCCTTCCTTCCTTCCTTCCTTCCTTCCTTCCTTCCCTCCTTCCTCCCTCCCTCCCTCCCTCCCCCTCTTTTCCTTTTCCTTCCATGTATTCTCTATTTTTACTCCTTTTCTTACTCCTTGGTGGGGCGTTGGGATGGGTGGTAGTGCTGGGGAGAGTTCTGATCAGCCAACTTAGGTGCTCTTGATCAAGGTCATCTGCTGATCTGAGAAATGTCGTAGGGACTTTTAATGGCATCTATAAGTGTTACTCACTGTGTCTTCGGGTTCAAGTGTCTCGTAGCAGTGACACCTATGCCAAAATCAGGAGATAGGGTCTCCTCCAGCCCCTCCCACTTCACATTCCTCACCAGTCAGCTGACCTCTAGTCTCTGCCCCCCAACCATGCTGTGAACAGAATAGGCAAGTGCGAAGAGACTGAGTGGTCGGGTGCAGGCTCCAGAAACAGCCCTGTTGGGTGGCCGTGAAAAGGCTGGGAGAGCAGTGTGGGCTTTAGGAACAGCCCAGGATTTGATGACCCCTGGCAAATCGTCATTTGACCCCCGAGGGGGTCCCGACCCCCAGGTTGAGGACCACTGCACTACAGGGTATATCAGCTAGTGAGAGAAACTATTGTGTGCTGTGGGGAAAGCAGGCATTTATTTACGTCAACTAGGCAAAAACCCATAGAGGCTGGGGAGCAATGTGTCTGCTGCATCTCAAGACACATTCCAAAAAGATAAGTAATTTCCCTTTTTTGACAGGTTTAGTATTCTTTTGTAAGTGACCCTGTGGTGACAGTAAATAGTAATAAATACTATGAAATTGTAGTTCTAGAAGGCTCACATAAAACACAACATACTTTCAGGTGTTTCCAGAGATGTATGACTTGAAAGTGAGATCAGTTTGAGTTGCATCTGACTTGATTTCATTGGCTTTTTATTTTGACTTGTATAGAAGCAAAAGTGCTTCAGCAGATTAGGGCATACTTCATTTATCTTAATGCAAAGTAAATTGAACAATAAACAAAACACTGCTGTGTGAGGTCCAGTTCTAATGCTGCATTTAAAAAGCAGTAGCCTACAGCAATGATCAAAAGTCACCGAAAGTGATGCACCAGCACCACAAGTAACTTGAATTGTTTTCACAGTAGAATTCTTTACTGTGTGAATCATTTTGCATTTTCTATTTAAAAGATACACTTGTACAACTGAATCCAATTAGATTTTTTTTTAGATTTTGAGTAAAAGTCTTGTTAATCTTGGATGAAAAACATTTATAAATGGACCCCCTCATTGTCCTCTTCAGATTTTTATTCCCTCAACAAAGAAATACAAATAATGTGCTGTAAAGATCAATAGAATAAAACATTCACATGTTGTAAAAAATCTTTATGCGTGTTGTAAAGCTCAAATGAGGTATTATATGAACATGAGTTTAGTTTATTATCTTGTTGCAAGAATTAATGTTAGCGAGAAAAACCTTCATTACTGCTACAAAGAGAGATCACAAGGTGGACTCCAGACTTTAATTAAAGCAGAAAACATGAATAAAATCAGCATTCACTAATATAAAAACAGCTTCTGTTTTAAGCCTCAAACATTTTGAGAAGTAAATTATCTAAATGTGTTGGATTAATTGGTGATACAGGTAATCTGATAGTCTTTTGCATTGTTTATTTTATCTTCAGTAGATCTTGTCTATAAATCACAGGCTCTTTATCCAGTTATTTAATTAGAAATGTGTATTAGTTGCATCACTCATTAATCTCACCCAATTTGTTGGCTACCGTCTGTCGTTGGTGATTGTTCTGCTCTGTTGGGATCCGTCCCATGCTGAGTTCTGCAGCTGCATCATATCTGAAGTTCTTTCCATGCCTGAATATTATGAACAAAAGTAGCAATAAAAATAACAAAAAACCTTCCTGTTTTGGACCAATTTCAGTGTTATTTTAGACTCCTGCAATTCATTGTTTTTTGTGGGGATTATTATTTGCTGCTGTTCTATTGGTAGTTTTTGATAGTATGCCAATTAGGTTTTTAGTTCCTTATATAAAATATTTTTAAATCAGAAGGACTTATATATAGGGCAATATATGGCTTGGTAGCCACAATTATTTTTCAGTTATCTTGCACTGCTAATTTGTAAATTGTTTGCTTGCTAGTCATCTGGTCATTGGGTTCTTTACTGTAGTTTTAAAACACATTTGCCACGTATCCAGTTTGGCCATTCTTCACTGGGAAAATCAGGCCAAACCCAAGAAGAAAAATGTAGCATGTCGTAGCTTATAATATTTAGACTGCAATGTTTTTTTTTTTCAATCTAAGAACATTTTCAGCTGATCCTGCCCTAAATGCAGTGTATGTCACTTTCTGTGAATGGCACTGAAGAATATTTTCTTTCCTAGCTATCCTCTGTAAACTACCAGTTGCCCTGCCTCCATGTAATAGAAATGAAGAGATACACACATATTGGAAGTCAATATCAGGAGAGCAGCCAAGGATGACAATAATGGATCTCACTATAGATACAGTTGAAGAGTGATGTACCCACCCAGGGACAGGAAGTGTGTTATTTGCAGGATTATCAGGTGAAAATAAACCAAAATAATCTAGAAAAAAGCAGGTGGAGGTAAACAAAGCACCATGACAGACATGATTAAATCCTATAAAACCAAAATACAAGGGAGGGGGGCAAGAGAAGTGCCAATTGCTTATGGTACAGTATTTTTTATTAGGTAGAAGTAAAACATAAATAGTTGTACACTGACAGAGTATCCAGAAGAGCAAGCGTGTAATGCTTGCTGGGTGTCAGAGTGAGGGAGCCCAGGTCAGGTCTGTGAGACCAAGGATTCCGAAAGACACCAACGGGTTCTCACGTGACGGGAGTTGTCAGCAGCTGTCAGTGCTTAGTTCAGCCTGGGATAGCACTGGCCAATCGGAACATGTTTTGGAGGCCACGCCAAGCCTCCTTTATCAGCCATAACATAAAAAGAGGAGTCTATAGCATACACTATTGGCCACAGTGATAAATGTATAAGGGGGAAAAAGGGGAAACTGCCCTAGGCCCTCTAACAGAATGAACCCCCCTTTGTACAAAAATATTATAAAACTATATAAGAAATATATGAAGTAATACAAAATAAATAATAATATAATATAAAATGTACAATTATAAACAATTAAGCTCTTTTATTAAATGTATTTTCGGAAGTAATATTTTTCTGCCCATCATCTGTAAAAGTTTCTGCTCTGGTATTTTCTATTGTTTCTAATGAAATATTTTGGCAGCTCGTGCAAACCACACGTAGAGCACTTGCACTCTTAAGGAAGGTGACCTGTGACCGTGTGCGTGTGTCCATGCATGACCTCAAACTGTGTGACTGTCATTGAGAATGCAAACTAACCCTGTGTATGAGGTCTCCCCCAAACCTGAAGTGCCCACATATAAAGGCACGACCACAGTACATGAGTAAAATTTGTATTCTGACCATATACTCAAAAACGGAGAAGGGAATGATGGAGTTTCAAATGATATAACCTCAAGGGAGTGTAGTTGATTTGGTGATATAATTTAAGTTTAAGATTAATTTGTCTCTTTAGGAGTTGATAGAAGACATATACAGTGCGGAAAATAAGTATTTGAACACCCTGCTATTTTGCAAGTTCTCCCACTTGGAAATCATGGAGGGGTCTAAAATTGTCATCGTAGGTGCATGTCCACTGTGAGAGACATAATCAAAAAAAAAAAAAATCCAGAAATCACAATTTATGAATGTTTAACTATTTATTTGTATGATACAGCTGCAAAGAAGTATTTGAACACCTGTCTATCAGCTAGAATTCTGACCCTCAAAGACCTGTTAGTCTGCCTTTAAAATGTCCACCTCCACTCCATTTATTATCCTAAATTAGATGCACCTGTTTGAGGTCATTAGCTGCATAAAGACACCTGTCCACCCCATAAGAATCCAACTACGTAAGAATCCAACTACTAACATGGCCAAGACCAAAGAGCTGTCCAAAGACACTAGAGACAAAATTGTACACCTCCACAAGGCTGGAAAGGGCTATGGGGAAATTGCCAAGCAGCTTGGTGAAAAAAGGTCCACTGTTGGAGCAATCATTAGAAAATGGAAGAAGCTAAACATGACTGTCACTCTCCCTCGGACTGGGGCTCCATGCAAAATCTCACCTCGTGGGGTCTCAATGATCCTAAGAAAGGTGAGAAATCAGCCCAGGACTACACGGGAGGAGCTGGTCAATGACCTGAAAAGAGCTGGGACCACCGTTTCCAAGGTTACTGTTGGTAATACACTAAGACGTCATGGTTTGAAATCATGCATGGCACGGAAGGTTCCCCTGCTTAAACCAGCACATGTCAAGGCCCGTCTTAAGTTTGCCAATGACCATTTGGATGATCCAGAGGAGTCATGGGAGAAAGTCATGTGGTCAGATGAGACCAAAGTAGAACTTTTTGGTCATAATTCCACTAACCGTGTTTGGAGGAAGAAGAATGATGAGTACCATCCCAAGAACACCATCCCTACTGTGAAGCATGGGGGTGGTAGCATCATGCTTTGGGGGTGTTTTTCTGCACATGGGACAGGGCGACTGCACTGTATTAAGGAGAGGATGACCGGGGCCATGTATTGCGAGATTTTGGGCAACAACCTCCTTCCCTCAGTTAGAGCTTTGAAGATGGGTCGAGGCTGGGTCTTCCAACATGACAATGACCCGAAGCACACAGCCAGGATAACCAAGGAGTGGCTCTGTAAGAAGCATATCAAGGTTCTGGCGTGGCCTAGCCAGTCTCCAGACCTAAACCCAATAGAGAATCTTTGGAGGGAGCTCAAACTCCGTGTTTCTCAGCGACAGCTCAGAAACTTGACTGATCTAGAGAAGATCTGTGTGGAGGAGTGGGCCAAAATCCCTCCTCCAGTGTGTGCAAACCTGGTGAAAAACTACAAGAAACGTTTGACCTCTGTAATTGCAAACAAAGGCTACTGTACCAAATATTAACATTGATTTTCTCAGGTGTTCAAATACTTATTTGCAGCTGTATCATACAAATAAATAGTTAAAAAAATCATACATTGTGATTTCTGGATTTTTTTTTTTCGATTATGTCTCTCACAGTGGACATGCACCTACGATGACAATTTCAGACCCCTCCATGATTTCCAAGTGGGAGAACTTGCAAAATAGCAGGGTGTTCAAATACTTTTTTTCCGCACTGTATAGATTTCTTCATTGTCATCCCAGTCCTCTGAAATCCACTCTGGTAACGTATTGTGGCATTTGTTCTGAACTTGAGTGGATTGGTCTAATCTAGTGAGAAATAATTCTGCAAATACTGAGATGCCATTTTAGTATTTCCTGAAGAGAGAAGAAATTGCTTGAGAGGATGGTGTGATAAATTCACCACAAGAGAGTCATATGCTGAGTGATCACTGCATGCTGAAGTTGGTAGTAGTAAAAAAAATTGTCTGGAGGGATCTCATACTGTGATGGAAGGCTTTGTAAGATTTTAGGTTTATTCCAAACAGTTGACACATAAATTGAAAGCCCATAGAAGACCAAACCCGGCTCAATGAATTGTCAGAAACTCTGGTAGAGATGGGTTCCCAGGTATTGGGTTATTAGAAGAAGCAGACCAGTCCTTTTCACATCGTTTTATTTACATACAAATATAATTTTCAGAGTAGTTTTAATCAAAGAGATGCACTGTAAGTTAATGCATCATTATTACATTGTGTAGACTGGTATTTATATTTTTGATCTTGTTTTTCAATTTTACCTGCCAGTTATACACAACTCCTAATCCCAGTATTTATTGTGTACACTACAGTCTTCAATACACAACATTTGCATACCAGCTTTGTGTTCATAATTAAATGCGTGCCCCTTATATCCCTTGAGTTTGCTGTTAAAAAAAAAAAAAAAGTGTCCTGCTTATGGTAATTGAGTGAGGTTTCAACTGTTTAAATGAAATTTGAATCTGGACATCAGCCCTAAAAAGCAGATGCCAGCCTGTTGCTAAACTATAACAATCTGTAATGATTTACTGTAAATTTAAACAACTTGCCGTTTTCTTCCCTGAACACATTTGTCATCAATGGTGAGTGCTGGAGAATTTTATTTTTTTAAATTGCTGTTTATGTTGCTGTGACATTGATAGATTTGGGTCACTTCCAGTTGATATTTTATCGGGTAGATAACAGCAATTTTCCTTTCAGTAGCAGTGTACCGACAGAACTAGGGTTTAATTGAGATACATGTACGATCATTTTGTAGGGATAATCAATAGAAAGTAGTATCCAGAAACACTATCATTTATGGCTGCTACCTATCATGAAATGTTATTCAGAAAGCAGCAGAGAATTCATGGTGAACACTGTAACACTTCTTCTTATCAATATGTGTTTGGGTGCCTAGAGACAATTCTACTGAAAATACAGAACAACCATTACTTTGCCTATTTTATTTGATGGCCATAATGTTTTTTGTTTAAATGCTTGTTTTTACATTCTAGGCTGTTAAGTGTACCCGTAATAAATGCTTGTTTTTACATTCTAGGATGTTGACTGTACCCGTGTAAAGTATTTTTTGGAGGTTGTGTATACAGTTCTTCCACCACTGTTCTTGGGTCACAAGTTGTTCTTTGTGTTGATGCTTAGCTGAATACTTTACACAGTCACACTACAGCATGCTACAGTCAAATCTACAGAGAGCCTCAAAGTGCACCTAAGACTGACATTTGATCTTTAGAGACAGGTGGGCAGTGTACAAACAAAAAAAAACAAAAGCAATGTTATGAGAAGAATATTTACTTTCTGTTGGTACTTAGATTTGACTGGGTTTCTAAAGTCTGCATTTATTTATCAATTTTTTGAGTTGCAATATGTATACATTAATAAAAATCCAAAATGAGTGTGTTGATGTCTGGGTTAGTGTGGATTTTGAGCATTTTAATTTGCAAACACAATGCTCACCCGAGGGTTCAGTTGCCTTGGGTGGCCTCTAACCTGACACCTGCTCTTAGAACTCCTTGATCTTCAGCCCCTCATCTCATCTTTTGCTCCACCTTATGAGATTGGTATACTGGTTACTCGTTATAGCAGGACGATGGTGCCAGGCAATAGCAGAGTTTAAGAATGAGGAGCAGTCTTCTAGCAAGAGTGAAAGTGTTGCTTAGTTGATCGCACCCTACATTTAAGGGAGAAAAGTAACTATAATTTCGGCAAAGTTTTATCTTTTTTTTTTACATTTTTTTTTTTTTTTAATAAATGAATGAAAACTTAGGTGAGATAGATTTCCAGGGTTTTTTCCCAGTCACAAGTCTGGCGGCCGTGTTTTGAACGACTTGCAGACGAGCGATTTGGTACTTAGGGAGCCCGAGGTAAAGGGCATTTGCATAGTCCAATCTTGAGTTTACAATTGCTCCCACCACGACTGCTAAGTCTTCTTTAGGATAAAAGGAGTAAGTCTGCGTAGTAGGCGCAGCAGATGGTGAGATCGCTGACTACTTACCCTATTTGTGCGTCCATTGTCATATAGAAGTCGAAGATGACCCTGAGACTTTTGACTCTGGCGCTAGGGGTGATGATTTTGCCCAGAATGGGCGGGGGTGTCCAAGTTGTTGCAGGTTTATTCATACACTTGACGTGAAACAGGAGAAGTTCTGTTTTCGCTCCGTTGAGTTTAAGATAACTCTTTGTCATCCAGTGCTCTATCAAAGAGAGGCAAGTCTCTAGATTGAGGTGGTGATCCTTTTTGTTGCCAATGCGGAAATACAGTTGCGTGTCATCTGCATATGAGTGGTAAAGCAGTTTTTGGCTGCTGAAGATTTCAAAAAGAGGACGAAGATAGATGTTAAACAGCACCGGCGACAGAGGTGATCCTTGAGGGACTCCGCACGATACTGTGCGTTTCTCAGAAGTGAAAGGTCTTAACTTCACTGTTTGCGATCGGTTTTCCAAAAAAGAGGAAAACCAAGATAAATCGCCTTCTGCGACTCTGGCTGCTTCAGCTAGCCGAGTCAGTAATAGTTTGTGGTCGACAGTGTCGAAGGCTGCGCTTAGGTCCAACAGAACCAGAAGACAAGACTCTCCTTCATCTGCGGCCTCGAGAGCGTCGTCCCATATTTTGAGCAATGCGGTTTCCGTCCCGTGTGTGGGACGGAAACCCGATTGAAATGGATCAAGTAGCTTGTGGGTATCTAGATGCTGTTGCAGCTGTTGTACCACTACTTTTTCCATTATCTTTGAGAGAACATTTAGGCCTGTTATGGGACGGCGGTGGAGTGGGTCCTTGGGGTCTATGGTGGGTTTCTTCAGGATGGGTTGGATTATCCCCTCTTTCAACTGGGAGGGTACTATGCCTTCCTTGAAAGACTGGTTTATAAGCTGAGTGATAGGAGGTGCCAGGATGTCGGCGCATTCCTTCAGCAGTTTAGTGGGGATGATATAATTTGGCCCTGTACCGTTACGCAAAGTACCAATGATATTTTTTGTGGCATAGATGGTGATGGGCTCCAGAGTGAACTTACCTGATAGTGGTGAATTACTGTGGGTATTGTGTGGAGAATTGGGAGGGGGAGAGGGGGGAGAGGGGGGAATTGTTTTGCTGAATGCTTTCCCGGATTGCCTCGATTTTATTAATGAAGTAATCCGATAATTCGTTGCAAAATTCTTGGGTGTCTGAATTGGGGACTTCAAGACATCCTGGTTTCATGGTCCGAATGACCATCTTGAAGAGTTCGCGTGGGCGGTTTAGGGCGCTGTTGATAGCCTCAGAAAAATATTTTTTTTTGGCTTTGAAGATTTCTTTGTGGTATTTTCTTGTTGTTGCCTTGTAGATGGAAAGATTCTCTACTGAAGTGCTTCTTTTCCAGGCGGCTTCCGCCCTTCTGCGCTCTTGCTTCAGTAGCGACAGCTTGTTGTTAAACCAGCTGGAGTTTTTTTTCCGGATGCGGGTTTTACGTTTCGGCACTACTAAGTCGGCTGACTGTAGTAGGGCTAAGTTTATGGCATCCAGTGTTTCTACGGCCGTTTGATGCGGTTGAATTGTTTTTATTTTTTTCCTTAATGTGGTTTTGAAGAGTTCCGAATGGAGCTTTTTCTGACATCTAGTCCAGTGTGTTGTCACAGGTTTTGATGTTTTTGTTAAGGGGGGGATTTTGGAAATAATGAATTTAATTGCATGGTGATCTGTCCATGGCAACGGTTCATTTTCCAAAATTTTTATTTCCAGATCTCGTCTGAAAATAAGATCGAGTGTGTGACCTTAAGCATGTGTGGGCCCACATACTAGTTGTTGTAGCCCTAATACTTCCAGGTGGTCAATCCAGGCGTCAGCAACGGGGTCTTGTGCGGAGTTGGTCCAGAGGTTGAAATCCCCGAGCAGCAAATAGTGTTTGCTGTTGAGGGTGTAAGTGGAGATGAACTCCGTCAAGATAGTAGCAGCTGCGATTTTGGGCCAGGTGGCCTATAGCAGAGAAGAATGTGTACGGTCTCCTTTGAATTTGTTTGCAGTTGCAGAGTAAGGGTTTCCATGAATGGAAAAGGGTTTTGAAGGACTGGTTTAGTGATCGCAAGGTGAGTCTTGTGGATCACCGCCAGTCCTCCTCCTCTTTGCCTTATTCTGTTTTCTGTTATAATACGGTAGTTTACTGGCACCAGTTCTCCTAGAATGGTGTTAGTCAGCTGTGAGCCAGCTCTCTGTAATAAAGAGGAAGTCTAGATCGCATTGTAGAATGAAGTCACAGATTTCCAGTCAGTGTTTTACTGCCGATCTTGTGTTGATCAAAGCACATGATATGTGCTTAGGCTGGGGTAAATGGCTGAAATTTCTGACAGTCGATCGTCGATCGATTCTCAATAGTCGCTCAATTCTTAGGGCTTATTTGGTGATGGCTGGCAGTATTGCGGCGAATCGCCTCAGACTCCAAATGGTTTCTGCAGAATATTTCAGATTCGCCATGGTCGCCAAACAACTAGGGGGGGGGGGGGGTTTAAGGGCGACGGAGAGAGGAATTAGCTAAATCCTCTCTCCTGGCTTGGTCCAGAGGAAGGCAAAAAAAAAACCTGGCCGTGCTGTGCCAATATGCTCCGGGCAGGGGCAAAAAAAATTCCTTCCTAACCCCTTGAGAGGCGATCGGGGGACCTCTGGATCCTGCTGCCTGATTGGCAGCCATCTTGCTACACCCAGCAACACAATCAGGCAGCAGGATCCAGCCTAGGGGCTAACAATTGGGTGGATCGGTGATGCCAGGGGGCTGGAGCGGTACCCGGGAAGAGAGCTGTCCTTCTGGGGTATGGGGGGGTTTTCTGGCCAGTTCGGTGGGGATTCCAGGGTGTGGGGAGCGGCGCGGCGTTAGGCCGTATGTGAAGCCACGGTCTTTCCTAGATCGTGGCTGCCGCGATTCTCCACAGGCTGGCGCGGGTGTCCGAAACAACACCAGAAATAGAGGAAAATGCGGCGGGGAGGTGGCGGGGGGATGCCTCATATGGCGATGCTGGTGTGGGGGCACAGAGGAGGCAGAAAAGGAGCAGGGAAGAGCCGTAAGGCATGGGTAGCAGCTGCAGCTTGTCCTGAAAAGGACGGCCGCCATCGGTCCCAGTGGATGGCTCTTACCTTTTGGCTTCCCTGGAGTGAAGAAAGGAGCCAGGGGAAGCCGGGGGAATGCCGGAGAATGCCGGAGAGCCGGAGAGCTTAATCACAGTGGTCAGAGGGGAGCCTAGCTGAGCTTGCCCTAGGGAGAGATCCGACTCGTGTGAGAGCGTCCTGCTCTCTCAATCACTAGCACTGACTGAGATCAAGTTTAAGTTGAGATTAAGTTTAGTAAAGGAGGTTGTGTAGGGTTAGGGACTTTGAGGAAGCCATGGCCTGGTAGGGTCACATATTTCCATCCCTAGGGACTTTAATTGAAATCATGGCCTGGTAAGGTTATGTATTTCCATCCCAATCTTAATCACATAGGAGAGGTTGAGCAAGGGGAATGCGGGACTTTGTGTGAAGCAAATGACAGCAAGAGGGTATTAGGATGAACATAAGGAATTTTATTGACTACAAAGTGGTAAACATACATAATGGCAATATCAATGTAGCACTTACCCCTGAAGGAGCTGCTGGTTAGAATTGGGATGGCATGTTACCTCGTGGCTCCTGTGAAATATCTAGGGTGAACGATGCATGTGATAGCAGTAAAGGAATGTCCAGGTGAACTTCAGGAAAAGCACCTCTGCCACAGGCCTTCTCTGAGTGTAGATATGGAGGAGTCCCTCCTGAGTAAAGTTTTGCCCGAACCTTCCTTCAACGTCACCCAGGTACCCACTGAGAGAGGAATCAATCCCTCAGTGTTCAGTACCTTAATCACTGATGCTTCGTCTCAATACTGTTGGACCGCCAGCCTCTCAATGGCGCTCCTCAACTGGACACCCCACGATTGGTTGCCACCTGTCTTCCTGGGGTGGAACAACACCCCAGGCACAGCAGAATGAGCCCACAGCACAGCCGAGCTGAAACAGAGAGCCTTAAAATAATCAGAATTGAGATCAGAGTCACTTACACTCTGATTACCCCCCTAAATTTACTAGCACCCGTACTTGGAAGTACATGGGCGCTACATCAATAATACATGAAAATATACATACATTGCATAAAGAAAATTATAATATGCACATGCAGGTAATGATGATAACAATGGTAATAAAATAGCATGATAATTTACATGGTAATAACTCATGTTGTGACCATAACAAATTTCATGGTTCACCACCAAGGGATTTGTATAATGCCATAATACAAGATAATGCCTGCAGAGCCTATGGCCGAACTGAACCTTTTTTTTTAAATAGACTTTTACACAGTAACCTAGAGTTTAAAAAAAATATTTAATATATATTAAAAAAATGTTTTGGTAGTCCTTTCACAAAGACACACCTACACTATACATTACATTTAAAGCCAGATTAAAGCTGAATAGGTAGAAAAAATAAAGCTAAATATATACATAATTTTGATACTGCATGCTTTTTTTTCCTGGTGTTAAAAAAAAAAAAAAAGTTTGTATGTTTGTCACATTCCATTATATTTTATAAGAAACGTTCTACATATGCTCTCTCATCGCACGTACATCATGTCTCAACAGAGTTTGATTGATACTGTCTGTTTTTTACTAAGTAGGTTCCAAGAAGTTTAACATTTAGAATGTAAATGTGCAACTGACATACGCATTCGTAATATTTATAAATAGTATCTGCTTTGGAAAAAAAAAGAGAAATACCAGGACATCTAAAATCATTAAAACTCCTTCTGTATTATAGAAAAATAATAGCAGATGGGACAAAGTTTAATTGATTTAATGAAAGAGACAATCTGTGAATTTTTAATCATTTCAAATCTGAGTCACATTTGTAGTTGTATTTTGTTAATTTATTGGTAATCTGCAAAATGGGGCAGTTTATACTTGGGACTAAGCTAAATACTTTACATACTGTATCTCAAACATTAAAGAATAATTGTAATGTCTTTCTTATGTATATATGTTGAGTACACATTTTCTTATTCATTGGTCGTTAAAGTGATTCTAAAGATTTTTTTTTTTCATTTAGTAACAAGCATGCAACATTTACCTGCTCTGTGCAATGGTTATGCACAGAGCAGGAGGTACGAACCTCTTTGGGATCCCCACCTATGCTCTTGGCTCCCCCCCCCCCGCTGAGTGCCCCCATAGCAAGCCATTTGCTAAAGAGGCACACATGCATGTTTGCTCCTGAGCCCCATTTACTGATTTGCTAAAATGGAGTAGACTGTGCACTTTTCAAAGTGCAGTTGCCCTCTGCAAGTGCAGTTGCTCCAGAGCTTGGTAATTGAGTAATTGAGGTAGAGCTTCCCTTTTCAAAGTACCCAAAAACAATAAAAAAAAATTGCTTGCACATGATTGGATGATGGAAGTCAGCAGAGTTTCTGCTCGTTTACTAAGCTCTGGGGGAACTGCACTTAGAGGGCAACTGTACTGTGCTAAGTGCATAGTCTTTTTGCCTTTAGTAAATCAACCTTGGTGTGTCTGTCCACTAACGCAGAGGGAGAGAGCCGCTGCTCATGTGCACATCGCAGGATCAAGATCAGACTCAGGCAAGTATGGGTTGGTAGCTGCACCCTGAATGTTTTCTACTTTAATGCAGAGAATGCATTAGGGGGAAAAAACCTTGTACCTTTTAGGACCACTTTAACCTTTTTGATAAAGGGGGCCCCAAAATGTAGTTGCAGGACCACGCATAATAATCTGTGATGCAATACTACAGAAGACACTCCAACAATGCTGACGTGTTAATAAAATGATCAGAGACTACAAACATGCTTTAGGAGTTGTTGGAGATTAGAAACATGCTTTAAGAGACATTCATGCTGAAAACACAATACACAATACATAAGACTGCTAGAGGTAACTTTTATAGTTTCTTTACAAATCAATGGGTTTTCATTTCTGTTCCCAGCAGCCTCATCAAAATCACATTTTCACGTTTTATATTTCTTATAACAAGAGCCATTAAAAATGTTCAGAGAAAAAAAAAAGAGATGGGCAACCCAGATAAAAGTAAGAGTAAGTGAAAAAAATAAACCATTTAACTACTAGAAGACAATCTATAGGATATTTCTAGATTGCACCTAGGTAAGAAAAAAACACACACTACTGTCTTGAAGGGCACCAATGGCCACCCACTAAATACCAAAGGACCAAAGGTTGGTGGTCATCAGGGCACTGGATTGTGCAATCTGTATTCAGTTGTGGAACTTCTGCATGTAGGCATAAAAGTAGACTTAGTTTATTTGTCCCATAGGCCTGATTGGAACATTGCAAGTGTTATAACTTTCCAGCTCTGTATGACTTGTGGTCCCCGAAGGTGAGCTAGTGCTTGCTGATCCTTATATGTAACCTTTGCATGACTATTTAAACAACCATTACCTATATGTTTTCAATAATACATATTCTTCATAACTGTGAGGTGTCCTTTCCTGCTGCCTATCTCAAGCCATGTTACTAGCGGAGCACTCCGCTGAACACCCGATCACCCGTTTTCATCATAGAGCACGCAGACTGAAAGTGTGGTTAAAACTTAACCTAGTATTGACACAGTGGGAAATGCTGCACAGCTGAATCCACAGGATATGGTAACATATGGAAGCAGGTTCTGTTTTGACTGCTTTTTTCTTATATGGTGATCAGAAGCATGCATTGCGACAACGCTGTATCCTGGCCTAGGCCAACAAGGCCCAGGCCTAGGGCAGCACTTTGCAGGTGGGCAGCACGAAAAGAGTCCACGCCGGCTTGTGCTACACTGTTAGCAAGCTTCTTCTAATTATGACTGTCTTATCATCCTGGACCACAAACCTTCCTCACTGTGCTATAAGTCTTCTGCTGCACCAGTGGCATGGTTATATCTTCTTAGTCCTCTCCATAAAATGATCAGAAATCTGTGCTAAAAGTAGAACTATAGGCTACGTTTTTTTTCTCCTTTTGGATAGAGTAAGGCGTACACACGACCAAATAAATCTGTTCAAATCGGTCTGACAGACCGATTTGATCAGATTTGTCTGCTGGGCTGTTTTGGTTTGATCGCTGTACACACGATCAAACCAAAATCCCCGCCGGCAGACAGCGCGGTGACGTGGCGATGACGTTGACGCCGCCACGTCACCGCACCAGGAAGTAAAACACTTCCGCGCATGCGTCGAATCCATTCGACGCATGTGCGGGCAGATATGTCTGCTGGTTAGCGTACTAACCAGCAGACATGTAGGACGGACAGATTCCCAGCAGACAGATTTTAAAGCATGCTTTAAAATCTGTCTGTTGGAAAAATCTGTCTGTCCGCCCGTACACACGATCAAATCTGTCTGCCGAAATGGTCTGTCAGACCGTTTCCAGCAGATAGGTTTGATCGTGTGTACGCGTTCTAAGGGAGGGTTATAGTCCCTGTCAATTTATTGTTAACCATCCCTGTCCCATTGCAGAGATTTCCATTGATTTCCTTCAAGAGCTGCACAGTGGTTCTCTCTCATTTTTTCACCCACACTGTAGCCTACCTCGATCACCTCATTAATGGTACAGCAGGTTGTGCTTACCTTGTCAGCGATTGAATGAAATGAATGCTCTTATCTTTGGCTGCCATTACCCGGGTTTGAGTGACACAGTAAACTTGTTGTGGAGTACCCTGCTAGGGGGCTCGATATAAAATGTATAGGAATATACACCTGACCACCACCACTGTTTAATCTCTGCGCTATCCACAATCTGAACTACAGGACTGTATGTCCTTACATTGATTCACATCACTCGCGGAGATTACATGCTGGACAGTGTTTCCTTAAGGAACATATAAAATGCTGGTTACCATCTGTACCCAATGTTCTCGCATTTATCGGACTAACATCTAAATTTGATGCTCTAATAAACCCCTATACCAGGACAATGATCGTTCAAACTATTCTCATCATGCGCTATCCATCAAAAACCTAGCAATAGCCAAGCAGCACTGTTCCAGTATCAGTGATGTCAGGAAGTGACCTTGATCCCCCAGGGGCCATTCACATAACAATTGTCAGGAATACTGACCATCTTTATAATACTACATACAGCAATAATTATCACATGATAGTCTTATGTGAATGGTAGTTGACATCCAGACTGTTTTTGAGTTTGTTTTTGTACTGTTATGCGTCTTTTTTGTCCTTTGTCTACTTTTATTCACTACTTTCTAGTGGTATTAACTCTTTGAAGCATTGTATGCGAAGTTGCTAAGATAACGCTATCCGTATTATGAACCTTTCTAGTTTATAATTCTGTGTAATTTCTGAAACAAATACTTTTTGTATTTTTATAACTAACCCTGATAAAGACCCTCTGTTGCCTAAGTAGTAGACATGTGCACACTGAAATATTTTGTTTCGTAATTTCATTTTCGTCCGAAAAATACATTTAGTTAGTTCCGAAATCCGTTTTTTATTTATTTTGTTTTTCATTAAATAAATGCATTCGTCCGAAAATCCAAATTAAGGTCGAATCTATCATTGAAGGCTTATGGTGTCTGTCGAATGGTCTAAGAAAAAAAAAAAAAAAAGATTTAACAGAATCTTAAAAAATAAATAAAACATTTCCACTCTTCATGTCTCTCTATGTCGAATCTTCATGTCTCTCTATGTCGAATCTTCATGTCTCTCTATGTCAAATCTTCATGTCTCTCTATGTCAAATCTTCATGTCTCTCTATGTCGAATCTTCATGTCTCTCTATGTCGAATCTTCATGTCTCTCTATGTCGAATCTTTATGTCTCTCTATGTCGAATCTTTATGTCTCTCTATGTCGAATCTTCATGTCTCTCTATGTCGAATCTTCATGTCTCTCTATGTCGAATCTTCATGTCTCTCTATGTCGAATCTGTCATTGAAGGCTTATGGTGTCTGTCGAATGTTCTAAAAAAAAAAAAGATTCGACAGAATCTTAAAAAAATAAAAATTTGACTCTTCATGTCTCTCAATGTCAAATTTTCATGTCTCTCTATGTCAAATCTTTTCTCTCTATGTAGAATAATATTGGACTAATAGAGTTAAGGTTAGGCACATTCAAACCGCAACAAAAAACTAAAATGAAGCATTTTGTTTATGTCAGGTTTTTCGGATTTTAGTTTTCTATGCTTTCGTTATCGTTTTTTTTAAAACGATAATGAAAATACCTGAAATTCAGACAAAAATGCATTCCGACGAAAACAAATGCACAGGTCTACTAAATAGCTACGTGTCAACCCAGGTAGCTTTACCTGGGTTTCATTTTGTATTGTCTGTTTGGTTTCGCTATGGTAACAAAACCACATACTGGTAAATGGTACAGTAAAAGGATTTAGATAATAAATACTTCTTTGTGGATATACCTATATAGGACCCGTTATTCCCTTTTTGTTTATGTCTAGTGCTTGCTGATCCTTATATGTAACCTGTGCATGACTATTTAAATGACCATTACCCATATGTTTTCAGTAGTACATATTCTTCATAACTGTGAATCTTACTTTCCTTTCTTACATGTAGCTGTCAGGGGCAGATTGGCCCTGGAGATTACTTAAAAATATAGACAAATTACCTGAAGTGGCTCTGACATTAATTTAAGGAGATACTGTCACTGTAACAATTCTACTAGCGTTTGCATTAATTTACCAGCAAGCACATGTCATCATTTATTTAAATTTGAAGGACTTTCCTTACGTATCTGTTAGTACATTGTTTATATTCATGGTGCACTGCTAAATTACATTACTAAAGTAAATTGGTTTGCAAATAACTATAATTAAGACAAGGACAAATCATTCCTATGGTGCTAAACTTGCTGTTATTTTATGAATCCAGCTGGTTTAATATATGGATGATCTCTAATCTCTAATGTTTTCTGGAGAATTCAAGAAATGATAATGTATAGTTTCAGTAATTACACCTTATGAAACATATCTTTAGTCTGTTTCCAAGACGGCTGTACTTACCACTCTGCATATTTTAAGCAAAGTGTAGAGAATATAGTCTGTATGGATTATGCAGATCAGGTATTTCAAATTTGATATAGCTAAATGAAAACAACATGACATTAGCACAGTCTGAGGATCATGTATACTAATACATATATTTTTGTAATGTTATTGGTAACCTTGCAACTGCAAGACCAATGGAAACATCTACAGATTATGTTTGACACTGGTTTAACACTACTAGATCTATATATCCATCACCATGTCCCCATTGAACAACTTACAGCCTTGCCCTTTTTCCTATTGGGTTCCCTATAACTCCTGGTATGTGTCCTTTCCATCCTCATTTACACAACCCAGAGCAATGGCATCAAATCAGAGGCTGTAGTCAGCTGTCTTATATTTTCTTACAGTATTCCCATTCTCTCTAGTGCCATGCCAAGGCCTAAAAGGCCCGTCCGTTTTAGAGAAGACGTGTCCACGCAGTGTTAGATTTCATACTTTGGGAAACACTGGCACTCATCAAAGTAAGATTAGTTTCCATTTAATAAATTGGGATCACTTCTCTGCCAGTCTTTTTTATTTTGATACTACTTGTATTAGTGCTATAGTTCAATGCTTGACATAGACACTGCAATTGCAATTTGAATTTCAGCTAGCATTCTATTGCATTTTAGCTCAAACATAGTTGGCTGAATCAAGGCACTACCAACACCTATAGTTATATGTATTTGACAGGGATGATTTGCATTGATTCTTTAGTATGTCTTGCAATTGACAATTGTTCATATGTAGAAATTGGGATACCAATTGCCAGCAGAGGAGACCTTGTGGTAATTTTTTAATTTATAATCTTTTATCTGTAAAGTTGTGATGATAATGCTTATATCGTCTCAATACCTTTTGACTGCAGATTGACAAATCCATCATAAGCTGCCCTATATTATCAACTCTCAATATGTATTCTGCTACTGGCTGTGGTCTAGAAGTTTTCCAGTATCGTGGGATCAGGCTCTTGGCCATATTTAGGAAATGTGGTAGGCATGGTTTATTGATTTAAGAGTAGGCAGAGGTGTGTTGTGAAATCAGAGGAAATAGTGGTCCTGTGGCAGGGTCACTGTAGTGATTTTACAATTAAGTTGATAACTTGTTTTAATTCAAGGTAAATCCAGTCTGCATTTCCAGCATAACAGTGAAATCGAGGGTATTCCACCTATTTAGTTGCAGTGGGTCTCTGTACCACTGAACTAGAAGAGTAAAAATGCTCTCTGATATATTGATAGAAGAGTTGTGAGTTTAAAGAATAATTTTGGATTAGTGGTTGTGAGAGGATGTGAGTTACTTCCTGCTCCCAGCAGGCCAAGCAGTCTGGGAAATGTACGTGCACAGCCATTAGAAGCACTTTGTTCAGAAGAAAGATGTCCTAAAAAAGAGCAGATGTGCGCAGAAAGGCTTGCTCCATCATATTAGGAGAGTTTTTAAGCCTCGTACACACAGTCTGATTGTTTGGCGACCGAGTGTCCTGATTTTTGTCAAAAGGGCACTTCCAGGATTTTGTCTAGCATACTAACAATACACAAATTGTCGTTTGGCAAACACGAACGTAGTGACGTACTTATGAGAGTATAAAGAGGAAGTTACCATATTTTTCACTCCATAAGACCAACTCCCCCCCCCCAAAAACGGGGGAAAATGTCTGTGCATCTTATGTAGCGAATACTGACCAGCAGGGCCGCTAATAGGGGGATCGTTTTGGTGGCAGAACGATGCCCTATGCCTCTTTCTGCCCCAGCTAAATCCAGTTTCTCCCCTGCCTTCAGTTGCTATAGGGAGAGAAACAAAAGGAATTGTTCTTTAATTAACATCGGTATTCACATGTAAATTGCGTGGGCATTGTATGTAAATTAGGTCAGACATTGTGATTCATATGCAAATCGCGCCCCATCCTATGCATGCAGCCTACCTAGAGACTGTAAACAGCATACAGGTGAGCATAGGGGGCATGTAGAGGTAATCAAAGAGGAGGGCTTGAGGTGCAGAGGAGGTGTGCAGTCAGGTAGGCAGAGGAGGTGTACAGATGTGCAGAGTTGAATGGGAAGGAAGGGTTGGATTGCAGAGGTGAGCAGAGTAGGGGTTTGGGGACAGAGCTTAGCAGATAATGAGTTAGAGGGGCAGAGTTGTGCTGAAAGTGAGATAAGAATGCAGAGATTAGAAGAGAGATGTGGGGGTTACTGTAAATACACCTGTTATATGGCTAGTCAGTGTAAATGCCTCAATTGCATTGGTGGTTGATATAAATACTCTTGTTGTGTTGGGGTCCGTGTAAATGTCCCAGTTAAATTGGGGATCAGTGTAGGGTGCCCCCTTACATTGGTTGTCAGTGTAGAAATATTATCCTGTTATATTTTATTAAATATTTTAGTCCACCATTTGGTTCCGATTTTTTTTATTCTATTTTTTCCTCCTCTAAAACCTAGGTGCGTCCTATGGTGCGAAAAAAACAGTAATTTCCCGAACGATACTCTTTTGGCCCCATCTGCTAATTTTGTGTTAATAGACGTTTGGTGAGCGTTGATTTGCGATTTTCAGATCATACAAAACAAATGCCCTTTAAAATACGTTTGGCATAACTACATGCAAAGCAGCTTCAAATGTATCCCATTAAAGAAGATGAGAATTTTGACATTTCATTAATTGCCGCGTCACGAATGGTAATTCTAGATTACGAACAGTAGTTTATAAGACCGAACGCTTTCCAGTGGTTCCTTAAATCCGAGCATGCATGTTTGTACTTTCGACTTTCTGTTCTGACCATCCGAAAATCAGACATTAAGTTCACATCATACAACATTTTTATAGCCTGCACATCCAGCTTTTGTCTGATGCAAAAGTCAAATTGTCTTTCGAATGCACCATACTAATGATCCGAAAATCTGCAGACAGCTCAACTTCAGACTTTTCCCTTCTGATTTTCTTACCGGGTGTACGAGGCCTTACAATGGTTCTGAAAGCCTTTTAACTACTTCAATACTGGATACCTTAACTCCCTTCCTGCCCAGACCAATTTTCAGCTTTTAGTGCTGTCTCACTTTGAATGTCAATTGCCTGGTTATGCAACACTGCACCCATATGACATTTTTATATTTATTTATGAGACAGATAGAACTTTCATTTTTGTGGTATTTAATCACCACTGGGTATTTTATTTTTTGCTAAACAAATGGAAAAATAGATGAAAAATTTGGAAAATAAAATAAAAATGTGTTAGTTTATTTTGCAAATAGGTAATTTTTCTTCACTGATGGGCACTGATGAATAAGATACAACCTGTAAAAAAAAACATAAAATAACATAAGGGTGAGACCCATTGATGAGAGTACCATATGGTGATACTTCAGAACATTGCCGCTATAATTGGCTGTAAAAAAAAAAAGAAAAGACGACCGGGAGGAAAGGGAGAAATATAACATATTTCAATACACAGAGTACTTGCTACTAGGGGTATCACATAGTATCACATAGTGGAATACTGAGTATCACCCCGAAAGGGCCCGTCCCTTCTCTCTCACTCTCTCCCCTTCAAAAATTTGTATTTTATATACACGGACTCTCAAGTGGAGGAGAACGGATATTCACCCATAATTTAGGGAGAAAAGAAAAGGTGAGGAAAAAAAAAAAAAAAAAACCCTAAACTAAACTAACTCCCACACATTCTAACAACTTATCCTAAATATATAACAACTCTCTCCGCTGGGAGGCAGTTAATATTAAACCAATCTTATCCCTGGCCGAGATAACCTATAGACATGAGTACCAGGGCGAGGGGCGCCAGGGGGGGGAGCCTCCTCGACCCCTCGTCTGAGCCAAAGCCCAGGGCCAATGAGCAAATACGTAACGCAGGGAATGAACGGGAGAGAAAGAGAGAAAAAAAAAGACAAGACAAAACCAGCTCTAATTAACCCAAATAGCTCAGCAAACCCAGAATCTCAATCAGAGACAGCGACAGACTGTGACTATGAAACAGCTACAATACTTGATGTAGAAGAACAATTAACAGTCTTGGCATTACCAACAAAAACTGAAATGCAGGAAATGTTCGCTGCTTTAGAAAAAGTGCTGTCAACACAAATGGAGAGAATGGAGAGAAATATGGGATTTATGCTAGAAAGACTGGAGGAAGTTGAAAAAAAAACAGACCACAATTTTAATACCATCAGAAAATTGGAAGTGGAACTATTAGAAATAAAACAAGAGCAGAGGGAACTTGCATATAAAGCAGAAGACCAGGAAAACAGAGACAGACGAAAAAATATTAGGATACGCGGAGTCCCCGACTCCTTACAGCCAGAAAATCTCCCAGAAATTATTCGGAAAATATGTAATCCAATACTTGACAGAGAAATAACACTCCCATTAAAAATAGAACGCGCTCATAGGATAAGGAGGCCCAGGGAAATCCCTCAAGATAAACCTCGAGACATCATAATAAGATTTGAAAGCTGGGAGGAAAAAAAACAATTATGGAAAAACCTGAGAGGGAAGTCCCCAATTAAATTTGAGGAACACAACATCCAAATATATCAAGACTTGTCACAAGAGACACTTAAAAGAAGAAGGAATCTGAAGCCGTTATTACGGGAGCTACAAGAACTAGAAATACAGTATAATTGGGGATTCCCGGCATGCCTGGTAGCCAGAAAAGAGGGGGTTACGGCGAAGTTAAGATTCTTGGATGAAATACCTGGGTTTTGTCAAAGATTAGGAATTCCAATTCCAAGTAACTAATAAAGAAGAAGAAGAGTCGAAATCAGAGGGGTGAGGGAGAGGGAGGGAGGGGAGGGTAATAAATCATCGATACCTAAAATGAAATATGTCCTAGGGCCGCTGGGTACAGCGTTGCGGAGTCACCGGGGCCCAGGAGCCCTTGACTGCCTCGAGGAAACTCCCCTGGGTTCAGGGGAATAGAGGAGACGCCGAATTGTACTCCGCCTCAACATAGAGGGAGCACTCTTGCACAAAGAAGTGCAAGAGAAGATGCTCCGAAATATGACCTTAGGGTCAAGATTCCATCAAGGGAAAGGGGGGAGGGGCGGATTGGGGGAGGTGAGGGGTAGATGGGGAGGGGGGAGGATTCAGGGGGGGATGAGGGGTAGAAGGGGGGGTGTGGGGCAAAGGGAAATGGGGGTCAGGGGGGGAGGAAGGGGGGGAGGGGGGTGGGAGGGAAAAGAGAAGAAGAAATATAGGATCGGGCGATTACCAGAAAACAACGAGAAGACGGAATAGTGAGGGAATGATTAAAAGAGAATCAGAAATACATACATGTCTAAGGTAAACCTAATTACCTATAATGTAAGGGGCCTTAGTTCTCCGCGTAAAAGACACATGATCCTAAAAGAAATCGAGAGATTTTCTGCTGATGTAGTTTTCCTCCAGGAGACACACATAACCCACGATTCAAGAGTGAGGCTTAATTCTCGGGCATTCCCAACATGGTACTACGGAGACTCCCCGCAGAGAGGATCTAGAGGAGTTGCCATAGAAATAGGGAAAAATTTAAGTTTTTCAGTCGAGGATAGGATAGTGGATCCTGAAGGCCGATACATGTTCCTAAGAGGTTTCTTACATGGCAAACGATATACGCTGGCCAATGTCTACTGCCCAAATAAACTCTCTCAGAAGTACTTAACAACGATCCTGAACAAACTAATGGAATTCAAACAAGGAAACGTGGTCCTAGCCGGGGACTTTAATTTCACCCTAGACTTACAACTTGATAGAATATCGACCGTCAATATAGGGAACACTAAGCAACAACAAATAGTGAAAAAAAAACTTTTTAAGAACCAGTTAATAGATCCCTGGAGGGTCCTCAATCCAACCAATAAGGATTATACATTTTACTCTACAGTACACAAAATGTATTCGAGACTAGATTACATAATGGTAGATCACGAAACCTTAGAGTACGTGGACAATGCCGCAATAGGGATAGCGACAATCTCAGATCACGCCCCGGTTATGGTGAGCATATTATTCCCAGAAATAGAAGAGAGAAGGGGACCCTGGAGACTAAACGAGGAGTTAATAGAAGACATAGAAGTCACCGAGACAATAAGAATAGATATAGACGAATATTTTAAGTTTAACAACACTCCTGAAGTAAGTACAGCAACTATCTGGGAAGCCCATAAGGCTAGCATTCGAGGAAAACTAATTTCCCTAGGAGCAAAAAAAAAAAAGGAAAGAGAAGCAAATAGAAATAGGATAATCAAAGAGCTACATGACTTAGAAACTAAACATAAAAATCAAAATAATAACAAAAAAGTCTACCAGGAACTGCTAGTTAAGAGGACTCAATTAAGAGATCAAATGGAGATTGAAACAAGGAATACATTTAAAAATGTTATGAAAGAAAGGTACCTCTGGGGGAACAAACCAGGGAAGTACCTGGCCAGGATCTCACAAGAAAAGAGAAACCTAAACTACATAGAACAAATAAAAGATCAGGAAGGACAGATGCGGTTTAGGACGTCCGAGATTGCGGAAGCTTTTCGGACATTCTACACTTCACTGTACTCTATCAGGAAAGGCGAGACGCAAGAGGAAAGGGCAACTAGAGAAGAAAAAATAGGAGAATACTTACATGAAGCCAATTTACCAAAACTAACGCAGGAAATAGCGGAAACCCTAGAAGAGCCAATTACACAAACAGAAATTAGTCAAGCGATCCAAGGAACTCCAGGGGGGAAAAGCCCAGGCCCAGATGGACTGCCAATTAAATACTATAAAAAATTTAAAGAGTCATTAATCCCAGAAATGTGCACTTACTTTAATAAATTAGGGGGAATAGAAGAAGTAAGGAAAGAATCCCTTCTTGCTAATATCGCTATCATAGCCAAACCAGGAAAAGATAAGACCCTCTGCTCTAACTATCGTCCAATCGCATTGTTAAATGCTGATATAAAAATCTTTGCAAAGATATTGGCAACAAGGATAAAACCGTATATGCCTGATTTAATAAATTCAGACCAGACGGGATTCGTAAGAGGCAGAGAAGGGAGGGACAATAGTTTAAGAACATTACTATTGCTCCTGTAACGCTGTTGCCGTTACTATCCGCAGTCCGAGCGCAGCTGTATCTTTTTCTAACAGCTGCGCTCCGTTCTGTGACCTGTCCGCGTCACTTCCGGTGCGCGAACGTCTGCGCTCCATGCTGGAACGCGGAAGTGCGTCCCAGCGCGCGCCCCATCTCCTTCACAATCACCCGGGCTATTTAAACCCCTAGGTTCGGTGGCAGGGTGTTCGGTTATTCTTGTTGAACCCCTGCCGCCACCTGGGACCCCTGCAAGCTGCTTCACCCCTGCTGTCTCTCCACACCAGAGGACCCCCACCTTGCCTGAACTACGTGCCCTGACTGAATCCAGCCAAGACCTCCGGAATCCCACATAGTGGATTTCATCATGGAACCTGCATCTGCATAAAGAGACATCAAGCTGACAGGACTAATCCGTGGCCTCAGCCAAAACCGCAAGTACCCTGTTACCTGGAAAGGCAATCATACTAACAGTAGTATTCCCTATGTAGAAGGACTGTGTGTATTCTCTCTGTAGCTACTTATCATCACTTGGAAACCTGTCATATTCTATGCATGTTTGTAGATGCCACTGACACTGGGTTTTAACCCCTACTTATACAAGCTCACCTTATGTTAATTTAATACCTTATCAAGCAGGACTCCCATATACTTCCTAAAGAGACTTGTACTTTGTTAATAGAATACTAGCCTATGACTTAATAAGCTACGTCTTACTATCTTGTTCCACCGGAGGTTGTGATGATCTAACCCCAGCTCTCAGTTTACCTTGAGAGAGGATGGTGGTTGTGAGCTGAGAAGCCTCTAAATCTGGAATCCACACATAAAGCATAAAACCCTAATTTAACCGCAGAGGCGTTACAGCTCCAAGATGATAAAAAGGAGGGACCTCCAGCCGTACTCATGTCGTTAGACGCTGAAAAAGCGTTCGACAGGGTCGACTGGGGGTTCATGATGGAAACTTTAAGAAGTATAGGATTGGGCCCTAGATTTATGTAATGGGTAGGAAATCTATATAAGTCCCCCACGGCAAAAGTAAAGGTAAATGGCAGGGAATCTTCGGCGATAGACATGATGAATGGAACAAGGCAGGGATGCCCGCTCTCCCCCCTCCTATATGTAATAGCTTTGGAACCACTGCTGTGCAAGATTAGGAATAACCCAGATATAGGGGGGGTGAGAGTAGGAGAAGAGGAACAGAAGCTGGCAGCATATGCCGACGACGTCCTCTTGTACGTGACCAAGCCCAAAATATCAATCCCTAATATATTAGAGGAAATAGGAAGATATGGTAGACTCTCTAATTTTAAAATAAATCCAGTAAAAACTGTAATTATGAACATAGGAATTGAACAAAAGGAGGAGGAGGTTCTACGTAGATCATTTCCTTTTACGTGGGAACAAAAATCAATTACTTACCTGGGGGTAAAAATAACCCCCAAAGTAGGTAGCCTCTTTGAGGCAAACTACATCCCCCTACTCAACGAAATAAGACGAGATGTAAAAAACTTTTCCCATAAACAGATTTCCTGGATGGGGAGGATTAATTTATTTAAAATGATAGTTCTACCAAAGATAATTTATAAATTCCAAATGCTTCCAATTAACGTCCCACAAAGTTTTTTTAAGGTAATAAAAACTATAATTTCAAAATTCATATGGCAGGTAAAAAAAACTAGAATAAGCTATGCAACCCTAACCCGGGGGAAAAAAAGAGGTGGACTGGCTCTCCCAGACATTAAAAGATATTACCAAGCTGTAATCCTAGCGAGGTTAGTTGAATGGACAAATAAGAATTCATAAAAAAAATGGGCACACATGGAAAACGCGATAAGTAAACAGCACTTAAACACAAATATATGGATCCCATCTAAATATAGAATAATCAACCCAAACACACACAGTATTACAAAACAGGTTTATAAGACATGGGATTTGGCACATAAGAGGGAAAAATGGGAATATAATTCCCCATTAATCCCATTAGCAAACACAAATTTATTCACACCGGGAAATAGGACTCAATTCGGAAAAAAAATAGGTAGCAAAAGACTAGGGGATATAGTTGCACAAGGAAAAATTAAAAATAAAGAAGAGATTCACGTAGCAGAAGGGGTACAACAGATAACTGATTGGGAATACCTACAATTAAAGCACTTTGTAATCACACTCCCAGCACCAATAAGAGACGTTAAAGCACAAAATTCAATAGAAAAACTTTGCACCCGGGGAGAATCACTACAACACGGAATTGCCACGATTTATAAAATTCTTACAGAAATAGGGACAAAAGATACACTACAAAGCATAGAGGCATGGGAGAAAGAAACCGGAGAAAAAATAGAAGAAGCGCAAATGACCAGAGCGACATTCAATTACGCAAAAGATATAACAACAGTAGAAGCTAATTATAAATGCATGATGCAATGGCACCTGACACCTGTTAGACTTAACAAAATATCTTTAGCTAATTCTCCCCTCTGTTGGAGGAAGTGTAATCAAACAGGGACCGCATTGCATATATGGTGGGAATGCCCGAGAATCCGGGAATTTTGGAACGAGATCCTCAAATTAATCGAGGAAATTTCCGGAGAAAAGATCCCACTAGACCCCTTGTCTTGTCTTTTCCACAGACAAGGCCTAATAAAAGGGGAAAAAAATATGCCTCAACATTGGTCCCAGTGCTGTTAAACGCAGCAAAGGGATTGATCCCGAAATTCTGGCTTCACCCACATAAACCACCCCTAAAAGAATTTATACACAGGGTTGACCATATCGCAGAGATGATGGAGTACTTAAGAAGGGCTAACCTGGGAGAGGAGGAGGGAGGAAGAAGTGGAAAGATCTGGGACCAGTGGAGAACCTATAAAAAATCTGAAAAATTTACTTCAACACTATTAGAAATAAACCAGTAAAAAGTTCTCGACCCGATCCAGTAGGGTAAAAGAGGGAAGAAGTAGGGGGGGGGGGCATAAATAGGGGGGAGGGAAATAAATTAAATATGAAAGGGAGGGAAAAGAATAGTGACCCAGGGAGGTAGGGGAGGTAGGAGTAACGGGAGTTAACAACCCCATTAGAGCCTAATATTAAAAGCATGCGTAGTCACCTGTAACTATACCCTTTGTTTTTATATATAAAAAAAATAAATAAATAAATAAATAAATAAATATATAAATAAAATAAACAATATATATTGAATCTACCACAAATGATGCAAATCTGAGGTGGAAACATGAAGGGCGGAATAAAGATGAACCCCTCCAACACCTCAAAACCTTGGGTTAAGTCTGATGTGGAAAAAAAAAAAAAAACTGTGATTGGACACAGCTGATCACATGATAAAGGGCAGATGTGATTGACCCTTCACCCCGATCTGTGATGAGCTGTGTCCGGGAAGACACAGCGTTCATAGTGCGCCCAATGCATGCCTAGGAGGGGTGTAAAGGGCAGGGTTCTGGGAGGACATATATGGACTAGAACTAGACAACTGCGCTGTAGCCATCTTATGACTATAGTGCAGTCAGCAAGTGGTTAAAGAGCAACTCCACAGTCACTTCCTCTGGGTGATCAATTGCAAGGATTTTAACAAACTCTTTTTGTTTGATTATGTCCTGGGGAAGGTCACTACAATCACCTGTTACACTCAGTGTTTTAATGAGAAAAATTTCAGTGTCTGTATCTCTTTATAAGTTATTACGTAATTCTGTACACCAGTGATTTACAGAATGGCTCCAGGTTGTCATGTTGCATTAAATTTTACAGACAATTACAATGAAATAAAAAAATAATTTTAATAACATTACATTACAATATGGCTTATGTGGTAATTGCATATGCTCTACATATATTCTTTTTAGTTTGTTATATTTTTTCCACAACAGTGGAGATAACCTTTAAGCAAATTACAGAGTTAAAAGCGTGTCCAAAAATCTTGGGGTGTCCTCATCTGTTTTTTTTTCTGATTAAGTACCTTGCCAAGTTAGCATTAGGATTTTGTGATATTCCTTCATTAACAAAAATCTGTTATTAGCTCTTCAATACTATGGGCCAGATTCAGGTACATTGGCGCGTATATTGACCGGAGTAGCGCACCTCCTTTACGTTAAACCGGCGCAATGTAGAGGCGCAAGTACCGTATCCTCGTAGTATTTGTGCAGAAATTTGCGCCGGTGCAATGTAATTCCCGAGGCTTAAGGCGGTGTAATTCAAATTGGGAAGGACGTGGGCGTGTTACATTGAAATGAGCCGTGACCCCATGCAAATGAAGGGACGGCCAGATTGCGCATGCGCGCATGAAGCAGACCATGGTCAGCACCTCTCTGCGCATGCTCACAACTCGGCAGGGCGCAATCAGTGAGATTGGAAGTGGACCTGGTCAACTTAGTGAGCTACGCAGAGAGCTTAAATAGACAGACACAAACGCACTTCCTTTGCAAAAGTACATCCCTTTGTATCCCTTCCTATACAGCAAGGTGCTTTTGTTCTGTTGTTTGTTCGCGTTTGTTGGTTTGTGACTTGTGTTTGATATATTTGTTGACTGTTTGGGCTAGTGTTTTGTATAATATATTTGATAGTGTTTTTTGGTGACTGTTTTTGAGACTTTTTTGTTGATAGATTTTGTTTGATTGTTTTGTTGCTTGATTTTTCCTGCTTGTTTTTGTGGATTGTTTGGGAGAGAGTTGTTGTATGAATATGACTGAAAGGAAGCGCAAGACCAATTTTTCTTTGGGGGAGAAACAAATTATTGCCCGGGCCCTTACCCAATATTGGCGTTTCCTGCACGGCCCGGAGAGTGCCAACACCACCACGGCCAGGAAGAAGGAGATATTGCAGACCATCACCGACCAGGTAAATTCATTGGGGGGGGGGGGAGACCCGGACACGCGAGGGGATCGGCAAGAAGATCAATGATCTCCGGCGTCTGGTCCGTGGGAAGCTGGGGCAGATGGCAGCACATGCCAGGGGCACTGGAGGGGGCCCACCATGCCCTGTTAGGCTGACAGCGGAGGAGAGTGCAGTGGCCCAGAACTTTAACAGGCAGAAAGTGGAGGGCCTGCCTGGCTTTGACTCCAGTCATGAGGCCGTGAGGACAGGTAAGGTTTTTTTTTCTATCTGGTGTGTAGCATGTGTGGGGGGGGAGTGGGGAAGGGAATATGTGGCAAGTGTGTGGATCCTTCAACCTGTGAATGTTTTGTGTCATCCACAGATGTGCAGGAGGGTGCTGGGCCATCTGGCCTGACCGCACCATCCCCGGGACAACAGCCAAATGAGGACCCCCAGACAAGGCCGGAGTCCTGGGAGGAACTCGAGGAGGAGGAGTTTGAGTTGGAGGAGGAGGAGATGTCAGGCAGTGGCTTGTTATTTTTAGAGGAGTCTTCCCCTCTGGGTGGCAGCAGCCAGCCCTCCATAAGGGGTAGCCCCTCCCACTCCTCCCCCAACAGGGCTCCCCTCCCAAGGGGCTCCCCTTCGCCCCAGCCACAAGCATCATCTGGAGGCAGGAAGTCGTTCCAGAAGACCAGGGGGGTGGCAGAGGTTCTGCCTGCCAATCTCAGAATGGACCAGGCCCTTCAGACCCACCATCTTGGACAGGTCAGCCAGACATTGGTGCGGATGGAGGAGAGCCTGTCCTCCATAAAGGATACGTTTGGGGACCTGAACTGCCACTCCCGGGCTCTTACAAACTGCCTAAACGAACTGCAGACTACTACAGCAGACGTTGGGCAGGATGTGAGGGCCCTCACCCAGGCTATCCAGGCCAATACGGCAACACTAAATGCTGGCCTGAACAGAGTAGCCGTGGCCTTGGAGGGCAAGCCGCCAGGTGGGCAGAGACCAGGGGCTGCTCCTCCTTCCCCGGATTACCCCCCCATGAGTCCACCCTGAGGAGCCGTGGCCGTGGCCGTGGGCGCCCCAGGCGTGAGTCACGCCAGCGGCATTAATTTTGTTTCCCCCTTTTTTTGGGTTTTTGCTGGTAATTTTTTTTATTTTTTGCTGGTCATTTTTTTTTTTTTGGGGGGGTTTTGCCTGATTTTTGAATGTGGGGGTGACATTCCTGCCGGAAAAGGGGTGTCACCCTCATTTGTGGTGGAGAAGGGTTCCCCAGGACCAGGGAGAAGTGATCCCCAGGTCCGTGTGAATGGTGTATGAATGTACAGTGACATAATTGGACCCTTGGCGTGGCGTTGCTGCTCACAAGTCCTGTATGGTGGGCTTGTGCCAATCCAATTTGATGAGGATGTGGGCTGTGTGTGCTAAGGACCACAGTGGTGTGCATGCATGCATTCTCATTGTGCCATGATTAATGTGTGTGCAAAGATGCCTAATGTGAGCTGTCTCCTGGCTGCTATTCCCTCAGAAGACAGGGTAGCCTCGGTTAGGGGGGGGATTGTCTGGTTCGGGGGTCAGGTCATCATGTATGTCAATCTCCAGTCCCTTTCTCACTGCGAAGTTGTGCAGCATGCAACATGCACCGATGATTTGACATACAAAGTTTGGGAATTACAACAGGGTACCCCCAGACTTATCCAGGCATCGGAAACGTGACTAAAAACAACTAATTAAGCGCACTCCCAATGAAAACCTGTATAGAATAATTAAATCCTGGCAGGGAGGTGGGGGGAAGGGGAGAATGAGGAAGGGAGATATGACCAGAGTTCAAATAGGTGTTTAGATGGATATGCTATAGTCCATATCAATAGTCCATAAACACTGTGGTAAATATAGCATCGCTTGATGGCAGCCAGCTGACAGATGAAATAATCTGTAGTACAACGAAAAGAAACACAAAGCGGCGCCTTCTAAGCGTAGCAGTTAAGTATTTTAATTAAGACATATAAGGATGTATAAAAAGCCTACTCACAAACAAGGTGTAAAATCAGGCATAGGTAAATATATGCTGTCATCCGCGGGGATCCGGGTGGTGGTGGTCACCTGAAAGGGAAAAGACAGGAGGATGTTAGTAGCGCATGTGCCCCTTGCAATTTCTGCATCATGGGGGGGGACAGTCATGCCTAGGCATGTGCAAAAGTGAAAAATTTGTTTTGTTTCGTTTCGTTTCAATTCGTCATTTAATAAATTTTGTTAGGTTAGGTTCGTTACATGTGTTGAATTCGTTTTCGGAATTCGTTCGTTTTCGACCGAATTTCGAAAAATACGGTCGAAATCGAAAATATTTCAACCGTTTTTCGAATTCGTTCGTTTTCGATCGAATTTCGAAAAAAAACGGTCGAAATCGAAAATATTTCAACCAGATTAGAAAACAAATAGTCTCTTTTCGAATAGAATTTTTTTCGAATTAAATCCGAAAATATATTTTTTTTTTTTCGAATTCCGATCGAATTTAGTCCGCGGGTATTCGATTCGGAATTCGAAAAAAAAAAAAAAAATTCGATTTCGACCATTTTTTTTTTCAAAATTCGGTCGAAAACGAACAAATTCCAAAAACGGTCGAAATGTTTCGCTAATATAGCAATTAGGGAATTCGAATGCATCCGAATGTCCGAATAATGGAAAATTCGTCCGAATTTCAATTCGGAACGAAACGAAATGCACATGCCTAGTCATGCCTGACTCCCATGTCACTCACCAACCAGCCAGGTGTCCCCATACATGTTCTGTTCGAATTCCATTGGGATGGGGCTCTGATTGTATATGTAGCTGTCATGGCTGAATCCGGGCTGTTTGGCACGGACGTGCCATATGAGGCATTTGGCATCGACTATCACCTGTACGTTGATGAAGTGCCAATGCTTCCGATTGCTTCCGATTGCGGTATATGTGCTCTGTCTCATGGGGGGGCTGGAGTGCCACATGTGTGCAATCAATGGCCCCCACGGTGCGTTGGAATCTGGCAATTCTGTAGAAATCTGTCATTGCCTTCAGCCGCAGGTCCTCAGTGGTTGGTTTGATGATTTGGTTGGCCATGTGTCTGAGGATTGCAGGGATAACCTGGTGCACACATCTGCTCATGGAGGATTGTGACATCCCAGCCACCACTCCACTTGTTCTTTGAAAAGAGCCACTGGCAAGGAAATGGAGTGTTGCCAGGACCTTGACCAGTGGCTGCACTGCATGTGAGCGTTGTGTTGGGCTGGTGATGTCCTCCTGCAGGGTTGTGGTTAATTCCATGATGGCATGAGGGGTGAATCTGAAGATGCGATACACCTCAGAATCACTCATGCCAAAGATGTCTATGCGTGTGCGGTATATCCTCTCCCATGCCCTTCTCCGTGCCCTCCTCCTTCTTTGCTCATCTAAAGTCAGTAGTATAGCTATGACCATGGATGCCCCTGGCATGTTGGCATACAGTTTGTTGTCGTGCAAGTGTGGCTGCTCAGCTCATCCCTAACAGTGTTTTACCTGACATGTAGACGGATTGTCTAATTTTAAACCAGCTTTTATATGGACTAATTTTAGACAGGACGTGCAGCTGTTGCGCACAGCGCGTAGCCTGCGCTGCACCACCTTACTTTTGTATATCACTGTAACTCCCTCATTTGCATATTTGACTAGCAAATCAATGGTGTGTTTAGCGCAGTTTTGCGTGCACGGATGCGCCGGTCTATCGAAATTACGGCGGTCGAAAAAAAATTGATTTCACGCGTATATCGTTTTGGGGATGCGGCGCATCGATACGCAGGCGCATATTTAAACTTACGCCGCGCATCTCCTGTAACGCCGGCGTAATGGCTCTCTGAATCTGGCCCTACGTTTAGAGAGTAACTCCACTTTTATTTCCCCACTGGGTGGTCAATAGTACATTGCAGAGATTTTAACAAATGTTGTTTCCGATTCCTACTTTTTTTTTTTATTCTGAAGAAATCGTTTTTTTGTCTGTGTCCATGTGCAAAGTGAAATCTGTATGGAAGTGATTGTATAATTATCCAACAGTTGCTACACCTGCAGGACTCTAATGAGGAAAGTGCCAGGGTCTGCGACTGCCTCCCTTTAATGAAATTTCCCTTTGGGAAGTATCTCAGAAAAAATGACATTTTCGTACTGGGAAAATCAGTAAACCAATTACACAATCAGCAAATAACATTTCTGGGGGGTGTTCTTTACACCATCTGTTTACAGAGCACTTCCAGCTAGCCATAATGCATTGCTTTTTACCGATGGTAAAGGAAAGGTAATTTTTAATAACATATGATTACAATATAACTTGTGTTGCAGTAGTATATCCTATTTAATTTCTTTTTATTTGCTAAAGTGGCATTACCCTTTAAATAGAAGTTCAAATATAACTACTATAACAGTAGAGGTCATTAAGACGCAAACATTAAAAATGTAACTATGACATCGGCATTGTGCTTTACTAAATTATTGCACATGCATTTTGATTAGGAATGTAACAGAGGCCTGTCACCGTCACCTTTCTTACGAATTGGATGCGGGGAATCCAATTTGCATAAGTGTGAACCCAGCCTAAATCTTACAGTATAATTCCAGTTTATGTCCTTTTTATTTTCATGCATAATACATATTACATACGCCTCCTGTGCTACTCTACATGCTGGCTGGTAAACGATGTGCACCATAATGTGCCCTGTTCCCTGATGTGCCCTGTGCCCCGATGTGCCCTGATGTACCCCGTGTCCCGATGTGCTGTGCCTCAATGTGGTGTGATGGGCCCTGATGTGATGGGCCCTGTACATGTTGTGCCTTGATATGCCTCGTGCCCTGATGTGCTGTGCCCTGATGTGCTGAGCTCTGTACCATGCCCTGATGTGGACTGTACCCTGATGTGTTGTGCCCTGGGCAGGTCTGGATGAAGTCCAGGGCCATATTTTTGTCCCAGTCCAGCCCTGCCTCCTCCTAAAATTTCTCTTTATTGGCTGTCATGTCCAGTGGATCCAGTACTTTCTGAAGTACTGATCTGAAACAAGTAAAACAAAGTTCTGACTTTATAATTGCTTTTATAATATGCGGATTTGTTCTAGGCAGTGAATAAGAAAGTTCTGCAGGCATGCAATTAGCATTTTCAGTCTGCTACGGCTGGCTTTGCATTTCTTTTAACACAGGTTTCCTAAAGGTAAATTATTCTGTAATGAGATATAAGATGAATTATACAGAAAGGAAGATTTTTAAAAATAATTTTCACAGCCTATGAACCAACCAATGTGTCTCTACCATGTGATCTGAGATCATGACAAGTCATAAAGCTATAACAATCTTTTTTAGCTAGGTTATTATTAAAGTGACACTAATCTCTATTTAAAATAAAAAAAAAACTGTACTTGACGTGTATTCTTAAAGGGTTACTAAAGGAATTTTTTTTTCTTTAAAATAACAAACATGTTATACTTACCTCCACTGTGCAGTTCGTTTTGCACAGAGTGGCCCAGGTCCACGTCTTCTGGGGTCCCTCGGCGGCTGTCTCTGGTCCTCCCCGCAATTACTCACCACAGTAATGCGAGAGCGCTCGCATAGCCACTCACTGTATCACTCGGCCCCGCCCCTCGGCATGCCGTGTCACTGGATGTGATTGACAGCAGCGCCAGCCAATGACTGCGCTGCTCTCAATCCATCCACTATAGCCAATCAGCGGCCAGGCTGAGCGGCGAAGAGGATATCGGGACCGCACGCAGGACTTTCGAGGGGTCAGTTAAGTATACGGGGGCTCAAGGGGGGGGGCGGCAGCATTAGATGTTTTTTCACCTTAATCATAGATTGCATTAAGGTGAAAAAAAACATTTTCTTTTACAACTCCTTTAACTAAAGTACCATCTGTTGTTCTTAGCCTCCTCCAAATCTTCAAAATTCTTTGTTTTTATTGCTGTGATCCGAGTTTGTGTTACAGGGCAACTATGTTAGCTTTCCGTGGTTCCACTGTATGTAGAAATGTAGCCACCCTCTCTTGCTATGTGCATAGGTGTGCGCCGCCTATTGCATTAGGGTGTGCATTCTAAGGCTCAAACGGTACCCGATCGCTCACTGTGTTCATTAAGAAAGGGAAGGGGCTGATAAATTACATATTTACAGGTCCCTCCCCCTACTTATCCTAAAACCTCACCCTGTGTGTGCCCACAGCAGCAGCCGGTGGGACTAAAGGAGGGACGCTGGCAGTACTGCATGGGCGAGCCAAGGCAGTAGGGGGAAATCTGCACTGCATAGGGTAATTAGGGTGTTCCCTGGCACACCCTGTGTGCAAACCTATGACTATGCGATTTGTAGTGTGCATAGAGCAGTGCACATGGTCACAACTAGCATGCACTGCTCGCTCCAAACAAATAGAAGTGAGGGATAAAAGGGGAGATTCAGGAGCTTACAGAGGACATTACAAGGAGGCAGAAAAACACGGTGAGAAATGTTTTACTGAAAAATAAATTACAAGGCCATTTAAGCTTAAAAGAAAAGTTCCCTTCTAGTGAAAAAATTATAACTGCACATATTTTTGTAAGAACGAAATGTGCATTTATAATTTTTCCCATAGGAGCCTGCAAAGCATTGCACCCACAATTAGCGTATTGCGGGTACAGTGTCAGCATCATGCAGTACCTCCAGGAATATCAACACACAAGTATTTTTTGCGGTGCTAATGGTGAATACAATCAAGCAGTGGAAAAATAAGACAAAAAAGAAATGTATATTGAGTCTAGAAATTCGATCCAATGTGATCAAACAGTCTAATGTGTCAAAATAAAAAAAGTGTAAAAGTTTAAATTTCATCCAAGCTGAATGAACATATCGGATGTGAAGAAAAGATTCCAATCTGAATCCAAGTGTACCTCCACCTTGAGATAAAAAATGATTCTTACTAGAACACGTGGACTCAAAAAAAAAAAAAGTCAAATGTGCTGTGTCAGTTAAAATAGAGTTCCACTTAAAAGTGGAACTTCCGCTTATTTGTCTCCTTCCCCCCTCCAGTGCCCCATTTGGCACCTTTTTCAGAACGAGAGGGGAGCAGATACCTGTCTTTGACAGGCAACCTGTCCTCACTTCCCTGAGTCTCAGCCGTGGCTGTTGACATCACCACTTGGCTCCGTCCTTCCCCCCGCTGCCGGGCCAGTAGGAGAGCGCAGCGGGTTCCTCGCGCAGGTGTAGTAGGGACCCAGCGTGAAGCCATAATGCTACCAGGTTCCCATACTGGCTATGGTGGTGCCAGCACATGACAGCTGATGGAAACATCACCTGCGGTGCCAACATTGCTGGACTCCAGGACAGGTAAGTATCCTTTTAAAATTCAGCAGCTGCAGTATGTGTAACTGCTGGCTTTTAATTTTTGCAGTGGTGAATGAATGAATGAAAAACTTATATAGCGCAGCACATGCAAAGTAAATTGCCTCTGGGCGCTTGTTGTTCCTGTCTCCTTTGAGATCAAAAGAGATGCGTCTTAATCTTTCTCCTGAAGACCAAGTAGTTCTGCTCCAGCCGAATGCTGGCTGGTAAGGCGTTCCATAGCCTGGGACCTTGGACAGCGAATCTCCAGTCTCCTTTGGACTTGTATCTGGCTTTCGGTATCTGAAGCCGATTTTGATTGGTGGATCGTAGAATACGATTGGGATTGTGAACTTTTAATTTTTCGCATAGATAATGGGGAGCATTCCCATGGATACATCTATGCGTTAGACAGAGTGCTTTAAAGGTGATTCTGTCTTTGACTGGTAGCCAGTGAAGGGATCTCAGTGAAGGTGAGATTGATTCCCAGGGTTTTTTCCCAGTCACAAGTCTGGCGGCCGTATTTTGAACGACTTGAAGACGAGCGATTTGGTACTTGGGGAGTCCGAGGTAAAGGGCATTTGCATAGTCCAGTCTGGAGTTTACAATCGCTCCCACCACGACCGCTATGTCTTTCTTAGGAATGAAAGGCGTGAGTCTGCGTAGTAGGCGCAGCAGATGGTGAGATCCGCTGACTACTGACCCTATTTGTGCGTTCATTGTCATGTCGGAGTCAAAGATGACCCCAAGACTTTTGACTTTGGCGCTAGGGGTGATAATTTTGCCCAGAATGGGCGGGGGGATCCAGGTTGTTGCCGATTGATTCCTGCGCTTGGCGTGAAACAGAAGAAGTTCTGTTTTCGCTCCGTTGAGTTTAAGATAACTCTTTGTCATCCAGTCCTCTATCAAAGAGAGACAGGTCTCTAGACTGAGGTGGTGATCCTTTTTATTGCAAATGCGGAAGTACAGTTGCGTGTCGTCTGCATATGAATGATAAAGCAGTTTTTGGCTGCTGATGATTTCGAAAAGAGGACGCACATAGATGTTGAATAACATTGGCGATAGGGGAGATCCTTGAGGCACCCCGCACGATAATGTGCGTTGTTCAGAAGTGAAGGGTCCTAGCTTTACTATTTGCGATCGGTTCTCCAAAAAAGAGGAAAACCAAGATAGATCGCTTTCTGCGACTTTGGCTATTTTGGCCAGTCGAGTCAATAACAGCTTGTGATCTACTGTATCAAAGGCTGTGCTTAGGTCCAGCAGAACCAGAAGAGAAGATTCTCCTTCGTCTGCGGCCTCGAACGTCGTCCCATATCTTAAGCAATGCTGTTTCCGTCCCGTGTCTGGGACGGAATCCTGATTGAAATGGGTCGAGTAAGTTGTGGGTATCTAGATGCTGTTGCAGCTGCTGTACCACTGCTTTCTCCATTATCTTGGAGAGAACATTTAGGCCTGTTATAGGGCGCCAGTTAAGTGGATCCTTAGGATCCAGGGTGGCTTTCTTCAAGATGGGTTGAATGAAGCCCTCCTTCAACTGGGAGGGCATTATGCCCTCCCTGAAGGATTGGTTGATAAGCTGCCTGATAGGAGGTGCCAAGATGTCGGCGCATTCCTTCAGCAGTTTAGCGGGATAATATCATTTGGCGCAGTGCTGTTGTGCAGAGTGCCGATGATATTTTTGGTGGTCTAAATGGAGATGGGTTCCAGCGTGAACTCACCTAACTGTGGTGAATTACTGCCGGTACTGTGTAAATAGCTACGGGGGGGGGGCTGGGAGAGCAATTGTTTTGCTGAATGCTTTGCCGGATTGCTTGAATTTTGTTAATGAAGCAATCCGATAACTCATCGCAAAATTCTTGTGTATCCAAGTTGGGGGCTTCGAGACATCCTGGATTCATGGTCTGAGTGACCAGCTTGAAGAGTTCGCGGGGGCGGTTTAGGGCACCGTTGATAGCCTCAGAAAAATAGTTTTTCTTGGCTTCAAAGATTTGCTTGTAGTATTTTCTGGTTATGGCCTTGTAGATCGAGAGGTTCTCATCTGAAGAGCTTCTTTTCCAGGCTGCTTCTGCCCTTCTACGCTCTTGCTTCAGTAACGCCAGCTGGTTGTTGAACCAGCCGGAGTTATTTTTCCTGATCTGGGTCTTTCGTTTCGGCGCTATCAAGTCAGCTGACTGCAATAGTGCTGTGTTTATGGCCTCCAGTGTTTCTTCCGCTGATTGGTGCGGCTGAATTGTGTTTATTTTTTCCCCTAACGCGGCTTTGAAGAGTTCCGAGTGGAGCTTCTTCTGACATCTGGTTCAGTGTGTTGTCACTGGATTTGATGTTTTTGTTACGGGGGGAAATTCGGAAATAATGAATTTAATTGCATGGTGATCTGTCCATGGCAATGGTTCATTTCCCAAGATTTTTATTTCCAGATTTTGTCTGAAAATAAGATCGAGCGTATGACCTGAAGCATGTGTGGGCCCACATACTAGTTGCTGAAGCCCTAATCCTTCCAGGTGGTCGATGCAGGCGTCGGCAATGGGGTCTTGCGGGGAGTTGGCCCAGAGATTGAAGTCCCCGAGCAGCAAAAGGTGTTTGCTATTCAGGGTATAGGTGGAGGCAAAGTCCGTCAATGCTGGGAGAAGCTGCGATTTTGGGCCGGGTGGCCTATAGCAGAGTAGAATCCGGACAGTCTCCTGGCCGTTTACTTGCAGTTGAAGAGTAAGGGTTTCCATGAATGGAAGAGGGTTTTGGAGGCTTGGTTTTGTGATCGCAAGACGCGTCTTATGGATCACCGCCAGTCCTCCTCCTCTTTGCCCTATTCTGTTTTCCGTTATAATACGGTAGTTTTCTGGCACCAATTCTCCTAGAATGGTGTTACAGTCGGCTGTGAGCCAGCTCTCTGTAATAAAGAGGCAGTCTAAGTCATGTTGCAATAAGAAATCATGGATTTCTAATCGGTGTTTTACTGCCGATCTGGTGTTGATCAAAGCACATAATATGTGCTTAGGCTGGGGTAAATGGCTGCGACCTTTGGTAGTCGATCATCGATCGATCCTCAAAAGTCGCAGGTTTCTAAGGGCTTTTTTGGTGGCGGCTGGCAGAATTGCAGCAAATCGATCCAGATCCCAAATGTTCTCCGCCGAGTATTGCCGATTGACCATGGCCGCCGTGGACAAAAGGGGTGGGGGGGGGGGGGTGGATTCACAAGGATAACTGAATCCTCTGATCCTGGCTTGGTCCAGAGGAAGGCAAAAAAACCCTGACCACGCTGCGCCAATATGCTGTGGTAGGGAAAAAAATTCCTTCCTGACCCCTGAAGAGGCGATCGGGTTAAGCCCTGGATCAAGTATTAAGTGAATTTGAGAGGGGGGAGATAGGGCTGGGTAGAGCAAGATGGCCGCCTGGGGGGGTACCAGGACTAAGAGGACCACTGTCTGAGCCGCCTGGGGGGCTGAGAAGAATGATCGGGGGGCAGGGGGGCTCTACTGGGGTAGGGGGGGGCTTTCTGGCCCGATTATGGCAATAGGTGCCGATCGTTGGGGGTGGGGAGCGGCGCGCCGCTAGGCCGCGGATGAAGTCGCGGCCTTTCCTGAGTCGCGGCTGCCGCGAATCCCCAGCGCCCGGCGCGGAGGGAAAAAACACCGTGCCCGAGGGTAGCGGAGGCTGGTGGGGGTGGGTGGCCTAATTGAGCAGCGTTGGCGGCGTGTGGGAAGCGGCGCGGCGTTAGTCCGCGAGTGAGCCCACGGTCTATCCTAGATCGCGGCGCCCGCTATTCCCTTCAGGCTGGCGCGGCTGTCCAAGAAGCACCCGAAATGGCGGGGCTGTCGGCGGGCCGGTGGTCCTGGGTCCGAAAGAGGCTGCGGCTTGTCCTGAAAAGGACGGCCGCTCTTGATTCCAGGGGGGCAGGCAGATTTTGCCTGTCAGATGGCAGATGGTGTCAAAAGAAGGGGAGGAAAAGGTCTGCAGGAGTGGAGGCTGGAGGGGGTCCAGGCCAAGAATGGGGGCTGAGGCTGGGCTGAGCTGGGCTGGACTGAGGAGACCCTACCTGCTAGCCTGCTGCCTAAGCCTGCCTGGAGCTAAAGCAGCACGCTCCTACTCCTAGGAGCGAGTGCCGATGGGGGCTCCTGCTGCTACTCCGCTGCCTGACTGACTCACTGTCTAACTGACTGATCCAGTACGTGATCCAGTCCACAAGGGGGGACAATTGACTACTTTCTTCTTTCGAGGGACAGAGTAGGATCACTAAGGGATGGGTGGACTTCCACTTCAAAGTGCCACCTATTGCTCCTCTCCATCAAAGATTACTGTAGTCTCAGTGAAGAGATGTATACCGCTCTGAAAACTGCTAATCCCCTTTGCTTCCGTCCCAGTGAACCGAAAGGGTGCTGGCTGTGCACAAATGCATAGGATGAAAGGAGTCCTGGACCCCCGCACACCTTAAAAACAATGGGCCAGATTCACGTACATCTGCGCATTATTGGACCGGCGTAGCGCACCGCCTTTACGTTAGACTGGCGCAATGTAGCGGCGCAATCACCCTATTCTCGTCGGTTTTACGCAAAAATTTGCGCCTGCGCAACGTTATTTCAGAGGCGCAAGGCGGAGTAATACAAATTGGGAAGGACGTGGGCGTGTTGCATTGAAATGAGCCGTGACCCCATGCAAATGAAGGGCCGGCCGGCTCGCGCATGCGCGCTTGAAGCAGACCATGGTCAGCACCTCTGTGCGCATGCTCACAACTCGGGAACGGCGCAATCAGTGAAATTGGAAGTGGACTAGGGCAAATTAGTGAACTACGCAAACAGCATAAATAGACAGACACAAACGCACTTCCTTTGCAAAAGTACATCCCTTTGTATCCCTCCCTATACAGCAAGGTGCTTTTGTTCTGTTGTTTATTAGCGTTTGTTTGTTTGTTTGTGACGTGTCTTTGAGATATTTGGGGACTGTTTTGCAGAGTGATTTTTGTCTTTTATGTGTTTTCTTTGTTGTTATTTTTTTTAAATTATATTTTTGCTGGGCATTATTTATTTTTGCTGGTCAATTTTTTTTTTTGGTTCTGTTTGTGTATGATTTGGGAATGTGGGGGTGACATTCCTGCCGGAAAAGGGGTGTCACCCTCATTTGTGGTGGAGAAGTGATCCCCAGGTCCGTGTGAATGGTGTATGAATGTACAGTGACATAATTGGAGCCGTGGCATGGCGTTGCAGCTCACAAGTCCTGCATGGTGGGCTTGTGCCAATCCAATGTGATGAGGATGTGATGTGTCTGTGCTAGGGACCACAGTGATGTGCATGCATGCATTCTCATTGTGCCATGATTAATGTGTGTGTTTAACGTGCAAAGATGCCTAATGTGAGCTGTCTCCTGGCTGCTCTTCCCTCAGAAGACGGGGTAGCCTTGGTTAGGGGGGTTCCGTATAGAAGTCATGAGATGGGGTCCCAGTGCATATGCAGAGTCACACTGAAGGGATAAGACAGGAGGATGTTAGTAGTGCATGTGCCCCTTGTGATTTCAGCATCATGGGGGGGACAGTCATACCTGCCACCCATGTCACTCACCAACCAGCCAGCTGTCCCCATACATGTTCTGTTCGAAATCTATGGGGATGGGGCTATGATTGTATATGTAGCTGTCATGGGTGTCATGGGTGGTGTCATGTGTTGGGCTCCTGCAGGGTTGTGGTTAATTCCAGGATGGCATGAGGGGTGAATCTGAAGATGCGAGACACCTCAGAATCACTCATGCCAAAGATGTCTATGCGTGTGTGATATATCAAGTGAAGGGTGAGGGGCTTGTATCAGATTAGATTATTATATCCATCAAGGTTTTAAAGGGCTATTGAAATATAGTGAGACCGTGTTTATAATTTGTATGTATGTTATGTATTGATGTATATATGTTTGTATATTTTTTGTAAAAATGTTTCTTAAAGCAAAGAAAATTTTTTTGTAAAAAAAAAAAAAATCCTCTCCCGTGCCCTCTCCCATGCCCTCTCCCGTGCCCTCCTCCGTGCCCTCCTCCTTCTTTGCTCATCTAAAGTCAGTGGTATAGCTATGAGCATGGATGCCACTGGCATGTTGGCATACAGATTGTTGTGCAACACGTGTGACTGCTCAGCTCCTCACTAACAGTGTTGCTTTCTCTGACATGTAGACGAATTGTCTAATTTTATACCACCTTTTATATGGTCTAATTTTAGACAGGCCGTGCAGCTGTTCCGCACAGCGCGTAGCCTGCGCTGCACCAACGTTCTTTTGTGGATCCCCGTAACTCCCTCATTAGCATATTTGAATAGCAAATCAATGGTGTGTCTAGCGCAGTTTTGCACGAACGGATGCGCCTGTCTATCGAAATTACGCTGGACAAAAAAAAAGTAGATTTCTTGCGTATCTCGTTTTGGGGATGCGGAGTATCGAAACGCATGCGCAAATTTAGACTTACGCCGCGCATCTCCTGTTACGTCGGCGTAATCGCTCTGTGAATCTGGCCCAATGTCTTTATTCAAAAAATGAAAATCAAAAAACAACCAAAATTTGCTGCAGTCAAAAAGGAGTGGACAAAAGAACAAAAGCTGACATGTTTCACATCGTGCAATGGTTATGCGATGTGAAACATGTCAGCCTTAATAAGCAAGCGCTTTAACCACTTGCTTACTGGGCACATAAACCCCCTTCGTGCCCAGGCGAAATTTCAGCTTCCGGCACTGCTTCGCTTTAACTGACATTTGCGCGGTCGTGCGACGTGGCTCCCAAACAATAGAGCTTTATTTTGGTGGTATTTGATCGCCCGTGCGGTTTTTATTTTTTGCGCTATAAACAAAAAAGAGCGACAATTTAAAAATATATATATTTTTTACTTGTTGCTATAATAAATATCCCAATTTAAAAAAAAAAATAACTATTTTTTTTCTCAGTTAAGGCCAATACGTATTCTTCTACGTATTTTTGTAAAAAAAAAAAAAAATATCGCAATAAGCGACTGCTTTGCGCAAAAGTTATAGCACCTACAAAATAGGGGACAGAATTATGATTTTTTTTTTTACTATTTTTTTTTTTACTAGTAATGGCAGTGATCTGCAATTTTTATTGGGACTGTGACATTACGGCGGACAAATCAGACACTCTTGACACATTTTTGGGACCATTCACATTTATACAGCGATCAGTGCTATAAATATGCACTAATTACTGTATAAATGTGACTGGCATTGAAGGGGTTAACACTAGGGGGTGAGGAAGGGGTTAAATGTATTCCCTGGGTGTGTTCTAACTGTGTGGGGGGAGGGGACTGACTGGGGGAGGTGACCGATGCTGTGTCCCTATGTACAAGGGAAACCGCATTTGTCTCCTCTCCCTGACAGGACGTGGAGCTCTGTGTTTACACACAGAGCTCCACATCCCTGCTCTGTCACCGCCAATCGCGTGTACCTGACGGACACCGCGGCCGCCGGGTACACGCATCGAATCCTCAGCGATGCGACGGCACTGTTTTTCCCCGCTGCACGCCACCCAGTGGCGCGCACGGGGAATTACAATAACATGACGTCCAAAGATGTCAACCCGGCACTTCAGGTCTGCGCTGTGGACGTCTTTTGTCTATAGCGCGGATCTGAAGTGGTTAATAAGTCAAATATTTATTTTCATTATTCAGTAAACATTCTTCAATTGTACACTCAATAAGTGTACATCTACTTTAAAGAGGAGCCCCAGCCGCGAATTTTTTTTTTTAAAGTCAGCAGCTACTAACAGTGTAGCTGCTGACTTTAAAATAGGACACTTACCTGTCCTAGGCGCCCGCGCTGACGGCCCCCCCCGATGCTGGTCCCACGATCGCTCTGGGTCCCGCGCCGCCATTCACACTATGGGAAACAGGCAGTGAAGCCGTACGGCTTCACTGCCCATTTCCTACTGCGCCTGCGTGAGTCTCACGCTGGCTTGTGAATGGGCGCGCTGCTCTCTGAGAACACACACAGTTCCCAGAAAGCAGCGCGCCCCATTCACAAGGAGAAGGACAAGAAGAAATCAAACCGCGGAGTGGAAGAGGCAGATTACGGACTTCCGCATAGCAACAGCTATTTCGGGTGAGTATTTTATTTATTTTTTTCAGGTTTTTTTTTTTTTAAACAACATGGCAAAAAGTAGATTTTTTGCGTATCTCGTTCTGGGGATGCTGTGCATCGAAATGCACGCACACATTTCGAACTTACGCACGCGCATCTCCTGTTGCGCAGGCGTAATCGCTCTGTGAATCTGGGCCCAAGTTTATAATTATAGTGAAAGTGACAAAGAAAATAAAAAATTTGATTGACAGCAGTGGGAGCTATCAATTTTTCCAATGAGGAGAGAAACAGCAGTAGGAGCCACTGTGCTCATGCACATCGCTGGATCAAATGGGCCCAGGCAAGGAAAGGGGTTGGCCTGGGGGGCATGCTACAGCATAGAATGCATTAAGGTAAAAAACCTTAAGGCTATATAACTACTTTAAAGCGGAGCTCCACCCAGGAAAACAACATTTTTTTGTCCCGCGTAATTTCGTTAGACTGGCGCATCCGTCCGCGCAAAAGTGCGCTAGACAGACCATTGATTTGCTAGTCAAATATGCTAATGAGGGACTTACGGGGATCCACAAAAGAACGTTGGGGCAGCGCAGGCGACGCAGTGTGCGCAACAGCAAAATGTCCTGTCTAAAATTAGACCATATAAAAGCTGGTCTAAAAAGAGAAAAAAAGTCTACTTGTTAGATAAAGCAACACTGTTAGTGAGGAGCTCAGCAGTCACACGTGTTGCACAACAATCTGTATGCCAACATGCCAGGGGCATCGTCGCACATAGCTATACTACTGACTTTAGATGAACAAAGAAGGATGAGGGCACGGAGGATGGCACGGAGGATGGCACGGGAGAGGATATACCGCACCCGCATAGACCTGTTTGGCATGAGTGATTCTGAGGTGTTTCGCATCTTCAGATTCACCCCTCAAGTCATCCTGGAATTAACCACAACCCTGCAGGAGGACATCACCAGCCCAACACACCGCTCACATGCAGTGCAGCCACTGGTCAAGGTCATGGCAACACTCCATGTCCTTGCCAGTGGCTCTTTTTAGCGTACAAGTGGAGTGGTGGCTGGGATGTCACAATCCTCCATGAGCAGATGTGTGCACCAGGTTGTCCCTGCAATCCTCAGACGCATGGCCAACCAAATCATCAAACCCACCACTGAGGAGCTGCGACTGAAGGCAATGACAGATTTCTACAGAATTGCCAGATTCCCACGCACTGTGGGGGCCATTGATTGCACACATGTGGCACTCCAGCCCCCCCAAGAGACAGAGCACATGTACCGCAATCGGAAGCATTGGCATTCCATCAATGTACAGGTGATAGTCGATGCCCAAGGCCTCATATGGCACGTCAGTGCCAAACACCCAGGGTCCAGCCATGACAGCTACATATACAATCAATGCCACATCCGAATGGAATTCGATCAGAACGTGTATGGGGACACCTGGCTGGTTGGTGAGTGACATGGGAGTCAGGCATGACTATCCCCTCCCATGATGCACACATCACAAGGGCCACATGCATGACTAACATCCTCCTGTCTTTTCCCTTACAGGTGACTCTGCATATCCACTGGGACCCCATCTCATGACTCCTATCCGGAACCCCCAAACCCCAGGAGAGGAAAGATACAATCAAGCACATGCCCAAACACGAGCAGTGGTGGAGCGCACCTTTGGCCTACTAAAGTCACGTTTCCGATGCCTGGATAAGTCTGGGGGTACCCTCTTGTATTCCCCAAACTTCGTGTGCCAGATCATCGGTGCATGTTGCATGCTGCACAACTTTGCAGAAAGAAAGGGCCTGCAGATTGGCCTACGTGATGACCTGACCCCTGAACCAGACAATCCCCCCCCTAACCGAGGTTACCCCGTCTTCTGAGGGTAGAGCAGCCAGGAGACAACTCACATTAGGCATCTTTGCACGTTAAACACACACATTAATCATGGCACAATGAGAATGCATGCATGCACAACACTGTGGTCCCTAGCACACACACCCCACATCCACATCAAATTGGATTGGCACCAGTCCACCATGCAGGACTTGTGAGCAGCAACGCCACGCCAAGGCTCCAATTATGTCACTGTACATTCATACACCATTCACACGGACCTGGGGATCACTTCTCCCTGGTCCTGGGGAACCCTTCTCCACCAAAATTGAGGGTGACACCCCTTTTCCGGCAGGAATCTCACCCCCACATTCAAACAGCATTCACAACCCCAAAAAAAAAAAAATTACCTGCAAAAGCACAAATTTTCCAGCAAAAGAAAAAAAAAATTAAAAAAATAATAATGCCCTTTGCGTGAGCCACGCCTGGGGCGCCCCCGGCCACGGCCCCGGCTTCTCAGGGGAGACTCATGGGGATGGGGTAAAACCGGGGAAGGAGGAGCAGCCCCTGATCTCTGCCCACCTGGCGGCCTGCCCTCCAAGGCCACGGCTATTCTGTCCAGGGCAGCACCAAGTGTTGCCGTGTTGGCCTGGATAGCCTGGGTAAGGGCCCTCACATCCTGCCCAACGCCTGCTGATGTCGTCTGCAGTTCGTTTAGGCAGGTTGTGAAAGCCCGGGAGTGGGAGTCCAGGTTCCCCAGCGTATCCTTGATGGAGGACAGGCTCTCCTCCATCCGCACCAATGTCTGGCTGACTTGTCCCAGATGGCGGGTCTGGAGGAACTGGTCCCTTCTCAGAGTGGCGGGCAGGAGATCGGCCAACCCCCTGGTGTTCTGGGATGAAATCCTGCCTCCAGCTGATGCTTGTGGCCGGGAGAAGGGGAGGCCCTTGTGAGGGGAGCCATGTTGGGGGAGGAGTGGGGGGCTCCCCCTTAGGGAGGGCTGCCTGCTGCCAGCCAGAGGGGAAGAGTCCTCAAAAACCAAACGTCCAGTGCCTGACATGGACTCCTCCTCCTCATGATTCTCCTCCTCCTCATGATTCTCCTCCTCCTGTTGAACCTCCTCCGCGGACTCCGGCCTTGTTGGGGGGGCCTTGTCTGGCTGACTTGTCCCAGATGGCGGGTCTGGAGGAACTGGTCCCTTCTCAGAGTGGCGGGCAGGAGATCGGCCAACCCCCTGGTGTTCTGGGATGAAATCCTGCCTCCAGCTGATGCTTGTGGCCGGGAGAAGGGGAGGCCCTTGTGAGGGGAGCCATGTTGGGGGAGGAGTGGGGGGGCTCCCCCTTAGGGAGGGCTGCCTGCTGCCAGCCAGAGGGGAAGAGTCCTCAAAAACCAAACGTCCAGTGCCTGACATGGACTCCTCCTCCTCATGATTCTCCTCCTCCTCATGATTCTCCTCCTCCTGTTGAACCTCCTCCGCGGACTCCGGCCTTGTTCGGGGGGCCTCATTAGGCTGCTGTCCTGGGGTTGGTGCGGTCAGGCCAGATGGCCCTGCACCCTCCTGCACATCTGTGGATGACGCAAAACATTCACAGGTTGGAGGATCCACACACTTGCCACATATTCCCTTTCACTCCCTCCCCCACACATGCTACACACCTGATATTAAAAAAAATGCTTACCTGGCACCACGGGCTCCGGACTTGAGTCAAAGCCGGGCAGGCCCTCAACTTCATGCCGATGAAAGGTCAGGGCCACCGCACGCTCCTCCGCTGTCAGCCTAATACGGCATGGTGGGCCCCCTCCTGTGCCCCTGGCATGAGCATGCATTCTGGCCAGCTTCTGTTTGACCAGACGCCAAAGGTCATTGATTTTTTTGTCAATCCCAGACCGGGTCCGTGTCTCCCCCTGCCCCGCTGAATTGACCTGCTCAGTGATCCTATCCAAAATCTCCCTCCTCCTGACCGGGGTGGTGTTGGCACTGTCCGGGCCGTGGAGGAAACGCCCATACTCGCTTATGGCCCGGGCAAGAATTTGTTTTTCCCCAACTGTAAAAGTGAGCTTTCGCTTTCTCTCTGTCATACTTCCCAAAAAAATCACTCCCAGTCAACAAAATTCACTCACAAAAACAAGCACAACCAAGCAAGCAAGAACACACAGAAAGACAAAACTAACACCCAAAAAATCACAATAGCACTCAGCAAGAAACAGTCACAAAAACAAACAGCAAAAAAACTGCAAGAAAACAAACAAACAGAAATATATCAATCAAACAAACAGTCTCTCAAACACTTATCAAAAAACACTTTCAAAGATCTACTAACAAACACTTGATCACACAGAACACTAATCTGACAACTACAAAACACACCGCAACGAACAACAGGACAAAAGCACTTGGTTAAATGGGAAGGGACAAAGGGATGTACTTTTGCAATGCAAGTGCGTTTGTGTGTGTCTATTTATGCTGTTTGCGTAGTTCACAACGTTGCCCTAGTCCATTTCCAATTTCACTGATTGTGCCACTCCCGAGTTGTGAGCATGCGCACAGCGGAGCTGACATGGTCTGCTTCAAGCGCGCATGCGCGAGCCGGCCGGCCCTTCATTTGCATGGGGTCATGGCTCATTTCAATGTAACACGCCCACGTCCTTCCCAATTTGTATTATTCCTCCTTACGCCTCTGAAAAAACGTTTCGTATGCGCAATTTTCTGCGCAAAAGCTACGAGAATAGGGTGATTACGCGGCAAAATTGCGCAAGTCTATCGTAAAGGCGGTGCGCTACGCCGGTCCAATAATGCGCAGATGTACCTGAATCTGGCCCTTGATGTTTTTTCCCAATGAGGAGAGAAACAGCAGTAGGAGCCACTGTGCTCATGCACATCGCTGGATCAAATGGGCCCAGGCAAGGAAAAGGGTTGGCCTGGGGGGCATGCTACAGCATAGAATGCATTAAGGTGAAAAACCTTAAGGCTATATTACTACTTTAAAGTAGATGTACACTTATGTATCCTGCCATTTGGATATATTTAATTTTGCCATTGCCTGTCTATTATCCGGACTTACCCCTGTTTTTTGGCTCGCCACACCCCAATTGGGGATATGTTTGCCCCTTTTATTTCATTGATTCATATTATCTGTATGAGAACAATGTGGTTTTTGACCATTCTCCACTCTCTTTAAAGGTTGTGTTGTTGTCCTCCCCCAGCTAGACGCAGATAGAGTCTTAGGGCCAGATTCAGATACAATTAGATTCGCGTAGAGTATCAGAAATACACTACGCCGCCGTATTTTACCTGGCTCTACGTGGAATCCCGGTAGATTTTGTCCAGTAAACGACGGCGGCGTAGTGTATTTCTCCCGGTGCAAGCCATCTACGCGAGTAGGGGGCGTGAAGCATTTAAAATAGGCGCGTTCCCGCGGCGATTGAACTGCGCATGCTCCGTTCAGAAATTTCCCGCCGTGCATTGCGCGAAATCACGTTGTTATGTCATTTTTTCTTGAGTAGCGTCGTTTACGGACATTCCTATTCCCGAACGAGTTACGTAAAAAAAAAAATTTTTAATTCGATGCGGGAACGAAGGCCATACTTAACATGGGCTACGTACCGTTAGACCAGCAAAAAGCTGGTCTAACAGTACGTAGAAAAAAATAGACGAAAGCGATTGCGAAGACCGCTCTTATCTTCGTGGATCGCCGTAAAAACTCATTTGCATATCCCGACGCTGAAAACGACGCGGACTCCTCCCAGCGGCCGCAAAAATATTGCAGCGTAGATCCGAAGGCTTACGAAGACGTAAGCCTCTCGGATCGAAGCCCGAAGCCGCCGTATCATGGTTTGAGGATTCAAACTAGTGATACGGCACGCAAAATTTGAAATTACTCCTGTCTAACACCAGTTAGACAGGCGTAATTGCTCTGTGAATCTGGGCCTTAGTTTTTCTCTTGAACACACGACACACACGTTACATACGACTTATTTCATTACAATTTACTTATTTGGAAGGTGTTCCTCATACTTTGTGGATTAACGACCACACAACGCACTAATTTGTTTTCTATCCATAAAATATTGTATACATTTGTATCTCCCCATTGCACCCCTGATGAAAGGTTTTCCTGAAACGCGCCAGTTAGAGTGTAGACAACATGTAATTCATGTTTGCATTCCTCAGCATGTAACTGGAGTTGTATGCTTTTATCATTTATGTAAATGTAGAATTGTGTCGCAAATTTTATTATGTATCAATAAATATTTACTTTACTGAATATTAGGGTGATCGGTTGCCATTAAAGTCCCATCCATATATTTGGGGTCTCTCTCTTTGTTTAATCAAATCAGGTGACACTTAGTGTGGGGGGGCGGGGCTGAGTTCTGCTGTCTGTGACAATGGACGCAGCAGCGGGACTCAGGGGCGAGCGGTGGGGGCACCTTATGAAGAGGAGGAGCCAGGAGTAACACTAGAAGAAGAGGATCGAGGCTGCTCTGTGCAAAAGCATTGCACAGAGCAGGTAAGCATAGGCATGTTTGTTATTTTTTATAAAAATCAAAACAAAGCCAGCATGTTATTGTATGGCTCCCAAATAAAGACTTTATAAATTGTTAGATTTCTTGAAGAGTGATTTTTATTTTTTCGATGTTGCACTAAAATTTAATAATATGTCATACTTTAGCAATAGAGTTACTGCTGTGTCCATATGCAGTTGAATATATCATCCATAAGTACACATAAGTGCGTGCATTAAGAAATAAAATCCACACCAGTGATCATTGCATATAAATCTCTCTATATTTTTTTTTAATGTTTTCATTCTTAATTGTAGTGCTTGTTGAAAATAGCAAAATCCATTTAACAGAATTTATTTGTAAATAATGAGCCTTTTTGTTTCTCGTTTCAGTGGTTACAATTCTGATAACACCGCAGGCTGAATTTCCTGTGGAAAATGCTTATTTAAATGACATGAAGTACGCAATGAAAAAAAACCTTGAGATAATTAATTTTAAAAGGATTGCTATTAATCTCAATTAGGATGCATCTCATTAAGGGACATTGACCGCATACCATTTGAAGATTAAGGGCTTGTACAGATTCACTATTAGTTCCCAGCAAGTAATTACATATTTTTAAACACCAATTACATCCTTGTTTGTAATTAAATATTTCAGAAATTTTCTAGCACAGCCATGTTGCCAAAATAGGACCAAGGTGTGACCAAAAGGGATGGAACACCTGGGTGACTGTTTCCAAGAAATTCTTAGTAACCAAGATCCTTAAAAAAAAATCTGTGCCCTCTCCATGGAAACACCAATCACTGTCCAAGTGGTAATGACTGGACACGAGTACCTTGAAAATAGCATGATCCAAAATCTATGCCTTTTGAAAAAGGCTGTTGCAATGGCTTGGGTGCCACCTTCTTAGATTCCTCCAGGAATGATCTGACATTTTAAGATTTTAGGACATCTGTGTTGTTTTCTGGATAGTAGCAGTTTCATTGTACTTGTTTTCTACAGTTGTTCTTTAACCAATTAAGCCCCGAGTCTGTTTTTCATATTCAGTGTTTACGAGACTAAAACATTTTAGAGAATAAAATGGCAGTCATTGCAATACTTTTTGTCAGCGGTCTTACAAGAGCACTTTTTTTGGAAAAAATCTTTTTTTTTTAAATTAAAAAATAAGACAACAATAAATTTGGCCCAATTTTTTTACATATTGTGAAAAATAATGTTATGCCGAGTAAAATGATACCCAACATGTCACGCTTAAAAATTGCGACCGCTCGTGGCATGGCGTCAAACTTTTACCCTTAAAAATCTCGATAGGCGACGTTTAAAAAATTCTACAGGTTGCATTTTTTGAGTTACAGAGGAGGTCTAGGGCTAGAATTATTGCTCTCGCTCTAACGCGGCGATACCTCACTTGTGTGGTTTGAACACCGTTTTCATATGCGGGCGCTACTCGCGTATGTGTTCGGCGCGCTCCCGTGACCCGGTCCGAAGCTCCAGGACCGGGACCGCGGGATTCGCAGACCCGATCGCCGCTGCAGTGCGGCGATCCGTCCCTGAAGCTGAAGAACGGGGAGAGCCGTGTGTAAGCAGCATTGATCGCGTCATCCCTGTAATAGGGGGACGCGATCGATGACGTCACACCTACAGCCACACCCCCCTACAGTTGTAAACACACACACAGGGAACACAAAGTCACAGCGCCCCCTGTGGTTAACTCCCAAACTGCAACTGTCATTTCCACAGTAAACAATGCAATTTAAATGCATTTTTTGCTGTGAAAATGACAATTGTCCCAAAAATGTGTCAAAATTGTCCGAAGTGTCCGCCATAATGTCGCAGTCACAAAAAAATTGCTGATCGCCGCTATTAGTAGTAAAAAAAAAAATTAATGAAAATGCAATAAAACTATCTCTTATTTTGTAAACGCTATAAACGCTTATTGCGATTTTTTTTTTTTTTTTACCAAAAATAGGTAGAAGAATACGTATCAGCCTAAGCTGAGGAAAAAAAATTAAATTATATATATTTTGGGGGGATATTTATTATAGCAAAAAGTAAAAAATATTGCATTTTTTTAAAAATTGTCGCTCTATTTTTGTTTATAGTGCAAAAAATAAAAACCGCAGAGGTGATCAAATACCACCAAAAGAAAGCTCTATTTGTGGGGAAAAAAGGACGCCAATTTTGTTTGGGAGCCACGTCGCACGACCGCGCAATTGTCAGTTAAAACGACGCAGTGCCGAATCGCAAAAAGGGGCCTGGTTCTTTGGCAGCATTTTGGTCCGGGTCTTAAGTGGTTAAAGGGGTGTTCCACTCAAATGTAATGTTTATTAAAAGTCAGCAGCTACAAAAAGTGTAGCTGCTGGCTTTTAATAAACAGACACTTACCTTCTCCACGTTCCGGCGACGCGCCGACCGGGGCTCCGCTCCTCTCCCCCCCTCCCCGGCCGGCGTCTTCATTTCGACTGTGGGCACCCAGTCGCGACAGCCTTCGGCTTCACGGCCGGGCACCCACTGCGCATGCGTGCGCGGCGCGGCCTGCCGCTGATTGGACAGGCGATCGTCTAGGACCTGTCAGTGTCCTAGACGATCGCCTACGGGAGGGGCTGCAGTAAGGCGATTAAGCCTAATCGCCTTACCAGCCCCTCGGCGGAAGCAGGAAGTGGGACAGGAAGTCCCACTCCTACTGAAGCCCCCACTCCCCCCCAAAAAAATTACATGCCAAATGTGGCATGTAAGGGGGAGGGGAATGGATTAAGCGGAAGTTCCATTTTTGGGTGGAACTCCGCTTTAAGACGCTGGGCGGGACTGACGTTTTGACGTCACTTCCGACCAGCAGAGCTATGGGGACGGGTGAGGGACATTTTTCCCTCACTCGCATCCCCACACAGCAGACGAGCAGACCCAATCGCCTCCGCCCGCTACGGTAAGCGGCGGAGGGCGCGGTAGGTGGAGCCCCTCTCCCGCCACCGATAAAGGCTATCTCGGCGAGATATCCATCTTTAAAGTGCCAACGTATAACGACGGTGGGCGGTCGGTAACTAGTTAACCACCTCAATACAGGGCACTTTCACCCCCTTCCTGCCCAAGCCATCTTTCAGCTTTCAGCACTGTCACATTTAGAATGATAATTGCGCAGTCATGCAAGTCTGTACACAAATGAAATGTTTATCATTTTTTCCCCACAAATAGAGCTTTCTTTTAGTGGTATTTGATCACCTCTGCGGGTTTTTATTTATTGCGCTATAAACAAAAGAAGAGGGCCAAATCTGTCTCCTCTCCCTGACAGGACGTGGATCTGTGTGTTTACACAAACAGATCCATGGTCCTGCTCAGTTACTGGGCAATCGTGGGTGCCCGACGGCATTGCGGCCGCGGGGCACGCGCATCGGGTTCCCAGTGACACAGTGGGGGTGCGCCTGTGTTCCCTGGTGGCTCGGAAAGGCATAACGTCATATGACGTCTGCCCAGAACAAGAGGCTCATCGACCCACCGTCATATGATGGAAGGCGGTGGGCTAGTAGTTCAGTCATGTCTGTGAATGTCTAAGTTTTACAATCTCTCATGGGATGTGTAGTTTCGCAACAGCTGGAGGGCCGTAGTTTGGAGATCCCTGATTTAAATAGTCAGTTGTCCCACAACCCCCTCCCTCCTTTTACATTATAGCCCACTCCTCCTCTGGGAGTTTCTATTTACTGTCTGTGCTTGCCCAGCTTCTCTGCCTCTCCCATCAACACCCTACAGCTCTTGGAGGACCAAGGGGGACTACTGCAAAGTCCCAGTGCCCAACCTGCAGCTCGTGGGCACATAACCCCTGCAGACAGTTATCGGTTTTCTTAATTATTTACTTAAGGAGTGAAGAAAAAAATATTATTTAGAATGGGTTAGGCCCCTTAAGACACCAGCGGGTGGCTGATTTCAGCGGACATGTCCCCACTAAAACCAGCCAGCATCCGATGCTAAAAACAGACAGATGGGGATCCATCTGGCAGGTCGGATCTGATGACATTCAGATGGAAATTGACAGGCGGTCTGTTTCCATATGACTGCCCCATAGAGAACAGTGGGACCTTTCATCCGCCTGCTCAGCAGGGATGAGCATAGAGATCCCCCACTGAGCAGGCAAATAAGCTTGTATGGATTCTGCTCCATCTGAAAGGGGCCTTAGAGTAGTAAATGGTTTGGCTTGTTATGTGTTTTACATGTATTTATATACATGTATACATATACAATACATATACTGTATGGGCCAGAGTCAGAGAGAACTTACGCCGACTTATCTGTTGATACGCCGCGTAAGTTCTAAGATGCGCCGTCGTATCTGTGTTCAGAATGCAAGTTCTGTATTCAGAAAGCAAGATACGCCGAAATTTGGCTAAGATACCAGAGGCGTAAGTCTCTTACGCCATCGTATCTTAGTTGCATATTTACGCTGCCCGCTAGGTGGCGCTTCCGTAGATTTACGCGTCGAATATGCAGATGAGGGATATACGCCGATTACCGAACGTACGTTCACCTGGCTCATTTTTTAACGTTGTTTGCGTAAGGCTTTTTCCGGCGTAAAGTTACCCCTGCTATATGAGGCGTACGCAATGTTAAGTATGGACGTCGGGACAGCGTTGAATTTTCCGTTGTTTATGTCGTTTGCGTAAAACGTTCACGAATAGGGCTTTGCGTAAGTTACGTTCACGTCGAAACTAATGAGTATTTGCGGCGTAATTTTAAGCATGCGCACTGGGATACGTCCACGGACAGCGCATGCGCCGTTCGTTAGAAACGTCTTTTACGTGGGGTCATGGTTGATTACCATACAACACGCCCACTCCAAGCAAGCCTACTTTAAATTACCTGGGCTTACGCCGGCCCATTTACGCTACGCCGTCGTAACTTAGGACGCAAGTGCTTTGTGAATACAGCACTTGCCTGACTAAGTTGCGGCGGCGTAGCGTAAAGAAGATACGCTACGCCCGCACAAAGATGCGCCCAGGTACGTGAATCTGGGCCCTAATGTGCAGAAAACGATTGGCCACCAAACCACACAAGAGCTTTTTTGACCTCCTATTTGGTCTCAAAAGAGGAACAGTCCCACTTAAAGTGGTTGTAAACCCTTTACAACCACTTTAACCTACAGGTAAACCTAGATTAAGGCTTACCTGTAGGTGCTTGAAATATCTCCTAAACCTCCACGGTTTAGGAGATATTTACAAAAAGAAGCTCCAGCGTTGGAGCTGTAAAGAGGTCAGACGCCGGCAAGAGGTGTTACACGCGACTTAACAAGGCTTAAAGCTGTGTTAAGCCTAGTTAGGCGTTTCTTTCTCTATTAAAAATCAGTGGTTCCCTACGACGGAGAAGACCAGGCACCTGCTAGCAAAAGAGCGGCCAAAAGTGCAGAAGATAGCGGAGAGAGCAAAGAAGTCGCAAGAGACTCCCGGAGTTGTCTAATAAATTACTTTAAAAATCTCTGTAGTGTGTTTTTTTTTATTGACACTTTTTTTCCCCAGGTGAATTAATATGGGTACGATGTACCCCATACACATTCACTTAGGGTGGGGGTCCGGGATCTGGTTGCCCCCTTATTAAAGGGGAGCTCCCAGATTCCGATAAGCCCCCCGCCCGCAGTCCCTGACAACCAATGGCCAGGTTTGTCGGGAAGAGGCCCTTGTCCTCATCAACATGGGGACAAGGTGCTTTGGGGTGGGGGGCACAGTGCCCCCCCTGCCCCAAAGCACCAACCCCCCATGTTTAGGGCATGTTGCTTGGACCTGCCGAGCTGCATGCTCGGATAAGGGTCTGATATGGAGCTTGAGGGAAGCCCCACGCCATTTTTTTTGGCGTGGGGCTTCCCCTTAAGATCCATACCAGACCGAAGGGTCTGGTATCATCTTGGGGGGAGCCCCACACAATTGTTTTATTTTGTTGCGTGGTTCCCCCTTCAAGATTCTCAGCACACAAGTCGCACTGCAATGCGGATCATCTTGATCCAACTTCTGGTGCGACCTCTATTCAAATCTTCTGAAGCACTGGTGGACTGTATCTCTTTGCTGGGCCTGTGATCCGACGTCCCGCTACTCATCCTTCATTACCGGGACTCTGTAACTGCCGTGCTGCACGGTTGCCTCTGCCATCCTGCACCATTGCCGCGGTCAGGTCGCCATAACAACGCTGACGCCTCCCCTTCAACGTGACCCGGAAGTCTGCTGACCCGCCTCTTTTGCCACCCATAAAAGTTCTGCCGCGCGAGTCCCAACTTCTGAAGCACTGGTGGACTGTATCTCTTTGCTGGGACTGTGATCCGACGTCCCGATACTCATCCTTCATTACCGGGACTCTGTAACTGCCGTGCTGCATGGTTGCCTCTGCCATCCTGGACCGTTGGCGCGGTCAGGTCGCCATAACAACGCTGACGCCTCCTCTTCAACGTGACCCGGAAGTCTACTGACCCGCCTCCTTTGCCGCCCATAAAAGTTCTGGCGCACGCGCGGCGGGCGCGCCAGAGGCAAGCCCATCCTGGCCCGTCTTGGTCCGGGTGTGCCCAGCCCTGGCATGCTATGCTGGCCAAATGCAGCTCCACGTGGACCATGCCCTGAAGACACCACCTCCAGAGCTGCAGGCTCCATGCCGCTCTTACAGTAAGATGCAATTGACTCAACTGAACCATGTGTACTGTACCATTTCTAAAGAGGCTAAGAAAGTTTGTCTGTCTAATGGGATCCTTGGACACCCAGCCAAAAAAGCCCATTCTTTAGTAGACTCTCCACAGGTGGGGCTGATCAATGCTCGATCAGCCTATAAAAATGCATCACAGATTCATGATTTAATTATTGAAAATGACCTTCATCTGATGGCCTTAAATGAAACCTGGTTTGTCCCAGGAGGTCTGGTTCATCTGGACGAGCTCATGCCAGAGAGTAACATGATTTTAGCTAAAAGTAGACCAGTCAAGTGAGGGGGGGGGGGTGGCTCTGATCTACAGTGGGGATCTAACTTGACCTATGGGTCATTTTGAGCACCTCCTCATTCGCTGTAACCTAGATAATAACCTTTCCATCTTGCTTGCTGTGGTCTACCGCCCCCATGGGTATCACAGCTCTTTTGCTAATGAGCTTTCAGATTTTGCTCTATGCTGCCTAACTTTATGTGATTCTTTTTTTCTAATGGGAGACTTTAACATCTGGCTAAATGTGGAACACGAAAATGTGACGTGAAGTGTTGACTGATATAGAATCTCTGGGTCTCTTACAAACCATCTCTGGGCAGACTCATGATAAGGGACATCAGCTTGATGCCATATTCTGTTCCAATAACCTGATATGCAACACCTTTTCAAAACAGGTGATCTGGTCCGACCATTTTTTTGTGTCAGCCAACCTCAACTATGATATACCAAAAGGTAATCCCCCGGGTCCACCAATGGCGTTAACTGAACCTTACAGGAAGCTACATGACATCAAAACCCTGGCATTCACAAAAGCTTTTCGTTCATATGTAGATATTGTTCCCGAGGATGAAGATCTGGACCCTTCTGAAAAGTCTCCTTGTCCTAGACGCCAAGTTAGATGCGTGGGAACTTAAATTAAATACAATTTTAAACATTGTTGCTCCTTTAATATCATCCAAAAATCGCCGCAGTGCTGGTAAAAACCAACCCTGGTACTGCCCTTCCTTGTCTACCATTAAAAGGAAATGCCGGACACTAGAACGTCACTGGTATAAGACCAAAAACCAGGCCGACAGGAGGCAGTACAGAATTCAATGCCGAGCATACACACAGGCCTTAAAACAGCAAAAAAGGTCCCATTATGGCTTATTGAAAATGCCAACAGTGCTTCGGCGCTTTTTAAAATAGTCAAAACCTTATTCTCACCCCCGCAGAGCCAGGTTAAGATACCTCATTTGCAAGCTCTTTGCGACAATCTACTCAACACATTTGTTACCAAAGTAGCTGACATATGTACAGGCATAGGTCAACCAACCTCCTTGGTTAGCCCGACGGAATATCTCCAACCCTTGACCGGTCCTCTCAGGGTCAGAGCAACATAAATCCATCACTTTTGGGCTATACCACCCCAAGCTCAATGCTTTAAATTCTTCAGCGCCTCATTCCTTGTCCTAGTAAGGTCAGCCGGGAGCATCTTTTGAAATCTATGGCAAAAATTAAAGCCTCCTACTTCCACGATGACATTTGTCCAGCCTGGCTCCTGAAGAAGAATGCTAAGATGGTTGTGGACGATCTTCTGATAATTGTCAATTTCTCTCTAACCCATGACGTGTTTTCGGCCCACTGGAAGCATGCTATTATCACACCAATTTAAAAAAAGCCTAACCTGGACCCTGGCTGTCTGTCCAACTACAGACCCATCTCAGCTATAGGTTTCCTGGCCAAACTGGTGGAATACGAAATTCTACTTCAACTCCAATCGTATTCAGAGACAATTGGCCTGTTTCACGACTCGCAGTCCGGATTTCATCCTGGCCGTGGGATTGAGCTCACGGTCCTATCTACCAGAGAGAAGCTGCTTGGGGTCAGGGACACGGGGGGGTCAGCTGCCTTGGTGCTCCTCGACCTCTCCGTGGCCTTTGACACTATAGACCATGCCGTGTTGATTTCGAGGCTTCAGGACGTGGCTTTCAGATTTTCTCATAGGACCTTTCAGGTCAAAACCGGTCCTTTTTTATCAACCATTAGCACCCTGAGCTGTGGGATGCCTCAGGGCTAGGCCCTGTCGCCTTGGCTTTTTAATGTGTATCTTCGGCCACTTGTGAGTCTGCTGGACACCCATGCAGTGTTCAATCGGCTGTATGCAGACGATGTTCAGTTGGTCGTTGATAACCTATCCGACCCTGCCTCTGGTCAGCAGCTCGCTTCTTGCCTATTGGACATCAAACAATGGATGGACTACAATTCCCTCAGTCTAAATGCCAAAAAGACAGAAATTCTCATCTCTGGACGTACTGATCCCGCAGTCTTTCTGGGAAATTGGCCCACGATTCTTGGGCCTTGTCCTGTTCCGGTGAATCAAGTCCGTGTCCTGGGGACAATTTTTTGACTGCAACTTAAGTTGGATACCCCAAGTCAATCAATGTATCCGCAACGCACTGTATTACATCAGGTGTCTGAGAAAGGTTAAAAATCTATTCTTTCAGAACCACCGGAAAGTTTTGGTTCAATCTCGTGTCAACTCCAGGATTGACTTTAACAACATTGTGTATCTGGGCATGCCTTTAAAGTGGTTGAAGAAAATCCAGCTCGTCCAGAAACAGGCCGCCAGACTAATCGCCGGACTAAACAGGCGGGAGCACATTACCCCTACCCTTTGATCACTGCACTGGCTCACTGTGGTAGATCGCATTGAGTTTAAGGCTCTTTGCCTCGCCTATTGTGCTTATCACGGGATGGGCCCACAATATCTGAATTCTTTGATAACGCGATATGCCCCTGCACGAGCACTCAGATCACTAACAGCCAGTCTGCTCACTTTTGGGGGCAAAGGCTTCTCTGTGAGAGCTACGGCTTTGTGGAATAGTGTCCCCGCTTCCATTCGATCACTCCCATCCATCATGGCCTTCTGCAAAAGGGTAAAAACATGGCTCTTTGAGAAAAAATCTGCCGAGGTGTGCTAGTCCCTCTTGCTGTCTGCCTGCTGATCTATTTCTGAGTTTACTCTTGCCCTTCTTATTTCCTTTTATTTCTTTCACCCCTGATTTGATTTACTTATTTCCAGTCATGTTTCCTGCGCTTAGGCACTGCCCTGATGGGTCAGTATTTGGCGCATTATAAATCTATTAAATCAATCAATCAATCAAATCAATGGGCTTCCATAGGGAACCATTGATTTTGAATAGAGAAAGAAAAACGTGGCTGAAAGCTAGTGCGGCAAAATGTGCATTGAATTCAATGCAAAACGCGGAAACAATTGCGTTAAAAACAACGCTTTTTTTCTGGAGTCTGTACTAGCTTTACAGCCCGTTTTTAAAATGTCCGTGGCCATGAGGCCTAAAAAAACAAGTGGCTGATGGGTTTGCATAAGTGATCTACAACAATACTTTATACTTGTAGATCACTTATGCAAAGAGATACAATGTAACAATTATTGAGAACGCTACATAGAAAACAAATGTAGCAAATGTTTTTTTTTGCTAATTCGGACAGACTGAATGAACAGCAAACCTGCTTGCTACCCAGTAGCAAAAATAACAGGGAATAAAAAGGACTCTGTTTTGCTCTTTCAATTGTTTGTAAGAACACACGCATCAATAATGTTGTCATATACCTATACTAATAGAGCTGTACAAACTGAGATTGGTGAAATTTTACGGTTTTAGTTGTGTTCTTTATATAGGCTTCATTATGCAGCACTTTATGGAGAGTCGAGTCTTTTTAGATCAGTTTTGAATGTCATACTGTTTACATTTTTGGCACTCCTGTGTAAATCTTACTTCTGGCTGACAGCAAGGAGACATTGTTCTTTGCAGCCTTATGAAATATAAATACTTTGAGTGGTATACAGAGCATAATCCAAACTCTGTTTAAAACTAAGGAATTTTTGAATGTGAACGTAGAGGCTTAGGCAGCTTCCTGGTCATGAGAATATATGAACATTAGGAAATGTCTAATTTAATGTAGACCTGTTGGTAAATTGCGGTCTTGAGAAATAGGGGTGATTATTTCATGCCAGAGACTTACTCCCTAACTAAACTTCTTCAACACAGCACAGCAGCATTGCTATGCATTGCTATTTGTTTGCCCTTATACACAGTGCATGCTAAAAGTATGACAAAAGTATAAAAATATACCTTTATCTAGTATTTGTATGGGCTTAAACAATTGAACGCAGAGGGAGTGCATCAAGGATGTGCCCCATGAAAGGCTCCCATGGTGTGTATTTGTTGTTAAGTGCTGCTTCGAATCAAATAGAAACAGATAGTTGGGGCATATTAGAGTTTGAGATTGCTAGTAAAGCTTTGATAAATGCTATAAAAAAAAAAAATGCTGAAATGGGCACAAGATTTACAGCACGTTTTATAACACATTATCTCCAACAATCTGAACCTGAAACTGGCAGAAAGTAGAATATTTTAGCAGGAGACATGTAAATTCTGTTCTGCCAAAAACTTGTCTTTCTAGATGGCAACAGATTTTATTTCCTATATACACCGTACTGTGCATGCATGGAGCAGTGTACACCAGGCTCGGGCATTTTAGACTGAGCAGCCATTTTTTCCAGGGGGGGGATTAGGATTAGGCTTTACCCCCAGAGTCTGGTGTAAAGGGGAACTCTGATATTAGGGGCTCTGCTCACCAAAGCCCCCCCCCCAGAATTCACAGAGCACCCTTTAACCACCTTGCACCAGTGCCTCCAGGACCTTTAAAGGGTTTCTGACGTCGGGAGGAGGCGGGGTTAATGGTCATGTGACTGTTGTGATTGGCTGCCACATGATCAAAAATCTCCCTAATGCAAGCAGTTATTGGGAGCCTTCCGCTAGCTGCAGGCAATTGTCCCAGGGTGCGCGCTCTCAGCACAGCTGTGTTTGCAGTGTGATAGGCAGATATGTGGCTGCTTGGCGCCGAGGCCTGCTTGCTGAGAGGCTGAATATTTGCGTACTGTTGGCGTGAAGGGGTTAAATTCAATTATACCGTGGGAGGCAGGAGAGAGTGTGAGCTTACTCACCCCAGGATGAAAGCTTAGGCATATGGTGTCAGCAGCTTGCCTCTACTGGCTGGCGGCTGCTGGCTTCAAAACTTCCCGCCCACACATCCACGGGGAGCATGGGCTGGGCAGACACAGGAGAAGAGGGGTCAGAGGCGGAGGAGCAGATAAACACTCTCCTCTCCTGTGATCATAGGTGTGCACAGCCTTTGGCATTAGGGTGTGCACCCCAAAGCTCAAACACACTCTACGGATCACTCACGATGTTCATTCAGAAAGGAAAGGGGTCGGTAAATGGCATATTTACTGGCCCCTTGCCCCACTCATCCTAAAATATCCACAGCAACAACCGGTGGGAGAGGGGAGAAAGCCAGCAGTGCTGTAGGGGGAAGGAGGGGAGGCCAGGTCAGTGGAGGGAATCTGTTCTGTACTTTTAGGGTGTGCCTGGGCACAGGGATTAGGGGATTAGGGTGTGCCTGGGCACACCTGGCACACCCTGTGCGCTCGCCTATGCCTGTGATCATGTGGGAGTTTCATCATCAGAAGACACCCAATTGCTGATGGTGATAATGGGGAACCCATAAATTACCACAAATAAGATTGTAGCATAGGGCAGACTGGCAGCTTTGATTAGTGCCTCAGCGCTGGAGGAGGCTACACTCATAAGGAAGGTCTGCCCTTACTTGCAAATTATGGAAAGAGCTTATTATGACACCTCAAAAAGTTTCGATATTTCCGTCCCCTGAATAATGTATGTTATTAAACACATTAAAGCATTATATAAGTTTATGTAAAGCCAAAGCTTCTGGGCACGCGCGGGTTGAAAAACGTTGTTTTAAACAACGTTTTTTGCTACACACGGTGACTTTTTGTGAAACAAAAAACGACGTTTTGAAAAACGACACATAAAATTGAAGCATGCTTCAATTTTTTTTTGTCGTTTTTTACAAGACATAAAACGACGTTTTCCCCTACGTGCGGTCAATGAAATTGATGTTTTTAAAAACGTCATTTTTTTTCATCCCATAAAGTGATCGTGTGTACGCAGGATTAGAGGTGATTTTTCCCTAGCTTTGGAGGGATTTTCTTTTTTACTTTCTGCTGTGAAAAAAAGACGGGGTTCTAGAGGAAATTGACACACTTTAAGCCCTGGTTCAGATTGCTTCTTCTTTGAAATCGCGCTACTTCAATCGAGCAAAGTTAGCGCGATTTTAGCTGCTACTTGATAAACATTTGTGTGGCTTCATGCACAGATTTCTATTGAAGACGCTCCTAAAATCAGCAAAGTAGTGCAGGAACTACCTTTGCAAATCGGTGCGATGCTGCAAAATCGGTGTCGCACAGATTGGAACAGTGCCATTGCCTCAAATAGGTCATGCGATTCGATCTCTAAAATCGCATGACAAATTGCTCCAATGTGAACCTAGACTAAATGAACCAAACAAATGGTATGTGGTAACAACAGGTCTGGAGTGCAGGTTTGGTATTCAAGAGCTCCAAAGAGCTTAAGAGGAAACAACCCAGTAGGAGAGTTATATCATTTCAATTGCAAGCTTTTCTACACAAGCCTTAATAAAGGTGCATGCTGGTATCAAACGGTGCTAACAAATTGTTCTTATTTTAAACCTCAAATTATTATTTTTTTATGGTAATTTACAGGTTAAAGCTGAAGTTTTTTCTGCTTATATTTTGGCCTTCCTTGTTCTCCTTTTTCCCCTATTATTAACATGTAGGGGGGTACCACCTGGGCTGTTAAGACAATTCCTGGAGCTACAGTGGTCTTTCTTTTTGCAGCTATGAAGGGAAAGTGCGCCTGAGCACCAGCACAATCTACCATTTACCATACAGTCACTTGTTTGTTTCCTGTTCTTCCTAGGCCATAGGCCTACATAGAAGTGCTACACAATTTCTCCTTTTTATTAAGGTGATCCAGATGCAATTGCAATTCAGTGTGGCACAGGTACCCTCCAGCCTTCAAGCAATTGCAGTTGATCACACTCTATTACTGTGTCTAAAATTTCTTCAGTAAGATCATGGTGGGAAATTCCATACAGAATAAAGCACTCTCTCAAACTCTGTGGTGGTGTGGGTGGATGTCAACAGCTATGAAAGAACAATCTATGCTTTGTAACCAGTTCCATCCAAGGAAAGTGGCAGAGAAAGGGGGGTTGCTGACTTGCTGTGTGCCACTCTGTTCCAAAATCATGGCTCCGGTTCCTCCCAGGCCTTGGGCCTACTATGTGCCCCCCTTCACCCATGTGCAAATAGACATGCTAAATGTTGATGATTTGCTGCTTCTGTCTTTGTTGTATGTATATTTTTATATGCATGCACTTTTGTACCAACGTGTATAAAGCTATTTGTGCAGCAGCAGCAGTTACTAAAGAGACATTTTTTTCCTATGCAAATGAACTGCTAAAAGAGGATAAGCAGAAACCGCTTTATGTGCTTTTATTAAAGTTTATCACTATCTGCACTGCTTTGGCATTGCTTCTGATTGGCTCTATTTCATGTAAGGTTTTGTTTTAAGCAATATCTCTTTGCTTTATAGTGCTGACAATTTTTAAGAAGCCTAAATAACTGTAAAATGTTGCTTCTCTCTCTTCACAGTCCATACATTATAACCGAATATATGGGTATCAGGAATGAGAGCTTCATGAAGGTAGCAGCCGTTGGAACGTGGATGGGGGACTTTGTGACAGCTTGGATGGTGAGAGGACTTACATCTTGAGCTACCTGAAAATCAATTTTTATCTTCTTGATCTAATATAGCATTGTTTAAAACCACAGGTGATCTAGTTATACATGTACAGCCCTGGCCAAAAGTTTTGAGAATGACACAAATATTAATTTTCACAAAGCCTGCTGCATTATTGTTTTTAGATCTTTTTGTCTATGATGTTACTATGATATACTGAAGTATAATAATTACAAGCATTTCATAAGTGTCAAAGGCTTTTATTAACAGTTACATTAAGTTTATGCATAGAGTCAATGGGCCAGATTCTCAAAAGAGATACGCCGGTGTTTCGTAGGAAACACCGTCGTATCTCTCTTTTTTTTTTTTTACTGGGTATCTATGCGTGTGATTCCTAGAATCACTTACGCATAGATACAGTGAAGATCTGACATGTGTAAAACAATTACACTGTCGGATCGTAGATGTAATGACATCGCTGGCCGCTAGGTGGCCTCTACGATGATTTCTCATTTGTCTATGCAAATGAGCCTAATTCGACGATTCCCGAACGTTTTTACGCCGCCCCGTCGTCGTTTCCGTACGCGTAAGGTTACCCCTGCTATATGAGGGGTAACCTTACGAAGTTCCGTCGTTGCCATGTTAAGTATGGCGTCGGGTCAGCGTCGTCTTTTTCCGTCGGTTATGTTGTTTTACTAAGTCGTTCGCAAATAGGGATTTACGTAAACGACGCTCACGTCGGTTTCATTCACTTTTTCCGACGTGAGCTGGAGCATGCGCACTGGGCTATTTTTGAGGCCGGTGCATGCGCAGTTCGATCGACACGGGGGCACGCTTAATTTAAATACAAGCCGCCCCCTTTGAATTACGCAGGGATAAGCAAAGCCATTTACACTACGCCGACGCAACTTACGGAGCAAGTGCTTTGGGAATACGGCACTTGCTCTGTTAAATTGCGGTGGCGTAGTGTAAATGGCTTACGCTACACCAGCGGCAATTCTACGGGAATCTGGCACAATATTTTCAGTGTTGACCCTTTTTTCACAAGAATTCCCTCTGGCATGCTGTCAATCAACTTCTGGGCCACATCCTGACTGATGGCAGCTTATTCTTCCATAATCTATGCTTGGAGTTTGTCAGCATTTGTGGGGTTTTTTTGTTCACCCGCCTCTTGAGGACTGACCACAAGATCTCAATGGGATTAAGGTCTGGGGAGGTCCTGGCCATGGATCCAAAATTTCGATGTTCTGTTCCCCAAGCCACATAGTTTACATGTTTTCCTTATGGCAAGGTGCTCCATCATGCTGGAAAAAGGATTGTTCCTCACCAAACTGTTCTTGGATGGTTGGGAGAAGTTTCTGTAGGAGGATGTGAAGTGGCACAACGATATGATATTTACAACCTACTAAAGCAACACTGACATTTACAAAGAAAAAAAGTATGTTTAAATTGGCAGCTCCCAGTCACTTTTATTTGTAAATAGAGTGGTCATGGATTACATTCAGCAATATCAGACCCTTATCCTAGATAAGGGTCTGATATAGATCATAATTAGGGACCCCACAAAAAAATGCATTGGTATTCACTCCATAATTATTGCTAGAGCTTTCAGGTTTGGTATACATTTTAAGGGAAATCGCCACATGTAAAAAAGGAACTAAAAAAAAATGGTAAGGTCACCAATGAAGCAGCAGTTCCTCCTAGATACTGAATGTGTACTGATGCAAATATTTGATCAACCTACCTTGAATGCTTGTTATTTCTATCAGATTAACAGAAGTTAACTTGTTGGCTGTGTATGGGGGGGGGGGTTCGACTTAATATGTGCCAGTGGAGGGTGTCATCCTTGTTAAAAGTATATAGCACAACAGAGTAAATGGTAGGACTTTAAATACCCCTCCAGTGAACACACAGATACATTCATATATAGAAACTTACAAAATTTTATTTCTGACAATAAAATGTCTAGAAACTCATATCAAATGTCATATTGATAACAACAAACATTGTCCACTGCAAATATGCATTGCTATTGGTTGAAATTGAGAGCTTTGGTAGACGCATTTCGTGGAAAACACTGCTTCCTCAGGACCTCCTGTCACTCACATAAGTGAATATGACCAAATAAATATTTTCTAAAGACAAAGAAAACATATGTATAAGTTGCAAATCCTCAAGAAACATAATTTTGTTTGTTTATAACAATCAAGTATAAAAAATACATGCTATCTATCGCCGAAGAGAAGCTTGGGGTGGAGAGGAAAGAAGAACAATATATAGAAATAATCTACTTTTTTCCGTAATTGATTTCTCTAACTTAACGATCATTATAAACAAACTAAATGATGTTTCTGGATGATCTGTAACTTATACATATGTAAGAGACGGAAGGTCCTGAGGAAGCACGTCGACCTAAGCTCTCTATTTCGACCAATAGCCATGCATATTTGCAGTGGACAATGTCTGTTGGTATTAATATGGCATTTTATATGGGTTTTTAGACATTTTATTGTAAGAAAGTGTTGTATGTTTCTATATATGAATGTACAGTGGATATAAAAAGTCAGGTTTCTTTGACAAAGATAAATAATTCCATAACTTTTTCCACCTTTAATGTGACCTATAAACTGTACAACTCAGTTGAACAACAAACTGAAATCTTTTAGATGGATGGAATTAAAAATAAAAACATAAAACAATATGGCTGCATAAGTGTGCACACCCTTAAACTAATACTTTGTTGAAGCGCCTTTTAATTTTATTACAGCACTCAGTCTTTTTGGGTCTATCAGCATAGCACATCTTGACTTGCCAATATTAGCCCACTCTTTTTTGCAAAACACTCCAAATCTGTCGGATCAGATCACCCCACAGATTTTCAATTGGAGTCAGGTCTGGGCTCTGTCTGGACCATTCCAAAACTTGAATCTTCTTCTGATGAAGGCATTCCTTTGTTGACTTGGATGTGTGCTTTGGGTCATTGTCATGCTGAAAGATGAAGTTCCTGTTCATGTTCAGCTTTCTGGCAGAAGCCTGAAGGTTTTGTGCCAATATTGACTTGTGTTTGGAATTGTTCATACATCCCTCTATCTTGACTAAGGCCCTTGTTTCTGCTGAAGAAAAACAGTCCCAAGCCATGATGCTGCCACCACCATGCTTCACTGTGGGTATGGTGTTCTTTTGAGGATGTGCAGTGTTGTTTTCACGCCAAACATATCTTTTGGAATAATGGCAAAAAAGTTCAACCTTCGATTCATCAGACCATAAAACATTTTGCCACATGCGGGAGACCTCAGATGTTTTATTTTCAAAATGTGTCAGGGCTTCGATATTTTTCTTCGTAAGAAAAGGGTTCCATCTTGCCACTCTTGGTAGCCTCCCTGACCATTTTTCTTCTCGTCTTTTTATCAATTTTGAAGGGACATCCAGTTCTTGGTAATGTCATTTGTTGTGCCATATTTTATCCACTTGATGATGACTGTCTTCACTGCATTCCATGGTATATCTAATGCCTTGGAAATGCTTTTGTAACCTTCTCCTGACTGGTACCTTTTAACAATGAGATCCTTCTGATGTATTGGAAGCTCTCTGTGGACCATGGCTTTTGTTGTAGGATGCAACTAAGAAAATGTCAGGAATGTCCTACTAGAACAGCTGAACTTTATTTGGGGTTAACCAGAGGCACTTTAATGACGACAGATGTGTACTGACTCCTATTTAACATGAGTTTGAGCCCTGGTTCACACTGGGCTGCGGGAGTGAAGCAGTGCGAGTTCAGCTGAACTCGCACGATTTCACTCCCGCTGGCAATCCCGATTTCAGCTGCGATTTCAGAGACATCTGTGCAGGTTTCTGCACAGATGTCAATGTAAATCGCAGGCTGAAATCGCAAAAAGTAGTACAGAGACTACTTTTTGAAATCAGTGCAATGCCGCAGATGCAGCGTCGCGCCGATTAGGACAGTGCCATTGCCGGCAATTTGCGGCAAAATCCGCCGTTTTGACATGCGATTTGACATGCCAAATTGCATGTCAAAACGCACCAGTGTGAACCAGGGCTCAATGTGATTGCTTAATACTGAACACAGCCATGTATGTCCTCAGCTATAAGAGTGTGTGCACACTTATGCAACCATATTATTTTATTTTTTAACCCCCCCCAAAAAAATATATATATTTCAGTTTGTTGTTCAACTGAGTTGTACATTAAAGGTGGAAAAATTTCTCAAATTATTTATCTTTGTCTTTTTTTTTTTTTTACATCACAGAAACCTTACATTTTAACAGGGGTGTGTAGACTTTTTAAATCCACTGTATCTGCGTGTTCACTGAAGGGGTATATAAATTCCTATGTTTTACTCTTTTGTGCTATATATTTCAATCCAATGTTTTAGTTCCTGCATGGGCATAACTACCCCCCTCTAATAACTAATAACATTTATTGTAACAGAAATACAGCAGCAACTTGTTATTATTTAGTTTTTAGCCCGCTGTTGTAGAGGACTAACGTAAAGTGACCATTGACTTTTATTCTCATAAAATCTTAATTTTCCTAAATGACACAAACTGAAAATGAATTAATGTTGCTTTTCTTCAAAATAGGCAAATTGTGATTTATCTAGGGAATTTTGTGATTACTAGTAAAATGCTTTCTACAATCCAACCATAACAGGTTGCTCTATATTAAAAAAATAAATAAAACTCTCTTATTTTCAAAGCCAATATGTTTGTTTGCTGCAGCTTGCATTAATTTTTTTTTAAATGACTGAAACTTATTCTTCTGTAGTTTTTCATTACTTTCATTTAGCTTCATGAAAATATTGTGTCGTGTCTGCAATAACTGTAAACTTGTTACATAATGCACAAGTGAAATTAATGTCACAATTTCTTTCCTCACCTTATGATAAATGCGTTTTTACATTATCTGTATTCCCAGCATGATCCGTAAAGTCTCATTTTTTTTTCTCTAACAATAACAAACATGTTATACTTACCTGCTCTATGCAGTGGTTTTGCACAGGTCAGCCCAGATCCTCCTCTTCTCTGGTTTATTTTCGGCTCTCTTTGCTACTCTCTCCTGTCAAGTGCCCCCACGGCAAGCAGCTTGCTATGGGGGCACCCAAGCCGAGCCACAGCTCCCTGTGTCCATTCAGACACGGAGTCCTGGTTCGGCCCTTCCCTCTCTCTCTCCTGATTGGTTAGCTGACTTTAACAGCAGTGTGAACCAATGACGCCACTGCTGTGTCTCAGCCAATCAGGAGGGGAGTCCCGGATGGCAGAGGCACTCATGGACATTGCTTGTGAGAGATAAGGCTCAGGTAAGTATTACGGGTGCTGGGGCAGCTGCTGCACACAGAAGGGTGTGACCTGACTTGGGGTGACCAGACATCCCTGATCTCCGGGGACAGTCCCTAGACTGAGGACACTGTCCCCGGAGCCTGTCTGTCACTGATTTTGTCCCCGGATTGCAGGGGCGGACTCCTGTCCGGTTTGTGAGACATGGCAGTGTCTCACCTGACATTTCCGCTCCTGACAGCCAAAATTTCTCTCTCCACCTCCATGTGGAGTCGGGTGCTCTCTGGCTGCAGAAAAGACATGGGGGTGGAGCTGGGTGCTCTGGCTGTAGATAGGAATGTGGAGATGGAGGCGGAGCCAGGTTCTCTGGCTGCAGACGGGAACGCGGGGTTGCAGACGGACCCCTCTCCTGTAAATACCACCTACCGCCATACGCTCCACATCCCTCTCCTGTACATACCACCCACTGCCATACACTCCACACCCCTCTCCTGTACATTACACCCACCACCACAGACTCCGCACCCCTCTCCTGTACATAACATCCACCCGCATACACTCTGCACCCCTCTCCTGTACATAACACCCACCGCAATACAACCCGCACCCCTCTTCGAAACATACCCTCCACACCCCTCTCCTACACATACCACCCACCGCCATAACCCTGCACCCCCCTTCTGCACATACCACCCGCCACCATAGACTCCACACCCCTCTTGTACTACATTTTTTTTTCTCCATCTTATCTTCTTAACATATCCCCAAAAATTCAAAGTAGTATCTTTTTTTTTTTATCCCATGAACGAAATGTGACAAATAACGTATAAATCATACAACCATTCCATAAACACATACACTACATATATCATTTGAGGAAAATATGCTTATAAAATGGTTTACCATTTGCCCTAAAAAAATGTCCCGGATTTCATTTTAAAAATCTGGTCACCTTATTCTGACTTTACAACCACTTTAAAGAGAATCCATAGTGTGGCTGTGTGTAGACAGTCTTTGCCATAATGTCCAAGTATGAATGCATATTTGTACATTATGACAGACTTGCCTCCATGGTTACCCTCCTGCAGAAGTCTAGCGTTGTCCATATAACTGTTATTATTGTTTTTCACATAATTTACATCATTCTGCTTTACCATTGGGCAGCCACTGGGGATTTAACTCACATGAACGTGTGCTGGAATTTGTCCAGGAACTTTGCTCTTTTTTCTCTTTAAAATGCCATGAATGTACAGTGTAAACTAGAAAAAGAGTAGAGTTCTAATTTTAGTCTGTCTGAACAGAGAAAATTATACACAGAGCAAGAAGCCACAAACACAGAATTCTGCAGATGGGGCTAATGATGGCTTGGATGATGTCACCATGATAAGAGGATGAAGGCCTTATGCTCTCTCATTGGATACTGGGACAATGGGTGGGATAGGTTTCACTATAGCCAAAGGGTTTATCTTCCAATGCTTGAAGAGTTGAGGCTATAGTAATGCAGCGAGAATAGAAGAAATTGGCCGCACACAACTGTAGATCAAAATCCTTTTTATTTGGACATTCCAAAACTACAAGAACCAGAATGCTGGATAGTAACACAGTACAGGGCTCTGCTGGCACACTAAAGAGGGATTTCAGGACACAAAAGGTAACAGAAGGCTTCTTCTGGTGCTTATTCTTGGTAGGATTTTTAGTTTTGAAACATTAACATGCCTAAGGCCGCGTACACACGAGGAAACATGTCCGATGAAAACGGTCCGCGGACTGTTTTCATCGGACATGTCTCCTGGGATAATTTGGTCTGATGTGTGTACACACCATCAGACTAAAATACCCGCGGACAGAGAGCGCGGTGACGTGACGGTGACGTTGACGCCGCGACGTGCGCAAACAAGGAAGTACAATGCTTCCGCGCATGTGTCTAGTCAATTTGACGGATGCAGGGGATTTCGGTCCGCTGGTTAGGCGTACTAACCAGCGGACATGTCCGACGGACAGGTTTCCAGCGGACAAGTTTCTAAGCATGCTTAGAAACTTTTGTCCGCTGGAAACCTGTCCGCTACCGGACCAGTTTCAGCGGACATGTCTCTTTGTGTGTACGCTGCCTAAGAGGCTCACTTTAAAGTGAATCTGTCATTTTTTCACAGTTTTTTTTTAAATAAATTGCATCCAAAACTGGTGTATTAGGCTCGGTTCACACTCGGATCTAACTTATGAGACCCCAAGACGCATGACATTTGAAATCCCATGTTAATAATGGCTGTCTTAAATAGCACTTCTGAAGTCACACCGACATTACAAAAGGTTCGCGTACTCTACTTCACGGTGACTTCTATCAGACTTGTACCCATAGACTTAATGTAATTCGCCTCCAAGTCGGATCTTCATCTATATTGATGAGATTTAGATCTGACATTACAGGAAGATTACCCAGGCATTCCCTGTGGTGTAGCCACTCCCTCAAGTACTCAAGTACTCAAATCACTAGCAAATCGGCAGGAAGTCGCACCGTAAGTCACGTGACTGTCAGGTTGCAGTAGTGTGAACCAAACCTTCGGGCTCAACAGTGAGGTCTACAAACTGGAGTGCTCACCTAGTCATGCAGTTATCATGCCTTTCTGTCTTTCCCTCTCCACTGTTTAGAGATAAAAAGTATTTAAAGTGATTCAAAATATATATTTTTCTTTACAATAATAAACATATTATACTTATCTGCTCTCTGCAATAGTTTTGCACAGAGCAGCCCTGATTCTCATCTTCTGGGCTCCCCCACTGGCACTCCTGGCTCCTCCCCCCACCAAGTGCCCTCTTAGCAAACCGCTAGCTATAGGGTTACTCGTGTGGACTTACTCCAAAGCCTCCCTGTCTGCATCTATTGACACAAACATTGGGACTCGGACTCGACACCCCACCCCCCTGCTCCCTCACTGGTTGTGATTTAGAGCAGTGGGAGCCAATGCCTGTCTCTGAGTAAATGAGGAGGGAAAGAGCAGAGGGAGCCACTGCTCTCATGAACACTGCTGGATTGAGGTTGGACTGGTAAGTATATGGAGAGGGAGCAAACTGCATTCAGTAGGTTTTTTACCTTAATACAGAGAATTCAAATTCTTTTCTTTAAAGTTGATATTTATCTATTTTGCTCATAAAGTTTTATAAACTAACAGGTGTTCCAAATACAGGACAAATGGCAAAGATCAGCTTTGCTGATAATATTTTTCAGCAGGTATGGAAATGAGGCGAACTGATGGTGGCAGATGGACCTTATGTGCTGTCATTTCCTATGTATCTACCCTTAATTTATGCAACATAGTTCAGTTTATCAGAGGTTTTCTTATAGTAATAGTGCAGATGGAGTAAATGTTTAACCATAAAACTTGGCTAAGAATGTTATTGGTCCTCATGTTTATAATGATGCAGAAGGAGCACATTGTGTCTTGTTGATTTTCCTGCAGTTACACTGATTGCTCCTGTTTGATTAAAGGTTATGAAAACAAATTCTGAGCAGGGAGCACATGTCAGATGAAAGGAAACCTGCCACATGTTGTTTCTGTATAATTGATTACCAGCTACAATGCCATTTTTTTTTTTTCCTTTAAAGGAAACCTGTTGCAAGTGAAATACTAGGCTGCCTTTGTTGGCTTTTCCTAAAATGGTACTTGCTTGGCCCTTATGCCTCATGTTGACTTTCTGCATACTTGTTCAGACACAGCGACTTAGGCCTGGCTCACCACCTATGCATTTTTTTAGTGCATTTTCAGTTTTGCAGAAACACACTACAGTTCATTCAACATGGTTTCCATCGGGTGGCATGATTGACGATTCATATATCGGATAATAAAGATGTCAAACACTGTCTTGTGTTTTTTTTTACTCTTTGACACTTTTGTTTGGAGAATGGGTAGAGGTACAATGTAGCCAATACCCATACACGTAGGGGGGCCAGGCCGCGATGAGCCCCTGACCCGCATACTCCCACAACCATCGGTAGTAGATTGTGGGAAGAGGGCCTTGTTCCCATCAACAATGGGACAAGGTGCATTGGGGTGGACCCCAAAGAACCCTCCCCATGTTGAAGGCATGTGGCCTGGTATGGTTCAGGAGGGGGCACTTGCTCGCCCCCCAATCCTGTCCTCCATGCTGCATGCTCGGATAAGGGCCTGGTATAGATTTTTTTCCTTGAATTTTATCTATATTATCGGTAGCTGGCAATACATTACAGCTGAAAGTAAGCTTAGATTAAATGTTTCCTTTAGAAATGTAATTTTGCTGCGGGACTGTAAAACGCAACAGGCAGATGTGCCACTTTACAGGCAGACTAAGGGGACCCCCCAGGCACAATATTTAAATGAATATTCATTTTTATTGTTTCACTTTAAGCATTCTTAAAATTGCTGCTCCTGAAAAAAATAACAGTTGTTTTTAAAAACTTTATATTTGCATTGATACATGGCCCCTGGGGCACTTTTTATGGCGATAAATTGCATATAAGCCTTTAAAATTGGCATTTTTGATTTTTCATGTCGGGGTCCGATAGACTTTAGAAGGGTTTGCATGTTCGCACAATTTTTTTGTCTATCCGCATGTTCTGGGGCAAACCAAACCTGGGGTGATCGGCCCATCCCTATTTGTTACATGTTTCCATTCATATAGCATAAAATTAAAAATGTAACTAACACTTTTAGATGCACTTCTCTGGAAATGTCAGCATTGTAAAATCCTACATAGTTCTCTTTGTTTATAAGGTGAATGAGCAACTGCATTTGCCATAAATTTGCTTTTATAGTGCTGTCGTACGTGTTGTATGTCACAGCGTTCTTGATGGTCATAATTTGGTGTGATCGTGGGAATGCAAGCCAAGCTTGAGCAGAATTCCGTCGGAAAAAACATCCGATTTTTCTTTATTTTTTCCAACGGAAATGTGTGTTTGCGGCATTACTCTGACATTGTTCAAAAATCCTTGAAGTCAGGCATGACAGAAATAATATAAAAAATAAATATATTGTTTGTTTATTTTTAGGTACGCTGTGTAATGATAACAAATTAATAGTGTTTTTTTTTTTCAAATTTGCCTGCAAAAGTGGGAATACACTTTAAAGCCAGACACAGACAGGCAACCAACAATTTCAAAACTGTACTATTCCACATACAGTATATCTCTCTCATGACACATGGTATTGTTTTCGCTTTGACTTTTGAAAAAACATGACTTGCATTTGTTAGTTCAAAGTAATTTATGTAAAAGGTAAACAAATTAAAAATAATTTATATTTTTGCCACTTGCATAGTGTGCTCTGTAATGTAACAGGGCTATACTATATGATATAATAATTTTTATAAATATTTATATATATATATGTGTATATATATATATATATATATATATATATATATATATATATATATATATATATATATATATATATATATATATATATGTATATATATATTGGCTATAACTTTATATACACTTTAACCCCTTCCTGACGGCCACACACCGTTTTACATCAGCAGAATGGCACAGGCAGGCAAATGGGCGTACCTGTACGTCCCTTTGAATTTGCCGCGGGAGCGTGCCCGAGGGTCCCGTGAACTCGATGTTCGCCAGTGACCCGCGAACGTGACACGGAGCGGCAGAATGGGCAAAATGCCTATTTAAACAAGGCATTTCCCTGTTCTGCCTAGGAACATGACAGGGATCTACTGCTCCCTGTCATTGGGAGCATTGATCTCTGTCATGTTCTAGTGAGACAATACCCCCTACAGTTAGAACCACTCCCTAGGACACACTTAACCCCTTGGTCGCACCTAGTATTTAACCCTTTCCCTTCCAGTGTCATTTATGCAGTAATCGGTGGCTATTTGTAACTCTGATCGCTGTATACAGTGCCTTGCGAAAGTATTCGTCCCCCTTGAACTTTGCGACCTTTTGCCACATTTCAGGCTTCAAACATAAAGATATAAAACTGTAATTTTTTTGTGAAGAATCAACAAGTGGGACACAATCATGAAGTGTAATGAAATTTATTGGATATTTCAAACTTTTTTAACAAATAAAAAACTGAAAAATTGGGCGTGCAAAATTATTCAGCCCCATTAAGTTAATACTTTGTAGCTCCACCTTTTGCTGCGATTACAGCTGTAAGTCGCTTGGGGTAAGTCTCTATCAGTTTTGCACATCGAGAGACTGACATTTTTTACCCATTCCTCCTTGCAAAACACCTCAAGCTCAGTGAGGTTGGACGGAGAGCATTTGTGAACAGCAGTTTTCAGTTCTTCCCACAGATTCTTGATTGGATTCAGGTCTGGACTTTGACTTGGCCATTCTAACAACTGGATATGTTTATTTGTGAACCATTCCATTGTAGATTTTGCTTTATGTTTTGGATCATTGTCTTGTTGGAAGACATATCTCCGTCCCAGTCTTGGGTCTTTTGCAGACTCCATCAGGTTTTCTTCCAGAATGGTCCTGTATTTGGCTCCATCCATCTTCCCATCAATTTTAACCATCTTCCCTGTCCCTGCTGAAGAAAAGCAGGCCCAAACCATAATGCTGCCACCACCATGTTTGACAGTGGGGATGGTGTGTTCAGGGTGATGAGCTGTGTTGCTTTCAAGCCAAACATAACGTTTTGCATTGTTGCCAAAAAGTTTGATTTTGGTTTCATCTGACCAGAGCACCTTCTTCCACATGTTTGGTGTGTCTCCCAGGTGGCTTGTGGAAAACTTTAAACAACACTTTTTATGGATATCTTTAAGAAATGGCTTCCTTCTTGCCACTCTTCCATAAAGGCCAGATTTGTGCAGTATACGACTGATTGTTGTCCTATGGACAGAGTCTCCCACCTCAGCTGTAGATCTCTGCAGTTCATCCAGAGTGGTCATGGCCCTCTTGGCTGCATCTCTGATCAGTCTTCTCCTTGTATGAGCTGAAAGTTTAGAGGTCAGGTCTTTGTAGATTTGCAGTGGTCTGATACTCCTTCCATTTTAATATTATCGCTTGCACAGTGCTCCTTGGGATGTTTAAAGCTTGGGAAATATTTTTGTATCCAAATCCGGCTTTAAACTTCTCCACAACAGTATCTCGGACCTGCCTGGTGTGTTCCTTGTTCTTCATGATGGTCTCTGCGCTTTAAACGGACCTCTGAGACTATCACAGTGCTGGTGCATTTATACGAAGACTTGATTACACACAGGTGAATTCTATTTATCATCATTAGCCATTTAGGTCAACATTGGATCATTCAGAGATCCTCACTGAACTTCTGAAGGGAGTTTGCTGCACTGAAAGTAAAGGGGCTGAATAATTTTGCACGCCCAATTTTTCAGTTTTTTATTTGTTAAAAAAGTTTGAAATATCAAATAAATTTTGTTCCACTTCATGATTGTGTCCCACTTATTGTCGATTCTTCACAAAAAATTACAGTTTTATATCTTTATGTTTGTAGCCTGAAATGTGGCAAAAGGTTGCAAAGTTCAAGGGGGCCGAATACTTTCGCAAGGCACTGTAAATGACAATGGTCCCAAAATAATGTCAAAAGTGTCTGATGTGTCTGCCATAATGTGGCAGTATTCAATAAAAATCGCAGATCACTGCTATTACTAGTAAAAAAAATAATAATAATAAAAATGCCATAAATCTATTCCCTATTTTGTAGATGCTATAAATTTTGCGCAAACAAATCAATACACCACTTTTTTTTTCTACCAAAAATATGTAGAAGAGTACACAGCGTCCTAAACTGTGGAAGAAATTATATATTTTTTTTTAGATATTTTTGGGGGATATTTATTGTAGCAAAAAGTAAAAAATATAACTTTTTTTCTAAATTGTTGCTATTTCTTGTTTATAGCGCAAAAAAATTAAACCGCAGAGGTGATCAAATACCACCAAAAGAAAGCTCTATTTGTGGGGAAAAAAAGGACCCCAATTTTGTTTGGGTACAACGTCGCACGGCCGCTCAATTGTCAGCTAAAGCAATGCAGTGCCATATTGCAAAAAATGCTCTGGTCAGGAAGGGGGTAAATCCTTCTGGGGCTGAAGTGGTTAATACTTAGTTAATACTAAGTGGTTGCATACCTCCCAACTGTCCCTGATTTTGAGGGAATTCCCCTGATTTGGAACAAAGTCCCTCATTCTCTATTTCCTCCTCATTTGTCTGATCTATATAGTTGAATACAAAATTCACTTTTTATCTTTCAAAAAGTGTTTTCCAGTGCTAAACCCTTCATCCAATTGCTGCATTTGTAAATTTCAAAATCCAGTATAAAGTCATAGTAGTGGTAAAAATAGCACTTGTGGATTTAGCTAACCATTTTATTTTATATAATTCTTCTTTAAGGGGCGTGGTGGGAGGTGCGTCCTATTCCTTCATACTTTTGCTAAAGGTGTCCCTTGTTCCCATCTTAAAAAGTTGTGAGGGTATGATGTTGTACCCTGCTGATGAAAGGTTACCCTCATTCTAGTCACACAACCATGGAACTCCTACTAGTAACTTGCCATAGAACACAAACTAGATTTACTAATGTAACATTACCCCCAGTGGAGCTGCTGAATTTTTGAGCGGTGTGTTACCTCGTGGCTCCTCCGAAATTCCTAGGGCTGAATGATGTGTATTGCATAAAGTAGAAGTGAGGGAATGTCCACGATTCAGGCGTAATGATAGGAAACAGTCCTGCTCCCAAACGTAACACTCATTTTCACCACTCCCGCCGAAGTGGGCTTAGCGTACCCGGACAGGCCTCTCTCACTGACCTGGCAGAACAATTGTAGGATAAAGTCTCTGCCACAGACCCTCCTTGGTGAACTTAAAATGGGGGAAAGTCTCTGCCATAGACCTCACTCAGTGAGCCCCAGAAAGATACCTCTTCCACAAACCCCTCTCAATGAGCCTCAGAAAGATACCTCTGCCACAGGTCCCCTCTGGATTGAATTCTTGGAGATATGCCTCCTTTTCTTTTTTAACCAGAAAAGCAAGTTTATTGAGATGTGTACAAGTACAACAAGATATAGAATACAGTTTCCATTACGTCATAACATACAGTGCAGGTCAAATATACATATTCCTCCCTTACAGCAGTTGTGTCTCCTAAGCCTACTTGTGGTGACAGCCCCAAATGACGTCCAAGGGGTTCCTAATCATACCTTTATTCTAACTCAGTTTCCCCCTCCCCATGGTCCAATACCAAATTATCATCCTCAAATTACTCAGTGCACGTCTCCCCATCCTCCAGCCAACGATCCCAAACATTAGCAAACTTCTGAGGGCGCCCCCTGTGTTTATAAATCATTTTCCTATAAGGCAGTACAGCGTTCATTTCTTTTTTCCAGTCTCTCAGTGTCGGGGCCACCGCCTGCATCCAGACCTTTGCTACCACTTTTCTAGCCAAAAATAGTGATTCACACATAAATATGGTCTGGTATTTATCAACCTCTACATCAGGCAGTAACCCCAATAAGCAAAGTTTCGGATCCATCCCCACCGGTGTTCCCATATTATCATGTAAGAAGTGTGTCACTTGCAGCCAGTATGCCTGTATATCCGAACACTGCCATAGCATATGGAAGAATGTTCCCTCCACCGCTGAACATCTAGGACACAATGGGCTCCTTGTGGGTTGAAACTTCGCCAGTCTTAAAGGTGTAAGATAAGCCTGGTGAAGTATGTACAGCTGTGTCAGCCTATCTGAGATCTTAGGGGATGCAGCCTTCACCCCCTCCATAACCTCTCCCCAGTCCTCTGTCTCAATCGGTCCCACGTCTCGCTCCCACTGAGTTCGCACTGTCTGAACCACTCGGTTTATCTTGTGCTGTCTAATCACGTAGTATATATTGGATATAAGTTTGGTCGAATCAGCTCCAAAGACAACATCCAATACTGGCGGGGTACTAAGATCTGGTGTCACCTCAGCCATCTGTGTCCTAAGTGCGTGCCTAAGCTGCAAGTGCCTGAATAGAAACTGCTGCAGTAGGGAGAACTCCCCCCGCAGCACCGAGAATGGCTTAATACCGTCCGTCTCCAATACCTGGGACAGGTATAACACTCCATAAGAGGCCCAGAGTCGGGCGTCCGGCACCGAGTTCAACTCGGGCAGGGCCCCGTTACTCCACAGTGGTGTGTGTGAATGCACGTGTGACCGGTTCTGTTTTTTAAGAGCTATATCCCATACTCTCTGATGGTGCAATAGCATTTTGGCCCCAAACTGCAACGTCGTGCACCCCCCCTCCCCTTCCTGAACACCGCTTGGCAGGGAGTGTGGAAGGCACTACCTGGTCTGTTACAGACCAACGAGCTATATCTCCGTGTCTCAGACTTATTATAATGGTATAGGTGCGATAGCTGTGTTGCCACATAATAATCCTGGAGATCCGGCAGGGAACAACCCCCCTCCAGTGTGGGATTTTTAAGTATGTTCCATGCTAGCTTATGTCTGCCCGAGCCCCAGACAAAGGAGTTCAATATTGCCTCCATCTGCTTGAAAATCTTCAGAGGGAGGTATAGGGGAGCGTGCCATACCATATACAGAATCTTGGGCAATAAAATCATCTTAACTAGATTGATTCTCCCCATTACTCCTAAAGGTAGTCTCGCCCAGGCCTGGGTTCTGGATTTAATAATCGCAAATAAAGGATCCACATTCAAAGACACATACTCCTGCAGGTCCCTGGTGACCAATACCCCTAGATACTTAACCACTGCCACTCTTTGTAGCGGCAGCTCCGGGGTCATCTCCTGTGGGGGGAACAGATCCAAGGGGAGAATTTTAGATTTGTCCCAGTTAATCCTCAACCCCGAGAAACGGCCCGCTTCCTCTATTATTGCCAATGCCGCCCTTAGGGATGGGCCCTGGTCCGCTAGGTAGAGGACCGTATCGTCCGCATACATCCCTATCTTGTCCCAGTTGTCACCTTTCTTAAGTCCCACCACCTCTGGGTCTGTTCTAATGGCCATAGCCAAGGGCTCCGCCGCCAAGGCATAAAGGAGTGGAGACAGGGGGCACCCCTGTCTCGTACCTCTCTCCAGGGAGATCTGTTCCGAGAGCCATCCATTAACAAATATCCTGGCCTTAGGGGTTTGGTAAAGGAGCTGAACCCACTTAATGAAATTAGGGCCGAACCCAAAACACCGCAGGCATTCCCATAAATACGGCCATTCGACGGAATCGAATGCTTTGGCCGTATCTAGTGCCACCACTACTCTGCTGCCTATATGGTCGTGTTGTGCTTGAATATTCATGAACAGCCGACGTATGTTCATGGCTGTGTTTTTCCCCGGCATAAATCCGGTCTGATCCGGATGTATCAGGGAAAGGATCACAGTATTCAACCTGGAGGACAGAATCTTAGCAAGGATTTTGATATCCACTGGTAATAGGGATATTGGCCTATAAGACTCTGGGTATCTTGCATCCTTGCCCGGCTTGGGAAGAACTATGATCTGAGCCTCCTGCATTGATGGGGGAAGCACCCCCGAGTCAAATATGGAGTGAAACAGTATTTTAAGTCTAGGGATCAAGGTTTCTGAGTATGTTGTGTAGAATTCCAGGGGCAGGCCATCAAGGCCCGGCGCCTTGGACTTTGCCAACTGTGACACTGCATCCGCAATGTCTTGAGTGGTTATGGGGGCTTCCATCATTTTAAATTGTTCCGGGTTCAATCTGGGAAATTGCAGCCTATGCAGGTACTCTCTAATTTCTTGGGGGGTGTTTTGACACTGAGACCTATACAGATCTTCGTAGAATTGTTTAAATTTATCTGCTACCGTTGAGGGGTCCGTAATGACAGAGCCATCCGGCTCCGCCAGAGAGACCACAACCGGGGGCCTGTCCTCCAGATGCGCCAGGTAGGCCAACATCTTTCCTGCCTTCTCGCCATGTTCGTACACCCTGGTTTTGCAGAATAATACGCTTTGTTTAGCCTTTTCTATCAGTAGTTGCGACACCACCCTGGACTGTAGTTTCACCCTAGTAAGGTTTTCCACAGATGGCTGGGTATTATAAGCCTCCTCGAGGTCCCGCAGCGTAGTCCCTGCCATATCGACTATTTCCCTGGAGGACGCCTTCAACCTATTGATCCTGGTGTCTAATAGTCTATGTGCGTGTAGTTTAAATGCATCCCAGTGGTCATTGGTCCATGTCGGGTCTCGGCCCCCAGAAAAAAAAAAGTTCAAGTCTCTCTCTATATCGTCGTGGTCTGTCAGGGTAGTCAGCCAAAAAGGGTTAAGTCTCCACATTCTCCTAGGGGCCCTCCCTTGTAGGGACAACTGGATCCAGCATGGAGCATGGTCCGACAGTGCCCGGGGCGCAAACCCAGCCCCAACCACCCTTGACAGCAGAGGCCTCGACATGAGAATATAGTCTATACGCGACATGGTAGCGTGACTAGTTGAGTGACAAGTATATGCTCTAGCCCCTGGGTTCCTATGCCGCCACACATCCACCAGAGCAAATTCTTGAATCAGTCGGCTCAGTCTGGTCTGTCTGGGAACATCCAGTCCCCCCCCGCTACCCACCGGTCGATCTAAGTAGGGATCCATGACCATATTAAAATCCCCCATCCACACAGCAGGGGCGGCTGGGTGCTTAGCCATAAATGCCAAACCCGCAGTCACAAGTTCCGAACTGTAGGGGGGGGGATGTAGCACACGATCAGTACCACTGGGCCTCCACCAATAAGTGCGTGTACAAAAAGGTGCTTCCCCTGTGGGTCCGACTCTAGCGCCAACAATTCGAATGGGGTGGCCTTAGTAATCAGTAGTGACACCCCCCTGGAGAAGCTGGTATGTGTGCTGTGGTACGCCCAGCCTATCCATGGGCGCTTCAATGCAGCCTGTAAGTGTCCTGTAACATGGGTCTCAGTTAAGGCTATAACATTTGCCTTTTGTGCTTTTAGATATGCGAGAGCTGCCGTGCGTTTGATTTTATCTCTCAAGCCTCTGACGTTCCACGTCAGGAACTTAATCGTTGTCATGGCTCCCCTTGGCATATATCCCCCCGCCGGACTGTCCAGTCCCGCAGATCTCTAGGTAAAAATACAGAAATCATATCCATCCTTACATATAGCAATACATGCCCCGACACATCTCTAACATGCTTTAAACACATTTTAAACCCCTGAAGGCCACAACGGTGGCCCTGTCCGAAGGCAACTTTCCCCCCTCCCAGCCCATCACCCCCCGAACTTGGTGAAGGCATTTGACTCCCAAACATAACAGTGATGCGAAAAAAAAGAAAAACCAAATTCTTCCTGCTGTTTGCACCAGCAGGAGGCGCAGTACTTATGCTCAGCATTGAGCTAACATCAGCATCATATAGTATTTGTAGGAGAGCGATTGTCCACTGAACAAGATGTGGATCCAACGCGGGGGGTATCAAAACTCCCCAAACAAATGTCTGGTTTGAGCTCCTCTTGCATGTGTAGGATAAAAATCCTCGTGTGCCCGCATGCCATGCAGCTGCCTGTAGTTATAATTTGAAATAAACATCTTCATTCCTCCCTCAGTCGCCCATTATTCAGGCTCCAAAAGAAGAAAAATTTCTCCGCCCGAATCTCACGCAGTGACCACAAACTGAGATGATCCTCCAGAGCAAAGAAGGGAAAATAAACCACACCAAGGAAGGGGGGGGGGGCAGCATGACATCACCCCCAAACCAGGGGAGAGGGGGAATGGGGGAAAAAACAACAAGGGGGGGGATCCAGGAGCACCATGTGCATTCTAACACAGTCAAGGAAGTCCACTGTGTGGGACACGGGCCCACTCCTATCCTGGACACCCAGCGTATACTGTGTCAAACACTGGGAAGCTTCCCCCCCTATTCCCCCCTCCTCCCCCGTGCAAAGTACTCACTGACATCCATGGTTCTTGCTACTCTCTCCGTCCCCTTCGATCCAGCCACGCTGCAGCCGCTGCGGGTGTATCAAAGAACTGTGCTCTTCCATCCTCTTCCACTCTGAGACGGGCCGGGAATAGCATGGAGTACTTGAGATGCAGCACCCGGAGACGGCGTTTCACATCCTGGAATTGTGACCGTTTCTTCTGAACTTCATTGGAGAAATCCGGGAACACCGCCACATGACCATTGCCCAACTGTATATTCCCCTTTTCTCTAGATAGCCGCATAATGGTGTCCCTGTCCCTGAAATTGAGGAATTTAGCAATAAATGTGCGGGGGGGAGCCCCCTCGGGCGGAGGCTTTGCCGGGATTCGGTGAGCTCTTTCCACCACGAACATCACTGAGAACGCCTCTCTGCCGTATGTATTGATCAGGAGATTTTCCAGGTACCCGACCGGGTCCCTGCCTTCTACTCTTTCCGGCAATCCAATGAAGCGCAGATTACAGCGCCTGAGTCTATTCTCCATTTCGTCCTGGTGGGAGTGGAGCTGTTGGACCTGTCTCTTCAGCTCCTCCACGTCCTGCTGCATAGGGTGTATGATGTCCTCTGCCTCACCAATCCGGGTCTCCGCCTCCGTAACCCTGTCCCTCACCGCAGCCAAATCTTGCCTCATAAGTGAGATGTCTATTTTAACCTCATCTATTTTGGCAGTGAGGGTGCCCTGTAGTGCAGCGATAGCCTCCAGCACCTTGGCTGTCTCAGCCGCATGGCGATCCTCTACCTGCTCCTCGCCGGCGCCATCTTTGGCCTGATCCTCCTCCCCATTGTGGCGGAACTTAGCCAGCTTGTCTATTGCTGCGGTGGACTTCCTTGTCGGTGACATGCTTGTCCCTGCTCCCGCCGTCCTCCGATCTCTGTCTGTGCAAGGTAGGATCCAAAACGATCAAGCAGACTGGCAAACAGGATCTGTTACAAGAGGAGCTCCTCCACCACGCGTCTTACTCCATTGCTTGCCAGGCCACGCCCCTGGAGATATGCCTCCTTAATTATGTTACGTCTGGATCTCCTTCAACTTGTCGTCCAGGTACTGACTGACAGGTGATCAATCCCTCAGTGTCTGGCTACCTCGATCCCCGGTTGTTTATCCAGACCCTTTTGGACTGCCAGCCTCTCACTGGCGCTCCTCACACTGACTCCCCACCGAACAGCAGTACAGCTTGGGATCCTCAAAGGTGGGAACCCAGTCACTCACTGGGTCCCCGTCGCAGTTCAGAAGCTTGGGCCCCGCATGGTCCCTGAATCAGGAACACCACGTGGCACGCATGCCCCAGCCAGGTAGGCCATAACGCTGGGGGGCGCCGTGATGTGGCCACCCTAAAGGTGGGTGCCACACTGGATGAAAAAGACCCAGAACCAATGGCGTCTGCCCCATAAATACCCCTCCCAGTATGCACTGCAAGGACAAACCCTTGTGATTGGCTGCTGGGAAACACCTGGCATTGTAGAGCCACCTTGTGGCCGTCATTGTACAATGCCGGGGCTAGAAAGGGTTAAATCTTCATTACTTGGCTCCCCCTCAACAAATTCCACTATTTCTTTAATATCTGTCACTTCAACATCTAAGTCAAGCATGTTAAGCAAGTTGCACACTTTTATATATGATTTATAACTTCAACATTTGTTTCATCAAACCCTTCGCTATTGTTCACAAAATGCTTTAACCACTTGTCCACCGCCTACCGTCAAATGACGGCGGTCGGAGGACTCCAATCTTCTGACTGCACGTCATATGACGTGCAGTCATTTGAATAGGGAATGCGCGCTATCGCGTGCGCGCATCCCTATACTGTCGGTAGCGGCGTGTCACGGAGACACCGCTCGTTACCGACAGGGGTGAACAGCGGCGCGGATGCGCTGTTTACCACGTGATCTGCCGTGATGAAGTCACGGCTGATCACGCATGGCAACACCCCCAAAGTGCACGGCGCATGTCCGTCGGTGGCAGCGTGTTCCCATTGGTCAGGGCTGTGTACCACGTGATCAGCTCTGATCACTAGTATAAACAAAGAGCTGTAATTAACTCTTACCATCTCTTCTCCCCTCACACATTGTTTCCAGTGTGAGGAGAGTAGAGCTAGAAGCAGTGATTTACAGCTCTGTGTTACTGTAGTGTCTGCACAAACACATCTGTCCCTTTGCCCCCCCCAATTGTCACCAGTCACCCAACAGTCACCCATAAAGTGCACCTGTCACATAAATAGACTGCCATCAGCGGTGCAACTGTCACCCACCAGTGACCGTACCCTGTCACCGTCACCTACCAGTGACCTGCCCTGTCACCCGTCACCCACCAGTGACCTGCCCTGTCACCCGTTTATTAAAAAAAAAAAAATACTAATTTGCTAAATTTTATGACAGAAAAAAAGAAAAATTAAATTTTTTCACAAAATCGACCATCTTTTTTTATTTATAGCGCAAAAAATAAAAAACCCACGAGTGATTAAATACCACCAAAAGAAAGCTCTATTTGTGTGATAAAAAGGACGCAATTTTTATTTGGGTACAGTGTTGCATGACTGAGTAATTGTCATTCAAAGTGTGAGAGCACCGAAAGCTGAAAATTGGTCTGGGTAAGAAGGGGGTTTAAGTGCACTGTATTGAAGTGGTTAAGCATTTTTTCCATATACCCTGCATACTTTTTTCTGTTACTCCCTCCCAAGCTGATGCAATGTTATTTATGCGGTGTAAAATGTTGCAAGCTTTCCAAAAATCATGAAGGTTACCTTCCTAATTTCCAGTTGCTGCTACAGCTTTGGAAAAGGTGGTTTGAAAATAGCAAGCCTTAAATGTTGCTATTGCACCCTGATCCACGGGTCGTAGGACAGCAGGTTTTTTTTTTTTTTTTTTAGGCAGATGCACTACTTTTAAGTCTGCATGTAGGTCATCAAGCTGGTGGATGTAGCCTGGGGCATTATCAAGCAGGAGGATAATTTTAAAGGCAACATCCTTTTGCTGACACTAACTCCTGTCCGAGGGTATGAAACAGTTGATGAACCAGTCATCAAATAAAGCTTGTGTCATCCATGCTTTGTTATTTGCACAATACTTTTCCTCCGAACAACGTGACCCTGTTTTTAAAAGCCTTAAAACTGGGCATCATTTTATCTTCTTTGTGAAAGTAGGACCTTTCAGGCATTTTTTTCCAAAAAGGTTTCATTTACGTTAAATATCTGCTGTGGACAGTAGCCTTTTCCGATGATTTTATCAAATTCAAACACAAATTTCTCAGCTGCTTCTGCAACCCCCCCTGATTATAGAGATTGAATCGCCCACAAAACCTATGAAACCATCCATGGCTTGCTGTAAATGTTTCAGTCGATTCCTCTCCTTTGTGCACTTTCAAATTTCTCAAAAATACTGTGTGCTTTCGTTTTGAATCAATAGAAGACTCATTGGCATTCTTTTTTCTATTTGGTCATCAATCCAAACTGCCAGCTATTTCTCTATTTCATGAATGAGGACTTTCCGCTGCCTAGTTAATATAGCTTGATATCCTGTCATTGCTTTTACTGCCTCTTTTAGAGTTAAGTGGACACCTGGATGTTCGGGTTCGGACCCGAACTTTAAAAAAAAAGTTTGGGTTCGGGAACCCAACTCGAAGCCAGACTCCGAACCCCATTGAAGTCAATGGGACACGGACTTTTAGTAAAAAAAAAAAAAAAAGTGTGGGGTTCCCCCCAAATATCCATAACCAGACCCTTCAGGTCTGGTGTGGATTTTAAGGGGAACTCCATCCCAAATTTAAAAAAAAAATGGCGTGGAGTTCCCCCTAAAATCCACACCAGACCCCTTATCCGAGCACGTTGACCTAGCCGGCCGCAGAAAAGAGGGGGGGGGCAGAGTGTGCCCCCCCTCTCCTGAACCGCACCAGGCCACGTGCCCTCAACATTGGGAGGGTGCTTTGGGGTGCCCCCCAAAGCACCTTGTCCCCATGTTGATGGGGACAAGGGTCTCATCCCCACAACCCTTGCCCGGTGGTTGTGGGGGTATGCGGGCAGGGGGCTTATCAGAATCTGGAAGACCCCTTTAACAAAGGAGACCCCCAGATCCTGGCCCCCCCCTGTGTGAAATGGTAATGGGGTACACTGTACCCCTACCATTTCACGAAGGAAGTGTAAACAGTAGTTTTCAGGGAAAAAAACACACACACCGTAGAACAAATGACTTTATTAATTAAACCAAATAAAAATACAGCGGTGAAAATAGACGATCGATGCTGCTCCCTGCTCCAATGTTGTCTTCTATCCAGCGCCGGGTGATCAGTCCAGCGACGGGTGATCTCTCCAGCGACGGCCAGTTGGTCCAGCGATGAGAAGATCCATCCATTCAGAGCACAGCTCCGCGAATGACGCACCAGAGCTTTGACGTTTCTTTTATAGGGGAGACGGGCCACGCGTCACGTGACCCCGCCCCCCTCTGACACACACTGTGCTACGTCACTGAGACAGCCCAGACATGCCCCTTGTGTCAGAGGTCAGAGGGGGACGGGGTCACGTGACGCGTGGCCCGCCTCCCCTATAAAAGAAATGTCAAAGCTCCGGCACGCCATTCGCAGAGCTGTGCTCTGAATGGATGCATTTTTTCATCGCTGGACTGACCGTCCGTTGCTGGAGAAATCACCCGGCGCTGGATACAAGACGACGTTGGAGCAGGGAGCAGCATCGATCGTCTATTTTCACCGATGGAATTTTATTTGGTTTAATTAATAAAGTAATTTGTTCTACGGTGTGTGTTTTTTTTTTTTCCTGAAAACTACTATTTACACTTCCTTCGTGAAATGGTAGGGGTACAGTGTACCCCATTACCATTTCACACAGGGGGGGGCCAGGATCTGGGGGTCCCCTTTGTTAAAGGGGTCTTCCAGATTCTGATAAGCCCCCTGCCGGCATACCCCCACAACCACCGGGCAAGGGTTGTGGGGATGAGACCCTTGTCCCCATTAACATGGGAACAAGGTGCTTTGGGGGGCACCCCAAAGCACCCTCCCAATGTTGAGGGCATGTGGCCTGGTGCGGTTCAGGACTCTGTCCCCCCCTCTTTTCTGCGGCCGGCCAGGTCAATGTGCTCGGATAAGGGGTCTGGTGTGGATTTTAGGGGGAACTCCAGGCCATTTTTTTTTTAAATTTGGGGTGAAGTTCCCCTTAAAACCCACACCAGACCTGAAGGGTCTGGTTATGGATATTTGGGGGGAACCCCACGTCATTTTTTTTTTAAATTGACGGCATTTTTTTCCCGAACTCCGAACCCGGGTGCGGGTCCGGGAAAAACCCAAAGTCCGTACCGAACCCGAACTTTACAGTTCGGGTTCGCTCAACCCTAGCCTCTTTCACTCTATTCTTATCCTTTAGGCTTGAAATTATAGAATGTGCAAGTTCCAATTCACTTTGTATTTCTTTAACTTTTGTGCCAGCCTCATGGTCCTTAATGATCTTAATTTTCATATCAAGATCAATAGCTTTTCTGAGCTCTTTCTGCAGGTGCAAGCACGTTTTTGTTTTTTTTCTAACATGCCTGTACAGTAAAAGCACACATTACATTACAGTACTGTACATAAAGACATAAAATATTACAGTATAAAGAACGCTAGAAAGGGCATTTAGGAGAACCAAATACAGTACAGTACATACCTGTTAAACAGCAGCCTGGGAGTGATGACGAGACTGATGCTGAGTGATAGCATGACGTCCTGTGCATGGGTCAGGAGAGCTGGTCGTAGGTCTGAGTGGTCGTCCTGTGGGGTCAGGAAAGCTGGTCATAAGTCCGACTGGTAGTTAAACGGGTAAGTCGTTAAACGAGGAGTATCTGTATACTTTTATATCAGTCATTCTCATTTAGGGTTGCTAGGGTTTTTTGGAGCTGTGGCTGGTTGATATCCCATTTGTCATTGCATACATAGTTCTTGGGTCAATGCCACATGAAGGAGACACCAGTACAGCACCAAGGATTTTTAAATAGCGCTCTCTATGGGTGGCATTCTGACCACCACTGTTAGGCCTCGTACACACGATCGGACATATCCGATGAAAACGGTCCGCGGACCATTTCCATCGGATATGTCCGATCGGGAGTTTGATCCGATGGCGTGTACACACCATCGGATCAAATTCCCCGCCGCCGGACGGCGCGGTGACGTGGCGGTGACATTGACGCCGCCACGTCAGCGCCACGTCACCGCACCAGGAAGTTAAACACTTCCGCGCATGCGCCGAATCCATTCGGCGGCGGCGCGGCGGCGGTGGGGGACGACATGTCTGCTGGTAAGTGTACTAACCAGCAGACATGTCGGGCGGACAGATTCCACCGGATAGATTTCAAAGCATGCTTTGAAATCTGTCGGGTGGAGAAATCTGTCCGCTAGCCCATACACACGAGCGGAGACGTCTGCTGAAACGGTCCATCGGACCGTTTTCAGCGGACATATCCCCTCGTGTGTACGAGGCCTAAGAGAGGCATTCTTCCTACTGCCCACCATTTTTTTTTTTTTAGAAATGGGTTTTCTGAGATCTCAAAATTATTTCAATGGTTCCACTGGGGTAAAAAAAAAAAGTTAAAGGCTGCTCTATAAATTATACTTTAGGGAACACTAATGTTCTGTCACTCTTAAAGTGGAGGTCCATACAAAAAGTGAACCTCTGCTTTTCGGAATCCCCCCCCCCCTCCGGTGTCACATTTAGCACCTTTCGGGGGGGGGGGGGGTGCAGATACCTGTATAATACAGGTATTTGCACCCACTTCCTGGAATAGACTCCCGCGGAAGTCACCTCCCCTTCCCGTCCCCCCGCTGTCTTCTGGGAAAAACACTGGTCCCAGGAGACAGTGAGGACGTGACTCGTGCATGGGCAGTAGGGAACCGAGCAGTGAAACCGCAATGCTTCACTTCCTGATTCCCTCACGAGAATGGCGAAGGGGGCAGCCCGAGGGACGAGTGATTGCTCGGCTTCAACTGCCAACATCGTGGGCACCCTGAACAGGCAAGTGTCGATTTATTAATTGTTTATTATTTGTAGCTGCTGACTTTCAAGATTTTTTTTTAGGTGGACCTCCGCTTTAAGCATAACTGCCAATCTCTGTAGTTGGGTTAGATGTAACTTTGTGAATGTCACGTGAACACAAAAGAATATCCATTTATTTTTAAATTATGCAGTATTTCTCTTTATAACATCTGTCTGTCAGGCAGATTTCAGAAGACTCTTTTGACAAGCTATAATTGTAGAGAGGCTGTAATGGTATTTTCAGACTACATGTGCGATGAGTACAAATTATGCCTTCACTCCCCTATTAACCGATCTCAAAGCATTTGACAACACTTCATAGGGAAATAAATATTGAATCTCTCTGATTTGGTAATTTATTGTTTGCCATTTGGTCTTGATGTTTTAAAACATTGTGGGTAGAAATGATTTTATGCCCTTTGCTTCATTACATTAGTGTTTTATGGGCCCTCTGGCATCCATAGAGTAGGTGCAAATAACAATTTTAATTGACCTATATAAAACCAAACGTGTATTTTCTTCTGCCAACCATTTGTTATTGTAGGTAATCTAACAAGACTGTCTAATACTACATAATATAACTGAATACAACATGAAAGTCTATAAAAGAACAAAATGTAATGTGAGCTCTATTGAAGATCTGTTGCTTATTTTCTAAAAATATGATCAAAGTTTCTCCTTCATTCTCTCACTTTTCTTGTATCCACTAATTACTTGTAGTTGTTTGGTTCAACATCAATAATACAGCAATCTCCATACCTACCCCCATATTCTGGGAGACGATTCAGATTGCCATAGTAACCCATCTAACTGTCAAGATCTAATCTATGCATACTAAAATACAAAAACCATCCGGTTTAATAAAACATCATGCCAGGTACAGTAAAATCAGAAAAAACATGTAGTATGATAAATGTCACTATTCCCAGCATATAAACTACAACCAACCAGAACGAGCCCTATAAATCTCCTTTAATGTCTTTCCCTATATATTAATGTTTTATGTATGTGATATATGTCAGTGGTCCTAAATGGGAAAGAAGGTAATGTATTGTCGAGATGGTTGCAAGAATTGTTCTAGCTTGTCATTAGAATGCAGCATTATTTCGATTAATCTCTGATACTCAAACATTTAAGAAGGGAGATTATTCTAGTGCTGCTTGCTAAATCAACACCACTGACAGAGCTGTTTGTTATTGTCCCACTCCTCTTATCCAGCAGGTGTTTCATGCAGATTTTCTCCACTATTCGGTTTCTGACAAGGTGATTGATCATTCCTAGCTTGTTTTCTATATAGGCTGTCACTGGGGTTTGATTATTAATTAGCAATTGTAAATTAAATGCAAGAAAATCAAATCAGACATAGAGCTAGCATGCCTATTGGCATTGTATTTGATTATAGGCGATTCTTTGTACAAATTGTTTCTACAAAAGGAGAAAGGACTTCTGGGTGAAGCCATTTTCACATGACAGGCCTGTAAGTGAATGACTAACCTAGTGGGTGATTTAAAGTAAACTTGCCATTAAATAAATATGGTCAATGTTATTGCTGACCTATTTATAGAAATGCTAGGTGCCTCACTTTTATGTTGACCCTTTTGGCTTCAAAATTCACTAACTGGGGACAAGAAAGTAGATCAGGAAGCTCCAGTGGCAGGTGCAAGCAGAGTGGATGAAAAACTTGATGCATGGTCAGACAAGCCAGGTCCGTAACAGATGGTCAGTAACCGGCATAGACGACAGGCAAGGAATTGTCAGGGTACAGGCAAATGTTGGCAACACAAGGTCACGCAGATGGGCAGAAGGCAGAGCAAAGTCCAGAGACAAGCCAAGGTCAGGGCAGGTAACATTTAAACAAAGCCAGGAGTCAAACACAGAAGTCAGCAGAATCAGATACAGGAACATGGGTACAGCTGCAGATCAGACAGCAATGGACTAGTGCAACTGCTGCACTTATACAGTATAGGCCACTATTTAGTGCCAGTGTCAATGGTGAATGCGCATCCAAATCTTTGTGTGCCTGTGCCCAGCAAGACGGACCTGCGAATTTGCATTCGCCTCGGATCTTCAGCTGTGCTATGTCCAGCACATTCCTGACACCCTGTATAAATTGCCTTGTCTGGAACCCATTTTTCGTAAGACATAGATAATAGGAATGCAGTCCAGCATCTCTGAGGGTACAAAACAGGATTTCCATATTTGCTTTATCCAAGGTCTTCTAAACATACTTGGAAGTAACAAGGAGGTTTATTTTTTTTATTTTATCCTTAACCATATAACCTAGCAAAAATACTGTACTTTTGTGACACCCTTTTCCAGACATTGAGGTGGACACCTGTAGAAGGAACCTGCCTCCTGTAAACAGAAGGAAAATATTTAAAACTAGAGCAGTACATGACTGCAGATTTTGATGAGTAAAAGGGGGCCTTTAGGTAGGGTTTTTTTATTTTTTTTTGAGGGTAGAGGGAGTAAGTGGTTGTAGAGGGGAACCCAGAGTTCAGTTAGAAGGAAAAAATACATTAGCAGAGAATGCCTTCAGTGAAATCTTCATGCAAGAAGGATCAGTAGATGCACCAGTAAGCAAATATTCTATACAAATCTCAGCTCCCTCTCTGTTGGTCAAAGCCCAGATAGCAAGGATAACTTGGTGCACATTTTCATTGGCAAGTTGTACACTAGTACCAGTTCTAGTTGACACATTTCCAATTTGTAGCAAATGTGTGTGCAGGTCTTTAGCTAGAGCAAAGTTCCAGTGGTGATTCTACAGCAAGAGTTCTGAAAATCTACAACAGGGAGCAAAGATGAAAGTTCAGTCACAGTGACTCATTTGGTGGGATGACTATTACACAACATAACTGAACCAGAACTTGCCGCAGACTTGCAGAATGTTTGCAAAGTAAGTTGATCTGGAGTCATGCAATACGGACTTTCTGCAATTGTGCAACAAACTTGTGAAGCCTGGAGAGTCTAGCAATAGCTTAGCAAGTCTTTTTCAAACTGCAGCTCAATTTCATGCTATCAGTAAGAAACTGCCCATTAGATTTACCACTTAAGGACCAGAAGGATTTGCCCCCTCAATGACCAGAGACCTTTTTACAATTTGGCACTGCGCTGCTTTAACTGGTAACTGCGCAGCCATGCAAAGCTCTACCCAAACAAAATGAGTGTTCTTTTTTTTTCCACAAATGGAGCTTTATTTTGGTGTTATTTGTTTACCTCTGGGATTTTTATTTTTTGCAATATAAAGGAAAAAATACAGACAACTTGAAAAAATGCTTGCTAAAATGGCAGAGCAGTACAAAGCCCCCTTCCCCTGCCCAAACGGCCTTATTTTGGAAAGTAGACACCACAAGGAAATTGCTGAGAGGCATGTAGAGCCCCTTGAATATTTTTTTTGTCACAAGTGATTGAACGTCTGCGTACAGGACCCTGAAAACCAAATTGCCACCGTCAGGATTTCTAAGGGGGTACAGTTTTGATTTCACGCCTCACTACCTATCCACTTCGAAGGCCATAAAATGCCAAGATAGCACACAACCGCCCCAATTTACCCCATTTTGGAAAGTAGACACACCAAGTTATTTGAGAGGCATGTTGAGTCCATGGAGAATATTTTATATTTTGCCACAAGTTTCAGGAAAATTTCATTTTTTACACACAGTTGTCACTAAACAATATATTGCTCACACATGCCATGGGTATATGTGGAATTACACCCCTAAATACATTCTGCTGCTTCTGCTGCTTCTCCTGAGTACGGGTATACCACATGTGTGAGACTTTTTGGGAGCCTAGCTGTGTACAGGACCCTGAAAACCAATCACCACATTCAGGCTTTCTAAGGGCGAATTTTACTTCCTCACTACCTATCACAATTTCGGAGGCCCTGAAATGTCAAGATAGCATAACCCCCCTCCCCCAAATGACCCCTTTTTGGAAAGTAGACACTTCCACTAAATGATATATTGTTCAAACATGGCATGGGTATATGTGAAATTACACCCCAAAATAAATTCTTCTGCTTCTCCTGAGTACAGAGATATCACATGTGTGAGACTTTTTGTCAGTCTAGCTGCGTACAGGAACCCAAAAACCAATCGCTGCCTTTAGGATCTCTAATGCTGCGTACACACGATCACTTTTTGTGATGAAAAAAAATGACATTTTTAAAAATGTCATTTAAAATGATCGTGTGTGGGCAAAATGTAATTTTATGTCTTCTGAAAAACGACCAAAAAAAAATTTGAACATGCTCGAATTTTTTATGTCATTTTTCAAAATGTCATTTTTTGTGTCATAAAAAATGATCGTGTGTGGGCAAAACTACATAAAAAATGACGTTTTAAACCCGCACATGCCCAGAAGCAAGTTAGGAGACGGGAGGTAAAACTTCCATTCATAATGGAGTAAGCACATTCATCACGCTGTAACAGACAAAAAAGCAGGAATCGTCTTTTACTAACAAGTAACCAGCTAAAAGCAGCCTCAAGGCAAATAGAACTTCCTCTTTAGGCTGCATTCACACCTAGGCGACACAATACGCCGCGTACGCGGCTTATCTTGCCGCCTGTAGATTAAACTTTTTTTTTTTTTTTTCTTTAACATTGCGGTCTATAAACGAACGCCAATGTCGCCTGAAAAAAAGGGTCCGGGACTTTTTTTCAGGCGACAGGCGTGGAGATGTGAACCATCTCCATAGACCGCAATGTTATTTCACATCTCGAGCGACAAGAGCGTCGGGCGACCGGCGTTTTGTCGCTCAGATGTGAATGGAGCCTTAGAGTGCCGTCGTTTTGTTCATCATTTTTCAAAAATGATGGTATGTACGCCACGTCATTTTTGAAAATGAAGTTTGAAAAATTTCGTTTTTTTTTCATGATGAAAAATGACATTTTTTTTCATCACAAAAAGTGATCGTGTGTACGAGGCATAAGGGCGTAAATTTTTGATTTGATCTCTTCCCTTGTAAACCATAAAACCATATGTATAGCCTGTTGCCCTGTCACAGAGCTTGGCACGCTTGCTGGAGAGATGCTGTTTAACAATCAAACGGCCAGAAAATGTACTCTTGACAACTTGATCAGGAATAAACAAGGCTGCAAACTGTTGGTTGAAGTTGTTTACGAGGGGCCAGAATTTTTTAGAGCCGATCGTATGCAGGGTCACCCCAAGGATGAGAGAGTTTATTGTCTTTGAAATGCATGAACCGCAAGATTTGCTCGTATCGCTTCCTGGTCATGGAAACAGAAAACACAGGCATATGGTGAATTGGGTCAGTGGACTAATATGACCGCAATACGCACTTTTTAGTAATGCCCAGGAGGAGGGATAGGCCCAGAAAGGTTTTCGATTCAGAAACTGTAATAGGTTTACAATCTCTGGCAAGGTTCAACTGGGGATTAGCGGCGATAAATTGACCAGCATACATATTGCTTTTGTCCACCATAGATCTGTGAAAAACAATGAATAAAATCAACTGTTTTCACCTGAATTCCGGGTTGGCCAGCGAATGGGGGAAGTATGGGCACTGCAGAAGTGGTGGGCTCCCAATTAGGATTGGCATATGCAGCGGGAAGGGCACTATGGGCTCTAGCAGCTTGTGTTTGAACTCTTGGTGCCTGTGGGACACCAGCTTGAACTGCAATTATGGGACTTGCCACATCAACACGTGTTACTGTAGTGTTGGTTTGACTATGATCAGGATGTACTAGGCCACTGGTACTTGCCAGTTCACCAGGAGGTTGAGCGGCACTAGTTCTGGCTCTATTCTCAAACAAGAGAAGAACGGGGTCGGGTATCCCTGACCTTAACGCTTATAAAGGAGTGGTCCCTGATTTCTGTCAGGGTGGAGCTGCTCCCTACCGGTTCATATACTGAGCCTGAATCTGACAGTGAGGCGGCTTCCACATCGCTCACATCTTTCATGCTCAGCAATGTGTAGGTCTCTTCACTAATGTACCTATGTCCGGACATTTTGGCCTCTAAATTCATGGGTACAACTAGTACAACTCACAGGCAAAAATAGCCACTGGTTGTCAGTGACTGCTTCAATTGCTATCACTTGTGTTTTGTAAGTGACAGTGATCAATTGATATTACACTTGGGTGGGCTATGATGGGCAAGGGGGCTAAACACAGGTGCTAGCAGGTGTCTGGGTTGATTCCGCTAACGCAGAGTTTTTAGGAACACTTAACTATTGGTAACGCTGGTATGGATCAAAGATATTGACCCGGTCAAACACTGTACTAGTAAGGGTGGTGTATGCCGCCATAAAAACCTGACCGTGACAGTAACTGGCTAACTAGCGTCAACCGCAACGCTAAATACAGTGATCAGAAAATAGATCTGTAGACTATATTAGTGAAACCTACTGTAGGATAAACCATCTGCGTTTACTCTTGAGCCCATCAGGCTCTTGAGGTTTTCCATATCATTTACCCATTGTATTTGTGTACTGTCATATTTTCCATGTATTGTTTTTAATCTACCACTTTGTGGTTTATGTATTATGTAATTCTTTGGTAATTTTTGTATATTACATTTTTCTAAATATATTTTTTTTTCAAAAAAAAAATTGTATATTGTCTCATTGCTCAAAAAATACAATTTTCTGGAGGTAATCTTCTTTTACTATATTAGTGAAACTGGTGACAGGGGGTGAAAGGGTTAACTGGGGGGTGATCAGGGGGTTAAATCTTTATTAGGGGGGGTTTTAGGGGGGTACCTGAGCCTACCACTAACTGCTCAAATGCTGATTAGTGTCACAAGTGACACCAGTACAGTGATCAGTGAAAAAACTGAAAACTGCACCTGGTGACACAGTGACAGGGAGTGAAAGGGTTTACCGGGGGGGGGGGGGGGGGGGGGGCGATCGGGGTGTGAAAAGTGTGCCTATGTATCTGTACTGTATCAGTGTAGTGTTGGTGCAACTCACCTTTGGATGTCCTCTCTCCTTGCTCTGGAACCGAAAAGGATTCCACGAGGGAAGGTAACATCAATTCCTCTGCCTATGTTTGCATTACACAGGCAGAGGACAGCCTGCCATTCGCCGAACCGATCACCAGGTCCAGGCCAGAAATCATTTACAGAAAATACATTTTATTTGCATGTTATTTGAGCTTAATATATCTCTGGTGTATTGGGTGTTTTGACAGAATTCTAAATATCCATACTTTTATCACAGGTTAAATTTGGGTTGTGTGGGTTTATCACTTGTTTACTTTACTTTCTTTAGGAAGCAGCTGTCTTCCCATGCATAGTATGAAAAAAATGATGTCACAGACCCGCTCCAGCTGTCTGAGTGAGTAAAAAACGTATAGAGCGCAACACTTGCGAACTGAATCGCCTCTGGGCGCTGTTTCCATTCCTTCGATAAGGAACCACTTTACCTCAGAAGAGATGAGTTTTAATCATTCTCCTGAAGGCCAAGTGGTCCGACTCCAGTCGGATGGTGGTTGGTAGTGCATTCCACAGTTGAGGTCCTTGGACAGCAAATCTCCGATCTCCTCTGGATTTGTATCTTGCCTTGGGTATTTGCAGTAGATTTTGATTTGTGGATCGCAGAGTGCGATTTGGGTTATGGGCTTTTATTTTTTCGCATAGATATTGGGGGGCGTTTCCTTGAATACACTTATGTGTAAGGCAGAGAGCCTTAAAAGTGATTCTGTCTTTCACAGCCAGTGAAGAGATCTAAGCGAAGGTGCTATTGACTCCCATGGTTTTTTACCAGTCACTAATCGAGCAGCCGTATTTTGAACGACTTGCAGACGAGTGATTTGGTATTTGGGGAGTCCCAGATAGAGGGCATTTGCATAGTCGAGTCTGGAATTGATAATTGTTCCCACCACACAGCACCCTGCTGAGAGCCTAAGCTAGCCCTCTCTTTTGTTCTGTGCTCCAGTAAGCGCTGGAGGGGCAGAGCAGAGCAGAGAGTGGTAACTGACAGTCACTGTTCTGTGCTCAGAGCGGACCCAAAAACGGAATGATCAGCAGTCACGTGATTGCTCATTTCTCTGGCTCAGAGGCCTCAGGGGACAGCTTGCAACATTAGATCAATTCTGCAGCAGGTAGGTAAGTATGTGTGTTTATTTTCTTTGATCCTTTAATATAGTATATCTACTCCTGCTTAAGGCCACCCTGCCTTAAAGGAACACTAAAGGTTTGTTTTTTATTAGATCAATTGATTGCTATAAGCTAGAGCATTTAAATATCACTTACCTCGTTTTTCCTTTTGACCTCCAAAATACAGTAATCCAGGTTTGAAAATGCCATTTTCTGGTGCCTCCATGGCAGCATACCTGTGACAAGCTCCGCCTTGGCTCCTCCCTCAGGACTAGTGAATATTATAAAAGAAAAGGTTAGTGCAGCCCCTACATTCTCCTTTTTTTCCTCATACCTTAGGGCAGTGAATTCTGGGAACAGACGTCCTTACCTTCTGCATTCGGCAGCTTCCGTCCGGGTTCAAGCCTCTCCCGGACGCGGTCCCTTCTCTTGGGCAGCTAAATGCGCTTATAAGGTAGGGAGTCCCTTCTGTAGGATCTTTTGGGACGAGCAGTGTTGTCTCTTAAGTAAGAGTCCTTGTCTGCATATTTTTAGGCTTTTTGGCTGGGGTGAATCAGAGCAAGCTGCTACCTGTGCCCTCTTATTCCTATTTTTCTCCCCCTTTCTCTTCCTCTCCCCCCTTCTCTTCCTCTGCGGTCTCCCTTCATTTTTTTCCCACAGTTGTTCCTTGCTTCCCCGTTCACCCCTCTTCCCTACCCATCGCACACTGTTCCCCTGGATGGTTAGCATGGCTCCATAGGAGCGGCGCGCGCTCTCTGCGCCGCTTTTCTGCGTCCCTGACGTCCTCCGCGGTGTTCTGCGCATGCGCCGGCGGCCATGGCCGGCGGGTCCCGAGTCCGCCGGTTCATGCATGCGCGGTGGTCGCGGAGGCTGCGGCGGCCATCTTGGTGAAGGGCAAACGCACGCCCTTTGTGAGTAACTCTTTTGCACCTGGGACAGAGGTGTTGCCTTTCGCCTCTGCTCCCTACTCATCTCCCTGGCGGCCTCAGAACAATGCCTGTTGCTGTCCAGGGAGTCCAACCCTCAGAGAGCTCCAGGGAGACGTCAAAACTCTAAAGGTAATCAATTAATTAAATAATTAAATAAATAATTAAATAAATATGTCAAAAAAAAAACAAAAAAACATCATATATATATTTAATGTTAAAAAAAAATAAAAAAAGGAGTATATGTTTTCTTTTTATGTCACACACACTTATACATATATGTGTAGCGATTAGGTTTTAGCATCCGGATAGCGTAACCATCTCCTACCCTGCCTAGCTGCTTGTTCTGCAAGTAACCTAAGATGAGCCATTTGCCGCCTGACCAAGATCCTACTCTACATGTAAGGTAGGGACCTACACCCAGGTAAGTTAAAAAAAAAAAAAAAAAACATGCAAAAGAGTGCACTCAGGCTGGTACTTTTCTGTACTTTAGCCCTGTACACCAGAAGACGTCCAAAGGGACCTCAAGGCGACGTTGAGATTCAGATGACTCTAGTCCTTGCAGGGTAAGGTCATCCAGGCAGCACGCATGACGGAGATGGCAGAAAATCATCGGCCAAAACAAAAAAAAAATTGCCGCTGTCTGCGTTCTCCGAGACCCAGACGGCCGAGATGTCAAGCCTCTGGGGCCGCTCCCCTGCAAAATAAACTGCTCTGTCAAAGTTATGCAGAGGACAGGGAATCAGAGGACCTGCAAGTGGCGGACCTACTTCAGAGGGTGGTCAAAGATTCCGTCGCAGAACTGATAGCGACACTCCCGACGCAACGCCCCATCCTCTCCCCCCCCTCCTCCAGGAAGAGTCGGCATGTCACTTCCTGGCCCTTACACAGCCGAGGTCTATTGCACAGCACCAGCCCCCTCCTCTAAACCTCAGGAGCAGGGCGCCGCTTCGGGGGAATCCTCTGACTACACAGAGGCATCAGGCTTTGCATTCTTCCTTGGTTCAACCTTATATCCAAGTGGTTAAGCAAGCAATCGGCTGGGACGAAAACGACGTGGAAGCTGATCAGCCAAAGACTTATTTTCCTTTCCTGAAATGCCAAATATGTTTTTTCCTCTCATGGGTGAAATCAAAGCCGTGACCGAAGAGGAATGGAAAAAGATGGAGAAGAGGTTCTCCCTTAACCGTCTAGGAAAACTTTACCCTCTTTCGGAGGCAATTTCCGCAATGCTTGAAACCTCACCAATAGTGGTCACAACAATGGTAAGGCTGGCAAGGAGCGTCACCTTACCTATGGAAGACTCAACCTCATTCAAGGACCCACTCGATAGGCCTTTTTCAGGTCAAGCTCCATCTTCCTATCAGATGGCGGGCAATGCTTGTAAACCAGCTATAGCCCTGACTTTTGTCCCCAACGCACTCCGGCTCTGGACTGACAATATAGAAACTGCGGTCCGTCAAGAAGTCCCCAAGGAAGACATTATGAAGGCTCTAGACAAAATAAAACTATCAGCAGATTTCTTTGGGGAAGCCGCGATCGATCGACTCTGCTGCGCGGCCAGATCAATACTCCACACAGTGATGGCCAAGTGAGCTTTGTGGCTCAAACCCTGGTCGGCGGACGTCGCCTCGAAACAAAATTGGTGCGAAATACCTTTCTACGGAAAAGCCCTGTTCGGGAATAAAACTTGATAAGGCCATTTCCCGTGTCACGGGAGGTAAATCAGGCCTACTACCTTAAGACAGGCAGCCCAGACGTAATAGAGCTTTTGGGCCCAGGTCCCAGCACTTCAAGAATAAGGACTTCAGGCAGTCCGGGCAGGGCAGGGCATCAGACAGAACTGGAGAAGCACTCAGTCCACGTTCCTCGAGACCCTTGCCCACCCCACAAGACACTACAAAGCCTTTTTGACGTCAGGTTAGCCCAGAAGATCCTGGTGGGCATCAGACTCAAGTGCTTTGTTAACATCTGGGTGCACAAGTGCAAGGAGTACGGGCACTTCTGGACCTTTCTGGATAAACCCCCAAGGGACTTTGTTACCCAAACAAGGATATGGGGGTCCCCTCAATGGCAGAAGTCTTACATCAGTTCCTCCTTTCTTTGCAGGAACAACATGCAGGGATTCCAGTTCCCCCATCCGAAAAATGTTAGGGTTTTTGTTCTACTCTATTCCTAGTTCCCAAAGAAGAACAGATGTTGGAGACCCGTGATAGGCTTAAAAAAGCTGAACCGCTACACATACTTGGAGAAATCCAAGAATAGTTCGCTCAATCCAGCCAGGAGATTGGATGCTGTCGATGGATCTCCAAGATGCCTACTTGCACATCCCTTTACTCCCACCTTTCCAAAAATACCTCAGATTTGCGGGAGGACCGGCACACCTTCAGTTTCAAAGCCTGCCATTCGCCCTCTGCACATCACCCCGAGTCTTCACAAGACACTAATTGCCATTATAGCTCCCCTGAGAGAACTAGGTCTCAGGGTGTATCATTTTCTAAACGACATCCTCTTTCTTCCGAGGAGCCCAGTTCAGCTTCTAGAGCACAGGAGTACCTTGTTGTCGACACCGGCAGAATTGGGCTGGAAGGTCAACTCGGGGAAGAGCCAGTTTGTTCCTACACAAGAAATGGTCCTTCTGGGCAAACGGCACAATGTCTCTCCCACCTCAGAAGGCAACATCCATCATTCGGCAAATGTAAAAAAAAAATGAACTTGAGTTCCCGCATTACGGCTTCGAACTACCTGAGCCTGATAGGGCTGATGTTATCATGTATTCCTGTGATTCCCCTGGGCACATTGGCACCTCAGATATTTCCAGCTGGAATTCCTGAGGCTTTGGGACAGACGGCATCTGTCGCAATCCATTCGCCTCACAAGACTAATGACCAAGAACCTACGTTGGTGGACGACGAGACACACCTTTCGGAGATCTCGCCCTCTAGGGCCTGTCGACCGGTTCACAATTACTACAGACGCCAGTGCAGCGGGCCGAGGAGCACATTGCGGCCAAATCTCGATGCGGGGGAGATGATCGTTCCGCACAACCGGCTTGGTATTGAATATCCTGGAGATCTGTGCAGCCTACCTAGCATTACTAGCTCTAGAATTCGAAAACTCAGGGAAACCATTCTCCTTCGAATGGGCAGCAGAGCGGCAGTATCTTGCATACACTGTCAAGGTAGGACACGCAGCCGCACCCTACTGAGGGAAGTGGAGCCTATTATACTATGGGCCGAAAGGAATCTGAAGATCCTGAGGGCGATCTACCTTCCCGGTCATCTGAATTCAAGGGCAGATCATCTATCCCACAAGTTTGTGGATGCCAATGAGTGGTCACTGAACCAGAAAATCTTCGACTGGATCATAGATCAGTGAGGCCTCCCGGAGCTGGACTTATTTTCAACAGCAACCAACGCCAAAAGACCGAGATTTGTCTCAAGGTTCCTTCACCCACAGGCGGAGGATATAGATGCCCTCTCAGCCCCTGGCCAGTCGGTCTAGCTTATGCCTTCCCACCTCGACCATTCATTCCGAAGTTCCTATCGAGGCCGATGGGAGAGACCACAACAGTGGAAAGCACTCCTGCCGTACTGGCCAAAGCGCCCATGGTTTCCCATGGCACTATACATCAGTATCCAGTCACCTGTCAAGTACCCTTTCTCCTGTCGCAGGGATGTCACACCAATCCAGATCCACACAAGCTGAATCTTCACATCTGGTGACTGAGAGGCTGAGGGTCTAATCTTTAGGCTGCTCAGCAGAGGTTATCGCAACCCTGCTCAAGGCAAGAAAACCATCAACGAATAGCATTTACGGCAGAGTATGGAGCAAATTCATATTATTTGCGGCAGACAGAGGCTTCAACCCAGGATCACCACTACCCTCTGAGCTTCTCGAGTTCTCTTTGTGGGCAGGCCTTGACTTAGGCCTGGGACTAAGTACATTAAAAGTAAAAGTATCGGCAATTTCGCCGACAACCAGAAAAAGGGTGGACCGAAGACCCTTTAATTATACAATTTTTTAAGGCTGTTAAGATCTGCCCACCAGCTAAGAGAATCCTTCCCACCTGGGACCTCTCTATCATCCCGGATTCTCTTGCCCCTTCAGAGTCTACATCTCTGTGGAATCTAACCCTGGAGCGGACTTTTCCGATAGCCATAACCTCTGGCAGGAGGGTTTCAGAACCCCAAGCCCTGAGAGCAGATCAGGATCATGTCCTTTTCTTTTCCAATAGAGTCGAACTTAGGACAGTTCCGGGGTTTATTCCCAAAGTTGCCTCTGCATCAAGTATTCCAGAACCTTGGACACTTCCAACCTCTATGGGCCAGGATCCAGGCTCTCTCCACGAACTGGATATCGCTTCCACCCTGAGATGCTACCTACAGCCCACAGAACCATTTAGAAGTTCATCCAGGCTACTCATAATCCCCTGTGGAAAACACAGGGGTAATGAAGCCTCACCGAGAACAATCGCCTCGTGGATTGTAGGCCTCATCCAGAAGGCGTACAGGGCGAGAGGTCTGGAACCTCCTTCAATCATCAGGGCGTATTCCACCAGATCAGTTTCGACCTCTTGGACGACCAGAGCCAAAGTGTCGATTGAAACCATCTGTAGGGCAGCAACCTGGTCTTCGCAGCATACCTTCCTTAAGCTCTATAGAGTCGATCCAGGAGCTCTCTCATCTGTGGAGTTTGGCAGACAGGCGATAAAGTCGACCCTCGCCTCTTCCTCCAGATAGTATCTTCTCTGAATAAAATCTCATTATAGGCAGTACCCCACCCGTCTCAGCTATTTATTTGTCACAGGTATGCTGCCATGGAGGCACCAGGAAAACAGAAAATTGTACCATACTTACCGTAATTTTCTTTTCCTGGTGCCTATCCATGGCAGCATACGAACCCACCCTTGGTATTCTATATTACGGAGAATGTGGGGGCTGCACTAACCTTTTCTTTTATAATATTCACTAGTCCTGAGGGAGGAGCCAAGGCGGAGCTTGTCACAGGTATGCTGCCATGGATAGGCACCAGGAAAAGAAAATTACGGTAAGTATGGTACAATTTTCTGTTTTCCTGTCTCTCCTCTGGTTGCTTTCCACCAGCACCTGAGCTGTTTTGCATGGTGGAAAGCAGACGTGCTCACCCCCTTCCTATGACTACAGCCCTGCGTGAAGATGCTCTCTTATCCCTCACAGGCATGGAGGCTAAGCCTAATGGGAACTGTAGTTCCCATTAGGCTGTGATGCAGCAAGAATGAACGCGCACTGCAAACCAGGAAGTCAGTGAGAATAACCATTCAGGAGTGACGGAGGTGAATAAAACAGCTCGATTTCAACAGGTATCAAACTAGTTATAATGGGAACTGTAGTTCCAATTAGGCTGTGATGCAGCAAGAATGAACGCGCACTGCAAACCAGGAAGTCAGTGAGAATAACCATTCAGGACTGATGGAGGTGAATAAAACAGCTCGATTTCAACAGGTATCAAACTAGTTATAATGCAAAACATTACTTTTTACTTTATCAGCTACTGTCAGACTTTAATTTAAGAGGAAAATATTTTTGTCTTTACAACCCCTTTAAGCAGGAGTAGATACAGTTAGATCCCCATTTTTAACTAATTTGTAGTCTGTCAGTTCTCCCTTTTGTCAGTATTTGGCACTGTTGCCTCTGGTATTAGTGTAAGGCCTTACAGTAGATATGAATATTCATATATTTTTCCAGCCCACCACTAGGAGGTTTCTTTGCCAGTGGTGCATTGTGGGAAAGGGTTTAAATACTCAGGACTGGCTGGTGCACGCTTTCTTTCCTCCCAGCTCCAGCCAAGGGAGGATGTATGTAATGAAGATGCTGTTTTTGGGTTTGCATAACCAGAAGTGGGCCAGGGGGGTGATGAGGTCTGCTGCTGCTGATATTCACTGGATTCAGGATGGCATCCCATGAAGGCTGGCTGACTCTCTTGCATAAGATAGAATTTGCTGCTGATTGTTGGAGAATTCTATCACAGGAGCATCAGTGATAGATGCTTAGTGTTTCTTTCCTGTGATGTGCTGCATAGAGTACCAAAGTTCTGTTTTAGTATGGAACAAATTCAACCCCAACCCTCTCTCCCACTTATTTAATAAAAAACTTTTTTGTTTGCATAAAAGTGACTGGTGCCCATCTATCTACATGTCCCACTATGCCTGAGAGACTTACACCTGAAGTGAAATGTCAGCCCACCCTGTCTCTAGGGGTACCACCATGCCTCCAGAGGTCAAGGGGATGCTACAATAGCTAATACAACTATAACATTTATCTAAGGCACTGGTCCCTTGTTTTTGTACTGTCTATACTGACGCTTCACCTGCTGCCTGTTCCTAATTAGACATTCTTTATGTTAGAATCAATGCTATGACATGTATTTTCACAGTTGACACTGCCCACTGCTAAAGAGAGCGTTAGCCAGGCGGCCCCATCATCATTTTGCTACAGGCCCCCATGATATGTAGTTACACCTCTGCAGAGGCACCTAATGGTGCTTTCAATCTAATGCTAAGCTTAAAGGAGAAGTACAGCTAAAGCTCATTTGGCTAGAATTCTGTAGATCATAGTAGCAGTTGTTCTGCACTCCTGTGGCCCGATTTCAGCAAAAGCCACTGTTGGCTAACATCAAAGAGCTGGTCCAGGCTGTGGAAAGATTGTGACAATATTGTCAGGATACGCCCACAACCCTGGACCGTCACCTGGCTCAGCCTTTTCGATCTGCTAAGAGCCTGAGCCAGCTTCCCCCCACAGCTCAGCACTAGAGTGAGTGCGTGCGTTGGGGGGGGGGGGCAAAACTGACAATGGTGACTGACCGTCATCAGCTCTCTGCTAACAAAGTTCTGGGATCCGGGTGATCATCAGGGTTTGATTACTTGGTTCTTGGTCATGGAGCCGGTGGGGGACTAGTACATATAATTAAAAAACAATTGTAAACCCCATACTTGTCTTAAACTTTATAGTAACTTTGTATTCACGGTCGATAGTACAGGTTCACTTTAAATAACTTTTCTCCTCTCTTATTGTAGAGTATTTGTTTAGAAACCTTTTGCAGTAACTGGCACAGTAAAATACCATCTGTCTGTTCCCTGTTCTCTCTTCTTTGAATGGCATATTTTGCCAAAATGTTTAACATTTTCTATCTGAATTAACACATTCACAATTTGTTATAGCTACCAGCCAAATACCTGTAGACAATAAACTTTATATTTTGGATTTTTTTGTTTTTGTATGCATAAAAACAGGGTGACTTAATTGTTCATCCTATAGTGTTTTATTAGCAGTGGAAGCTTCAGCTTTCTATTATTTTATTTAGATATCTACTGTATATAGTTTGAAAAAAAATGAACATTAGTAGCAGGTGGCCTATAAATTGCTGGCAGTTCTGATGCCTTTATTCGGCATCTGAACTGTATCAGTCACCTGTCAACATGGGAGTTGAGTTCTGAAGTGATATTAACCTTGTAAAACTGTGAACTTGCACTTTTGGTTTGTAATAGTCCTCTCACATAACAATATGGGTTATTTTTTTTCTAGTATTTGAAATGCTGCAGGTCTTTGGTTTTCTGAAAACCTTTAAATATTTACTCTGCCTAGTAAAATGTGGTAGTCAGTGGCAGAGTCATATAATACAAGAACTTCAAATGGCTGCCTTTTTATTTTTGTGGTAAAACCTTAGTCCTCCAAGCACTTCAAATAAACATAGAATGGGGTGCTGCAGTTGTTGCTTTGATAGTGTTGGAGGTGCTAACCCCTCCATGTTACTACACTAAAAACCCAATCCAGTAACAGCCTGTCCATAAGGGGCACCGCCGCCTAACCCATGTGCCCTGCCACTAAACTACATGCAGGGCACTGGTCGCATGGATTCCAATGGGGATTTTTGGATTGGAGCCTAAGGCTCTAATTGGCTTTAAAAAAGGCTGCGCCCTGAGTCCACCCAGTTGGGTGGCAATAGCAAATTATTATTCACTATTGACTTCCTGATTCTGTTCCTGGCCAATTGGGTCTCAGGACCCACTTTCTATTCGGCTGGGAGGAGAATGGCAGTAAGGTTTGTGGCAGCGGTTGGCGACAGCGGTGCGAGTGAGGGGGTGGCGGTGCGAGTGAGGGGGGAGGTTTGTTTGATGCCCCACAAAAAATATTGAGCACCAGCTGCCACTGCCCCAATCAAAGAGAAGATTGAAAAGTCAGCAGCAAAGCAATATCATGTTTGCTTAGGGAAGATTTTGCCACAGTTCTAACATTTAAATAAGGACAAATTATAGAATTTACTAATGAGGTTACCAAGTCATGTACTTGATTTTTAAGCAAAGGAATAGGTAGGTTTCTTTGAATTACATTATTTGTGTAAATGCTAAATAACTCCCCTGAAGGGTGAGGAGGAGTCTGATCTCCTATCACAATTAGGATAGGAGTTGAGGCAGGACAATGTGATTAAAATGGGGTACTTCCATTTTCCAGTTCTTGACTGGGCACATGAACTGCTCACTAATTTAAGACTGGCCATTTCCTAAATGTCTTCCTGGACAACTTCATGTATCCGTTGGTGGATGCCTTAACTAGAAATAATGCTCTGCTAGATGTATTTTCATTGCTGATGTGGAAATAAGGGTTACTTTAGGAAACAATGATCACAGAGTGATTACATTCAATATAAATCGTATGAATAGATACAAATTAATGGGGTGGGCAACTAAATGGCAAATTAATTTTAATGTAGAAAAATTTTAAATAATGCATTTTGGGGAGCAAAAAATGAATACAATCTATACACTGGGGGAGAACGTCTGGGGGAATCTAGGATGGAAACGGAACTGGGTGTCCTAGTAGATGACAGGTTCAGCGATGGCATGCAATGCCAAGCTCCTGCTAACAAAGCCAACAGAATTTTGGCATGCATTTAAAAGGGGATCATCTCCAGAGACAAAACGATAATTCTCCCACTCTATAAGGCCGCGTACACACGGTCGGTCCAACCCGATGAAAATGGACCGAAGTCCAGTTTCATTGTTCCAAACCGACCGTGTGTACGGCCCATCGGACTGTCGTCCTTCGGACCAAAGTTTTAAAACTTGCTTTAAAATCGGACTGATGGACGCGTGACCATAGATCCAAACTGATCGTTAGTATGCAAAAGCATCGGTTCAAAAACCCGCGCATGCTCAGAATTAAGTCGACGCATGCTTGGAAGCATTGAACTTATTTTTTTCAGCACATTGTTGTGTTTTACGTCACCGCATTCTGACCCGATCGGTTTTTGAACTGATGGTGTGTACGCACATCAGACCATTAATGTGAATAGAAAGCCTTGTGAAAAAATATATGGGCTGATGGTCCTTCCTTGGTGTATTTCTTGCCTTATCTCCTCTATATGGAATCCAAGCTCCAGGCTCTTAAAGTATAGATAATGGGTCCAAACAACTGGGGTTACCCGAAAAATGTCATTTGGGCTTAAATGGCAAGAGATCCCGAATAGATGGATAAGCTAGACCAAGCCTCACAGTATATCCTCCTCCAAGCTTCAAATCACACCGGGTGTGCGCCTGATTGATTGGTTTGATATATTGTTTTGGATTATGATGTTATACACAGAGCAACACTAGAGGAATTGCACAAGATCACTTTTATCCATTTATCTCAAATTTTGTATCCTCTCTGGAAATCCCCTATCCCTGCCCCATTCTACGAAAATGTTACAAAAAATCAAATTCTTCCCCAAATTGATTAAAAAAGTAACCGTGATTTTTACATGGATTTGTTTACGTGGCTCATATGAGATGCCATTTTATTGGGGGGCTCTTGCATTTCAGAAACAATAACATTAGGTATTTAGTTGTTTCTCTAGTCATCATCAAAGTTTAAAATGTGATGTATTTATACAGGTGACAGACATGATGCTTCAGGACAGTCAATACCCAGACTGGGGTAAATCTGCACGAGCTTTCTGGAGGAGGGGGAACATCCGGATAATTTTGTTTTGGTAAGCTTATGTCTTGATCATATTTAAGACAGCCTTTTAATGACAAAACCCCTTTAACATGCAGATGTTAACCAGACTGTAAAGTCAGTTATTGTCTAGTTATTGTTACAATATCATGATCATTTTCTGAGTACAGATAGGTAGAATCTTTACCTTGTCTAGGCAAGAAACAGTTAAGAGTGTTCCGACTCCATGTAGTTTCTGTGCAACTGATTCCCACTACTAAGTATGCCCCAGATGCATCCAGATTCAGGTTCATACAGTGTTCAGCTTCCAACTGCTGTAGATCATGCAAGGTGAGTCATACACAATTTTAAATACAAAGTCTGTTTTTTCTTCTATTATTCTTCATTTAGAGTAAACAGTAAGGGCCCTTTCACACGTGCGGACCGTATGCGTTTGCGGATGAAAAAGGGACATACATTGGTCCTTATGTGATTGCGGGTGTCAGCGGATGAACATCCGCTGACACCCTTAATCACCTGCCTCCGCAAAGATCAGATTTTGCAAACGGAAGAAAACCCTATTTTTTCTTCCGTCTGCAGAGCGGATCGGATGAACACGAACGTAGGGGAGAGCGGAGAAAAGACAGGGCAGTCCCTGCACAGTGTGCGGGGACCGCCCTGTCATCCGACGGCTCAGCGGGGAATTACGGAGCGATTCCCGCTGAGCTTACGAACACACGGAGGTGGATCATTACTGATCCGCCCTGTGTGAAAGGGCTCTTAGGGCTCTTTCACACGGGCAGCCCATTCAGGTCCGCCTGCCAGTTTTTTTTTACATGCCCGCTGACATCCGACCCGGATCGGGTGAACACGGACAGACGGTCCGTGTTCATCCGATCCCCCCATAGGGGAGAGCGGAGAAAAGACAGGGCGGTCCCTGCACAGTGTGCAGGGACCGCCCTGTCATCGGACGGCTCAGCGGGGATCAACGGAGCGATCCCCGCTGAGCAAGTCGAGATTCACGGGGCGGATCATTACTGATCTGCCTGTGTGAAAGAGCCCTAAGTCTATTTTGTTGAGAAAAAAAAAATACTGTGTTTCAGAGTCCTACCTGTTTCTGCTCTGAAGGAATAGCTCTTTGTTAGATCATGTCTAATGTAGGGCTGATGTTGAATGGGATTTACTTTTTCATTTTTGATCAACTAATACCCTTTAGGGCTCTAATGAGATTAGCAAGGTTTGCATTCCCTTCGAAGGGATTAGCAACTCGCCAAAATTGAAACTTTTGTTGCAAAGGATGCCTAAAATCTGACTTGTATCGGGGAAATCAGCAAAATACACAAGCAGGAAATTACACCAACCATATACCGAATGGCTCCAGATTGCCATGTTGCATTGAATTTTACAGAAGATTAAAAAGGAAATGTGATTTTATAACCACCATTACTATAAACCACTCAAAAAGTATCAATTTTCTGAAAGCAGAAATCCTGGAGAATAAAATGGTAGTAGATGAAATTTTTGATGTTGCATAATATTATTTACTGTAACTGACACATTTTTTCAAGAAAAAAATGCATTTGAATGTTCATGCAAACAAACACAATATTATACCCAATTCTTTGGTAAAATACAAAACAGATGGGGTTGCATTGAGTAAAGAGATACCAAAAATTTCAAGTCCTCAAAGTGTGCATGCCCGTGGAATCGCAAAAAACTATGGTACCTAAAATTCTCCATTGTCAAGAAGTTACAGGTCATCAGTTTAAAGTGAACTGAATTATGTCCCTAGAATTATTGAGAGCCATTTTGACGCCATCAGGATGTGAGGGCCATCCACTGCTGGAAAAGGATCCTATTAGGAAGAGGATTATGCAAATGTTTGGGCTTTTAGGATCACAGCATGGTCTCCAACCTGATCCTGCCTTTCTAAATGTGAGTGCTGAAAAGGTATTTCTCATGTTCATTGTAAAATACATTTAATTATTTACTATGCAGTCAATTCATAACTAGATACAATATTGTTTTAAATAACTATATAAAGTTTATCTTTAACAGCCATTCAAATCAAATTCTAGAATACTAGAAGGAGCATTTACACATTTGCATATGATTATCAAAATATGGAAAGGCAAGCAATTCACAGGTTATAACTCAAAGTGTTTGCTAGTAATGTCCTTTTAAAGTGCTTTGAGTTCAGCTAAAATTATGCAGTTTAAAATTGTCATGTATTAAGAGTAGTGTGAGATGTTTGACAAAGGCTCATTAGAACCTTAGCAATTAGCAGAAATGTCTCTAGAAATCACAGCAGGTGAATAATAATCGAGGAAATACAGGTAGAGAATATCTGACTGTTTACATGGGATGAGCTATGCCTGATGCACACTTGATACAACACCTGCAGACAGTATTTTTTTTGCCATTGTCTCCATAGGAGACAGGATTCTTTCATTGGACATTGGTGAATCTTTTATTTTTTTAACAATAACCATAGCAAAAACGTATTGATGCAATAGTATATTAAATTCCCCCTCAGGGTGCAATGGATAACATAGCTAGCGTAAACATGTTTAATGATGTGCTCCTTTATCATCTCTGCCTCTGTATGGTTTATGTGCCCTTTTATGTCAGTAATAAAAAAATATTACTATATATCCATGTAGCCAAATAGTTTTTTTCCCCCTCTCTGATTCTAAACATTGAGCTGAATTTTACATAAGCATAGGTGGTGTGAACTTTTCCTTTCTTTTTCAACACTAATTATTACATTTTTTGTTGTGCTTTGTATGAAGCACATTTCATGTCTTTGGGAAGTACAAGTAGTTTGACTATATATATTGTGACAGGAAGTCAGGTAATCTGTGGGTATTGTCACAGACGGGAGATACATGTCTGCATTGTTTAGACAATTCACCAATTACTATTAGGTGTCGGCTGCAGAAATAGCCAGAAAGCTTTAGGGCGTTGGAATGCTTCAGCTGTTTAGAATGAGGCAATTAAGACCTCTATGAGGTATTCAAAGGATGACTACTGATTGCTGCATCCTGAGGCTTTTTGAGTTAAGGAGAGCAGTCAGAAAGTCTTCTGAAGAGGTGAGGTGGTTGTTGATTTTTCTGTGTGATACAAATCAAAAAGACTATTGTTTTTCTTCTGTCTGACCAGCAGTGTCTGCCCAGCAGTAGGCTGTGCCAGACTCCATAGGTAGGTTCCTGTGTTGTGAAGATAGATGCCTCAAGTGGCAAGGGTTTATTTTATGTTTTGTTTTGTTTATGCTGTTTTGATGCTTGCACTTGTATCCAGCAATATGGAAAAATAAACCATATCTTTTGTTTTCAACCATCCTCAACTACCTTTCTGTATAGTTCAGCGTGTAGTGAACCCATCCAGGGGGTCACACACACCCGCTACCGAGCTAATCCCTCACAATATTTATAAGGTAACGATACAGGCTGTCACATATATTCTGTGTTTTGAGTTTGCACCTTTCTTGTTTTTTAATAATATTCTTCCAGATCTCATCCAGTATGAATATCACTATACCATAGATGAAGAATTACGCTGTCATTATAATTAGGTAGTATTATCAAGGGACTCCAAGGATAACATCCTCCCCCTAATGCATTTTTTGTATGGGTGTTTTTTGTGTATGTGTTCATAAACACATTGATATAAAATATATGTGTATATGTCCATGAACATACCGATATAAAAGATCTGCATTCTTCTATGTGTGCTAATACTTTTATTTTGCATTCTTGGGTATGTGGATCTATGTTTCTTCTATTTATAAAGCTAAAGGGAACATGAAATTGTTGCTAGGTTACACAATGCATATAACAATTGTTTTCTGCAGTCTTCCTTTTCTGTTTACTGAATGAGGTTGACGGGGTAACATGAGACTGGATTTGTAATGAACAATTAAGTAATTCTTAGGCCGCGTACACACAATAGGTTAGCCAGAGGACAATGGTCTGATGGACCGTTTTCATCGGTCAAAACCGATCGTGTGTAGGCCCCATAGGTTATTTAATTTTTGGTTAAAAAAAAAGCCAACTTGCTTTAAAATTTAACCGATGGAGGTCAAAACCGTTCGTTAGTAGGCACGATCATCAGTTAAAAATCCACGCGTGCTCAGAATCAAGTCGATGCATGCTTGGAAGCATTGAACTTAATTTTTTTCTGCATGTCGTTGTGTTTTACGTCACCGCGTTCTAACGCGATCAGTTTTTTAACCGATGGTGTGTAGGCACATCAGACCATCAGTCAGCTTCATCGGTTAACCGATGAGAACGGTCCTTCAGACTGTTTTCATCGGATGGACTGATTGTGTGTACAAGGCTTTAGAAAGGTCATGGTACTACAATTAACCTTTTAAAAAAATTATTCATTATGGGTTTCCATCATATTTTGCTTGAACAGGTATCAGTACTTGAAGTGAGAGATGATACCGCTCTAAAAACTGCTGATCCCTTGGCTTTTGCTTCCGTCCCACTAAACCAAAAAGGTGCTGGCTATGCACAAGTGCATTGGATAGAAGAAGATCCTGGTCTGCAGCACTCCTTGAAAACGATGTCTTTATTGTACAAATGAAATCCAAAGGTGTGAGGTGCAAGACATATGACATCTAGCTTTGGTCAACTACAGCATTTCTCCATATTGTATTGGTACAATTCAACATAGCAACACATTTTGAAACAAACTCTTGGGAGAGATTGAGAGCTCAGTGTGAGATCCATGCTGCGCTGGATGGACAGACTGGAGGCTGTCTGCATATCTGAGGAATAAGGCCTGACATGTGAGGACTCTACATAACATCCCTTCCCTGGGCTTCCTGTTGGATACTTATGCGCAGTATGACCATCTGGTAAAACAGTGGTCTCTCTTGGAGGTAATAGTAGAATACCCATTTGGTGGCGGGATCACTGTATACCTTCTCATCACGTTTGCACTCTGGTGGATTTTAATTAGATCAATTTAATTATTGGATCAATTCTCATCACGTTTGCACTCTGGTGGACTTCAATTAGACCAATTGGAAAATTGGATCTACTGCACAGATTATTATATGGACATTCGTTAAGATATTTATGCACTCATTAATTGGTGTAATATATCACTCTTTACTTTGTTCCTGTTTACACAGGTCCTTGATTTATGGTGCATGAGAAGCACCATTAGAGACACTATATTGTATTGTTTGCGCTGCACTATTTCTATGTTGCATACATTGTATGAACAGACGATCAGGCATTTCTCCCCCTGACAGGACCAGGAGCTGTGTGTTTACACACATAGCTCCCGGTTCTCGCTCTGTAACAAGCGATCGCGTGTGCCCGGTGGCGATCGCGCCTGCTGGGCACGTGCACGGGAGTCGAGGGCGAGCGAGGTGACGTTATACTATGTGCTTTCGCCCAGCAAAGCCGACCTACCGCCGTATAACGGCGGCGGCTGGTCGGCAAGCAGTTAAGCAGTATATGTTAATTTCACATCATTTTATATCACAGTACACAAATATTGTGTGTGAATTTTGTGACATCTTATATGTCTGTGTGTGTGTTTATACACATACTGATACACAATTTTTTCCTTTCTTCACATTCACATTCAATTATTTATTTTTGTTGTATTATCAAATACTTTATTAATTTATGGCATATACACATCACTTTTTTCACCATATTAGTTATGATATACAGTGCAGAAAATAAGTATTTGAACACCCTGCTATTTTGCAAGTTCTCCCACTTGGAAATCATGGAGGGGTCTGAAATTGTCATTGTAGGTGCATGTCCACTGTGAGAGACATAATCAAAAAGAAAAATTCCAGAAATCACAATTTATGATTTTTTAACTATTTATTTGTATGATACAGCTGCAAAGAAGTATTTGAACACCTGTCTATCAGCTAGAATTCTGACCCTCAAAGACCTGTTAGTCTGCCTTTAAAATGTCCACCTCCACTCCATTTATTATCCTAAATTAGATGCACCTGTTTGAGGTCATTAGCTGCATAAAGACACCTGTCCACCCCATACAATCAGTAAGAATCCAACTACTAACATGGCCAAGACCAAAGAGCTGTCCAAAGACACTAGAGACAAAATTGTACACCTCCACAAGGCTGGAAAGGGCTACGGGGAAATTGCCAAGCAGCTTGGTGAAAAAAGGTCCACTGTTGGAGCAATCATTAGAAAATGGAAGAAGCTAAACATGACTGTCAATCTCCCTCGGACTGGGGCTCCATGCAAAATCTCACCTCGTGGGGTCTCAATGATCCTAAGAAAGGTGAGAAATCAGCCCAGGACTACACGGGAGGAGCTGGTCAATGACCTGAAAAGAGCTGGGACCACCGTTTCCAAGGTTACTGTTGGTAATACACTAAGGCCTCGTACACACGATCGGACATATCCGATGAAAACGGTCCGCGGACCATTTCCATCGGATATGTCCGATCGGGAGTTTGATCCGATGGCGTGTACACACCATCGGATAAAATTACCCGCCGCCGGACGGCGCGGTGACGTGGCGGTGACGCGGCGGTGACGTTGACGCCGCCACGTCACCGCCACGTCACCGCACCAGGAAGTTAAACACTTCCACGCATGCGCCGAATCCATTCGGCGGTGGCGCGGCGGCGGTGGGGGACGACATGTCTGCTGGTAAGTGTACTAACCAGCAGACATGTCGGGCGGACAGATTCCCACCGGATAGATTTCAAAGCATGCTTTGAAATCTGTCGGGTGGAGAAATCTGTCTGCTAGCCCATACACACGAGCGGAGATGTCTGCTGAAACGGTCCATCGGACCGTTTTCAGCGGACATATCCCCTCGTGTGTACGAGGCCTAAGACGTCATGGTTTGAAATCATGCATGGCACGGAAGGTTCCCCTGCTTAAACCAGCACATGTCAAGGCCCGTCTTAAGTTTGCCAATGACCATTTGGATGATCCAGAGGAGTCATGGGAGAAAGTCATGTGGTCAGATGAGACCAAAATAGAACTTTTTGGTCATAATTCCACTAACCGTGTTTGGAGGAAGAAGAATGATGAGTACCATCCCAAGAACACCATCCCTACTGTGAAGCATGGGGGTGGTAGCATCATGCTTTGGGAGTGTTTTTCTGCACATGGGACAGGGCGACTGCACTGTATTAAGGAGAGGATGACCGGGGCCATGTATTGCGAGATTTTGGGCAACAACCTCCTTCCCTCAGTTAGAGCTTTGAAGATGGGTCGAGGCTGGGTCTTCCAACATGACAATGACCCGAAGCACACAGCCAGGATAACCAAGGAGTGGCTCTGTAAGAAGCATATCAAGGTTCTGGCGTGGCCTAGCCAGTCTCCAGACCTAAACCCAATAGAGAATCTTTGGAGGGAGCTCAAACTCCGTGTTTCTCAGCGACAGCCCAGAAACCTGACTGATCTAGAGAAGATCTGTGTGGAGGAGTGGGCCAAAATCCCTCCTCCAGTGTGTGCAAACCTGGTGAAAAACTACAAGAAACGTTTGACCTCTGTAATTGCAAACAAAGGCTACTGTACCAAATATTAACATTGATTTTCTCAGGTGTTCAAATACTTATTTGCAGCTGTATCATACAAATAAATAGTTAAAAAAATCATACATTGTGATTTCTGGAATTTTTTTTTAGATTATGTCTCTCACAGTGGACATGCACCTACGGTGACAATTTCAGACCCCTCCATGATTTCCAAGTGGGAGAACTTGCAAAATAGCAGGGTGTTCAAATACTTATTTTCTGCACTGTATATTTGTTTCACACATGGACATAGATGATCTTTATTTTTTTTTATCATCTTTTATTACCAGTATGAGATTTTTATTTAATCCCATACACGATAGTAGTCCATGTGTGACACATCAGGGTTCGTCAAAGTGTTCCATTGACTAACCATCACCTGTGGGTTAATTGGTGAAACCCCATTCACCTTTTTCCCCCCCTCCTATTTTTAAAACAGTTTTTGTCATTGTTCACTAGCTATGAGTAAGCATCACATGATGTGAAACATGTCAGACACCTTTTTCCTGTTGTTCACTTCATTTTGACTGCATCGCTTTGGTTGTTTTTTGGATTTCATTTGTACAATAAAGATATTGTTTAAGGAGTGTGGCAGTCCAGGATCTTCTTCTATCCAAGGTATCAGTACTTGGCGGATAAACATAAGGCAAATGCATTGTATTGTGTGAAGATAAAGCGTAGTTCCAGTCATTATTGTATTCATTAAAAGTCAGCAGCTACAAAAAGTGGAGTTGCTGACTTGTAATAAACACACATTCACCTGTCCCACGGTCCAGCGATCCAGGAACACAAGGTCACTCGGTTCATTGTTGCCTTTTTCACATCGGTAGATCACCGGTGTGTCTCTGGGGAGCGATCGCGGGTGGCCAGCGGATGTCCACCAGACCCGCTAATTGGTTTCCTCTCTGGCCAATCAGAATGCATGCCCCTGCTGGCTATTATACATCCTTATTGGAATTTGTACATCTGCTTTTATTTCCTTTAAAAAATATGAGTGTATTTCAAGCTAGGGTGGTGAGGTTCTGTCCATTAACACCTTGGGTGTTAATGGCACTTTTGTTTTTTATGTCACTTTGGAACTGCTGGAAAGTAATGTGGAGACAATTTTGAAGTAGAGCTATTGGTAGGATACTGCACTTTGTGCAGAGCGTGTTCAACTCTTAAAGGGTATACCAGGAATCACTGATGACCATTGTGGAGCCATTCCTAAAGGGGAATTACAAGGTGTGTTTGTCCCCTAGCAGGGTCTAACAAGGAGGTGAGCATGTGATGCACTCGCTGGCAGGAGCACTTTAACCACTTCAGCCCGAGAGGATTTACCCCCTTCCTGACCAGAGCACTTTTTGTGATTCGGCACTGCGTCGCTTTAACTGACAATTGCGCGGTCGTGCGATGTGGCTCCCAAACAAAATTGGCGTCCCTTTTTTCCCACAAATAGAGCTTTCTTTTGGTGGTATTTGATCATCTTTGCGGGTTTTATTTTTTGCGCTATAAACAAAAATAGAGCCACTATTTTAAAAAAATGCAATATTTTTTACATTTTGCTATAATAAATATCCCCCAAAAATATCTAAAAAAAAAAAAAAAAAAAATTCTCAGTTAAGGCCGATACGTATTCTTCTACATATTTTTCGTAAAAAAAATCGCAATTAGCGATTATTGATTGGTTTGCGCAAAATTTATAGCGTTTACAAAAAAGGGGGTAGTTTCATGGCATTTTTATTAATATTTTTTTTTACTAGTAATGGCGGCAATCAGCGTTTTTTTTTTAGCACCGAGACATTATGGCGGACACATCGGACAATTTTGACACATTTTTGGGACCATTGGCATTTTTATAGCGATCAATGCTATAAAAATGCATTGGATTACTATAAAAATGCCATTAGCAGTGAAGGGGTTAACACTAGGGGGCAGGGAAGGGGTTAAGTGTATTCCTGGTGTGTTCTAACTGTATGGGGGGATGGCCTCACTAGGGGGAATCACTGATCTTCTGTCCATACATTGTATGAACAGATGATCAGCGTTTCCCCGCTGACAGGACCGAGAGCTTTGTGTTTACACACAAAGCTCCCGGTCCCCGCTCTGTAACGAACGAGCGCGCGTGCGGCCGCAAAAGATAGGACGTAGAGCTACGTGCTCTCGCCTAGCAGTGCCACCGTATAACTGCGGTGGGCGGTCGGCAAGCAGTTAATGAGTGGTGTGGAGTCTCAGTGAAGAAAGTTTTTTTGCACCGTTATAGAAAGATTCATCACATATACTGTCACAAATGGATTTTTATTGAATTTTGTGCACTTTATGAAATGTATTGCTATACATTTGCTGATTTCGTTCATGTATTGGTTTACCAGCAGCGCTGTCACATTTATTATTTGATTTTATCTTCTTTGTGGAAACACATAGGTGATAGCAGCAGCAAAATATAATTAAGATTTTTTTCACTCAGGTGGCAGCGAGCAGCTATATCAAACATCTTTATATTTAGCGTTCAGCAATTTCAAGTGTACATATATAAAAACAAGTGAGTTTCTATGTTGCTTTTCCTGCCAGAGATTCTGGCATTTTTTTCAGCCGCCTAGTGTCCATGGACCCTAAAATTAGGTTCACACATGTCTGATTAGAATTTCCAAAGCAGCTGTTCAGTGGTGCTGCAAGGTAGTTGCGGTTCAGATAAAAAAAAATTGGAACCAATGGCCCCTGGCATCTTTAACATTTAGTTGGTTGTTCAGGAGCTGAACGAGAAGCCGGCCGAAGCGTCCTTAGTAATGGATGACTCACCAGCTGTCAAGGAGGGTTTCCGACTGACAGCTGAATGTAAAAAAATTATTGCTGGCAATAAAAAAATGTAAAAAAGAAAGGCATGAGGGTCCCTCAACCCCCCCCCAATCCATTTAAGGGGAAACTCCATGCCAACATTTAAAAAAGCAAGCCCCCCCTCTTGAACCATACCAGGCCACATGCCTTCAACATTCGGTGGAAGGGAGGGGGCAGACGACAGGAGCTTGGGAAAGGTGCAGAGCTTTTTTGTGCCAGCAACAGCATATATCGTGATTGGTGCTGAATCTAGACCCAGGGACATTGTTTTTGTTTTTTGCTTTAATAAAGGAATTTTTTACTCTTTTTTGGTGAATGAGTAGGGGTACAATGTGCCCCATACTTATTTACATATGGGGAGCAGGATCTGGGGGCTTCTAGATTTCAATAAGCCCCCTGCCTGCAGACCCCTTGTCAGATCACATGTGGCCAGTTGACAAGTGCACCCCGTTAGGGTCAGGGATGCACCACAGGGTAGTGAACCCTATAGCCGATTGCTGCGAACAGAGAGGAAGCGTGAGCCCAAGATTCCCCAGGGCGTGGAGTCTAAGACCCAGCTTGGTGTTCACCAGAGCCTCTAGTGTTGAGGATGGCCTTCGCTGCAGCTGGATCCAGGTCGCGACCCCTGGGGTCCCCTAGGTCACGCTCTGCAGGGAGAGAGGAGAAGCAGCAACCAGGACAAGCGATAGTGATGGGTAAGCCGAGATCAGGGCAACAGGCAGACCAGGGTAACCGAGGGACAGGCAAAAGGTCAGGGAAACCGGCAAGCAGGAGTAGTCAGAGACGAGCCAAAATTGGTACACAGGAAGGTAAACTTAGCACACAGCAGACAGGAACTCAAGCTACAAACAAAGGTTGAACAGCACTGCAGACCTGCAGTGCAACAGTTAATATAGGCTTCCTGGGATAGCCTGGGGTGGAGCCATACAGGGAGGAAGGTGATAAAAGACAGCCAGGAAGAGAGTCAGGCCTCTAATGAACACATGGAGACAGGTAAGCTGCCAAACTTTTTTGCATATCCATGACACCCCTGCAACCCTGGCCATGGGGACAAGGTGCTTTGGGGTGGGGGAGCAGAGCTACTGCTTTACCGACTACCATCCTTTGCAAGTCACTGTCACTGTCACTCGTGATTCCATCAACTCGTATGTCATGTAGTGAGCTTTATTTCTATTGCAAAGTTTTGGAATAAATTCCATCTAACAGGCTGAAAAATATCCTGGGTAGGGTCAGAATTGATTAACACAGGCTGATGTTTGGAACCATCAAGTAACAATTTAATCAAATATTTTAAAGTGATTACATTTCAAAATATCTCTACTAAGCTGCTTGAGGGGTTTCTTTTTGTTTGATTTTCTTTTTTAATTACAAAGCATACTGAGATCTTTTTCTGTTGTACAGAAGTTTTGTGTGTCTCGATTTTAAATGTGTACAGCTGAACAGCTCTTGTATAAAGCCATTAAACTTTTCAAAACGAAATCAAAACACAGTTGGTAATGGAGATCATAGGTCAGGGAGCTAACAAGAATTAAATGATAGTTTACTGTATCTTGCTAAGGCAGCATGAGCTCAGTTAGAGAGACGGGCTAAATTAAAAAGTACAGAATGTTTCCAGAGTTTGAACTGACATGTGACATTGTTTCTGTTTATTTCTACAATTTGTCAGCTCTAAACTGTCACTTAGATGTGGAGATTATACAAATTATCATATAAATATGATGGGAGCCATGAATACTCCATTTGAATGTAACATTCTCTAAGCAAACCCAAATATATTTCAGGAGATCAATGGATGAGAAAAAGTAAGTTTTATTACATATGAAAGAACTTTTGATTTAGTTGGTAGTGATTGTAGTTTTAAAAAACATGTATACAACAGTTTCCTCAGTGGACATCCTATTACAACCTCTGACACACTCGTACATTATCGTTGTATAAAAGAAAAGGAAAGACATTTCTGACCGCACTAGTTTTTGGCCTATAGCCTTGTTAGACTAAGTAATATTTTGTACAATAGACAACTTCATGTTCTCTTCTGATCCACGAAGACAAAGGGGTATTCATTATTTTTTGTCAGGCAAGAGACAACACTCACAAGACTATAGAGATCACATTATATACTCCAAAGGCAAGGCGAGTAAGTTAAAGCTGATCACCTAATTTGGTTCTTTCTTTTTGTGTCAATAGACCTTTCCTAAGAGCCATTCAAGCCATCTAGTATGCTATGCCCTCTGCATCTGTAAAAGGCCTGCATGTAACTTCCAATCCATTCCTGATTAAAAATGGGACACAACCAGGATGCCTGTATTCTTCATTGCTATTTGTTCTGGACATTAAATGGGTACCTATCCATTTGATTTTCCAAAGTGTCACTTTTTCATAACAAAATAATTTAGACTCTTACATAATTCCCAACCATTCTCCTTATCCTACATGCTGTAATAATGATTTTTGTATATTTATCAAACTACAATTAATGGCCCTAAATAAGAAGCTTTACCTATCAACTAGAGTCCCAATATTTTTACAGTACTTTGGTTAACATAAATATAAAAAATGACGTAAAAAGCCTACTATACACCGCTTAGTGCCAAAAGGATCTAAATTGGCTAATGCAAAAAAAATAAACAGTAAAGATATAAACCATGAAAATAATAATCCACTGATATATGAATGCCAGATAGACTGAAAACAGCAGCTGTTTAAAATATGCAAAAATGTTGAAAGTATTCTAGTAACTATAAATATGACAGATTTTAACTGGTCATTTACGTAAGTTCAATTACTTGAATGAACAGTTAAATTCTGTCATATTTATAGTTACTAGAACACTTTGGTTAACATGAAGTTACTTCTAAAACTCCCAGAGCCTTCAATATTTAGGAATTAAATTGTCTCCTTTCTATCAAACTATTATTGTATCACGCCGCGGCCTCTTCGGCGGTATTCCCCGAGGAGATGCTTAGGGCCTATGTTGTTACCATTCCTAAGCCTGGTAAGCCTTCTGACACCCCTTCTAATTTTCACCCCATTTTGCTTCTAAATACTGACGTTAAACTTTATGCCAAGGTCTTAGCTCATAGACTTCTAGATGTAATGCCAACTTTGATTAATGCGGACCAATCTAGTTTTACTGCCGGCAGACAGTCGGCAGACGCCACACGTAGGATCATTGGTGTTATACAACACGCGTGGTCCTGTCGGACGCCTTCTCTGCTCCTATCTTTGGACGCGGAGAAGGCGTTCAACAGGGTGCATTGAACCACACGTTGGCCAAATTTGGTTTCCAGGGCTCCATTATGACAGCCATCCAAGCCCTTTACTCGACTCCGTCTGCCCAGGTTTACACATCTATTAGCCTTTCCCGACCTTTTCACATCACTAATGGAACAAGGCAGGGCTGTCCCCTGTCTCCTTCCATATTCAATCTCCTTATTGAACCGTTGGCTGAAAAAATTAGAGCCCATCCCCATATTCAAGGTTTTTCCCTCCATGGATCTACCCAAAAGATAAATCTTTTTGCAGACGATATTATATTATCAATTACTTCCCCGGCCAACTCTCTCTCCTACATGTCCAAGAGGTCTTGGACAGTTTCGGCACTGTCTCCTACTATAAAGTAAACTCTACTAAATCGGTCATTCTGCCCATGAATTTACCTTTAAACATTAGTTATTCCCTGAAAGAATCCCTCCCATACTCTTGGAGTGAGAAAAGTATTTCTTACTTGGGACTTCAGCTCACTGCTGACCCGTCGGACTTGGCTGGGGCCAATTTCCCACCATTAATAGCTAAACTCACTAGAGAGGCGGCTCGCTTGTCTAGGACTGAGTTGTCCTGGTCTGGCCGGCTCACCTCCTTTAAAATGCTCCTGCTGTCACAAATCCTTTATATATTTTGTACACTTCCTGTCCCCATCAAATCCACCCATATGAGAGCTTTGGAGACGGTCCTTTGAAGATATGTGTGGAATTCGCGTAAACCTAGAAGCTCTAAAACACTCTTGGTCAAGCACAGATCGGTCGGAGGCATGGGTTTTACTGACTTGCGTGATTATTATTGCGCTTCTTTGTTAAATCGAGTCAAAACATGGCTGTCCGGTACGGTAGACACCCCTTGCAATGACCATCTTGTCCCTTTCCAGTCCCTCCTTCACAAATACAAGCTGCCACCCGGTGATGCTTTTAAACACTACAGAGTTTCCCACTTTTTAAACTCCATCAAAACACATCGTATATTTATACAAGACCAGATATGGACATTTTATACTTCCCCGTCCTCTTCCACTAGAGGCATACCTCTCTTTTATAATTTTTTCCAGAGCAAACGTGACTTTGTCAGGTCTGCCCCCTTTGTTAAATGGGAAGTCGATTTGGGCAAGTCCTTTACAGATTTACAGTGGAAATGTGCCATTAATTCTGTGTACAGAGCATCTAGATGTACGAACCATTGGGAACTCACCCAAAAGATCAACCTGAGATGGTACCTTACCCCATATCGACTTTCCAAATTTTCACACGACAACTCGCCCCTGTGCTGGAGAGGGTGTGGGGAGGTAGGTAATCTTATACATGTTTTCTGGAAATGTAAACACCTCCCTAGTTTTTGGCGTAGTATATTCAGGTACATCTCTTTAATAACAGGATTTTTTTACCAGCCCATCTCCTGAACTAGCCCTACTGAATCTGACTAAAGATACCTTCCCCCCTCAATTCCGTACCGTGGTCACTCATGTATTCCTAGCAGCTAGAACGCTCATAACCAGAAACTGGAAATCTGATATAGCACCGAACCTATCTGAAGCCCTTGCAATTACCCAAACTAATTATGTGTATGAATCTCTGTTGGCCATTAAAAATGGTTCCAAGAAGGGCTTTGACAGGCAATGGCAGATTTGGGCGGAGAGACCTAGGTGATGTGATTTTCCATTCCATCTAAGTATTTACTGATTACTATGTTCCTCAAACGAATTCCTCCTACGCTGTTCCATAGAAACCAATTTATCAGGGCAGATCTCCATCTCAAATTCCCCTCCTTTTTTTTTTTCTCCCCAGTTTTGTTTATGCTTGTTTAACTGGATTTTTTTTCCTGTTTTATTTTGTTTCTGTTAATGTCGGTTTGGACTTGGTAATGGTCAAGGAAGATCAGATATGTATGTACTCAGTGGATTCTTGCTGTTAATTTTATGCTGAATACACCTGTATATGTTCTCTTGTATTCAACCTGTCCAGCCTATCCATGCTGACTTGTTCACTCTCTTTGCTTATGTTATTGTAAGTGAAAACCTTTCAATAAAAATGTATTATTAAAAAAAAAAAAAAAAAAACTTTGTATAACGCCAATCACCCATGCCTCTTTCATTAAATCAGGCAACTCCTGCAATGAACACCATGCCACATTTCCTGAATAGGAAGAATTGCGTGTATCATGACTGTCCTACTGTCAGGCTCAGAGGCCAGTAGCTTTAGCAGCAGAGCAGATATTCACACAGGTGACCCTGGCTGATGACATGGGATCATCCGAGACGCGGGGTCTAAGCACTAACCAGTATTCACCAGAGCTCCTGATGGTGGAGATGGTCTTTTCTGCGTGTTAGTGCCAGGTTGCGGTCCTCGGGATAGCCCCACCAGGAGGTGAGCAAGCCGGGGTCCGAAAGCAGATATAGCAGGTAGGGATCAAGCAGAAGTGTAGTCGGGGAACAAGCCAAAAGTTGGTAGCAAATAGTTGCAGGTTGGGATTCAACGGAAGCGTAGTCGGGGGACGAGCTAAGTGTCGGTACCAATTGTAGCAAAGATATGGTCAGCAGCAAGAGAGACAGGAACACGATATTGGCAGGTGAAGGCACAATATTCTTGTAATCGGGAAGTGCAGGGACATGGCTTAAATCAGGAAGTTCATGGGAGGAGAAAAGGGTTCAAGGTTTAAGGCAAACAAGATTCAAGACAAGATCATTCAAGAAACTATCCAAGGAACTGTCCAGCATTCCAGGTGGCACCACCAGACACACCAGAGGTCCCAGATTCAAGCCCAGGTCCTAACACCTACCCAAATGACTTTTACTATTAAATTCCCGGTGGGAAACCCTTTATACCATGTGTTTAGTACAGATTTGTGTGCAGCAGAATGTCATGAATGATGTGGCTTACATTGTGATTGCCCCAACAGACAAATGGCAGGTTTTATCTTGGAATAAAAATTTGATTCTGTTATCTGAGAAACAGTAGCTACAAATATTGTTCCGGGATGCCGGGATCCTGGTGAAGACTGGAACTGGAGCTTCTCCTGGTGGCGGTGAGCGGAGCAGGTGGCCGAGGAGCCACAGGACAGGTGCAGGGCAGGTAACAGAAGCTGTACTGAGTAACTGTGGAGCAGGTATCTTTAAGAAGTACTGAGCAGCTGTGGAGCAGGTAACTGGAGGGGTACTGAGCAGGTGCAAGCGGATCAGACTGAAGACAGGTCCGGAGAGCAAGCTGGGGTTCAGGGGTTGGAGAGATCAACAAGTCCAAAGCCAAGCCAGAGGTCAGGGAGTATAGAAGACAACGTATCCAGGAACAAGAGCCAAGGTCAACTTCAGGGTGAGAGGAGAGTCGTACGGAAGTCCGGGTCAAAGGTTCAGGTAATCGGCAGAGAGTCCAAGCACAAGCTGAAGACAAACCAGCAACCCGCCATGAGACAGGGGCTGGTTTAAATAGCCTGGTCAGGTCTTCGATGTGTGCGTGTGTGCGCCTTTCCCGCACGGGTACGCGTCGGAGCGCGGCTCTATTGCGCATGTGCGGGGATCGGAAGACAGGCCTGGATCCCTGACAACAGCCCAGGTTTGTGCACCCAATGTGCCCATTATGAAGGGTTCCCACCAGCCATGTGCTGAGTTTCTGGGTCTGTACACCTGCCGTGCCCATTATGAGGGCCACCCACCATCTCTTTACTGAGTTCCTGGGTCTGTACAATTGCTGTGCCCATTATGAGGGGTTCCCATTGATAGGCTTTACTAATGGAGGTGGCACTCCATATAGATGTCACTCAGTGTCCATGGGCACTGATAGGTGACACTGATGGGCCTGCACTGATCATCGGTGCTTTAAATTATTTGTATACATATCCCCTGTACAGGGCCGGTGCTACCTATAGACAAGGTAGTCGCCAGCCTAGAGCTCCGTGGTGTCCCGTACCAATGCTCCCTACCACAGTCACACTTAAAAGGCACTACCATTAAGTGCCAGCCAACAAGCACTCTGTTACATAAAATCACATGGAATCAGCAAAAGAGATGACCGCTGGTGACGTATTTCCCTTTTCGCACGCGTCTCATCCCATAGGGCAGTACTTCATCAGCGTATAGGGAAGCACATCATACAACCATCTTATATAGTAATGAATATTCGACAGTGGTGCCTCACCCTTTTTTATATTGCAAATACTTCACATCCTGACCACAGGAGGGAAAGAGGGCAGACAACATAACACCACTGATGATTAATTTAAAAAGGCCGTACCCTTACAGAGAATATCAGCCTCAGGAAGTCAATTATGACCCCACATAATGAAAAACAAAATAAAATCTAGTAAAAAGTAGCAAATATTTTCTACTGCTTAAAAATACTATCGTGATTAACTAAACCATCAACCGCAGACATCTTTCACAAATATTCAAATCAATTAATCACAGCTAAAATTAAAAATATACAACAAATATTGAGTAAAATATAAGCAAATCAGAAGAAGCTAGCAGGGATTGGCACCTTGATATCATATATCCAATAGCATTCCCCGCGGCTCAACTGTCCAACAAAATTGCCACCTCTTCAATGCCCTTTAACCCTCTCTATACCCCAGAACTTAAAACCTCTGGGATCCTGTTTATGATGAATTCTGAAGGGTCTAGAGATGTTATGGGTCTTAAGTCCTTTTTTTATATTATTAATGTGTTCCTTCACCAATGGACGACCGATAGTAAATGGCATTGATTAGATTACTGCGCCCGATTAGGTAAATTTATCAGTTCATTTCTACAGCCTTTGGTTATGCAGACTAAAGCTTACCTTCAAGATACTAAGCAAATCATACAAGTCCTGGAGTCTCTGAGTTGCACTGCAGACGTTAGTTCCCTCTACAGCATTATTAGTCATGAAGATGCCCTTGCATCAGTTAAGTGGGCACTTGGCACCTCTGATCTTCCTCTAAAATATCAAAAGTTCCTTCTTAAGAGCCTTGACTGTTATTTTACCCCCAAATTTTTTTGGGTGCGATAGGGATTTTTTTTAAAGACGAGAGGGGTGGGCCAATTTGTTTATGGCCCACTGGGAGGAGGAAGTGGTGTTTGGAGATCACCCCCCTCAATTGGTCTGTTACCACAGGTACATTGATGACCTTATTATGGTCTGGGAGGGCAACCTGGCAGACTTTAATGTTTTTATGCAGAAGCTTAATCAAAATAATAAAAATATAATTTTATCATGGAATGTCAGTATAAAGCGGAATGTTTTCCTAGACTTATTCTGCGTACACACGATCATTTTTCGTGTTGTAAAAAAGGATGTTTGTTTTTATGTCATTAAAACTAGTGTGTGTGGGTTTCAGAGCATTTTTCGGGTTCTGAAAAACAGGCAAATTTTTTTCCGTTTATCGGGTTGTAAAAAATGGTCGTGTGTGGGCTTTAACCTAGAAGCAAGAGACGGGAGCGATCGTTCTGGTAAAACTACCGTTCGTAATGAAGTAAGCACATTCATCACACTATAACAGACAGAAAAGCGTGAATCGTCTTTTACTAACACAAAATCAGCTAAAGCAGGCCAAAGGGTGGCGTCATCCAAATGGAACTTCCTCTTTATAGTGCTGCCGTACGTGTTGTCCATCACCGCGCTTTGCTAGAGCATTTTTTTTTTTCACGTGTGTAGGCAAGGCTGTTTTAATGATCAAGTTGAAAAAAATATCTTTTTTCTAGAGCCTGAAAAACATAGTTTTTTACAACCCGTAAAATGATTGTGTGTACACGGCATTAGCGATCTCTAATCAGGGTGAACAATTTTTTGTATATGTAATTATTTTAAGCCCACTGACCAAAATTTAATTATTCCATTGGAAAGTTGTCACCATAAACTTTGGCTATTTAATATCCCTAGGGACCAGTTCGTAAGATTGAGGCGTAATTGCATGTCTGAAGCAGTTGTAAAACGCCCCAGTGTAAAAGGGACCTTACTTTGCCCACTCTTTTTTGCAGAACTGCTCAAGTTCAGTTAAATTTGATGGTGACCATTTGTGGACTGCAGTCATTGTATACATTTCCAATGGGATTTAGGACTGGGCTCTGACTAGGTCATGCAAGGACATTCACCTTTTTCTCCTTCAACCACCGTTTTGGGTCATTTTCATGTTGGAAGGTAAACCTTCTACCAATTGAAAACTTTCTGTCAGAGGACAGCAGATTTTCCTCAGGAATTTTTGGGAAGTTTTCCCCATCCATTTTTCCTTCTATCCTGACAATTGCTCCAGTCCCTGCTGCAGAGAAACATCCCTATAACAGGATATTACCACCTCCATGCTTTACTGTAGTAATGGTGTCATTTGAATGGTGCACTGTATTGGATTTCCACCAGATATATTGTTGGGTGTTGAGGCCATATCATTTAATGTTAGTCTGACCATAACACCTTTCTCCATGTGGCCTCAGAATCCTCAAGGTGCATTTTGTCAAAGCTCAGTTATAACTGCATGTGGCCTTTCTTGAGGAGTGGCTTTTTTCTTGCAACCCTCCTATACAAGCCACATTTGTAGAGAATTTGTGATTTAGTTGTGCACACAATAACTACTCTGTCATAAATTCCTGCAACTGCTCCAGAGTTGCTGTGGGCCTCTTGGTGGCCTCTCTGAGCAGTTTCCTCCTGGCTCTTTCATCCAGTTTGGAGCAAAGTCCTGATCCAGGAAGGGTCTGTGTTGTATGAAATATCTTCCACTTCTTAATAATGGACTTCACTGTATTTCTAGGCATAGTTAAAGCCGTATAGATTTTGACAGTGCCTTGCCACCTACAGTTTATTGTTTGCTTCAGTTGCACTATGAGGGACTGAAATGCTTCATGAAAGTTATTTTCATGCTGAGCCAATCAAAATGACCACAGCTGATTACAGTTGAAGGTCAAATGGCTTTGTGTGCCATGAAAAAAGTGATTAGTCACACCTGATCGAATTTACAAGTATTTTTTAGGAGGGGGTGATACCTTTTCCAACTCGGAGATTCTGTTTTTTTTTTTTTTTTAAGTTTTATTTTCTGACATGTTGGTGTTATATCTTTAATTTATATATAGCTGAATAAAACTAAATCTGTATCTGTCTTTATTTCTGGCTGCAAAGCAACAACATTTGATTATTTAAAAGGGGGTGATTCTTTTCTATAACCACTGTATATTATGTCACTCTCTTTTTTTTTTTTTGTAATCTTCTTGGGCACATTTTTCCTGCAGCACTGTTGTGCGGTCACTCGATCTTTACCTGTTCTTTGACATCTGTTTGTTTGGGAGGGGCTTCTATTACTTTGCTGATGTATGCCGTCTTACAGTCTAAATCTGGCCAGCCCTGATTGGAGCATTCCCAGTCACATGACTAAAAAAAACACAGTTTCAGAAGAGCAATTCAAATTAGATTATAAATATCAAATAACTGTTTTACAGTTTTTTATAACTTAAAAAATATTTTTGAACATCATATGTGTATTTTTGTGCATTAATATGGTGAAGGCGGAGTCAAAGATTATTTGGCACTAGCTTTCATTTGTTCAGACGGCATCTGCATCTTTTGCAGTTATAATAGCTTCAACTCTTCTGGACAGGCTGTCCACAAGGTTTAGGAGTGTGTCTATGGGAATGTTTGGCCATTCTTCCAGAAGTGCATTTGTTAGGTTAGGCACTGATGTGGACGAGAAGGTCTGGCTCGCAGTCTCCGCTCTTCTTCATCCCAAAGGTATTCTATCAGGTTGAGGTCAGGACTCTGTGCAGGCCAATCAAATTCCTCCAACCCTAATTGATTAATTTGTCTTTATCTACCTTGTTTGTGCACTGGTGCACAGTCATGTTGGAACAGGAAGGGGCCATCCCTAAACTGTTCCCACTAAGTTGGGAGCATGAAATTGTCCAAAATGTCCTGGTATGCTGACACCTTAAGAGTTCCCTTCACTGGAACTAAGGATCTAAGCCCAACCCCTGAGAAACAACTACACACCATTATCCCCCTCCACCAAATGATTTTGGACCAGTGCACAAAATAAGGTCCATAAAGACACGGATGAGTGAGTTTGGGGTGGAGGAACTTGACTGGCCTGCACAGTTCTGACCTCAACTCGATAGAACACCTTTTGGGATGAATTAGAGCGGACAGCTGCAAAGGGAGGGCCAACTCAATATTGAACTCTACGGACTAAGACTAATACTCCTGTTTGGATGCCCAGAAAAGGGTGAAATGAAGAGCTTAGAAAGGAAATTGGAGCATGCTCTGTAGGGGACACCAGCTGGTCTACACAATCTCAGGCTGCAGTGGGGACACAGAGAAGATTGGAGGACAGCTGAAGGCAGGATCAAGCAGGTATATTTCACTCTACACAAAACAAATGCTCTAATGCTGTAATGCTTTAATGGCTTTGTGAGTGTGAACACTCTGTTGCATGTAATGAGAGTTCTGAGTTTAATTACACTTATGTTTTCTGTGCTGTGATATTCTGTGTGGAGGATGACAAAAACGATATACAATGCCTGTCAAAAGATTAACCGCTTCAATACCAGGCTTTTATACCACCTCCATACCGGGCCTATTCTGACACTTCTCTCCTACATGTAATAATCATCATTCTTTTGCTAGAAAATTACACGGTACCCCCAAACATTATATATGTTTTTTTTAGCAGACACCCTAGGGAATAAAATGGCGGTCATTCCAAAGTTTTATCTTGCACGGTATTTACGCAATTATTTTTCAAACGCCTTTTTTTTGTAAAAAAAATAGTTTTATGAATTAAAAAAATAACAAAACAGTAAAGTTAGCCCAATTTTTTTGTATTATGTGAAAGATTATGTTACACCGAGTAAATAGATACCCAACATGTCACGCTTTAATTATGCGCACACTCATGGAATGGCGCCAAACTTCGGTACTTAAAAATCTCCATAGGCAACGCTTTATTTATTTTTTACAGGTTACAGTTTAGATTTACAGAGGAGATCTAGTGCTAGATTCGTTGCTGGCACTCTAATGCACGCGGCGATACCTCACTTATGTGGTTTAAACGGCGTTTACATATGTCGGCGGGACTTGCGTGTGCATTCGCTTCTGCACGCGAGCTATCGGGGACAGGGGCGTTTTAATATTTTTTTTATCTTTTATTTATTTTTTTTTACTTATTTTTTATTTATTTTTACACTTTTTTTCATTTTTTTTTCCACTTTTATTCCTATTACAAGGAATGTAAACATCCCTTGTAATAGGAAATGTGTGTGACAGGTCCTCTTTATGGAGAGAGGCGGGGTCAATAAGACCTCACATCTCTCCTCCAGGCTGGAAACTATGAGATCGGTGAAAAAAAATTCACCGATCTCATGAATGGGGGCTTACAGCCGCAATTGCGGCTTTGTTTACTTACGGGGACCCGGGCGTGACATCATCAGATCGCGCCCGGGTCTTCCGACGGTCATAGAGATGACTGGTGACCATCTGGTCACCAGTCATCTCTATGCTTCCTGCCCCGCCGACGATTCGTTCTCCGGGCCCCCGAAGGCACAGGTGAGCCCGGAGAAGCACCGGATGGCGGCCGGAGGGGGGGATGTCCCCTCCCGCGGCTTGTAAGAACGATCAAGCGGCGGAACCGCCGCTATGATTGTTCTTACATTGTGCAGAATCGTTGGCTGAAGAAGAGGATATCTGGATGATGCCTCTGGCTGCAGGCATCATCCAGATATTCGCCTGCAATGCCCAGGCCGTCAATTGATGGCCACTTAGGATGGTAAATCCCATCCCAGGCCGTCAATTGTATATGGCTGGGTATTGAAGTGGTTAAGAATACCCTATTTTTCCAATTTTTATTTAAATGCAGGCAATTTAGGATCTCAGTGTACTCCTAAAAGAGAACCATATAACATATAAATAATGATTTAAAAGAATATAGAACTGGCTTGATTATATTATTTGATTACAATTTTTGACTCAACACAAATATTGTTGGAAAAGTTTTTCCCAACACTGTTGTAGAAGTTCCCACAAATGTGTGTCATTTGTAGGTTGATTTGTTTTTACACTTCTGTTTAGTTTATTTAACGCCATCTCAACTAAGGTTTAAGTCTGGTAAATGTGCTGGCTATCTCCCTGGTTTGAAACTTTGTCTTGCTCTTTTTTTCCAAGGTAGTTTTAACATAGCCTCTTGTAAGCCTCAGGTCATTACTCTGCTAAGAAATTAAACTCCTGGTAGGTCTTTTAGTTCAGGGTGTCGGTCACTCTAGGCAAGTTGCCAACTCTGGATCCAAGTAAAAGAGCCCCAGACGCTTCCTGTGTTTGACATTTTGTTGCACGCACCGAGGCACTATCTTTTTACCACTCAACAGCACTCAAAACTCTGCTTGGTGAACAAAAAAAATCAAACTTTACTTAACCGATGGGCTGTGCGCAGGATCACGTATATATTCACGATCCACACTTTCGTGTAGCAAGCGTAAATGCACGCTGTCGGCACTCGCCACTCATTCGTTACATAGGCAGAACAGCAGTCTGCCTATGTAAACAAGGCAAATTGCTGTTCTGTCAGTACTAAAGGCATGGATCCTGCAAAACAGGAACATGGATCCATGCCTTCTCTTAGTAAAAGTACCTCCCACACAGTGCACAAATACTGTCTAGGCACACAGTTAACCCTTTTATTGCCCCTGATGTTAACCCATTCCCAGCCAGTGTCATTAGTACAGTGACAGTGCATTTTTTAGCACTGTATTAGTGTCCCTGGTCCCAAAAAAGTCCCCGCTATAAGTCACTGATTGCCGCCATTACTAGTAAAAAATGAATAAAATAAATAAAATTACATACAGTGCCTTGAAAAAGTATTCATATACCTTTAACATCTTCCACATTTACAACCAAAAATGTAAATGTATTTTATTGGGACTTTATGTGATAGACCAACACAAAGTGGCACATAATTGCGAATTGAAAGGAAAATGATAAATGGTTTTCAATTTTTTTTTTACAAATATCTGAAAAGTGTGGCGTGAATTTGTATTCAGACTCCTTTACTCCGATACCCCTAACTAAAATCTAGTGGAACCAATTTCCTTCAGAAGTCACTTAGATAGTAAATATAGTCCACCTGTGTGTAATTTCATCTCTGTATAGATACAGCTGTTCTGTGAAACCCTTAGGCCGCGTACACACGATCAGTCCATCCGATGAGAATGGTCCGACGGACCGTTTTCATCGGTTCACCACAGAAGCGGCCTGATGGTCTGATGTGCATACGTGTGACGTAAAACACAACGACGTGCAGTGAAAATGAAGTTCAATGCTTCCAAGCATGCGTCGACTTGATTCTGAGCATGCGCGGGTTTTGAACCGATGCTTTTGCATACTAACCACCGATTTTAAAGCAAGTTCTAAAACAGACTGATGAGGCGTACACACGGTCGGTTTGGACCGATGAAACTGAACTTCAGTCTGTTTTCATCGGTTTGGACCGATCGTGTGTACGTGGCCTTAGAGGTTTGTTAGAGAACCTTAGTGGACAAACAGCATCATGAAGGCCAAGCTCCAACACTTCAGACAGGTCAATAATAAAGTTGTAGAGAAGTTTAAAGCACAATTAGGTTATACATAAATATCCCAAGCTTTAAACATCCAACGGAGCACTGTTAAATCTATCATCGAAAAATGGAAAGAGTATGGCACAACTGCAAACCTGCAAAGACACGGCCGTCCACCTAAACTGACAGGCCGGGCAAGGAGAGCATTAATCAAAGACGCAGCCAAGAGGCCCATGGTAACTCTGGAGGACCTGCAGCTTGGGTAGGACAATCTGTCCACAGGACAAATATGAGTTGTGCACTTCACAAATCTGCCCTTTATGGAAGAGTGGCAAGAAGAGAGCCACTGCTGGAAGAAAGCCATAATAAGTCCTACAAACATGTGTAAGAAGGTGCTTTGGGCAGATGAGACCAAAATCAAACTTTTTGACCTAAAACCAAAATGCTATGTGTGGCGGAAAACTAACACTGCACATCACCCTAAACACACCATCCCCACCGTGAAGCATAGTGGTGGCAGCACCATGTTGTAGGGATGCTTTTCTTCAGCAGGGACAGGGAAGCTGGTCAAAGTTGATGTGAAGATGGATTTAACCAAATACAGGGGCAATCTAAATTAATTTCTCACTTCCTGTTCCTCCTCGGTAAGCTGTTCTGGCTGACTAACCCCCAGCCTGAATGGCTCAGATAATGAGGGCAAGCTTACTGAGGAGAAACAGGAAGTGAGAAATTCAGACAAAGAAAAAAAAAAACATTTGAAAGGGAAATCTTAGGAAAAGGTAAGTGAACCAACAATGCACTAGCTTTAAAGGAACCTATTTAGAAAATAAAAAACAAACCTTTACAACCCCTTTAAGCTTTGAAAAAAAAAAGGAAGATTTCTATGCAGAGTTGCACCAGATTTTCCGGTTATAGTAAATCAACCCCTGTGACTCACAGAAACTTGTCTTCTGATTCTATTGTGGTTTTGGGGATTGTTCTTGTCAGTTTCCTCCAGATTCCAAGTGCCTTTTGATAGTATAGGAAACTACTCACTAAAAACTTAGCGTATAGTTTTAAGTGTTATAACTTTGAAATTGACATTGTATTTTAGTAACCTTAAATGTAGCTTCTGGCAGTTTACCTTTGTACCATTGCAGGTTGCTGTAGTTGCTGGACTTTAAATCCTTACATTTTCCTTAAAACTGGGAAAAGTGTGGTGATCTAAAACCTTTGACCAGTAGCCTATTAAGGGTTGCCTGGGTATGAGACAATAAATGTTTGCATTAAAATATTGAGCTTTAATATACTGAATGTGACATCCTAATAAGGCCCCTAATTAGGATCTATTTAGCCTAGCAGTGCTTGAAAATGTACACGCATTTATCAATGGATATCTATAAGCATCTGCAAAATTATTTACAGATTCTAAAGGCGTTTAATGAACATTTTCCTCTCTGGAGAATATGTTTTGAACAGTTCAAATCCTTGTAAGAATTAGGAACAAGCCTTTTTCTGGTGTTTTGCAAAAGTTTCCTTAGGTGATAATTCCCATGGATGACAGTGGGAGGTGGGAGAACTTAAACGCTAGATTAATTCATCTTGCAAGAGATTTTAAAGCATAACATTCTGCTTTTAACTGTACCACCTGAAAAGAAAAATGCTACTAATGAGGTTCAAAAAGTGTCAGGGATTCAAAAAGCTTTAAAATTCTTGGAATCTCTGGAGGTGTAAATGGGCCTCAATTTTCCAACCCCAGGACTAGACCGTTGTTCCAATCCATCCATCTTTTTTAATTAGCTATATCAAATCGGCACAGTAGTTGCTTCCGTGCCCTTGATGTTAGACAATGACTCTCTTTGCAGGAATAAGCACATGGAGCCTAAAAAAAGGGTTGGCATGCAGGCTAAGTATTGTGTGTAACCCATTGATCACATTCATATCCTCTTTCTAAGCACATAATTCCATTTATTTTCCATCTCTCTCACCCCGTCTGTAACATTACAAAATTGTCTCTGTCATTGTGAATTGAAGCACAGACCTGATGTCTGTACAGTATGCTTCAGCTGCCCAAGGGGAATCATTTCTGCTAAAGAAGATGTGAAATGTGTTGTATGTATTTGATGTGATATTGAATTATATACCGCTATTAGGCTTTACGTTTCCATTTGTTTCTTGAAAGTTTCCATTTCCCCCTCATAGTTCTGACTAATAAAGCTCAGCTCTTTTCTCCTCGATTGTGAAGAGAAATTGAAGCTTTTTAATCTCGGCAGGACCTCATTTTGGAATGAGCCGGCAATGAGGAATATTACTGCACAGAAAACACAAGTTTTCTATTTTCCTTTTGAAAATGTGTTTTACTGTCATGCTTTCCTGTGGTGTTTATTCTTGTTTGGCTCTGTCGGCTTTCTATCTGTATAAGGCGTTTTTTCACCTTTCATGGTGATATGTACTATATCTAGTTATTTTTAACATTCTTTTTGAGTATTGAGTGTTTGTAAAGGCTAAAGTTTTTTTACCTTCATGCATTCTATTCATGAAGGTAAAAACCCTTCTCTGTGTTGCAGCCCCCCAGCCCCCCTAATACTTACCTGAGCCAAATCTTCCTTCAGCGATATGCACAAGAGCCTCGGCTTTCCAGGAACTCTAAGGCCCTGTACACACGAGGAGACATGTCCGATGAGACAGGTCCGATGGACCGTTTTCATCGGACATGTCTGAAGGGATATTTTGGTCTGATGTGTGTACACACCATCGGACCAAAATCCCCTCGGACAGAGAACGCGGTGACGTATAACGCACCGACATGCTGAAACAAGGAAGTTCAATGCTTCCACACATGCGTCAAATCAATTTGACGCATGCGCAGGATTTCGGTCCGATGGTTGGGCATACTAACCATCGGACATGTCCGACGGACAGGTTTCCAGCGGACAAGTTTCTAAGCATGTTTAGAAACTTTTGTCCGCTGGAAAACTGTCCGCTATGCCGTACACACGATCGAACATGTCCGCTGAAACTGTTCTGCGGACCAGTTTCAGCGGACATGTCTCCTCGTGTGTACGCGGCCTCACTCTTCATTGACTAAGGCCGCATACACACGATCAGTTCAAACCGATGAAAACAGACTGAAGTTCAGTTTCATGGGTCCAAACCGACCATGTGTACGCCTGATCAGTCTGTTGTCCTTCAGTCCAAAAATTTAGAACTTGCTTTAAAATCGGACCGATGGACGCCTACCGATCGGTCAAAACCGATGATTAGTACGCAAAAGCATCGGTTCAAAACCTGCGCATGCTCAGAATCAAGTCGACGCATGCTTGGAAGCATTGAACTTCATTTTTATTTGCAAGTCGTTGTGTTTTACGTCACCGCGTTGGACTCGATCGGTTTTTAGAACTGATGATGTGTAAGCACATCAGACCATCAGGCCGCTTCAGCGGTGAACCGATGGATCGGTCATGTGTACGTGGCCTGAGACAGCAGTGGGAGCTATTGATAATATGTGCCAAAAAAGAAAGGGCCAGATTCAGGAAAGGTTACGCTGGCGGATCGAGTGATCCGCCAGCCTAACTGTGGCGTTGAGCCGGCGTTTCTGTTTTCTGTAACCAGAAAACAAGAAACGCCGGGTTGAAGTTCTGATGCGAGCAGCGTAACTGAGTTTCGCCATCGCATCGTTACTTCAACTTAAAAATGGCGCCGGGGGCGTTCCCGCCGATTTACGCTCAAAAAATATGTTAATGAGCGGAAATCGGCAATTCACGATCGAAATCCGGCGCGACGCAATGACGATACGACGTTTCCGGACGGGATACGCGGCGCATAGATATACCTACATGGGGTTGGAGTATCCTATGTTAGGTATAGGCGTCGTCATCGCGTCGGGAAAAAAAAAAAAAAACGTCGCTTGCGTAAAACGGTCATGAATGGGAATGTGACGTCATTGACGTTCATTCACAGATTTTGGAGCATGCGCACGGGGATGTTTTGACACTCGACGCATGCGCAGTACGTTGGCGGCGGGATCGCGCGTAGTTAGCATACTACACGCCCCGTACCCGCTACATTTGAATTCCGCCGGCTCATTTGTGATGCGCTGCCGCAACTTTAGGAGCAAGTGCTTCGTGAATGACAGCACTTGCTCCTAAAATTTCGGCAGCGCAACGCAAATCAGAAGCGTTACTCCAGAGCAAAGATGCTCTGGAATACGTGAATCTGGCCCATAATGTTTAAAAGGAAAAAAAGGTCACAAATCTGAATAAAGTACATAATATCTTTATATTTGACCCATAGTGTTATATGTTCTCTTAGGCCGTGTGCACACCGCAGAGAACCTCGACGGGCAGAACACATCGTTCCGCCCATCGAGGTTCTCTGCCGGCCGTCGAAATCGGCGACCCGCCCGTCGGGAATGGCAACCAGCCATTCATCCAGGCGGGCCGTCGAGCAAAAAGAGAGCCTGCTCTCTTTTTGCTCGACGGGATTCCCGACGGGCGGGGCGAGCCAAAAGCGTACACACGGCCGAGGTCCTCGCTGGAATGCAGCTTCCAGCGAGGTTCTCGCTGGTTTTCAGCGAGAACCTTGGTCGTGTGTACGCCGCTTGAAAGGGTCACTAAAGGATTTTTTTTTTTTTAGCTAAATAGCTTCCTTTACCCTCCTGCAGTGCTGTTTTCATGTCCTCATTGTTCCTTTTTGCTTTGATGTTGCTGTAATTTTGCTCTGATCTCCACACTTCCTGGTTGTCTGTTTCCTTATATCCACAGTACTGGGAGCTTTCTCACTGTGGTCACTAATCATGGAGGTGTGATTACTGTGTAAACTGAAACTGGGTTGGTGCTGAGGGGTTTTAGACAAACCATCACTGCCCTCTATTGGCTCTCTGGCTCTGTACATCAGAGAGACAGGAAATAACAGCAACAACTAAACTAGAACTCTAGGTTGAATATATGATTGATTTTTATCTATTTTTAATCATTTTTAAAAGGAATCAGTTAACTTTTATGTCTCTATACCCTGAAAACAGTCATTTCAGCCTAATTTTTTTTTTCCTTTAGTGACCATTTAACACCCAATAGGCAAGAAAACAGCTTTTATACCCATATCTGAATGCCTACTCCCTGAGAACTACAAGATTGCTACCATGGGATCACACCAAGTACACATCAAACTTCAATATTGTAAATACCATGCTTAGGAATTATTGATAAAGGTTTTAAGGTCTACCTCTACATTCATCCCAAAGGGGGTGCACCTTCTTAATTTATGAATCCAGGACATCTCAAGTCTAGAGATGCTATGTATCATAATGTCTCCCCTCCATTGTGCAGTATATTTATCTATACCTAAAAAGATGGTCTTACCAGGATTTTTGTTATGTACCTCTAAATAATGTTGTGATACTGGGTGCTTAGGGAAACCAGTAAGTATATCGGTGATATGCTCATTTAACCTAACACGGAGAGGTCGTTCTTTCATTCTCACTAGAAGGAAAGAATTATTGACCATGTGGACATTTCAAATAATATAGGTGGCTAAGGAGAAAAATACATACAATTGTAGATATCACAAGGCAATTTGTGTGTATATATACAGGAGGGGGGATAACGGTCCAGTACTATCTACATAAGTGTGGGGTAAGACCAGTAATACAGTTCCAATTCTGAAATTAAAAATGAGATGGATTCTGTTTGTTCAAGGGAGCGGCAACTAAACCTAAATGTGTTCTAATAAAACCTTTTCTTATTCACATCCAGGGTCCCATCCTTAAAGGGGTTGTAAAGGTAAAACATGTTTCCCTAAATAGCTTCCTTTACCTTAGTGCAGTCCTCCTTCACTTACCTCATCCTTCGATTTTGCCTTTAAAAGTCCTAATTTCTTCTGAGAAATCTTCACTTCCTGTTCTTGTCTGTACACACCGTAATGCGAGGCTTTCTCCCTGGTGTGGAGAAAGCCTCTTAAGGGGGGAGGTTGCGAGCAGGACTGTCAGGATGCCCACTAACACACAGCTGGTTTCTCTATCTGCAAAGTAGAGAGTGTACTGACTTGCCTGCTCACCCCCTCCCCCCTCAAGAGGCTTTCTCCACACCAGGGAGAAAGACTCCCATTACTGCGTGTAGTTACAGACAGAAGAACAGAAAGTGAGGATTTCTCAGAAGAAATAAGGACATTTAAAAGCAAAATGGAAGGATGAGGTAAGTAAAGGAGGACTGCACTAAGGTAAAGGAAGCTATTTAGGGATTTTCTTTTTTACCTTTACAACCACTTTAAGGGCCGCTGTGATATCCTCCATTTCTTGGATATCATTCACTCTGGGAAACCAATGCCCCACAGTTGTGGGTGAGGTGTTTCTCCACGCACTAGGAAGTCGGGCCTTAGCCAAATTTAGCAGCTGTTTAAGCATAGATTTCTTATAACATTTACTCGATACAGGGGTGAGGTGGAGAACGATTGCTGCTGGATTGTCCACTTGAGAGATACCTGTGGTGTGCTGTATGATCTCTAGGACCGGTTGCCAGAAGTAATGTAAGACAAGGGGCCAGATCCACAAAGAACTTACGGCGGCGTATCTATTGATACGCGGCGTAAGTTTTACGATGCGCCGTCGTATCTTTGTTTTGTATTCACAAAACAAGATACACCAGAATTTTGCTAAGATAAGACAGACGTAAGTCTCTTACGCCGTCTTATATTAGTTGCATATTTCCGCTGGCCACTAGGTGGCGCTTCCGTAGATTTCCGCCTCTAATATGTAAATGAGCTAGATACGCCGATCAACGAACGTACTTGCGCCCGGTGTATCAATATACGCTTTTTAAGGCGTACGTCTGGCGTAAAGTTACCCCTGCTATATGAGGCGCAGCCAATGTTAAGTATGGACGTCGGAACAGCTGTAGAATTTTACGTCGTTTGCGTAAGTCATACGCGAATAGGGATTTGTGTATGTTACGTTCACGTCGTAGGCAGTGTTCGACGTGTCTTAGGCATTCTATCCGACGCATGCGCACTAGGCCGTTCGTTCGGCCATGCATTTACATAGGGTCACGCTTAATTTAAATGCAACACGCCCCCTACCTACCTACTTTGAATTGCACGGGCTTACGCCGGCCGATTTACGTTACGCCGGCGCACATATTGGAGTAAGTGCTTTGTGGATACCCTACGAGCCTCTCAAAGTTACTTCGGCGTAGCGCATATCAGGTGCGCTACGCCCGCTTAAAAATACGCCCGTTTTTGTGGATCTGGCCCAAGGAATTCCCATAAGATATATGCTAAGATATATGCTAAGATATAAGATATATGCAAAACAGTGCCAACTTGCGTACCACAGGGCCAGCTGGTCATAGGTTGTCGAAAAAGAGTTTGGCCAAATTAGCCAGCGTTTCATACCATCCTAATACAATCTTATAAGAAACTTGTTGGTATTTGTATACACTAATTTAGAGTACAAGTCACATTTATAAACTCAAATAGAATGTATAGTATTTTCAGTAAGCACATACAGTATATTGAGCTATTGCAGTATTCATTTTGTTAAGCGCTGTGGAAACTGTTGGCACTATATAAATCCTGCATTATAATAACAATTTACTTTTTAATCGATTTTGTGGCTTTCATATTTTTTTTTGTTCATATGTTTATGAAGTTTCCTGGCTGCACCATAGCCACCGCTGCTCATTCTGCAGTTTCCTCCCTGTACATGTAATGTTTTTAGAAACTGCACATACAGTAGAAATAAGGTATTTGAAACATTGAGGCCGCGTACACACGATCAGTCCAAACCGATGAAAACGGACTGAAGTTCATTTTCATCGGTTCACAGACTGATGGTCTGATGTGCGTACACACCATCAGTTCAAAAACCGATCGTGTCAGATTGTGGTGACGTAAAACACAACGACGTGCTGAAAAAAACAAAGTTCAATGCTTCCAAGCATGCGTCGACTTGATTCTGAGCATGCACGGGTTTTGAATCGATACTTTTGCATACTAACCATTGGTTTTGACCGATGGTCAGGCGTCCATCAGTCCAATTTTAAAGCAAGTTTTAAAACTTTGGACTGAAGGACAAAAGACTGATGGGCCATACACACGGTCGGTTTGGACCGATGAAACTGAACTTCAGTCCCTTTTCATCAGTTTGTACTAATCGTGTGTACGCGGCCTAACAGACACTGATAATAATATTTGCATCAAACTGATATCTTTTTCATGCATGTTAAAAAAAAAAAAAAAGACTCTACCATCCTTTAAACGTTGTCTTATTTACACCCTTAAAAGTTTAGGACTGGTTCAGTACAACTGAGTACCTTTAGTGCAGTTGGTCTTATGTTACAGAAGCCCAGCTCTCCGCCCCCCTTTTTTTTTATTTTTTATTTCTTTATTAAGGTATTTCTTGTTTTACAAAATATGTCAAGACAAACATCCCCTCTGGTACCCAACCCCCCTCCCAAGTACTTTCCAACCCCTTGACCAGAAATAGATAAAATGTATGCGTTTTGGCTGTTACCTGGGTGGGATGGACATCCTACAGGGAAACATATCTGGTGTTCTATTTGGGTCTAAATTCACACCCAAATACCCAATCACTTCGCCCTCACAACGCCATACATTCCTCTCATTCACTCATCTTTCACTAACACCTGGTCTAATTTCTCTTAGGTCACTTCCTTTGAGTGTTTTTCTACGCTAGTTTTACGCAACTTTCTAGTTTTACAGATTAGTGTCCATGATCCAGTGAGATATTTCTCCCTAGATCACCAGCTGAGCCCGCTGAGATTGCAAAAAGCATATGTGAGCCAGGCAAAGAAAATATTTGATAAGCAGTCTTGTGATTTAGTGAGTGATATTTCCCTGCATAAGGGGAAGGTAAGTGTAACTGCACCAAATGTACCCATAAGTACTGAATTATCCTCAGGCCGTGTACACACGATCGAAAATATCTGCTAAAACTGGTCCACAGACCAGTTTCAGCGGACAGATTCGATCATGTGCACGGGCTAGCAGACAGGTTTCCAGCAGACAAAAGTTTTAAAGCATGCTTTAAAACTTGTCTGCTGGATCTGTCCGCTGGTTAGTACGCCTAACCAGCAGACCGAAATCTCCCGCATGCATCGGATTCGACGCATAGGTGGAAGTATTTTACTTCCTGGTTTGGTGACGTGGCGGGATCAACGTCACCGCCACGTCACCGTGCTGTCTGTCCGCGGGGATTTTGGTTTGATCGTGTGTACACTGATCAAACCAAAACATCTCAGGAGACATGTCCGATGAAAACGGTCTGTCAGACCGTTTTCATCGGATATGTCTCCTCGTGTGTACGCGGCCTCAAAGTTTTTCTTTTAAAGATGTAATTGGGACAATGTTGCTCTCGTATAACTGCACTAAAAGCAGAAAATTAAATGGCTCATACATTACAGAAATCGGACTTGTTATAGTGTTGAACACAACGCATGTGATGAAAACAGAGTTTTAGAGGAAAGCCAATGGATTTTAACGAGCATTTAAAATTACTATAATGATTGCGAGTCTGTTATGATGTACATCATACCTTTCATGAAAATATATTTTTTTAATCTGTTATCTTCATACAGAAGTACACTCCATGAGAGGATTTAATGATCAGTGACTAGATGATGTAATTTCCCTCATGCCCACCAGTAAATGTGTTGATTAGTTACTCTTATTAGTTACATTTATCTTCTTGGGACATGGCATGTCTGAAACTGACAGTCACCGTAACATTGGATACCTGTACACATCTTAAAGGTGTGTTAAACCGCAAGAGAGTTCTACTAAAGTTGACAGATAAAGGTTGTGTAAGTCATTTTTGTAGAATGTATGTTTGAAAGCATTTTATTTCATGTGGTACTCATGTACTGTACAAGGAATAGTTGAGTAATCAAGCCCCATGAATTGTGATCAAGCAAGCTCAGCTACCATTCTGGTCCCAGGTGTTCTAATAAGGTCACAGGAACATGAATCATATGAAGACCCATGGGAAGGGCAGAGCAGAAAAAGTCTGTCATTCATCTCTCAGTATCCATGCTTCTCTTTGAAGAAGCCTGACCCAGTATGTCATTCCCTCATAAAATAATTATTGTTAGCGACTCTATGATACTTAACTAGACTAGGGAGAGGATTAGTGTGAGATCAGCTAAAAAGGATCAAACCACTCCAAAAGTTCCAAGTTCTCTGAGTCGAATGCAAAGTTTTCCCCTCAAGGGCAGGACTTTTATAGGCATAAACTATACAACCACTAATGGGGTAAAATAGATTTATATGTTTATTATACAAAAAAAAAAAAAAAAATCGAGAAAAATAACCAACAATATTCATATACATGAAAATTGATTGTCTGCAAATCATTCATAGGTGCATGTATTGCATGGACATTGCCAAGCAAATATTAATGATATGGACATACAGATAGATCATTGCCTTACGGAGAGAAACTCCTTCTTCAGGGAAAATCCAATATATGATACGGTTGTAATCTAAAATAGAAAGATCATTTTTAACAAACAGCATTCATTTAATCAAAATTCAATCCATCAAATGGCAAAAGAGGTATAGTGGTAAGGGCAAGAAAATTTGGTGGTTGTATACTTATACAAACAGCCATGCATCAGAGTTCAGAATGGGATAACAAACAGGACCAAGCAGGTCGCCTAGAAGGAGATTGATGATCCACAAAGAGGTTAAAAGACAAAACCCATTAAGGGGTGTGGGGAGTTAGCGCAGGGGTCACCTGAGAGAAAAGCGGGACCGCATCAAACTGGAGCAAAAGAAAGAGATATATAAGGAAAAATTATCAAAACTATGATTAGAGTATCAGAACCTTGTATTTAGATTAATAACCTCAAGGCTGAAATGTAACCTTGTTTGTATTTGAGGTCAACAAAGTAGTAAAAGTATAGCTCAAAAGATATTTATATATATATATATATATATATATATATATATATATATATATATATATATATATCAAAAGAAGTGCTGTGTAGCTTAGGAGGAGGCAGAGAATAATGAAATCTTGAGTGCGGTAGGTCCCAAAGTTCTGCCAAACAGAGTAATATCTCTGTGTGGAATCAAAATACCCAACAAGCCGCAAACACCTACAGGCATCCAAATGAAGACATCCTAGGAATCAGCACCACCTAACCACAGGTAGACTCCAAAAATAACTTCAAGGTCTGTTCATGGAAAAGGAAAGACATGACAGAGTGAATATACACATCATGTGACACTTCCAAATACAGCGAGTCACAGGAAGAGAAAGTTTCACTGTACCTGGGCTGATAAGATCACTCATGTACTGCCTCCTCCTGAATAGGCCAGTTATAAGTGGCTCTTGTATAAAGGGAGTTCACTTGATTAAGCCTCTCTCCCAGCATGTGTTGGTGATCAACACTAACAATGCCGGTAGCTCAGGACGCATATTCAGTGCTGTGGTTGGTGAGGGGCCAGTACATGAGTGATCTTATCAGCCCAGGTACAGTAAAACTTTCTGATTAAATGTATTTTTTGCAAAAATATTGTTTTGATAAAAATCTGTAGCACCTTATTTTTATTCAAATGGCCATGTGCATTCTGAAAATGTATGGTTTGGGGGGTCTTTTACAAATTCTGAAAGCTGTAAGTGAAAAAGGAAAACCTCCAGGTTTTTAAATACATTTTTGGGTACGTTCAATTTTAACTATTTCTCAAAAAGGCACAATTGAAAATTTACAAATATTTATTAACTCAACACAGGTTAAGCTTTTATATTTATTTGGAATTTAGTAGGAATTTTGTAAAATTTGCTGTGTTTATATCTGCTAAAAATGATTCTAAAACATTTTTTGCAAATATATTCTTTGATAAACATTTGCGCAAATATCAGGTGGCCGTAAAAATCACTAGGACCTTCTTTTTATTCTGCTGGTCCTATTCTTTCAGAAAATATATGGTAAGGGAACAATGAAGACCTTCACACTTTTAGAGAAATGTGGTTGTTTACATTTTTGCGTATGTTCAGTTTTCACCATTTTTCAAAAAAGGTGTAATTTAATTTAAATTTGTTATTTATTAACTCAATACAGATTAAGATTTTATATGTAGTTGAAATTTTGTAAAATGTACTGTGTTTTTATCTGCTAATAATGGTTTTAGTGTATTTTTACGCAAATATTGTTTTGATATCATATGCGCAAAAAGTCATTGTGCTCTAAAAATTAGTAGCACTTTGTTTGTATTCTATTGGTCATGTGCTTTCTGAAAATTAATGGATTGGGGGGTCTTTAACAAACTCTGAAAGCTGTAAGGGAAAAAGCAATGGAAAAATTTCAAAAATGGCCTGGCCACCTGAGTGTACAAATGTAACATCGGGCCTGGCAGCGAAAGGGTTAATGGCTGTGTGTTGAGTTATTTTTAGGGGATAGCAAATGTTCAATGTTATACAAGCTGTACACTCACTACTTTACATTGTAGCAAGGTGTCATTTCTTCAGTGTTGCTACATGAAAATAATAAAATATTTCCGAAAATGTGAGGGGTGTATTCACTTTTGTGAGATATTGTGTGTGTGTGTGTGTGTGTGTATATATATATATATATATATATATATATATATATATATATATATATATATATACATGATACCATTTGCTTACCAGACACCCTTGTTTACAAAAGAAAACGTTTGATTTTTTTTAATGCGATAAATCTGAGGACATGCAGAAGGACAAATTTTCCTGTATTATTCATTCAGTCAAATGAATATATTATCAAGAATTTTATACCGATTCAAAAGCACTTCTAAATTCTATATCCAGCAAGGACATCTTGGCATTCTACACTTTACATTTTTTGGAATCCTATTAACCCTTTTGCTGACTTTATTTTTGCAGACATATTAAAATTCACATTTGTTACATTTGTTACATGAAAACACACTTAAAACCCCCAAATATATATTATTCCAGATATCTGTAAAAATGTTCATAGTTAACCCACTGCTGTATCCTGGCCTAGGCCAACAAGACCCAGGCCTAAGGCGGCATTTTGCAGGGGGGCAGCACGGCACGGAAAGAGTCTCTGCCGTCTTGCGCTCCACTGGACTGGGCTGAGGGGCAAATTAGTCTAGCACACCTATTTTGCCAGCTGCTTCTAATTTTGACTGTCCTATCATCCTCAACAGATAAGGGAAAATATTGCGCTAACCAAGGTGAAAAGGAAAATAAAAAACAAAACATAAAACTAAAGCAGCTACACTACAATTTGACAAAAATTGAATGAAGTGTGGAAAATAAATGTAGCGCTATAAACATAAATTAATAACACACACATGAACAGTGAATGAATGATGTAGTCCAAACAAACCACGCGAGTGGAAAAGTCCTAGTAGGGAAAACATTGGAGTGCATCGGTGACAACACAAACCAAAACATGAATAGAAGTCCATCCACAAATGGGAAAACAGTAGATGTAGAATCACTTCATGGATCCTCGGATAAGATGACACTTAAATCGAAACGAAACTGGTATGCTCTTACCTGAAAAGTAGGACCTGTCTGTCATGAACAGCAGATCAGTATAGCCTAAGAACTCCAGTAGCAGTCAGCTGGGCTCACTCGGACACAGTGGAACGGATATGAATCTTCAGTCAGAAGCCGGACATGCACGGTGTCTTTGTAGAGTTCTTGGGAGGAATGGGATGGCAATGGTACGATCCTCAGATGGATGGGGTGGAAGCAACTGGATGGCTCCAAGCACCAAATGAAGAGGGGAAAATAAATAAAAAACGCAACCCAAATGGTGCAGATAAATAAGATAACGGTTTTATTTTAATAAAACCAATGATATAAAAGTGATCACTAATATAATAAAATAAAGGCAATGCGGGAAAGGGTAATAAACCAAGCCCTACGCGTTTCGTCCTAGAGGGACTTCAACTGGGGCATCAACCTGTGGTTGATGCCCCAGTTGAAGTCCCTCTAGGACGAAACGCGTTTTTTATTTCGTTTTTTATTTCTTTTCCCCTCTTCATATGGTGCTTGGAGCCATCCAGTTGCTTCCACCCCATCCATCTGAGGATCGTACCATTGCCATCCCATTCCTCCCAAGAACTCTACAAAGACGCCGTGCATGTCCGGCTTCTGACTGAAGATTCATATCCGTTCCACTGTGTCCGAGTGAGCCCAGCTGACTGCTACTGGAGTTCTTAGGCTATACTGATCTGCTGTTCATGACAGACAGGTCCTACTTTTCCGGTAAGAGCATACCATTTTCGTTTCGATTTAAGTGTCATCTTATCTGAGGATCCATGAAGTGATTCTACATCTACTGTTTTCCCATTTGTGGATGGACTTCTATTCATGTTTTGGTTTGTGTTGTCACCGATGCACTCCAACGTTTTCCTTACTAGGACTTTTCCACTCGCGTGGTTTGTTTGGACTATCATCCTCGACCACAAACCTTCCTTCCTGCTATATGTTTTCTGCTGCACCATTGGCATGGTTATATCTTCTTAGTCCTCTCCATAAAATTATCAGATATTTGTGCTTAAAGTAGAACTATAGGCAATACTTTTTTCTTTTTCATTTTGGATAGCGTAAGGGAGGGTTATAGCCCCTGTCAGTTAATATTTTACCATCCGTGTGCCATTTCAGAGATTTCCCTTCACTTCCCTCCCCATAGCCAAACAGGAAGTGAGAGGAAATCTATGAATGAATGAATGACTTGTATAGCGCAACGCATGCAAACTGAATCGCCTCTGGGCGCTTTTTCCAGCCAGTGTCTGCTTGGCTGGTGCGGTCATTTTTACCCCGTAGGATCAATTTTTTTTTTTTGGACGATCCAATTTATCTACCAGCATGTCTTTGGAGTGTGGTAGGAAACCGGAGTACCCGGAGGAAACCCACGCAGACACAGGGAGAACATGCAAATCAGGCAGATGGTGTTGTGGTCGGGATTCGAACCAGCGACCCTTTTGCTGCTAGGAGAAAGTGCTACTCACTGGACCACTGTGCTGCCAAATTAAGGGAATTCATTGTCCCCCCAGGCCCTCAGAACTAGTGTCCCCACTCGAAAATTTCAGGGTGGGTCTTAAACAGCAAGGGGTGTGGCCTTGACAGAAAGGGGTGGGTCATATTTAAATTAGGGGGCGCATTAGTTTAGTCAGGCCTAGGGCAGCACAAAACCTAAATACGCTACTGAGTTTAACTGCCTATAAAGTTATCATTGGTGGTATATGTGCCTCCTGGTATCACTTTCCCTATCTCATAGGTTTCTAAGGCAATCCAGGTGTTAGAAACATGTGATACACTCATCCTCCTACTCTTCAGCCTGAAGCCTGAAGCTCTGCTCTGCCTGGGTCTCTATTCAGGAAAATGGAGACAGTACTCCCATTGGTTGGCAGCAGAGGCCCTCACAAGGCATCCTCATTGCTAGACAGTGAATTGTCTCTGTCTGCTTAGTTTTCTCAGGGTTGATTGGTCTATAGCAGTGAGGCGAACCTTGGCCCCCCCCAGATGTTTTGGAACTACCTTTTCAATGTTCATCTTCACTGCAGAGTACATGAGCATCACGGTAAATGTAGTTCCAAAATATCTGGGATGCCAAGGTTCACTATCACTGGTCTATAGTAACACAAGCCTGCCTCTGGCTTCTTCCCTGATTGTTTTTGGTGCTGTGGCACTTGCCGAATAGCTGCAGCAGTTATACTGTGGCAAGCTGGCTAGGCTGCATGAATCGCCATACTGGTACGCAGGGCTTTTTTTCTGGGGGAACTTGGTGGAACTCAGTTCCACCACCTTTGGCTCAGACCCTTTGGTGCCCGCTCACCACAATCACTTGTGAACACAGAAGTCTGGTTTCTGTGTTTACAAGTGACTGCTTTGTAACCCCCTGAACTCTGCACACTGTATGTAATGCAATTCTGGTATTTAATGCCCCTTTAAGACCCTTCTACTGTTTGTGAAATCTGAACGGGTCGTGGTTGAGTTCCTGCACCTATTTTCAGAGAAAAAAAGCTCTGCTGGTACGTACATTTGTGCACAAGGCCCTGTGGGACTCAATGTCTACTGACCGCCCGAGATCGTTCCCCGCTGTGACAGAATGGGAATAGGGATCTACCAAAGTAAACAAGGAAGATCTCTGTTTTGACAGGGGACACTGATATCTTGTCTCTCTGTTTTCCCATGCAATCCACCCCCTATACCAGTGATGGCAAACCTTGGCACCCCAAATGTTTTGGAACTACATTTCCCATGATGCTCTTGCACTCTGCAGTGTAGTTGAGCATCATGGGAAATGTAGTTTCAAAACATCTGGGGTGCCAAGCTTCGCCATCACTGCCCTATACACTGCCCTATACAGTTAGTAAACAAACCCAGGGAACACAGTTAACCCCTTGATCACCCCTGATGTTAACCCTTTCCCTGCCAGTATCAGTAAAATGTCATTGCATATTTTTAGCACTAATCACTGTAATAATTTCACTAGTTAATGTTATAGCAGAAAGTTACAAATATATATATTTTTTTTTAATTGTTTCTCTTTGTTTATAGCAGAAAAAAATAAAAACCGCAGAGGTGATCAAATACCACCAAAAGAAAGCTCTATTTGTGGAAAAAAGGGACATACATTTTATTTGGGTACAGCATCACATGACACAGTTGTCAGCTAAAGTAACGCAGTGCCGGATCGCTAAAATTTGCCTGGTCAGGAAGGAGATAAATTCTTACAGTTCTTAAGTGGTTAAAGAATAGGTTCACCTTTCTAAATAAATAAATAAATGCACATATTTTTGCAGTTAAAAAAATGTGCATTTATTTTTTAAGGAGCCTGTAAAGCATTCCACCCGCCATCAGTAGATCACCAAAGCAATCTCAGACTTTTGCAGACTGTCTAGCTGTCATACTGGCAGGCAGTTACTAAATGACAGAAAGCATTAATGAACTACCTAGAGCATGGGTCTTCAAACTACGGCCCTCCAGTTGTTCAGGAACTACAATTCCCACAATGCCTAGTCATGTCTGTGAATGTCAGTGTGTTACAATGCCTCATGGGATGTGTAGTTCTACAACATCTGGAGGGCCGTAGTTTGAGGATCCCTGACCTAGAGCATTCATCACATCACGCTCATTCTTCATTGAGAACTACAAGCCGTCAGCCACAAAGGATATCGGTAGTTATAGTTAATTCATTTACAGAACTCTGTGTGCGGGGCACTGCCCACAAGGCCACGTTCTTTTCTTTTCAAATTGTGACAGTAGGTACGGGGAGAAGATCTCTGGCTCTGCTGTTAAAATTAGAATGGGCTTTAGGGAGAGGCCATAGGAGCTGGACATGTAAGGCCGTGTACACACGACCAAGGAACTCGCGGGGCGAAACACATTGTTTACCCCGTCGAGTTCCTTGTTTGGCTGTCGGAACTCAACAGTTTCTCGACAGTTTTCTCGGTGAAAAGTGTACACACGACCGGTTTTCTCGTCAGAGTATGTCTCCCATCAAGTTTTTAGATGGATTCTGCCGAGAAAACCGGTCGTGTGTACGCGGCCTAACATGTTACACCCTAAAAATGGGTAGACCATGTACAGTAACATATTCCCAAAGGTGAATTTATCCTTTAAGTATCACAAGCTCAGGGCTCTGGGCTTGTGATTGTATTTAGCTCCTAGCTTTTGACCCTTTCCTAGTAAATTTCTGTCTGCCTTGACCTGCCATTTGAATTCACCTGTCACTGATCCTTTGGCAGGCATTCTGACTATTGTTTGGATCACTTTTGTCCTTGGACTATTTCCAGATTATGCTTGCTTGTTGCCTGACATGAACTCAGACTAGCATTACACTGTGCTTGTTGTCTGCCCAGACCTAGACTGTTTCTGGGTAATGTCTGTCCAGACCACCACCAGCCTTTGGATTTTCTTACAGACACTCATCTGAAATGATATGGCCCATAGCTGATCTTCCCTAAGACCACAGATACTCCAAAACATGAATAGAAGTCCATCCACAAATGGGAAAACAGTAGATGTAGAATCACTTCATGGATCCTCGGATAAGATGACACTTAAATCGAAACGAAACTGGTATGCTCTTACCTGAAAAGTAGGACCTGTCTGTCATGAACAGCAGATCAGTATAGCCTAAGAACTCCAGTAGCAGTCAGCTGGGCTCACTCGGACACAGTGGAACGGATATGAATCTTCAGTCAGAAGCCGGACATGCACGGTGTCTTTGTAGAGTTCTTGGGAGGAATGGGATGGCAATGGTACGATCCTCAGATGGATGGGGTGGAAGCAACTGGATGGCTCCAAGCACCAAATGAAGAGGGGAAAATAAATAAAAAACGCAACCCAAATGGTGCAGATAAATAAGATAACGGTTTTATTTTAATAAAACCAATGATATAAAAGTGATCACTAATATAATAAAATAAAGGCAATGCGGGAAAGGGTAATAAACCAAGCCCTACGCGTTTCGTCCTAGAGGGACTTCAACTGGGGCATCAACCTGTGGTTGATGCCCCAGTTGAAGTCCCTCTAGGACGAAACGCGTTTTTTATTTCGTTTTTTATTTCTTTTCCCCTCTTCATATGGTGCTTGGAGCCATCCAGTTGCTTCCACCCCATCCATCTGAGGATCGTACCATTGCCATCCCATTCCTCCCAAGAACTCTACAAAGACGCCGTGCATGTCCGGCTTCTGACTGAAGATTCATATCCGTTCCACTGTGTCCGAGTGAGCCCAGCTGACTGCTACTGGAGTTCTTAGGCTATACTGATCTGCTGTTCATGACAGACAGGTCCTACTTTTCCGGTAAGAGCATACCATTTTCGTTTCGATTTAAGTGTCATCTTATCTGAGGATCCATGAAGTGATTCTACATCTACTGTTTTCCCATTTGTGGATGGACTTCTATTCATGTTTTGGTTTGTGTTGTCACCGATGCACTCCAACGTTTTCCTTACTAGGACTTTTCCACTCGCGTGGTTTGTTTGGACTATCATCCTCGACCACAAACCTTCCTTCCTGCTATATGTTTTCTGCTGCACCATTGGCATGGTTATATCTTCTTAGTCCTCTCCATAAAATTATCAGATATTTGTGCTTAAAGTAGAACTATAGGCAATACTTTTTTCTTTTTCATTTTGGATAGCGTAAGGGAGGGTTATAGCCCCTGTCAGTTAATATTTTACCATCCGTGTGCCATTTCAGAGATTTCCCTTCACTTCCCTCCCCATAGCCAAACAGGAAGTGAGAGGAAATCTATGAATGAATGAATGACTTGTATAGCGCAACGCATGCAAACTGAATCGCCTCTGGGCGCTTTTTCCAGCCAGTGTCTGCTTGGCTGGTGCGGTCATTTTTACCCCGTAGGATCAATTTTTTTTTTTTGGACGATCCAATTTATCTACCAGCATGTCTTTGGAGTGTGGTAGGAAACCGGAGTACCCGGAGGAAACCCACGCAGACACAGGGAGAACATGCAAATCAGGCAGATGGTGTTGTGGTCGGGATTCGAACCAGCGACCCTTTTGCTGCTAGGAGAAAGTGCTACTCACTGGACCACTGTGCTGCCAAATTAAGGGAATTCATTGTCCCCCCAGGCCCTCAGAACTAGTGTCCCCACTCGAAAATTTCAGGGTGGGTCTTAAACAGCAAGGGGTGTGGCCTTGACAGAAAGGGGTGGGTCATATTTAAATTAGGGGGCGCATTAGTTTAGTCAGGCCTAGGGCAGCACAAAACCTAAATACGCTACTGAGTTTAACTGCCTATAAAGTTATCATTGGTGGTATATGTGCCTCCTGGTATCACTTTCCCTATCTCATAGGTTTCTAAGGCAATCCAGGTGTTAGAAACATGTGATACACTCATCCTCCTACTCTTCAGCCTGAAGCCTGAAGCTCTGCTCTGCCTGGGTCTCTATTCAGGAAAATGGAGACAGTACTCCCATTGGTTGGCAGCAGAGGCCCTCACAAGGCATCCTCATTGCTAGACAGTGAATTGTCTCTGTCTGCTTAGTTTTCTCAGGGTTGATTGGTCTATAGCAGTGAGGCGAACCTTGGCCCCCCCCAGATGTTTTGGAACTACCTTTTCAATGTTCATCTTCACTGCAGAGTACATGAGCATCACGGTAAATGTAGTTCCAAAATATCTGGGATGCCAAGGTTCACTATCACTGGTCTATAGTAACACAAGCCTGCCTCTGGCTTCTTCCCTGATTGTTTTTGGTGCTGTGGCACTTGCCGAATAGCTGCAGCAGTTATACTGTGGCAAGCTGGCTAGGCTGCATGAATCGCCATACTGGTACGCAGGGCTTTTTTTCTGGGGGAACTTGGTGGAACTCAGTTCCACCACCTTTGGCTCAGACCCTTTGGTGCCCGCTCACCACAATCACTTGTGAACACAGAAGTCTGGTTTCTGTGTTTACAAGTGACTGCTTTGTAACCCCCTGAACTCTGCACACTGTATGTAATGCAATTCTGGTATTTAATGCCCCTTTAAGACCCTTCTACTGTTTGTGAAATCTGAACGGGTCGTGGTTGAGTTCCTGCACCTATTTTCAGAGAAAAAAAGCTCTGCTGGTACGTACATTTGTGCACAAGGCCCTGTGGGACTCAATGTCTACTGACCGCCCGAGATCGTTCCCCGCTGTGACAGAATGGGAATAGGGATCTACCAAAGTAAACAAGGAAGATCTCTGTTTTGACAGGGGACACTGATATCTTGTCTCTCTGTTTTCCCATGCAATCCACCCCCTATACCAGTGATGGCAAACCTTGGCACCCCAAATGTTTTGGAACTACATTTCCCATGATGCTCTTGCACTCTGCAGTGTAGTTGAGCATCATGGGAAATGTAGTTTCAAAACATCTGGGGTGCCAAGCTTCGCCATCACTGCCCTATACACTGCCCTATACAGTTAGTAAACAAACCCAGGGAACACAGTTAACCCCTTGATCACCCCTGATGTTAACCCTTTCCCTGCCAGTATCAGTAAAATGTCATTGCATATTTTTAGCACTAATCACTGTAATAATTTCACTAGTTAATGTTATAGCAGAAAGTTACAAATATATATATATTTTTTTTAATTGTTTCTCTTTGTTTATAGCAGAAAAAAATAAAAACCGCAGAGGTGATCAAATACCACCAAAAGAAAGCTCTATTTGTGGAAAAAAGGGACATACATTTTATTTGGGTACAGCATCACATGACACAGTTGTCAGCTAAAGTAACGCAGTGCCGGATCGCTAAAATTTGCCTGGTCAGGAAGGAGATAAATTCTTACAGTTCTTAAGTGGTTAAAGAATAGGTTCACCTTTCTAAATAAATAAATAAATGCACATATTTTTGCAGTTAAAAAAATGTGCATTTATTTTTTAAGGAGCCTGTAAAGCATTCCACCCGCCATCAGTAGATCACCAAAGCAATCTCAGACTTTTGCAGACTGTCTAGCTGTCATACTGGCAGGCAGTTACTAAATGACAGAAAGCATTAATGAACTACCTAGAGCATGGGTCTTCAAACTACGGCCCTCCAGTTGTTCAGGAACTACAATTCCCACAATGCCTAGTCATGTCTGTGAATGTCAGTGTGTTACAATGCCTCATGGGATGTGTAGTTCTACAACATCTGGAGGGCCGTAGTTTGAGGATCCCTGACCTAGAGCATTCATCACATCACGCTCATTCTTCATTGAGAACTACAAGCCGTCAGCCACAAAGGATATCGGTAGTTATAGTTAATTCATTTACAGAACTCTGTGTGCGGGGCACTGCCCACAAGGCCACGTTCTTTTCTTTTCAAATTGTGACAGTAGGTACGGGGAGAAGATCTCTGGCTCTGCTGTTAAAATTAGAATGGGCTTTAGGGAGAGGCCATAGGAGCTGGACATGTAAGGCCGTGTACACACGACCAAGGAACTCGCGGGGCGAAACACATTGTTTACCCCGTCGAGTTCCTTGTTTGGCTGTCGGAACTCAACAGTTTCTCGACAGTTTTCTCGGTGAAAAGTGTACACACGACCGGTTTTCTCGTCAGAGTACGTCTCCCATCAAGTTTTTAGATGGATTCTGCCGAGAAAACCGGTCGTGTGTACGCGGCCTAACATGTTACACCCTAAAAATGGGTAGACCATGTACAGTAACATATTCCCAAAGGTGAATTTATCCTTTAAGTATCACAAGCTCAGGGCTCTGGGCTTGTGATTGTATTTAGCTCCTAGCTTTTGACCCTTTCCTAGTAAATTTCTGTCTGCCTTGACCTGCCATTTGAATTCACCTGTCACTGATCCTTTGGCAGGCATTCTGACTATTGTTTGGATCACTTTTGTCCTTGGACTATTTCCAGATTATGCTTGCTTGTTGCCTGACATGAACTCAGACTAGCATTACACTGTGCTTGTTGTCTGCCCAGACCTAGACTGTTTCTGGGTAATGTCTGTCCAGACCACCACCAGCCTTTGGATTTTCTTACAGACACTCATCTGAAATGATATGGCCCATAGCTGATCTTCCCTAAGACCACAGATACTCTTTTCTGCTCCGAGCGTCATCAGGCCAAAAACTATAGCAACATGTACTGAGATCTGTGGGCAGCCAAGGGCTAGTATGTCCCTTTTCTTTAGGGAACCTGGGCTGTTAAAGACAGAAAAAGATTACCAGCTATAGTTTCTGACCTAAGCACTGGGGCAAACATTACAGAAGGCAACCTGCCACCATGTGCCACATATATTGCTTAATATACCCAGGGCTTTTTTAGGGGGAACTTGGGGGAACTCAGTTCCACCACCTCTGACTCAGACCCTTTGGTGCATGCTCACCACAATCACTTGTAAACACAGAAGTCTGTTTTTTGTTTTTACAAGTGACAGCTCTGCCCTCTGTGTGTAACCCCTGAACTCTGTACCCTTTAAGACCCTCCTACTGTTTGTGAAAACTGAATGGGGTCGTGGTTGGGTTCCTGCACCTATTTTCTGAGAAAAAAAGCTCTGAATATACCCATTCTTGACATACCAAAAGTAAATTGTATTTATCTTTCTAGCAGTCTGCCCTGGAAATCTCCTGACTAGACGTTTGATATTGAAAAACCAACATAAACCTGGATATGTTAAAACCTAAATTCATGTGCATTTTCATGTTTTATGTGCACGCCTCTTGCAGAGATCACAGTATCCACTTCCACAATGCCTCCATCTGCTTTGTTCTACAGAAGCACAATGCTATCTTTCTTTCCCATCACTCAGAATTAGCTCTTTTATGTAATCGTGTTCTATTATGTATTTTCTATTTTATTCTAGGGTGTGTAAACAAATGTCTAATGCTAGGTATACACTATCAGTTTTTGTTTTCAATAAACCCAGCCGGCTGAACGAAACAAAAAAACAAGGAGCTAAAAAAGGAACTTGTTGTACTAGTTTTGCAATGTCGGTACATCGATCTGCCCGCTGAGCTATTATGTTCTGACAGGAGGGCATGCCCCTTTGACAGAAGCTCCTTTGACAGATGCGATCAGCAGACATTTTTCGGGCATGCCAAATTTACAGGTAGCACCAATTGATCAGGAAATAGCAGTCAAATTGGTTTTACAGATGTCAATCAGTAGATTGACATGTGTACCAGGGACGTGCAGTCAGATGAGGCCCTGTTGTACATATTGCATTTAAAAAAAAATCGAGCTTTGAGGGTCGTAGCTTGTCGACCTGGGATCACAGAGACCCCAAATTTGGCGGGTATGTAGCCTAAGTCCTACCCAAAATCTGGTAAAAAATGGGGCTCCTACAACCTATGGTTCCAAAGATATGGGGCTCCTTGCGCAGTCTGCCAGAATACATATTGGCCAAAATTGATTAAGAAATTCGATTTTCTTACATATTTTTATTGGGTATGTTTTATAGCAAAAAGCAATAAATGTTATGTTTTTTTTTTGTTTGTTGCTCTTTCTTTGTTTATAGCTCAAAATGTGGTACACTGTCGTACGACTGTCAGTTATAGTAATGCGGTGTCATTTTGCAAAAAAAAGGGCTGAAGTGGTTAAAGTGTTACTAAACCCAAACAATAAAATCAGTCTGTATATGTATTAAAACCTGTGTAAATAACAAAAACAAAGTAAAGGTGATATATTACACCAATTAATACGTGCATAAAATATCTTAATAAGTGTCCATAAAATATTCTGTGCTGTAGATCCAATAATCCAATTGATCTAATAGGAATCCACCAGAGTGCAAATGTGATGAAAATTGATCCAATAGTTGTGATCTATTTAAGATCCACCAGGGTGCAAACTGGATGAGATGGTAAACAGTGCTCCCACCACCAAATGGGTATTCTACTATTACCTCCAAGAACGACCACTGTTTTACCAGATGGTCATACTGCGCATGAATATCCAACAGGAAGCCCGGGACAAAGATGTTGTGGAGTCCTCACATGTCAGGCATAATTTTGTCAAAACAAAGAGAGAAGAGACAAACATCTAAGAGCTTCCATAAAAACCAGGGATTTATTGCAGCATGAAGAGTACAGCTTACTCACATTTGGTGAGGGAATAACAGGCATCAACGAAATCAAAGGGACCGGACGGGAAGGTTACTACAGGATGAGGTTCAGACCATGAACGAGCGACTGTGCAGGTAATTGCTGTCCCCGGACGCGTTGCGTAAAATTACTTCTTCAGCAGGGCAGGAATTCAAACAGTCGCGCGCCATCTTAAATACGCCGCTTGACCCGGACAGGAAACGTCACATGAGACGCAGTGACGTGCAGGGTTCAACTCAGCGTCATATGAGGTGCTAGCAGCTTAAAACGTGGTGACGCGGTACGGCACGTCTCCGCGTCATCTCACGTTGCAACAACTTTATTGTCCCGCAACAAGGCGGTCAGGTCAACATAGAAAATAATACTAAGTTGTCGCCATCTAGCGGATAAAAAGTATAAATACATATAAATTAAATAACAGTGCTCGGTCAGATCGGAACCTCTTTGGTATACATACTTACAAAAATCATATCATTTTAATGTTACATTTATTAATAAAAATTATAGAACACAAGTAGAATAAAGGATCTACATATAAATTGCGTTCCATTTCCATAAATCTAAATTACAATTTAAAATTATAAGGTTAAATAAAATAAAATGAAATAAAAAACATTATTTGTTAGATATAAAACAATTTAGGTCAAATTCAACATTGAGGCCTTCTGGAGTGAGCACTTTGGTCTCATATATCCAGAAGGACTCTCTTTTGCTAATTTGACGAATGTAATTTCCACCCCTCCAGTGCTTATCCACCCTTTCAAGGCCCCAAAATTTCAAGCATCTAGGATTCCTATTGTGATATTGACGGAAATGCTTGGAAACACTGTGGGACCGTTTTCCCAACGTGATATTGCTTACGTGTTCTCCTACACGGACCGATAAGGCACGTGATGTGCGGCCTACATACTGGAATCCGCAATCACATTCCAGCATGTAGACTACACCAACTGTTTGACAAGTAATGAGATTTTTAATGATATAGCTTTTGCCAGTGGAGAAGGAAGTAAAGTTTTTACGCTTCTTCACATTGTGTTTACATTGTTTACAAGCTGAACATCTACCACAAGCATAAAAGCCTGAAAGAAAGGAAAAAATTCTGTTTTCTTTAAAGACTGGTGGGTCAATGACTCCAGGGGCTACTACATCCCTTACAGTCGGGGCTTTTTTGTATATAAAACGTGGACGTGGAGGGAGAAGAGGCCCCAGGATTTTATCCTTTTTCAAAACCTCCCAATGTTTGGTGACAATCTTCTCGAATTGTCTGTATTGAACATTATAGTCCAAGATAATTTTAAATTCAAAACTCTCTGCTTTATTAGATTTTATCGAATCAGCTACTAGGTCGGCTCTGTTAAGATTGCCAACTCGTGCTAATTCGTTGGAGATGATATCTCGATCATATCCTTTTTGATGAAATTTACCCATTAAATTTTTAGATTGAGAAAAAAATTCTGTATCAGACGTGCAATTTTGCCTGAGACGAATAAATTGCCCCCTTGGTATGTTGCACAACCAATTTTTGTGGTGACAACTATCCAGGGGTATGAAGCCATTCCTGTCGGAAGGCTTAAAGTAATTACGGGTATTGAAAGATTCTCCAACTTTATAGATCTCAAGGTCTAGAAAGGATATTTTCTCTACATCCATATTCCAAGTGAGAGTGATGTTATGAGAGTTGTTATTTAAATTCAACATAAAATGTTCCAAACTAGACAAATCGCCTTCCCAAATCATGAGTAGGTCATCGATGTATCTTTTATAGCATTTTAGCTGTATGGGAGGATCTTTAAAGATGGCCTCTTCTTCCCATAGTGCCATAAAAAGGTTGGCAACACTGGGGGCAAATTTGGCCCCCATTGCGACACCCATTACTTGTAAATAATAATTTCTACCGTACCAAAAATAATTTTTAGTCAAACAAAATTCCAAGCACTGAAGAAGGAACTTGTTATGCTTGGTCGACAGGTCAGATTGTGCCAAACCCCATTTGACAGCCGAGATTGCATCGGCATGTCCTATAATGGTGTATAAAGAGCTAACATCTGCAGTAACAAGGAGACTATTTGATGTACTGGTCAGGGGTTCAAGGGTTTGTATACAGTGTTTAGTATCTCTAAGATACGACTTAGTCTTAGAGACAATGGGTTTCAAGAAGAAATCAATGTATTGGCCCAATCGCGAAGATACAGACTCAATGCCATTGACTATAGGTCTTCCGGGTGGATGAGTGGCATTTTTATGTACCTTCGGTAAAAAGTATACAAAAGGTGTTCTACACGCACTGGGGTCTAAGAATTCTGCCTCTTTTTTAGAAAGAATCTTTCTTTTCAGCCCCTTTTTAACTAGGACTGCTAATTCACCTTTGTATTCAAAAATCGGATCAGTTTTCAATAATTTGTAGGTGTCAGTATCACTTAGGAGGCGATTCATTTCCCCCTTATAATACTCCTTTGACATCACTACCAACCCCCCCCCTTTGTCTGCAGGGCGTATTACCACGTCTTTTTTATTTTCTAAGGACGCTATACCGTTTTTAACATAAAGGGGGTCTCTAATCTTTCTAATTTTCATAGACTCAAGATCACTTAAAACCATGTTTTTGAACACATCAATGTGTTTACTGTCTATATTGGAAGGGTTAAATACACTTTTGGTTTTTAAATTGGAATGTGAACCAATAGGGATCAAAGAAGACCTTTCGGCCGGTTTTGATAAAAAATATTTTTTGATATTCAGAGTTCTTACGAATTTAGAAATACCAACATATGTCTGAAACTTATTAAAATTCCTGATGGGGGCGAATTTGAGTCCTTTATCCAGAATTCTCAATTCGTCGTCAGTTAGAATGGTCCCACTGATATTATAAATACCCGTGCCTAGTGGGATTTTGTCCTTTTTGACTGTTCTACGTCCGGCCCGTTTCCCTCTCTTTCTCTTCTTTTGTTCCCTCTGTTGCCAGTGGGAGTTGTCGAAGGAGGGCCCCACCAAGGTGGAGGGGGGTTCCCTAAAAAACCACTTTCCATCTCGTCACGATTGGTTAGAGGTGCAAAGCGATTCTGTGTAGGTGCAGGGTAGCTCTGATAATAATTTCCCTCCCCCCATCCACTGTTCTGAGAGAAACTTCCTCTGGATGACTGTGGGTGGTTAGGTTTGCCCCTATAATTATTAGTGGGCATAGAGTTCCCTTGGGATTGGGTCATATGTGGAAGTGTGGAATAATTTCCTCTCCCTCTATTGCCTCGACCTCTCCCCCGACTCCTAAAAGGGGGATAGTTTGATTGTTGGTCAAAGTAAGGTGTCTGATTATTGACATCATTAGAAGGGGTTTTTGGATATGGTAGTGTATTCTCACCAGAAGTAGATTTCAAGGCATGATCAGAAGATCTAGCTGTAGTTTGCCATTTGAAGACTTCCTTTCTTGCATAATCCCCAGAATCCCTGAGGAATTTACCCTTCTTCTTATTTTGTGTATCAATATCCCATTTTGCCAGTTTAATTTTTAATTCTCCTGACAATTTGGGAAAATCTGAATGGTTTTTTAGGATATCCATTTTACTTTTGATGTCAGCAATTTGAGTCTCAATGATTTTTTCTCAATCTAAAAATTTAATGGGTAAATTTCATCAAAAAGGATATGATCGAGATATCATCTCCAACGAATTAGCACGAGTTGGCAATCTTAACAGAGCCGACCTAGTAGCTGATTCGATAAAATCTAATAAAGCAGAGAGTTTTGAATTTAAAATTATCTTGGACTATAATGTTCAATACAGACAATTCGAGAAGATTGTCACCAAACATTGGGAGGTTTTGAAAAAGGATAAAATCCTGGGGCCTCTTCTCCCTCCACGTCCACGTTTTATATACAAAAAAGCCCCGACTGTAAGGGATGTAGTAGCCCCTGGAGTCATTGACCCACCAGTCTTTAAAGAAAACAGAATTTTTTCCTTTCTTTCAGGCTTTTATGCTTGTGGTAGATGTTCAGCTTGTAAACAATGTAAACACAATGTGAAGAAGCGTAAAAACTTTACTTCCTTCTCCACTGGCAAAAGCTATATCATTAAAAATCTCATTACTTGTCAAACAGTTGGTGTAGTCTACATGCTGGAATGTGATTGCGGATTCCAGTATGTAGGCCGCACATCACGTGCCTTATCGGTCCGTGTAGGAGAACACGTAAGCAATATCACGTTGGGAAAACGGTCCCACAGTGTTTCCAAGCATTTCCGTCAATATCACAATAGGAATCCTAGATGCTTGAAATTTTGGGGCCTTGAAAGGGTGGATAAGCACTGGAGGGGTGGAAATTACATTCGTCAAATTAGCAAAAGAGAGTCCTTCTGGATATATGAGACCAAAGTGCTCACTCCAGAAGGCCTCAATGTTGAATTTGACCTAAATTGTTTTATATCTAACAAATAATGTTTTTTATTTCATTTTATTTTATTTAACCTTATAATTTTAAATTGTAATTTAGATTTATGGAAATGGAACGCAATTTATATGTAGATCCTTTATTCTACTTGTGTTCTATAATTTTTATTAATAAATGTAACATTAAAATGATATGATTTTTGTAAGTATGTATACCAAAGAGGTTCCGATCTGACCGAGCACTGTTATTTAATTTATATGTATTTATACTTTTTATCCGCTAGATGGCGACAACTTAGTATTATTTTCTATGTTGACCTGACCGCCTTGTTGCGGGACAATAAAGTTGTTGCAACGTGAGATGACGCGGAGACGTGCCGTACCGCGTCACCACGTTTTAAGCTGCTAGCACCTCATATGACGCTGAGTTGAACCCTGCACGTCACTGCGTCTCATGTGACGTTTCCTGTCCGGGTCAAGCGGCGTATTTAAGATGGCGCGCGACTGTTTGAATTCCTGCCCTGCTGAAGAAGTAATTTTACGCAACGCGTCCGGGGACAGCAATTACCTGCACAGTCGCTCGTTCATGGTCTGAACCTCATCCTGTAGTAACCTTCCCGTCCGGTCCCTTTGATTTCGTTGATGCCTGTTATTCCCTCACCAAATGTGAGTAAGCTGTACTCTTCATGCTGCAATAAATCCCTGGTTTTTATGGAAGCTCTTAGATGTTTGTCTCTTCTCTCTTTGTTTTGACAAAATTATGCCTGACATGTGAGGACTCCACAACATCTTTGTCCCGGGCTTCCTGTTGGATATTCATGCGCAGTATGACCATCTGGTAAAACAGTGGTCGTTCTTGGAGGTAATAGTAGAATACCCATTTGGTGGTGGGAGCACTGTTTACCATCTCATCCAGTTTGCACCCTGGTGGATCTTAAATAGATCACAACTATTGGATCAATTTTCATCACATTTGCACTCTGGTGGATTCCTATTAGATCAATTGGATTATTGGATCTACAGCACAGAATATTTTATGGACACTTATTAAGATATTTTATGCACGTATTAATTGGTGTAATATATCACCTTTACTTTGTTTTTGTTATTTACACAGGTTTTGTTATATGGTGTATGAGAAACACCATTAGAGACATCACACTTATTGTTTGCGCTGCACTATTTCTATGTTGTATCTACTTTGGGAATTTTGTGAAAGTTTCTTTGTGTTCAGCTAGCATTCATAGAAAATTTAACCTTGGAGTTATTTTTCACTATTAATTTTATATATATTTCTTTTTTCCTCATCATTTTGCGCTGACTGCACCCCCCTTTTTTTCTGTATATGTATTAAAGCATACTTGTTATGCTCACTGTGCAACCTAAGGGCTTAATCCTCCGTATTGTGTAAAAAGGCTGTTTGATCCTGTCTTCTCTGATCTTGCTCTTTTTTTACTGTCCCTAATTGCTCTGCTGATAGAACAAAGCCCCTGCAGTTACTCTGCACATGCTCAGTTTGGTGTATATTGCTAGAGAGTTTTCTTCTTTTTTGAGGGGGGGGGGGGGGAGAGGGTGCATGTGATCAGCACAGGGCCAATCAGCACTATCCAGATAGAAAATCAGAGGTAATGCAGACTCATAGGTCAGAGGTGAATGGAAACTCCTCCTACAAGCTTTAACCAATGCTACACTGAATAATAATAGAAGTCAGAAGCCTGCTATATATTGCTGATGTGAAAAGGTATTTATCAGTTTATCCTTACTAAAATAATTGCATTTCTATGTTCTGTGAACAGTGGGAGACCAGATATAGTAAATGCAGGGTCCTGGGTTTAGTAACACTTTAACCCAAAATCAGGCCCTGCTGCATCCTCTCAGCTTAGGTGTAAAGAACAAACCGTAAAACAACTATGTATAATACACATATCTGTGCAAATAAGAATTTGTATTATCACTCAATGTGAGTATTTTTTTTTTTTTTAGTTGAGAACAATGCAGATAGGAATATTTTACTGTTTTTAGCACTGCAAGTCAAACCGACTTCATAATTCTTAGGCTGTTTTAAAAAAAATTTTTTTTTTTTTTAAGCTCATGGGTCACTGATTCCTTTTTCTCAAAATTTTGAGAAATTGGAAACCTTTCTCTTCAGCCTCTTCAGAAACCATTTAATAAGTGGAAACATCTCTAATAAGTATGTGGTGTGAACTTGAAATGCCTGGATGTGAAAGCTCGGTGTCTTGGTTAATTGATACAGTACACTGCCTTCTCTCCTATTTGATGTTTCCGACACACAAAGTGCAGTGTTTTCTCAGCTCCCCAGTATCACTGAATGACAGTTGCTATTTTTATTTATCCTCAGAGAGGCACTGAAAACAATCAGTAGATTGCCTGACTACAGAATTCTTTCAAGATATGGAGGGTATTTTGGTTTTCTCACAGTAACCTGAAAGTCATTTCACACTATGAATATAATACATAAATTTGCAAAAGATTTCTTTCAACTACAATAATTCCATTGAGCCTTTTTAAATCAGAATTAGCTTTAATATCTGGACTTAGAACTGCCAAGATTTTAGCATGGAAATAAAACATTTTTGTTGTTGCATTTCCTCTATATTACATCAAGGGTTTAACCCGTTTGGATTATTAACACCTTATATTTATAATGGTTTTTGAATTGTGTTTTATTTGACAAAGCATCTATTTACTCAAAAAAGAGAGGTTAGTACATTGTATATGTTACTCTAGTAAATAGTCTACAATAAAGGCCCTGTTCACTCTAGTACAGTGGTTCTCAACCTGGGGGTCGGGACCCCCTCGGCAGTCAAATGACAATTTGCCAGGGGCCACCGAATCCTGGGCTATTTCTGAAGCCCAAAGCACTCTCAGCCTTTTTGCAGCCTTTCAGAAGGGCTGTCCCTGGAGCCTGTGGCCGCTAGGGTGCCCACGTGTCCCGGATTGCCCCGGACTGTCCCGCAGTTGACATGTCTGTCCTGGGCACCTTCATTCTGGCACAATACAATGTCCCGGATTGAAATAGAGGACACAGCCACCCCCTACTAACTAATAACTACATTTCCAGAACTGGTTGAAAGGGCTGGCGCTGCCTGGCATCTTGCAACCAGTGACGATTTACCGTGAGACAGTGAGGCAGGGAGCGAAATCTGCGCCTAGTGCAGCACTGCTGTCCCCACCCACCTCGGCACCTCCTCCTTCTCCGGCACCCAGCGGCAAGCAGCAGGGACTGGTGTGATCTTCACTCTCCAGATAGTGATGCCACTCCTTACCTTCTACGCACGTGTGGCTCATGCAGAGGGAGTGCCAGGTGGCAGGCTATGGGTGGCAAGTGGCACTGCATCTGGTGGCAAGTGGCACATTCACCTAACAAATAACCCGCTGCCAAATTCCCCATCAACCCCGAGACTACAATTCCCCCGCCCCTCATCTTTTTTGGGGGGAAGGTGAGAGAGGGGGGTCCCTGAATGGCAGTTTGGAAATGTGGTCACCCTAGTGGCCGCCCATTCAGTTCATGGCTAGTCTGTGGGGCAGAGACTAGAGGTCCACTGACTGGTGAGAAATGTGAGGTGGGAGGGGATGGAGGAGACCCTATCTCCTGATTTTGGCATAGGTGTCACTGCTGCGAGACACCACAGAGCTGGAGACACAGTGAGTAACACTACCTGTGATTAGAGTTGCCATTTAAAGTCCCCACTACAGTTCTCAGATCAGCAGATGATCTTGATCAAGAGCATCTAAGCTGGCTGATCAGAACTCCCTGCCAGCACTCCTAAAATGTACCAGAAGGGGTTTTAATGCCGTAAGCGTGTAAAGGACTTGGGGAGCCTTAATGTCCGTGGACTAGGGGCGCAAATTACTTGTCTGGCCTTAGGTGCGGACAACCCATGCTACGAAAATTCTACTGTTAGGGGTCCCCACAACTTGGGAAATTTTATGAAGGGGTCATGGCACTAGAAAGGTTGAGAACAACTGCTCTAGTATGCTTTCGCCATTACTATGACATGCATGACCACAGAAATCACATTGTTTTCTATGGCGCCCATTCCCATCAGTGCTGCATTGTGCAGAGCCAAGGCATAGCTGCTTCTTTTGGTACTGAATAGTGTGTTTTTGCCCCAAAGCCTTCAATAGGAGTGCATGAAAAACATGTGTGCATGCGTTTTGGTGGATCTCCCCCTCTTAGGGCTCATTTACACTTGGTTCAGCTTCAACACACATTTATGCCCCTTTCACACTTGTACAACTTTTCGCACAATATGGGACTGCAAAGTTGCCTGACAAGTCTTTCCCCATGATTTCCAATGACAACCATTTATATTAGTACGACTTCAAGTCTTTCCGACTTCAAAGTAGTCCCTGCACTACTTTGGTCCGATTTTAATGGCAATTAAGAAATCTGGGGTCAAAAACACCCCAGATCACTTTACCTTTTAAAAGCAAAAGATAAAAAATAAAATAAAACATTTAGATATTTCTCTATAAAAATATATATATATCTCTTCTTCCAGCCTAGAACGGAAGTGACGTCGCTCTGGTCCTCCAAGGCCGTAGAGTTGATCAAAGAGTGTAAACTCTTTGATCGCCTATGGGAGCAGCTGACCTCACCATCGGATTGTTTCTCAGGTGGAGTGGCAGAAACAATAATCCCGAGAAACGGTACCGGGGTAAAATGTGTGTAAAAACGCACAAAAAAGGCATGATTCTGCAGCAGCACTAGTATGAATCTAGGCACTCCACACTATTTACAAAGCTTCCAGTCTTCCATAGCTTCATACCATTAGCAATATTAGCCACTTACCAAACAAAGTATACTGTCAAACAGCATACACTCCATTGATTTGAATCGCAGTGTGGCCCACATGCATGGACCCAGCAGAGAAGTGTTTGACAGGCAGATATTTGTGCTAGATCTAGAACAAGTAGGTATAAGACTGGAAGGGAATACTGGGAGGGGGGGGGGGATCATTAGTTAATTAAAATGCAACTGCATTACTGCCTACATATATTTTCTCTATCTCACTCTGTACTGTTTGCAGTCTAAGAGCCGGTTCACACTGGGGCGACACGACTTCCAGCACGACTTTCAGAAGCAACTTCAACACAACATGAGCATGAACCACAGGGCGATCTGGGGCGATTTACAACACGACTTGAAGTCCTTTTCAGGTTAGGAGACATTCCAGTGGCCAATAAAACAACAATCAGCTCTGGGAGAGGGAGGGGGAGGGGTTTGCCTGAGAAATGTATGTTATCTTGCTGGAAAGTCGCTTCAATTAAAACAGTGATCAGACTTGGAAGCGACTTCCATTGAAATCAATGGGTACAAATCGCCTAGAAGTCTGATTGAAGTAGTACAGGAACCTCTTCTGAAGTCGGAGCGACATGAGTAGTGTGTATTAACACCGCTCCCATTCACTTACATTGCTTTTCTGGACAGCACGACTTGGGACGACTTGAGACAACTTCAAGTCGGATCCCAAGTCGCCCCAGTGTGAACCAACTCTAAATGCTGCTGTGTTTAGTCATAGCCCCCTTTGATATCAAGAACACCTTAGACACAAAGATTAGTTGTATGTAAAAATAAATATAATGATTTTTTAAAGCGTTTGTGAACCCCAAACAATAAAAATAAAAATTCTGCATGTTATACAGCACAGTGCTTGTGCTGTGTCTTTTGGCCCCCTTAACCACTACCATACCAGGCACTTGCGCACCTTCCCGCCCAAGTCAATTTTCAGTTTTTAGCACTGTCGCAATTGAAATTACAATTGCGCGGTCATGCTACACTGTACCCAAATGAAATTTTTATAATTTTGTTTCCACAAATAGAGCTTTCTTTTTGTGGTATTTGATCACCTCTGCGATTTTTATTTTTTGCGCAACAACTAAAAAAACACCAACATTTTTGAAAAAAAAAATATTTTTTATTTTTTTCTGTTAATTTTTTTGTAAATAAGTAAGTTTTGTTCTTCAATTATGGGCACCGATGAGGTAGCACTGATGGGCACCGATGAGGTGGAACTGATGAGCACCGATGAGGTGGCACCAATGAGGTGGCACTGATGGGCACCGATAGGCGGCACTGATGGGCACTGATAGGCAGCGCTGGTATGCTGCACTGATGGGCACTCATAGACAGGACTGATGGGCACTCATAGGCTGCACTGATGGGCACTCAAAGGCGGCACTGATGGGCACTCAAAGGCGGCACTGATGGGCACGTATGGGTGGCACTGATGGGCACTGATGGGCACTGGGCATAGATGGGGTGGCACTAATGGACACTGGGTGGCACTGATGGACACTAAGGGGTGGCACTGAAGGCATTGCTGGGCATCATTAGTCAGTGCCCATGTTGCCAGTCAGTGCCCATATGTGGGCACTGATTGGCATCGCTTGTATTCATTTTTTTTATTGTTTTATTTTATTTTTATCTATTTGTACTCCGGGTGGCACTCCCTGGTGGCCCAGTGTGGGGATCCGAGGGGGGGCTGCGTTGATAAACAATCAGCGCGAACCCCCCTGTCAGGAGAGCCGCTGATGTCAGACGCGAGTGAGGAAGAAGCCGGTCAACGGCTCTTCCTGTTTACATCGTGATCAGCCGTGATTTGACACGGCTGATCACGTGGTAATGAGCCTCCGCTGGAGGCTCTTTACTGAGATCGGAGATGCAGGGTGTCAGACTGACACCCCGCATCACCTATCGCCGCGCTGTGTGCCCCCACGGGCGTGCGCCGGCATGAAATCCTGCAGGACGTCAATAGACGTCCAGTCAGGATTTCACAACCACTTCCCTGACGTCAATTGAACATTGACCGGGCGGGAAGTGGTTAACACCTGAAATACCTGGCGGATCCTGCCTGCCTCCCCCCTGTACGGTGACTCCAATATATCATGGCTGCTGAGCTCTGACACCAGAGTCGGTGTACGTGCCTCCGTCAGCCACAGCCCTGCTTTGTGTCTGTGTGCTCTCCCCCCTCCCCTCTGCTTGTCAACTCCGTGTCCACGCCCTCCGATCCTGCTGCTAAAATTACTGTTTATTTTTAATATAATCCTCTGTTTTGTTTTTATTATGTAATAGCTCCCTGTGACTGTGCTTTATAAAAATAATGTATATACCTTGTTTATGAAGTGCTCATTGACCTGCCTCTCTCTCCTTTCTTGACCCGACAGATGCAATGGGCGGGCCGCCTCTCTCCTCCTTCCCTCCTGAATGACGTCAGAGGGGAAATCCCCGTCCCCACCCACTGCATCTGTCGGGCGGAGAGAAGTGGTGGGTCAATGTGCGCAGAAGAGCACTCTGTAAACAAGGTACAGTGCCTGCACAATAATTCACCCCCCCCCCCCTTGGATTTTTACCTATTTTGTTACATTACAGCCTTTAGTTCAATGTTTTTTTAATCTGAATTATAGGTGATGGATGAGAACACAATAGTCTAAGTTGGTGAAGTAAAATTTAAAAAATATATATATAAAACTATTTTTCAGAAATCAAAAAATTATAATTGGCATGTGTGTATGAATTCACCCCCTTTTGTTATGAAGCCCATAACAAGCGCTGGTGCAACCAATTACCTTCAGAATTTACATAATTAGTGAAATGATACCCACCTGTGTGCAATCAAAGCGTCACATGATCTGTCATTACATATACACACCTTTTTGAAAGGCCCCAGAGGCTGCAACACCTAAGCAAGAGGCACCAATAACCAAACACTGCCACGAAGACCAAGGAACTCGCCAAACAAGTAAGGGACAATGTTGTTAAGTACAAGTCAGAGTTAGGTTATAAATAAATATCCAAATCTTTGATGATCCCTAGTGGTTGTAAAGGCTCTAAGTTTTTTACCTTCATGATTCTGTGCATGTATTTAAAAAACCTGTGTGCAGCAGCCCCCTTGCCCTACCCCCTCCCCAATACTTACCTGAGCCCAAGAGCAGTGACTCTACTGGGTCTCTTCCTCCTCTACTGTCAATCACAGTCAGTGAGCCAATGAGGGGAGAGTGGGGGCGGACCAAGCTGAGCTCCATGTGTGAATGGACACTCTCGGGAGTAAGCCTGCTCGGGTGCTATAAGGGCACTCAGCAGGAGGGATGGGCCATGAGCTCAAGTGGGGACCTGAGAAGGGGAGGTTCAGGGATGCTGTAAAACCACTGCCCAGAGCAGGTAAGTATAATGCCGCGTACACATGATCGGTCAATCTGATGAGAAAGGTCTGATGGACCGTTTTCATCAAACCAAACCGATTGTCTGTGGGCCCCATCAGTTATTTATCCATCTGTTAAAAAATTTGAAGCTGGTTAAAAATCTACGCATGCTCAGAATCAAGTCGACGAATGCTTGGAAGCATTGAACTTCATTTTTTTCAGCACGTCGTTGTGTTTTACGTCACTGCGTTCTGACACGATTGTTTTTTTTAACTGATGGTGTGTAGGCACGACTGATCATCAGTCAGCTTCATCGGATAACTGATGGAAAAATCCACCAGACCGTTCTCATCGGATTGACCGATCGTGTGTACAGGGCATGACAGTGTTTGTTATTAAACAAAACAAAAATCTGCCCTAAACATTATTTTAAATAACATTTTAGGTAGGTCGGGTCACTACTGTGTATGATATAGAGAAAGTCACAATAGTAGGAAGCTACAAATTTGTATATGAAAAATTATAATATGGAACAGCAAGAATGTAAGGTTTAAAAGTCTATATATATTTTTTTGCTATGCAATGATTTTCTATTTTACACACTTTTCACTGTCTTTAACTCAACTTGGTAGTTCTTCTGTAGGTGGACTGCCCAAAATGATGATTCCCCCCACCCAAGACTTAGAAATTAGTTTTAGTTTAGCGCAAGAACAATATTATGCACAAAGGAGCTTTCAGAAGGATTAGCAGAACAACATTATTTATTCAGCAAGTAACATCAGATATGAAGACATATTCAAAGTAAGGCAGCACATATTAGTCTAACACCTGCTATTCAAAATGTGACCAATCTTTTTAAATAAAATAACAAAGGCGAATACATGTTCTTTGGTTTATCCTTGTCTCATCACTCTGCACGTGAAAGAAAATGTTATCTGTTTCAAACACAAGTTCACTTCAATTAAACTAATCAGCTTTAAGCCGCTACTTCCAAATATTTTTACATATCTATGGCAAACAGCATAAAGAGTTTCAGGAGATTACAATGCACTTATTATAACTAGCAAAGCTTTTTGAATTCAAACTAATTGCAAGAAGATTTATAAAGACATTTATTGTTAAGCTGTTGCATTAAAGTACATTTAGCAAATCATAAAAGTTTAATAAAGAACAGGTTGCTTAAGAACTAGTCTCGGCTGACATTCTTAATCTTTTCTGACCAAGTGCGCCAAAAGCATACTCGCCATTCAGGAATCGTTTATTTTCAGCTTTGAGATCTTGGCACCAGACATACATTTTGGGAGTCTCCCACATGCCTTTTTGCAAATTCAAAACGTGCCATTTTGTTTTTTTCTGAAAGTAATGGCTTTCTTCTGGCCACTCTGCCATAAAGCCCAACTCTATGGACTGTACGCCTTATTGTCGTCCTATGTACAGATACTCCAGTCTCTGCTGTGGAACTCTGCAGCTCCTCCAGGGTGACCTTGGGTCTCTGTGTTGCCTCTCTGATTAATGCCCTCCTTGCCCGGTCCGTGAGCTTTGGTGTGCAGCCGTCTCTTGGCAGATTTGCTGTTGTGCCATATTCTTTCCATTTGGTTATGATAGATTTGATGGTGCTCCTAGGGATCATCAAAGATTTGGATATTTTTTTATAACCTAACCCTGACTTGTACTTCTCAACAACATTGTCCCTTTCTTGTTTGGAGGGTTCCTTGGTCTTCATGGCGTTTTTAGGTTGCACCGGAGCTTTTTATGGTCTTTATAACAAAGGGGGTGAATACATACACACATGCCAATTATCAGTTTTTTATTTCTGAAAAATAGTTTGTTATGGTATATAATTTTCTAACTTTGGGCGCATGCGCGGCGCGACGCTGATGGGAAGTGCTTAGACACATCTCCTCCACACCCGGACACATTGCGACCGTTTCCCCAGGGCTATACCGCTCGTTTTCACCCAAAATCATCAGCACCCCTGTGGGAATACGAGGTGCATGCCTGGCACCAGCAAGAAGAAAAAACGGAGCCAGCATCGCTCACTGACAAACTTTCTTCTTACAATGGAGCAGAGGACAGGGAAGACCCAAGATGGCGCCTGCAGCAGCATGTGGGGAGACGATGCAGCCATCTCACACCCTCCCAAAGCCCTGGAAAACTGTGAGTACAACTCCCCCCTCTCCAAGGCTGACCTAGATGAAAGTCTCACAGCAATATTTAACAAACTTGTGGATAAAATAGAAAAAGAAGTGCATAAATCTACTGCTGCACTGTCCCAGGAAATTGCTAGCATAGGAGGCCGCACTGACCTCCTGGAGACAAAGCATGATGAACTCTCCCTAGCACACAATGACTTGAGGAAAGACTATGAAAACCTGGCCGATAATTTTGCCTTTATGCAAGCCCAATTAGAAGATTTGGACAATAGAAATCGCCGCCAAAATATTAGATTGCGCGGTATACCGGAATCCACCACTGATTTACTTCCGGCTGTATCCCAAATTTTCCATGGTCTCCTGCCAGAAAAAACACTATCTGCCTTTGCCTGTGACAGAATCCACAGGGCCCTCCGCCCCAAACCCCCCCTGAAAACCCCCCCAGGGACATCATCATGTGCATGAAGGACTTTCTAGTCAAAGAAGACATCATGCGTGCTTCCAGAAACAGCCCCAACATCTCCTTTGAGGGAAAACGCATACAAATCTTCCCTGACATCTCTCCAGCCACTTTAGATAGAAGGCGCAGGATGAAAGAGGTTACCACAGTCCTACAATCAGCCAGAATAAGATACAAATGGGGATTTCCCTTTAAGCTGACGGTACCTCACAACGGATCCACCTATACGGTCTACAATGTGATCGAAGGCAAAGAGTTGCTAATCAAGTTGGGTCTATTGCCTAACGAACCTCATCCACGACTTCCAGCTACCCCAAGACCCTCACCTATTTGGTCTACCCCTTCCAACAGACGCAGCCAGAGAGACCAGAGAAGATTATTCAATCCCTAGTGAAATTACCTCATATAAATCTTCATATGGTTCACTAAGCTACTGCACTATTTCTCCTGAAGATTGCTGCATTCCAGTCACTTAGCCCCTTGCTTCAAGAATACCCAACACTACAGGTTTCAAAGAGTTCTAGCACAACTTAATCATTTAGATTCTGCAAGAAAAGCAGAGAGTTCTTTTGACTTTTCTTTCCAGCCTTATTACACTTGATTCACACTTCCTCCACTGGAGGTCCCCCCTCCCCTTCTGGAATGTCTCTATACACATATCTAGCTAATGGGCTCATGTTACAAACAGCTCAACACACAATGCTCTATGCAATATACAAACCACTATAGCAGACTTACCTCCTATTATCTCAATCTACCATGTGCTATGTTGCTTGGAGCAGTTTCATGATACAGCTCTGTTTATCCCCTGCACTAAAGGTCATCTATCCTGAACTTTTTGCTTTTTGATCCCTGGATGCTTCACGGGACTGCCTCAAATTATTCTTGATCTACCTCCTCCATATTGAAATGGTTGTGTCATAGACCACAATACCACATCCTTCTTCTGTTTCCAATCCATTTAATACAATGTTATGGTTGGTTATGCTGACCCTGTTCTCTAATTTTTGAATAATATATTTTATTACGTTATTGTTCTAGGCTGCCATGCACTTATATGATGCTTTTATACAGTTTAACATGTTTTTTTGTCCGGGTGTGTCCGCCGCAGTTGGTTTGACCCCACTCCTGCCTCGATCCACATCCTGACCACCACCCTGATGGTCTGGCTGGATCTGACGCAGGATAAGGATAATTCTTCTTTATCCTATATGTTCTTTTTTGTTTCTCTTTTATTTTTTATGTTTGATCAGTTTAATGCCAGAACAAATGGGTTATTACCCATTTTGCAAAATCTGGTATGTATCAGGAGTATTATCTCCTGCGTTTTTGCACAGAAAAAATTATATTTGTTTTGCACAGGCATAGTGTATATGTATTCTTGTTATTTTTCACTTATAGAGATACATGACCAATATATCGTATATTTCCGCCCTACTTGCGGGCTTCCATGTATGACGGAGATGCTGACTCCATGCAAGCTTTTTGCGTGGCTTCGGTATCTCCCTCCTTATGAAGATAATCCACACACAGGCAACAACTTTATGGTTAGTGCTGCTACCCATCCATGTTATCAGCTTTTATATATTTCTTCAGTTCAGTTGATAGATTGTTATGATTCTAACCATGGGTCTTAAAATTATATCTCATAACACCAATGGGTTTAACTCACCCAGTAAACGTAAAAAAGCCTTTCAGCAATACAAAAAACTAGGCGCAGACATTATTCTGCTCCAGGAGACTCACTTTGCATCCGCTAACCACCCTAAATTCTTCCACAAATCCTATAACCAAGTGTACTACACCACCTTTGACAATAAAACTAAGGGGGTCGCCATTCTTATACGTAACACGATCATCTTTGATGTTCACCATATATTTAAGGACCCCGAGAGCAGATATATCATTCTCAAGGGTATCATTAACAATAGGGAAATCACCATAGCCTCGGTTTACGCCCCTAATGACACCCATACCTCCTTTATTAAATTCTTTGAAACTCTGGACAAATACCACTCACCCCACATGTTGATAGGTGGAGATTTCAACTTAGCTGCCCACCCATTCCTTGACAGAAGTTCCATATCCCCCCATACAAAATCCTTCTCTAAGACCATAAACCGTCTAATCAATAAGGCTCAATTATTAGATACATGGAGAGCTCATAACACGGGTATTAAAGCATATACCCACTATTCCCATCCACATGACTGCTATGCTAGACTTGACTATGTGCTGTCTACCCCTATCTTACTTGCCAACTCCACTCAAGCACAGATTCACCCTTGCCCATGGTCGGACCACGATGTCTGCACATTCACTACATCCTACATAGGACTAACCCCCTCTCCTCATAACTGGCGTCTCAATGACTCCTTACTAACAAACCCTGCTAACAACTCTACTATTTCCTCACACATAGAAAACTATTTCACTGACAATATTAATGAGGAAGCTCCACCCACCTCCATATGGGTCGCCCACAAAGCGGTGCTAAGAGGGCACATCATAAGCTTAGCTGCATCCAAAAATAGAGAGCGACAGGCCGACATCAGACGCCTCACCAATGAACTCCACCATCTCTACATTAAACTGCATCATTCGGTCGACCCAGCCATTACCCATCAAATACAGGAAAAACGCAAATCCTTAGATACCCTCCTTTCCACTAATGTCGAGAAGTCCCTCAGGTTCTCTAAAGCCAAATATATGCTACACTGCAACTCCTATTCAGCAATGTTTGCAAGGAAACTTAAACAAGATAGTAACCCTACACATACATACAAACTTAGAAATAATAAGGGCAACCTAGTCTCCCACCCACAAGAAGTTATGGAAATTTTTACCTCCTTCTATCAAAACCTCATGTCAAATCCCAACACCCCCCCAAATGAAGCTGCTAAATCTTGGCTGGACAGCCTCAATCTCCCCTCCCTCAATCACGAACATTTGGACTCTCTCAACACACCTTGTACAATTGAAGAAATTACACACATTATCAAATCACTCAAAACCTCCACTGCTCCAGGCCCCGATGGGTACTCCTCCCTATACTACAAAAAATATGCCCCTCTCCTTGCCCCCCATTTGAAGAACCTCTTTAATCACATCCTAGAAGGCAATTCCTTTCCAAGAGAAATGCTATTAGCTAACCTCTCCTTAATCCCCAAACCCAATAAAGACCATTCACTCCCCCAGAATTTCCGCCCCATTTCAGTCCTAAACAATGACCTTAAGATCTTTGGCAGGATTCTTGCTGACAGACTCGCCAAAGTCATCTCCCCACTGGTTCACATTGACCAATCTGGTTTCATACCTAATAGACAGATCACGGACAACATCAGACTTGTCACCAATGTCATTCAAGATGCTAATCTCCACTCACGCCAAACCTGTCTTCTTAGCCTTGACATTCACAAGGCGTTTGACAGTGTCAGCTGGTCGTACATGAACTACCTGCTCCCCAAATTTGGTATTACTGGAGCATTTTTGCAGGGATTCAATGCTTTATACGATTCTCCACAGACTCGCATCCGTTTGCCTGGTGTCAACTCTGATTTTTTTCCTTTAGGTAGAGGTACCAGACAGGGATGCCCCCTGTCTCCACTCCTCTTCGCTCTGGCCATAGAGCCCTTAGCCCAGGCTGTCAGAGCCAACCCAGATATAAAAGGATATACTAAGGATCGTCAGGAATGCAAGATTAGCTTGTATGCTGACGATGCACTACTATACATTACCAACCCCCATACCTCCCTTCCCGTACTGTTCAAACAACTAGAACATTTCCATAGGGTCTCAGGACTAAAAATTAACTTAAGTAAATGCTCCGCACTACCCATTAACATCCCCCCAGCAGAATTTAGTCTTCTTCAGTCCAACTTCCCCTTCACGTGGATCTCCTCCTCATTTACATACCTTGGTGTTAATATCACTCCTCTCTACAACGGCTTATACAAGGCTAATTACATCCCATTACTAGCCCGCATCACATCCCTCCTGAAAACCTGGTCCTCCTATCACATCTCTTTTTTGGGCAGAGTTTGTGCAATCAAGATGAACATCCTCCCCAAACTTTTATATTACTTCCGCTCCATCCCAATCAACATCCCTAAAACCAAACTTGAGGCCCTTCAGAGACAGATTAATAAATTCATCTGGGCTGACAAAAGACCACGATATAGTTACACCTTACAACATAGACTACAGTTTAAGGGTGGTCTGGGTCTCCCCAATTTATGGAAATACTTTTTAGCCGCACGCCTATCACAAATATCCCAATGGTTTTCCCCAAATAAAAATATTCCCTGGCTGTGCTTTGAGACCTCATCTATATATCCACTTCACCTACAAGGGATACTTTGGTCTAAGTACACCCTTTATAAAGACCTCATCAAACGTAACATTATAGTGGCTCACGCATTCAAACTCTGGCAAAATACTAGCGACACTTTCCCACTAGCTTCATCAACCTCCCCACTCACATCATTCTTAGGAGACCCCAGACTACCTCTTGCATACAAGGACAGACAATCTGTCTCTGCCTGGATAGACCTTGGACTGACTTCCTTGGGCTCACTACAATCTAAATGGAGCTTTAGAAGCTTTGAATCCCTTCAAAGGGACTTTAGACTCCCCTCCCCAGAGATTGAGAAATTCCATTTAATTAAATCATTCTTTCAGACACATTTCTCACTCTCCACGAGTCCATCTGTAACTGTCTTTGAGAGAATATGCAAATCCTCATCCAGGGACAGAGGAATGATATCTAGACTATACAATAACCTAAATGACTTCTCGGCCTCTGAAAAAACCCAACCCATGCTACGATGGGAATCGGACTTGGGTATTGATCTTCCCCCAAATACATGGTATGCTATGTCCGAAAACCTCAGGAAAAGCAATAAAGCAGTCTCCTTTAGGGAAACCCCAACAAAACTATTCACAAGATGGTACCTAACCCCATCCAAAATCCATACCTTTTATCCGACAGTTTCTCCTGATTGCTTCAGAGGCTGCCAGACTGAAGGCACACTACTTCACACTTTCTGGAGCTGCCCACGCCTATCACAGATCTGGCGAGAAGTAGCACGTAGATTTGAGGACTCCTCTAAACATAAGATCTCCCTCACCCCATTAATATGTTTACTATATGGAGATATCCCAGACATCCCTCCCCCGTGCTCCAGACTCCTCCACTCGCTGTGTAGCGCGGTGCAGTGGATGATAGCACTAAACTGGAGATCTGGGGAGGTAATATGGTCTCAGGTGCTCGGCAGGATGGAACTGTTGAAACTATCAGAAAGAATATACCACACAATCAATGACAGCCTACATGTTTTTGATGCCAAATGGTCATATTGGTAGTCCAATGATTGATGTTTCCATTTGCTTTCATACACATTGTACTATAATGATGTATTACTAACTTTATCCTCCACCCACTCAAGACCACTCATCATGATCTGCCTTACATGTTACTAATTCACTGTTGTGCTTTTGAAAAGTGTTATGTTTTTCTATACCTATGCTTGTATCCCAATTTATACTTCTTAATAAACTTTTGTAAACAAAAAATTTTTTCTAACTTTACTTCACCAATATAGACTATTGTGTTCTTTTTTTTTTTTTTTTATAAATTCTTTTTTTTTTATAGAGTTCACATTAGACTCCATGCACACTGAAGCTAAAAAAAAGCTATCAAAAAATGCCAGTGGCTTTGCAGGGATCCTTTCAAAGTTTTTTTTAGCGTTTTTGCAATAGCTTTAGGGCCCTTTCACACGTGCGGACCGTTCGTCCGTTTTTTACGAATGAAAAACGGACCGCAATGCATCCCTATGGGCTAGCGGACGGGCATCCGCTAACGTCCGTTTCCATCCGTCTCCGCTGAGCTCTGTTTTTTTGAACGGAAGCAAACCCTATTTTTCTTCCATCAAAAAAACGGAACGAACGAAAAACGGATGTTAGCGGACGATCCGTTTAACATCCGATCCGCTAACATCTGCTTTTCATCAAAATATGTAATAAAAATAAAGTTCTAACAAAAAAAAAACAGATGAAAAACGGATGAAAAAAACGGATGAAAAACGGATGAAAAAACAGATGAAAAACGGATGTGAACGGATGACAACTGATGAAAAACGAACGAAAAACAGACAAAAAAAAAACTGATCAACTGATGAAAAAAAAGGACCTAAAAAACGGTCCGCACGTGTGAAAGGACCCTAAATCAGCGTTTTTCAGTGTAGCTTTTTTTTTTTTGCAATGGATAAAAAAAATGCTAAAAAACGCTGGCGCCAGCATTTTTGAGCGTTTATGAGCAGTTTTCTGAATTTTTTGGCGCTTTGCGGGTTTTAGCGTTTTTCCCGCCAAAAAACGTCACTTTGAACGCAAATTTCGGGTGTTCAGAAAAAAGCCAATAAACTACAAAGTTCATTAACACTAAACGCCCAGGTGTGCATAGGCACATAGGCTAACATAGAGTTCAGGTTATGGGCTTTAAAAAAAAAGCCAAAACGCCAATAAACAGTTGTTTTAGCTTCAGTGTGCATTTAGCCTAACAATTCCAAATAGTCTTAGACCCCTTTCACACTGAGGAGTTTTTCAGGCGGTACAGCGCTAAAAATAGGGCTGCTATACCGCCTGAAAAACTCCTGCCCAGCAACCTCAATGTGAAAACCGGAGGGCTTTCACGCTGAGGCGATGCGCTGGCAGGAGAGAAAAAAATCTCCTGCTAGCAGCATCTTTGGAGCTGTGAGAGGATATTGTATCTCCTTCACCACTGCTTCCCATTTAAAACAATGGGAAACAGCAGTAATACCACCCGCAATGCGCCTCTGCAGAGGCGCATTGCATAGGTATTAACCCTTTATCAGCTGCTAGCGGGGGTTAATACCGCACCGATAGCGGCCGAATCCCGCAACAAATCCGACGGTATATCGCCAATATTTTTAGCGGCGCTATACCGCCACCGCGCCTCCCGCCCCAGTGTGAAACAGGCCTTAGTATAATATTTATATTACATTCTATTGTGTTCTGATCCATCACATATAATTCAGATTAAAAAAAAAAAAAACATTGAAATAAAGGCTGTAATGTAACAAAATAGGTAAAAAGCCAAGGGAGGTGAATACTTTTGCAAGGCACTGTAGATAATGCAGTGCTTTCAAAGTGTGACTGTTTGAAATAGGAACAAGAAACCACATGTCTCTGTTGACTACTATTTAGCATATGTGATCATCGGCTCGTGCACAAGGGACATCGGTCCGGATGAGGAAGGAGGCAGATGTGCCACATCAGTGCCAGCTGCCAATTGCTACCTGCCAGTGCCCACAGTGCCACCTATCAATGCCCACAGTGCCACCTATCAATGCCCACAAGTGCCACTTCTCCATGCCCACCAGTGATGCCAATCAGTGCCTCATCAGTTCCACCTAGCAATGCTGCCTATCAGTGTAACCAACCAGTGCCCATTATTGCCACCCATCAGTGTCCATCGCTGCCACCCATCAGTGCCATCACTGCCACCTATCAATGCCCATCACTGCTACCTATCAGTGCCACCTATCAATGCCACATTAGTGCTACCTATCAATGATCTTCAGTGCCACCCATCACTGCCACCTCTCAGTGCCGCCTATCAGTGCCCTCCAGTACCGCCTTATCGGTGCCCACCAGTGCAGCCTTATTGGTGCCCATCAGTGTCCATCAGTGCAGCCTCATCAACGTACATCAATGAAAGAGAAAAATTATCTGTTTAATTTTTTATTTTTTTTTACAAAAAAAAAAAAAACGCAGAGGTGATAAAATACCACCAAGAAAGCTCTATTCTATTTGTGGGGGGAAAAAATTATAACAATTTTGTTTGGGTACAGTGTTGTATGACCGTACAATTATCATTCAAAGTGCATCAGCGCTGAAAGCTGAAAATTGGTCTGGGCAGAAGGGGGGTTTAAGTGCCCAGTGGTTAATTCATTTTTAATATTCAAAGCAAACTCACCCATCCATTCATGTCTCCATGCTTTATTTTGTTGAGAAATCACTATAAAAAATGCCAACCAGCATTTCTGGCAATTCGCAGAAAAGACTGATTCTATGAGCTAGAACGGGAGCAGCTGCAAAGCCAGCACTTTTGCGAGTATAGTGAGGTGGCTGGCATTTATACTGCTGACCAGAGATAAAAAGCCAGACCATACATTATGGTAACAAAGTATTCAGTTTGGCAACAGTTTTTGACTCCGCTCCCCCTGTAACATCGTAATATTACTTGCTGATCCTATCAATATATTCATTACTTTTTACTTTTTAAAACAGACCAAGCTCTCCAGCAAAAGTGACAGTTACGAGTTTGTGAAAAACCATATAACACAATGACAGCTGATGCTTATATTAATTTGTTATTATTCAGATTGATAATTTACTGTGTGCGTGTATGTGTGTATATGTATATGTATATATATATATATATATATATATATATATATATATATATATATATATATATATATATATATAATATATTGCATCCAAAATGGATTTGCAGGGCTTCACTTTTCCACATTTTGTTATGTTACAACCTTATTCCAAAATTGATTAAATTCACAATTTTTCTCAAAATTCTACAAACAATACTCCAAAATGACAATGCGAAAGAAGTTTGTTTGAAATCTTTTCAAATTAATTTAAAATAAAAAACAAAATAATCATGTGTATATAAGTATTCACAGCCTTTGCCATAACACTAAAAATTGAGCTCAGGTGCATCCTGTTTCCACTGATTATCCTTGAGATGTTTCTACAGCTTGATTGGAGTCCACCTGTGGTAAATTCAGTTAATTGAACATGATTTGGAAAGGCATTATCTATATAATGCCCCACAGTTAATGGTGCATGTCAGAGCACAAACCAAGCCACGACGTCCAAGGAATTGTCTATAGACCTCTGAGATAGGATTGTATTGAGGCACAGATCTAGGGAAGGGTACAAACAAATTTTAACAGCATTGAACGTCCCAATGAGCACAGTGCCCTCCATCATCCAGAAATGAAAGAAGTTTGAAACCATTAGGACTCTGCCTAGAGTGGGCCACCTGGCCAAACTGAGCAATCGGGGTCACTCTGACAGAGCTCCAGCAGTTCTCTGTGGAGAGAAGAGAACATTCCAGAAGAACAATGATCTCTGCAGCACTCCACTAATCAGGCCTGTATTTTAGAGTGGCCAGACGGAAGCCACTTCTCAGTAAAAGGCACAACAACCAACCTGGAATTTGCCAAAAGGCACCTAAATGCAGAGGCGTATCTAGTGAAAATGGCGCCTATGGCAAGCACTGAAACTGCGCCCCTGTCAGCACCTATAAATGCGGTAATATCAGCACCCATAAATGCGGTAATATCAGCACCCATAAATGTGGTAATATCAGCACCCATGAAAGTGGCCTTACCAGCACCCATAATTGCAGCCTTACCAGCACCTATAAAAATGCAGCCTTACCAGCACCCATAATTGCAGCCTTACCAGCACCCATAATTGCAGCCTTACCAGCACCCATAAATGTGGTGCAAAAAACATAAATGCGGCACAACGCCCCAGTGTGAAAGTAGCCCAAGTCATCATGTGCCAGGTACAGGTCCAAACAGAAGCAAGCAGCCAATCAAATATAGTGCTTGCTCAATATGGATTAAATAAATTATAATTATATATAGCCATTGATATAATGAATAAAGTGATTTGTGTGACAGCAGGTTCTACTTGCACAAATCACTTTATTTATAACTATGGCTTTGCATAAATATAAATTTATTAAATCTATATATTAAGCACTATATTTGGTTGGCAGTTGGCAGTGGCACACATCATCATTCTGTTCACATGAACATGATGATAACAGATTAGTGTGTGACTATTAGAAAGTACCTGGCCTGCTGCAGTGCTGCCCGGCTGGGGGTTCCAGAGACTAGAGTCTAACGATTGTTCAACTTCTCTTGTAGTCACTGACCTCACGAGGGACGACGGTGACGTCACCGACCCACTTGCGCTCGGAAAGAAGATGAAGCAGCGCTGCGCAGAGGAGAGGAGGGCAGGAGCGTACCTAGAGCATTTGGCACAATGTAAAAACACCCCGCTGTGTCCCCTGCACACCTCTGCATCCTTCAATATCTTTTTGTCAATTCTGTACCCCCCTCTCCACAACTGCACCTCTGGACCCCTTTACATTACACAGCACCTCTGGGCCCCTTTACATTACACAGCCCTAGTACCTGTGGACCCCTTTACATTACACAGCACCCTGCACCCCTTTACACTACACTGCACCTCTGGACCCCTTTACATTACACAGCACCCACACCTCTGGACACCTTTACATTACACAGCACCCTGCACCTCTGGACACCTTTACATTACACAGCACCCTGCACCCGTTTACACTACACTGCACCTCTGGACACCTTTACATTACACAACACCATGTACACCTTTACACTACACTGCACCTCTGGACACCTTTACATTACACAGCACCCTGCACCCCTTTACACTACACTGCACCTCTGGACCCCTTTACATTACACAGCACCCTGCACCTCTGGACACCTTTACATTACACAGCACCCTGCACCTCTGCACACCTTTACATTACACAGCACCCTGCACCTCTGGACACCTTTACATTACACAGCACCCTGCATCACTGGACCCCTTTACATTACACAGCACCCTGCACCCCTTTACACTACACTGCACCCCTGGACCCCTTTACATTACACAGCACTCTGGACCCCTTTACATTACACAGCCCCCCACAGCTCTGGACCCCTTTAAATTACACAGCACCCTGCACCTCTAGGCGCTTGTATGTTACACACCCCACCCCTTAACAGTTCTGGGTCCCCTACAGTGCAGACCCCCGCTTACAGTACAGACCCCCCTTCCTACAGTACAGACCCCTCCCCTTCTACAATACAAACCCCTCCTATTCTACAATACAGACCCCCCCTTCCTACAATACAGATCCATAATGTACAGGCTCAGAACACACCAGAGAGCCCAAGGTAGTGGCTTGGCGGGAGGGGAGGGGGGCTTTCGAGCTGCACTCAAGCCAGCGGCACATCTGGGGGACCGGCAGTACGATCCCCTTCTCTCACGGCTCAGAATAGTCTCGGGCAGCGGCTGTCAGCCGAGCAGAGAAGCCGCCTCCCCCTCCTGCATGCAGAGCACTGTATAGATGTAAAGGGGAGGCGACTTCTCTGCTCGGCTGACAGCCGCTGCCCGAGACTGATCAGAGCCATGAGAGAAGGGGGTCGTTGCACCGTTCCCCCAGATGTGCCGCTGGCTCGGGTGCAGCTCACAAACCCCCCACCCCCCACTTCCTGCAAACCCGATACCTGCCTATTCTATCACCGCGCAATGTCGGCGATGTCTCCTTTCATTCACGGAGGGGGGGGGGACCAGCCTGACACCACCCCCCAGTGTGTGGCACCTGTACGCCACTGAAGAAGGGTAGGTGGAGCTTTAGCCAAATGATGGTTTGGGCGATCTCATAGGCATTGGGGGGGCGCTATTATACTGCCAGGTGCCAGCCAGTAACAGTGTACTACAAGTGAATTGCTGTGCCGCCACCGGCACCAGAGCTATAGTATGGGAGGTGGCGCCCACAGGAGAACAGGTGGGAATATTTTTTCGTATGGGCAGCATTTTTTTTTCGCCCCCCCTCCCCAAGGCGCCTATGGCACGTTCCATGGCTGCCATACGCTAGAAACGCCACTGCCTAAATGACTCTAAGGCTATAAGAAACACAATCCACTGGTTTGATGAAACAAAGATTGAACTCTTTGGGCTGAATGTCAAGCGTCATGTATGGAGGAAACTAGGCACCGTTCATCAGCTAGCCAATACCATCCCTGCAGTGAAGCATGGTGGTGGCAGCATCAGGCTGTGTGGATATTTTCAGTGGCAGGAACTGTTAGACTAGTCAGGATTGAAGGAAAGATGAATGCAGCCACCTACAGAGACATCCTTGACGAAAACCTGCTCTAGAGTGCTCTGGACCTGGGGCTATGGTTCATCTTCCAACAGGACAACAACCCTAAACCCCAGCCAAGATAAGAAAGGAGTGGCTATGGGACAACTCTGTGAATGTTCTTGAGTGGCCCAGCCAGAGCCCAGAAATGAACCTTATTGAACATCTCTGGAGAGATCTGAAAATGGCTGTGCAACGGACACTCCCCATCCTGATAGTGCTTGAGAGGTCCTGCAAATAAGAATGGGAGAAACTGCCCAACAATAGGTGTGCCAACAGGGGTGGACTGGGACACAAATTTGGCCCTGGACTTCATCCAGACCGGCCCACCTAATTTTTGCAAACACACACACAAAAACAGTATATAGTCTATACGCAATTGCGCAAAAAAAAAAAAAAAAGTTAAAACATTCTGCTATAAGTATAAATTGCTTTTTTTTTATTCTGTGACCAGTAAATTCATTCATCTGTAACCGTGACCAGTGGCAGTACATTAAGACCCCTTTCACACTGGAGCGTATTGCAGGCACTATAGCGTTAAAAATAGCGCCTGCATTCCACCCTCAAACAGCTGCGCCATTGTCTACAGTGTTAAAGCCCAAGGCTTTTACTTCTTTTACTTCTCCACCGCTCATGTCTATTGTCCGCTAGCGGGGGGAAAACCGCTCCGCTAGCGACCAAAATGCACCGCAAATCCACCCATAGCGTTGGCGGTAAAAATAGTGGCGTTTTACCACCAGCGCTATGGGCGGCTCAGTGTGAAAGGGGTCTAATACATCAGTTACTATGACCAGTGGCAGTGCATTTACCCCCCCCCCATGCTGTATATTAAAAACAAAATCACAGACACATACACTGACCCCCCCTCCTGACACACACACTGACCCCCCTCCTGACACACACACTGACCCCCCTCCTGACACACACACTGACCCCTCCTCCTGACACACACACTGACCCCCCCTCCTGACACACACACACTGACCCCCCCTCCTGACACACACACACTGACCCCCCCTCCTGACACACACACACTGACCCCCCCTCCTGACACACACTAATACATCAGTTACTATGACCAGTGGCAGTGCATTTACCCCCCCCATGCTGTATATTAAAAACAAAATCACAGACACATACACTGACACTGACCCCCCCTCCTGACACACACACTGACCCCCCTCCTGACACACACACTGACCCCCCTCCTGACACACACACTGACCCCTCCTCCTGACACACACACTGACCCCCCCTCCTGACACACACACACTGACCCCCCCTCCTGACACACACACACTGACCCCCCTCCTGACACACACACACTGACCCCCCCCCTCCTGACACACACACTGACCCCCCCTCCTGACACACACTGACCCCCCCTCCTGACACACACACACTGACCCCCCCTCCTGACACACACACACTGACTCCCCCTCCTGACACACACACTGACCCCCCCTCCTGACACACACACTGACTCCCCCTCCTGACACACACACTGACCCCCCCTCCTGACACACACACTGACCCCCCTTCCTGTCACATACGCTGACCCCCCCTCCTGACACACACTTCCTTTCACAGTCCCCTCCTTTCTGGTATCCTTTACAGCCATCATCTTTATTTGCAACAAACACAGTTCCCTTTATGTCAGTGCCCCCTCCCTTACCTTACACAGAAGGGAGAAGACATAGGATGCGACGTGTCCAAGCAGAAGGCGGGAGATGTTCAACTTTCAATGTAACAGAAAGACGATTGGTTGCTAGGACTGCCCCTAGCAACCAATCACAGGCTTTTTAACTTGAAAAGTTGGACAGCTCTGCCTACTGCTCGGACATTCTCTATTGTAATGTATAGATGAAAGCAGCTGTGGGGGGGGGAGGAGGAGTTACACGGCAGAGAAGAGGACACCCAGGCAGGATGGTCAACAGGTTCACTGTTGTCATCCTGCACATGCACTTCACCCGCCATGCAACCCCTCCAGCAGCAATACTCTGCAGCCTGCACTGGAACCGTGCATGTGCAGTAGTTACGGCTCCTGCTGCCACCTTCCTCCCCAGCCAGCAGTCAGACTCTGCAGCCGCATGACCCGATACTGATGTGCAGGGCCCTTCGTCCAGTACATAGCAAACACTGCCTGTATACACTCTGAATGTCAGAGTGTATACAGGCAGTGTTTGCAAATGTACTGGACGAAGGGGCCCCGCACATCAGTATCAGGGCGTGCGGCCGCATTGAGAGTGAAGCTGTCAAATCTAAGCACTGTCAGGGATGAGGGGGGTCCCCGCATATCGGCCCCGCCCATTCCCGACATCGTTTTGACAGCTCTCCTCTCACTGCGGCTGCACGCCCCCGCTTGCCCACCAATCACTGGATTTTTACACTGGGGACGAGACTCCAGGCTTTTTGGGGACCCATTTGGGGCTCTAGTCACCCCCTCCCAACACCCCTGAGTGACAACTGGCCCACTGAGCCATCGGCCCACCGGGAAACTCCCGGTAGTCCCGATGGCCAGTCCATCCCTGTGTGCCAAGTTGTAGAATCATACTCAAAAAGACTAAAGGCTGTAATTGGTGCCAAAGGTGCTTTAACAAAGTATTGAGCAAAGCCATGTGATTGCATTTATTTTTTTATTTTTAACAAATTTGCTAAAATTTTAAACAAACTTCTTTTAAATTGTCATTCTAGAGTATTGTTAGTAGAATTTTGCAGAAAAGAATGAATTTAATCCATTTTGGAATAAGACTGCAACATAACAAAATGTGGAAAAAGTGAAGCACTGTGAATACTTTCCAGATACACTATATACTGTAAAATTATATTTTAACATAGTCCCACTTTATAGTGCACCTGTGCCCAGACATTAAAGTGTTTACATATTCTTATTTTTTTTAGATACACTGATCTCTCCAGCTGTAGGAACTGCAGATATATGCATCTTAGGGAATGAAATATCCGCTTTTCTCCCCTTATTTTGGCAGCATGGTTTTGTCAGCCTGTCAGCCATGTAATGCTGTAAGCTGTTGGAAACCAACTGAATCCCAAAATGTTTTATTTTTGTGTAGCCTTTGAGGATAAATTACTCCACACTAGCTGCAGCAACCAAGGTCATTGATGACTTGTTTTTAAAGCCCTTTACTGTTAAAAATATGTAAATTATTTTAAAGTCCAGTCTGGGCACAGTTGTACTTTGCACGGTGTCTACTAAGGTATATTTATAAACATCCTGGTATTTAAGGGGTTAAAACAGCAGCCATAAGTTCCTGGAGTTCAAGTAAAAGTGACCCTGAAGACTTTAGAGCTGCCTGATTACTTTAAGAGAATCTGTGCTTGATTAGCTGCAGTGGAGGACAGAGGTGACATTCAAGATCTATAAGACTCGTGATGTGTTCATAAAGATGACTTATCACCTGCCTGTGCAATTTGTTTTCCCTTCCTTGTGACAACAATAAAGTTAAATGTTAAAAAAAAAAAAAAAAGGGTTAAAATGTATAATATAAAAATAACGTAAAAGCAACCCCGTTGCCCCCAATCAACCCCTGCATGCAAATATATGTGTATGTTTTGCACATGTATGTAAGCATAATACACAATAATTGTGCTATACTAGTATTTACCTATCACCATGAACATTGGAGTGGAAGCCAAAATTATAGGGCCATATTTCATAGTTTTGTTTTTTTCACAATCAAAATATATTGAAAGTTGACAGATTGACATGAATAGCAAATATAAAAAAAAAGATTGGTTGAGTATTTGTCAGTTGACATGTATATAGAAAGACGAATGAGGTACATAATATTTCACATATAAAGCGGAGGTCCGGTTTAAAATAAATAAATAAATTAAAGTCAGAAGCTACTAACACTGTAGCACTGTAGCTGCTGACTTTTAATAAGGAGACTTACCTGTCCAGGGTGCCCACAATGACGGCAGCCGAAGCCAAGCAAACGCTCGGATTTCGGCGGCCCCGTCGCCATCCTCGGTGAGGGAATCAGGAAGTGAAGCCTTGCTTCACCGCTCGATTCCCTACTGGGCATTCGAGAGCCACGCGGCGTGACGTGAATGGATGATGTCTCCTGGGACACACACAAGGTCCCAGAAGACACTGCTCCCCCATTCCCCAGGAGGCAGCCGAGGAGCAGAAGAAAGAAGACGGAACGCGGATCAGGAAGTGGCAGATTAGGATGATCTGCCTAGCAACAGGCACTTCAGGTATGTATAAAAAAAAATGTTTGCAGCATTTTAGAATTACATTTTTTTCTTGGTGGAGCTCCGCTTTAAATCTAAACTGATAATCGGTTTTCAAGCATGTCCTATGGACACTTTTGGGTACCATCGTTTTTCACAATTTCACACAATGTTAAGACTTGACATGTTTTGGTATCGATTTACTAGACACAACCCCCTCTTTTATATTTTACTAAAGGTGAGCATTATATTGTGTTGTGGTGCACTAAAATTCATTTTAATATGTCTTTCCTAAAAAAAAAATCCTGGTAGAAAAGTCTGTAAGGTTACTAGGTATCAAAATCTAAATTTTAGTTAAGATATGGGTACACCCCCTTTTGGTTTTTCTACTGCTTCACAAGGTAGAGCTAGATACATATTGTGATTTTTAATTTTTTTCATACAACTATAGTGGCCTAAAGAAAAATAAACTCACAGATTCCTGCATGCACACAAGCGATATTGATGAAGGAATCGCCTCCGCTGCGCTATTGTATTCGGACAGCAGGATTCCTCCCGTCAGAATACGCTGATCACTGATGTTTTTCCAGCAGTAATGTTCAACAGAAGCCAGTCTAATGATTGTCTTCTGGTAAAAAGAGAGGGCGCTACACAGATCAAAATTGTGTCTGGTTCCTGCTAAACCAGACAAAATTGGTTCCCTGTGTACCCAGCTTTGTCTAAGTTAGCCAAATGAATGAAAATGTTGATGATATCTTATGTCAACAATCACTATAAAGTAATTTAGGTTCGGCCTTGTAGCCAATGACTATAGTTGTCAATGTACAAATCTTATTTTTTTCTTTTATGAATTACAAAAAATTAAAAAGGCAAGCATGTAAAAAAAAATGTGAACGCTACATAAAATTACATTGACGTACGTACTGCAATTTGAACAAAAAATATCTACTCACTGAAAATGCATCTACTTTTCTTTAGAAAACGCAAATTAAATACAACTACAAAACTGTGTTGGTGGAGGAAGTAAGGTGTGATTTGAAACACACAATACCCATCATGTACTCACGCATCACAGTTCAATTTTGCATTTGATTAATGTAATACAGCATTTCAATTCTGTTCTTAACAAGTCATATTATATTTAAGATTTAAATGCTGCTTTATTACCTACTCAAAAATAGTAAAGGATGCTGTTTGCTAGATTTGTGTTAAAAGCAGAAACTAAAGCTTGGCAAGTCCTCTGGTGACTCTTTATCCTAAAACACAGGAAACAATAGTAATGAATGACAGGGTTGTGCTTCTTGTCAATCACATGCACTGCCAATGTAATGTGTAGCCTGAAAAGTTAATACTTCCCATGCATGAATCCGCTGTGTATTAAAGTGTAACTAAGGTCACAACTTTTTCTTTCGTTTTGGATAGATTGGAGGGGGATTAGAACATCTGTTGGGTTTTTATTGGTGTCTGTGTCCCAATTAGGGAGATTCATCCTCTCTATTTGTCCTGTTCCCATTAGGCTTGAAAGTGAAAGTAAAAGAAAAGCCCACATTTTGGGTTGTCCCCAGGAAAGTAATTGAAGGGAAATCTTCTAACACTCGTTCCCTTATTTGCAAGTATTTTCTCTCACTTCCTGTTTTGGTTATGTGACAGGAAGTTAGGGGTAAACTCCTTAATGGGACACAGATGGAGAAAAACGAACTAACAGGCGTTATAACCCTCCCTTACTCTATCCAAAATGGAAAAAAAAAAGTTTTGCCTATAGTTCTACTTTAAGATGTTGGAATAATAGTCGCCTTGACACCAAAGTTGTAGCAGCACTATAAAATGTGCAACTGTCTTTTTGGCAGCACGTGTATCAGTATTTTACACACTCTTTTTAGTCCAGAACCTAACCTAAAACTATCAAAAGCTTTTGTTAATAGCAACACCAAGGGATCTCTTTAAATCTTAATTTGTACAATGCCCAAATCACACAGTGTCTGGGACCCTTGAATTGTGGAATTTCCCCTGCGCAATTTTGATCACTGCCTCCTGGTGCTGCGATGGCTTGCCTCTCTATGACTACAGTCATGAGGACTTTGGAACCCCCCAACAGACCACCCCCCCCTGACCAATCCTATTTTATTTTCCTATTTTCCACCTCCCTCCTTTCTCCATCCTGTTCTCTTTCTTCTCGTCCCATCCTTACCTTTTCACGTTCTTGCACTGATGCTTCATGTGCAAGTACTGTACTGTTGATGTACTGTATGTATTTTATTGTTAATCTTATGGTGCTTTGACAAAACACTTCAACTGTCTTTATCTGATGCTTGTACAGTTACTTCTAAGGCAAAGCATTTTATGCACACTTTTCAGTTTTTACTTGGGATTCAATAAAAACATTGAATAAGAATAAAAATAAAAAATGTGCAACTGGCCTGGCAAATGAAGTATAATATTGTCAGAATGTTTATACAGAAATATTAAAGGGATTTATATTATGAAGGTCAGCAAGGATCTATAATGAAAGAGATTTCCACTTATTTCCACAAATCAACAAAATAACTTGAATGTGTGTATTTGTGCTAACCTGAAGACAAAAGGGATACAAAAGTGTGAAAATATATATATATATATATATATATATATATATATATATATATATATATATAATATATATATACTGTATGTGTTTACTAAAAATCAGTGCAGAATAATATCTAAATATATAACTGGTGACAAACAAAAAATATGGAATGAATATTTCAATAATATGATAACTCAGATGATGAGAAAATAACCACAGGATATTGTTTTTAAAAATACCAATGAAGAAAAACTCTTTGAAAGTAATTAATAGCTTATCAGTGGCTCAGCAGGATGTGGCAACATAAGGTACTGATTTTGACACGTGACCTCTCTGGCAACAGATATTGCAAGCCAAAATTTACTTTAATTGCACTTGGACACACTTGTTATACCATGTACATAATTGGTGATTTAACCAAGACTTACCGTATATACTCGAGTATAAGCCTAATTTTTCAGCACATTTTTTTTGTGCTGAAAATGCCCCCCTCGCTTATGAATGAATGAATGAATGAATGAAAACTTGTATAGCGCGGCACATGCGAACTGAATCGCCTCTGGGCGCTTGTTGTTCCTGTCTCCTTTGATATCAAAAGAGAAAAGTCTTGACCTTTTTCCTAAATGCTAGGTGGTTCTCCTCCAACCGAATGCTGGTTGGTAAAGCGTTCCATAGTCTGGGACCTTGGATCGCGAATCTTCTTTCTCCTTTGGACTTGAAGTTGGCTTTCGGAACCTGGAGCAGGTTCCGATTCGTGGATCGCAAAACGCGATTGGGATTATGCGCTTTTATTATTTCGCATAAATAAAGGGGGGCATTCCCATGGACACATCTATGCGTAAGACAGAGAGCTTTAAAAGCAATTCTGTCTTTGACTGGCAGCCAATGAAGGGCTCTCAGTGATGGTGAGATGGATTCCCAGGGTTTTTTCCCAGTCACAAGTCTGGTGGCCGTATTCTGAACGACTTGCAGACGAGCGATTTGGTACTTGGGGAGGCCGAGGTAAAGGGCATTTGCATAATCCAGCCTGGAGTTTACAATTGCTCCCACCACGACCGCTAAATCATCTTTAGGGATGAACGGAGTGAGTCTGCGTAGTAGGCGCAGTAGATGGTGAGATCCGCTGACTACTGACCCTATTTGTGCGTCCATTGTCATAAAGGAGTCAAAAATGACCCCTAGGCTTTTGACTTTGGCGCTAGGGGTGATGAACTTGCCCAGAATAGGCGGGGGGGTCCACGCTGTTGAAAGTTGATTCCTGCGCTTGGCGTGAAACAGGAGAAGTTCTGTTTTCGCTCCATTGAGTTTAAGATAACTCTTTGTCATCCAGTCCTCTATCAAAGAGAGACATGTCTCTAGATTGAGGTGGTGATCCTGACTGCTGCAGATGCGGAAATACAGTTGCGTGTCATCTGCATATGAGTGGTAGAGCAGTTTTTGGCTGCTGATAATCTCAAAGAGAGGACGAAGATATATGTTAAACAGCACTGGTGACAGAGGCGATCCTTGAGGGACTCCGCATGTTACTGTGCGTTTTTCAGACGTAAAAGGTCCTAACTTCACTGTTTGCGATCGGTTTTCCAGAAAAGAGGAGAACCAAGATAAATCGCATTCTGCGACTCTGGCTACTTCCGCAAGCCGAGTCAGTAACAGATTGTGGTCTACAGTGTCGAAAGCGGCACTTAGGTCCAACAGAACTAGAAGACAAGATTCTCCTTCGTCTGCGGCCTTGAGAACATCGTCCCATACTTTCAGCAATGCTGTTTCCGTCCCGTGTCCGGGACGGAAGCCTGATTGCAATGGGTCAAGTAGCTTGTAGGTATCTAGATGCTGTTGCAGCTGTTGTACCACTACTTTTTCCATTATCTTTGAGAGTACGTTGAGACTTGTTATGGGACGGCGGTGGAGTGGGTCCTTGGGGTCCAGGGAGGGTTTCTTCATGATGGGTTGGATTATACCCTCTTTCAACTGTGAGGCCACTATGCCCTCCAAGAAAGACTGGTTGATAAGCTGCGTGATGGGAGGAGCCAGGATGTAGGCGCATTCCTTCAGCAGTTTTGTGGGGATAATGTCATTTGGCGCTGTGCCATTACGCAAAGCGCCAATGACATTCTTAGTGGTCTCGATGGAGATGGGTTCCAGGGTAAACTTACCTGATATAGGAGAATTACTATGGGTGCTGTGTGAGAGGCTGCAGGGGGGGCTGAGGGGAGAATTGCTTTGCTGAATGCTTTCACGGATTACCTCGATTTTATTAATGAAGTAATCCGATAGTTCATTGCAAAATTCTTGTGTGTCCGAACTGGGGGCTTCAATGCATCCTGGTTTCATGGTCTGGGTGACCATCTTGAAGAGTTCGCGGGGGCGGTTTTGGGCGCCGTTGATAGCCTCCGAAAAATACTTTTTCTTAGCTTGGAAAATTCCTTTGTGGTATTTTCTTGTAGTCGCCTTGTAGATGGATAGGTTTAGCTCTGAAGAACATCTTTTCCAGGCAGATTCAGCCCTTCTGCGTTCTTGCTTCAGTAACGACAGCTGGTTGTTAAACCAGCTGCAGTTGTTTTTCCGAATGCGGGTTCGTCGTTTCGGCGCTACCAAGTCGACTGACTGTAGCATGGCCGAGTTTATGGCTTCCAATGTTTCAACGGCCGTTTGATGCGGCTGAGTTGTTTCTATTTTTTTCCTTAAAGTCGTTTTGAAGAGTTCCGAGTGGAGCTTCTTCTGACATCTAGTCCAGTGTGTTGTCACTGGATTTGATGTTTTTGTTGCAGGGGGGATGGTGGAAATACTGAATATAATTGCATGGTGGTCTGTCCATGGCAATTTTTCATTTTCCCAAATTTTTATTTCCAGAGCTTGTCTGAAAATAAGATCAAGTGTGTGACCTGAAGCATGTGTGGGTCCACATACTAGTTGCTGCAATCCTAATCCTTCGAGGTGGTCAATACAGGCGTCGGCAATGGGGTCTTGTGAGGAGTTGGGATTGAAATCCCCGAGCAGCAAAAGTTGTTTGCTGTTGAGGGTATAAGTGGAGAAGAAATCCGTCCATGATGATAGCAGCTGCGATTTTGGGCCGGGCGGCCTATAGCAGAGCAGAATGTGGGCGGTCTCCTTTGAACTTGCTTGCAGTTGCAGAGTAAGGGTTTCCATGAATGGAAGAGGGTTTTGGCGGACTGGTTTGGTGATCGTAAGATGAGTCTTGTGGATCACCGCCAGGCCGCCTCCTCTTTGCCCTATTCTGTTTTCTGTTATGATACGGTAATTTTCTGGCACCAGTTCTCCTAGAATGGTGTTACAGTCGGCTGTGAGCCAGCTCTCTGTAATAAAAAGACAGTCTAGATCCTTTTGTTGAATGAAGTCGCGGATTTCAAGTCGGTGTTTTACTGCCGATCTTGTGTTGATCAGAGCACATGATATGTGCTTGAGCTGGGGTAAATGGCTGAAATGTCTGACCGTCGATCTATGATCGATTCTCAATAGTCGCTCAGTTCTTAGGGCCTTTTTGGTGATGGCTGGCAGTATTGCGGCGCATTGCCTCAAACTCCAAATGGTTTCGGCAGAATATTGCCTACATGCCATGATCGCCAATACACCAAGGGGGGGGGATTTCGGGGCAGTGGGGAGAGGAATTGGCTAACTCCTCTCTCCTGGCTTGGTCCAGAGGAAGGCAAAAAACCCTGGCGGCGCTCGGCCAATATGCTCCGGTAGGGAAAAAATTCCTTCCTGACCCCTGTAAGAGGCGATCGGGTAACCCCTGGATCAAGCTTCAGTGCGTTGGGGAGACAGGGGGGGGGGCTGGGGCTGAGAGGGGGACCCTGTTGCTGGTCTGGTGGGATGGCTGCCTGCTCAGGCAGTGGGATGAGGGCTGACAGGGTGCTTCTTTAAATAACTGGGGGCTGAGAGGGTGAAAGACAGGGCCGGGTAACTGTCCTTCTGGGGTGAGGGCTTATATTCGAGTCACCTTTTTTCGCTTGATCTCCTAGACTTTGGGGACCTGGTACTGGCCAGCCGTAGGTCCTCTGGACTTGGCACACATATAGCCCAACTCTTCCTCCATAAGTGTGCACAGTTTGTTCCCTGGAGATCCTATGGCCGGGGAGCACCGATTTTTCAAACCCAGGAACCCCTTTCATAGTTTCTCATGTTAAACAGTAATTTCTCTGGTGACTTTGAGGACCTGGTTCCAGACAGTCGTAGGTCCCCTGGACTCAAACCTTGGCACACATATAGCCCAATTTTCCCTCTATAAGTGTGCAAAGTTTGTTGTCTGGAGGACCTACGGCTGGGGAGCACCAATTTTTCAAATCTGGGCACCCCTTTCATAGACTCCCATGTTAAACGTTAGTCTTGTCATGGGCACAGTGAGGCATGCACATGGACACAGTGAGGCATGCAGATGGACACCCCAGGCTTATAATCGAGTTAATATGTTTTCCCAGTTTTTTTGTGATAAAATTAGGTGCCTCAGCTTATACTAGAGCAGTGATGGCAAACCTTGGCACTCCAGATGTTTTGGAACTACATTTCCCATGATGCTCAGCTTACACTGCAGGGTGCATGAGCATTATGGGAAATGTAGTTCCAAAACATCTGTGGTGCCAAGGTTCGCCATCACTGTACTAGAGTATATACAGTGTATAAAAGGCAAAGATACATTTCCAATACATTATTTTATTTTAAGCATACATCATAACTAACCATTTGCTAGAAACTGAAATCAGCTTCAATGACATTATACCTATGTGTATATTTCTCTCTTTGATTAAAATAGAAACAATTCATACTGCAGTTAGAATTATTTCAATTCTAATCTTCATGCTGCATGCTTCAAGGACTACATGGTCCAGCCAGAAGTATATAGCTAGTCAATTGCCTTCAGATAAATAGAAACTTATACTTTACCAAAGAAATCTCAAAATCTTTTGCCTGAGAGATGTCAGCTTTGTTTTCTGGACACTCCTTCCCTTCCTTCTTTTTTTGCGTTCTCCCTTCTCAATCTTTCTTCAAACTTTTATCCCCCAAATAAAGTAGGCGTGGATATGTTTTCCATATGATGATATCCAATTCCATTTTATTTTTCTATGTACCCATCCGCACAACAACTCAAAGGGGACAGTATTGGATTAAAAATGATTTTGGAATTTTCCTTAAAAATACCAAGATTTCGCTACAAATAACCTCTGACCTAAGCCTTAAATAAAACCAAAAATCACTGTGGAACCTAAGGGTTTAATCCTCTGCATTATGTAAAAGGGCATTTTGATCCTTTATGCACAGATCCTCCCCTTTTTGCATTGTCCCCAAAACATGTTTAGATAAGACAGAGTTACTGGAGTTACGCTGCACATGTTCAGTTTGGTGTGTATTGCTAGAGAGTGTTTTTTCTTTTGATCAGTACAAGGATAATCAGCACTGTCCAGACAGAGGGTCAGGGGTCCCGCATCTTGATAGGACAGCCAGTGCAGTATAAAAACTCCTACAAGCTTTAACCAGGCACTGATATAAGTCACAAGACTGCTATATACTGCTGATGAGAAAAGTTTTTTTAGCTGTTTATATTTACTAAGATGATTGCATTTCCATGATCTGTGTACTGTGGGGGATCAGATATAGTGAATACAGGGTCCTAGGTTTAGAAACACTTTAAGTGCAGACTCTTTGGTATTGTCTCACAGAACCTAGTCGCTCCAAAGGTGCCAGGTAAAATGTTTGTTACTGAGCAGTATTGCTATATGTTAATCCTGTCCAACACTAGTAGGGATTCCTACCTATTAGACTCTAGAGACACATTTTTTTCTTTGTTTTATATGGTTTAGGGCGCATCGGTCACAACTGGCATCCTTATAGCAGCATAGGATCATTCTACTTTAGCAATCTTTAGGCCTGCTGGCCTGCACAGGCTCCTGACCTAATTAATCCACCTTTACTCAATTTCACTGAAATTAGTGGAAGCTGAGGAACCAACATCTACCCTCCTATTAACACAGGGTATCTCTCCAATTGCACCCTAATTCCAGCCAAAAGGGGGGCCTATTACCATTGGGCTCACCCCACGCATATACCTGACAAAGATCCTCTCCCGTGCCCTCCTCCGTGCCCTCCCCCGTGCCCTCCTCCTTCTGTGCTCATATAAAGTCAGTAGTATTGCTATGAGCCAGGATGCCCCTGGCATGTTGGCATACAGATTAATGTCCTGCAAGTGTGGCTGCTCAGCTCGGCCCTAATGGTGTTGCTTTTGCTGACATGTAGACGGATTGTCTAATTTTAAGCAAGCTTTTATATGGTCCAATTTTAGACAGGATGTACAGCTCATAAGCACATCGTGTAGACTGCACCGCACAAACTTACTTTTGTGGATCGGCGTATCTCCCTCATTTGCATATTTGCCTAGCAAATCAATGGTGTGTCTGGTGCAGTTTTGCACGCATGCTGCGCCGGTCTATCCAAATTACGTCGATCTAAAAAATGTGGATTTCAGGCATATATCGTTTTGGGGATACGGTGCATAGATAAGCGTGTGCATTTTTAGACTTGCGCGTGCCTAACTCGTGATACTCCGGAGTAAGTGCTTTGTGAATCTGGCCCGTTGTGTTTATCTAAAGATCCATAACATGATTCTCCAGTAAATGTATATCCAAATGTGGCAACCTTATTCTTATGCTAACACCACATTCAGTGAATAATCCTCCACTGCTTATGATCAAGATCACTTCACTGATGTTTAGTAACTTGGATAGACCAGCAAACAGGCATTTCCGTCTGCAAGGTGCAATAATCTGTAGCTCTGTGATAGTAGATATCCACACTCCTCCAAGCAACACACCCTACGTACGTTTTGTCATTGGGCGTCTTCACGGGGCCGTGTTTCTATATGACAGGGAGCGCAGCTCAGCCCAGCTTCCTCCTCGCTGGCTGTGATTGACAGCAGCAGCCAATAGCTCCTGCTGCTGCATCTCACCCAAAGAAAAGGGAGAGACCCGGGAGAGCCTCATTTCTTGTGCATATCACTGGATCAGGATCAGGCTTAGGTAAGTATTAGGGGGAGCTGCACACTGAAGGTTTTTACCTTCATGCATAGAATACATGAAGGTAAAACAACTTTAGCTTTTAGAACCACTTTAATTTAGCATGAATGCAACACTTTCTGGATGGCATTGGTGTGTCACAAATTGGTTTCATATATTGTCTAAAAATTGGCATGCCAAACGAAACAGTCAGACCAATATGACCCTTTGTAAGTAGGTCCGTATGTCTATTTTTATAAACACTGCCCTTTCAAGGCTCTCGAAATAAGGATTGTGCCTCCAAAGCAATATAAAGATCACTCAATGTAAGCAGAAGGTCAAATATGATGTGATTTGGCTCCCTTCCCATTCAAGAAATGACAGGTTGCAGTTTGTACATAAGTAATTTTGCTTTAGCTCAAATCACTTTATAGTGTTTGTGCACAATATACCATAACTATACCTAACTAGCTAAGCATGTGTGTGATCTACATCATTACACTGTGCTTTGATGTAATGAATAATGCTAAAGTGAATAACATGCCATTTTAATCAGTTAAGTACCTTGGTGACATTCACTGAAGAACAAGAGCACTTTGAAGGCCCTTAAGATTTCCTGAGAATACTGTGTTTAGAAAAGCTAATACTGCGACTGCTTGCCGGGCAATATACTGTATATATGTATGTGTATGTATATATATATATATATATATATATATATATATATATATATATATATATATATATATATAATTTCTTGCATAAAATATTTATAGGTCTCTACAGTAATTTGCATTTTAAATTATGGATCTATACTTAGTAACTTGCTCCAAAAGAGTCATAAATTAAGGTTTCATTTATTAAACACGAATACTTAACACCCCCATGACATCTGGTTATTTGCATAATGCATCTTGATGAAGAAGTAACTATCATTTTGATTCATTCATAAAATGCAGTAAATGTATTCAGGGTTAATGAAAAAAATGCAGGCATTGTAGTTTTCTAGTTGCCAATATAATTTATAGGCAAGTAAACTATAATAATATATTAACAGTATGCCAGAATGTCTTTTCATGATATTAGCTAACAGTATTGCTTCTACTACAATTAAAATTCTACAGCCATTCAATTCTACAGCCAATCAAATTACATATTATTAAAAAATTGTGCAAATATTTTATATAATTTGTAGGTAGCATTTTCAACATCCTCGGTTTAAAGTAGAATAATATGCATTTTTGTTTTGCCATCTGTCACATTGGGGAGATTTCCCTTTACTTCCTGTCCCATAGCCCTTCCTTAATTTGCATAATCCCTGCAAATTAAGGGCATTTCTTGGGGCCCCCAGGTCACCAGAACTCCCATTGGAAGATTTCCCCTCTGGAAACAGACCAAAATGACTGTTCTTGGGACAACCCAAAATTTTGGTATTTGCTTTGACTTTCACTTTGAGTGATAATGGTAACCAGGACAAATAGAGACGATGAATCTCTCTAAGGCCTCGTACACACGATCAAATCTGTCTGCTGGAAACGGTCTGCTAGACCGTTTCAGCAGACAGATTCGATCGTGTGTACGGGCGAGCCGACGGATTTGGCCACCCGACAGATTTCAAAGCATGCTTTGAAATCTATCGGGTGGGAACCCGTCCGCCCGACATGTCTGCTGGTTAGTACACTTACCAGCAGACATGTCGTCTCGCACCGGCGCCGAATGGATTCGGCGCATGCGCGGAAGTGTTTTACTTCCTGGTGACGTGGCGGCGTCAACGTCACCGCCACGTCACCGACACGTCAGCGCGCTGTCTGCTGGCGGGGATTTTGGTTTGCTCGTGTGTACACGCGAGCAAACCAAAATGACAGCAGACAGATTTGTTCAAATCGGTCGGACAGACCGTTTTGAACAAATCTATTGCCTCGTGTGTACGAGGCCTAACAGGAGCAGAAGCAGCAATAAAAACCTCTTCACTCTATTTAAAACTAAAACAAACTAAGACGTGTTTTGCCTTTAGCTGTACAATAACTACATACTTTGTCTATAAGCTACAGAAAAGATTGAATGAATATATAAACCCAACATTTCATATTCCTAAAGTATCCTGTTCTCTTTGTGTTGCTTCCTTTGTGTGACATCCCTGGTGTCCCTGTCAGTCCCTCTGCTTTCCTGTTAAAAACTAACCATACTATACATAAGAGCAGTTTTGTCAGTTCTGTAGCTGTGCTGGGAACACAGACTGCCCTCCTCCAATGATCAGACTTGTCCTGATCAAACCCCCTCCACCCCTATGCACAGCCATTCACTGGAAAGTTTAGTATGCTGCGGTTTCTCCTCCCCCTGCTCCCTTGAACTCTTCAGAACAGAGGTTATGTGATCACTTGTAAATACAAATATTTATATGGTTTTGCCTTTCATTTCTATTTCAAACCGAATTGTAGTTTTACAAGGTGAGGGTTTACATATACTTTAAATAATTGCACATTTAGCACAACTTCACTACTATGTTCAGACCAATCAAACACATGTAGCACCCCCCTGACCCCCAGCATCAGGGAGGGCTGACATTTCATCTCAATGTGCTGATTCTTAAGAATGATGGGTGTAGAAGGTTGCACTTTAATGGCCCTTTCACACTCCCGTGACTTGAAAGTCATGTGATTTTGCCACAATTTCACGAAATACCTGTGTAAACTTGAGGTCTATGAACCTCACCTCGCATCCAATTTGGAACAAAGTAGTACAGGGACTACTTTGAAGTCGGTGCGACTTGAAATCGCACAGATATGAATGGTTATTATTGGGAACCATAAAGTACGACTTGTAATGTGACTCTGATGTCCAAAGTTGCAGAAAGTCGCACAAGTGTGAAAGGGGCCTTAGGATGAGCAAAAGTGAGTTTATTGCTCACAACAGAAACATGCAGGATAGAGGGTTAGGACACAGGACACCCTAAGACAGTAGGCAGACGGATCAGCAGACTCCAAAAACAAAACTGTCAGGTAGACAGCAATGCAAAACAAGAGCCTTAGGCCTGCACCCAATGTTCTTCACTTATGTAGCAACAGTTGTCTCCTATAGCAACCAAAAAACTCACAACACCATGCAGGGTTTCATTGGATGGGTCTCCCTTGATGCCTTACCAGCCTCTCCACAGTCCTTGGCTCATGAAGAGTAACCTCTGATACTTCATCTCAGAACTCCAACCTTTTCCTCATGCCTCCAGGCAACAAAAGGCTCTCTCTATGGCAGAGCCTCTCCTATGCCCCCAAGCAGCAAACAGGCTCTCTAGCAAAGGCCCCAGCACATTTTCAGCCTCAGACTCCAGGCCTCAACTAATGCAGCAGTTCCTCACTCATCCACTCCAGATCAAGTTCTGGGTGGGAGTACCCTGATCACCTAACTTCCTCCAAATGTATACTCTATCCCAGCATGCTCAGTGGCCTGACACTCCTACTGATTGGCTGAAACAGATATGCATATTCATAACTCACTGCAGCTCATAATACTGACCTTTTGACAGAAGGGAGGAACCACAGTTACACCAGGCTTAGGAGAAAACTCAAATGATCACAAAGACTATAAATCAGTTAGTTACCACCCAGCACAACTAAATTTACCCGTAGCCCCTGTTTAAGAGCCTCCTCCGCATTCACTTTCACAATTTAAAAAAAAAGTGGCCTTGCAAGTCTCCGCCTACCTGTCCGCATCATTCATCATTCATTCACAGAGTTCCATGAATGTGAAAACTGCAAGTACCGACACAAAAAGCCGCTCCAGGTTTGTGTGTCTTTGGTTAAACCCCACACACTAGTCAGGTGCTAGCCCAGCTCGCATGCTGTGTTACATAAGGAAATGATTCCGGGCCTCTGCACTTCCAAAAATTATTTTATTGAAGCTTCATATGACAAGTGGTTGACAGATGGAGCAGGGGACACAAAGGTTCACTCAAATGTTAGCGCTTAGTCACAATGACCAAGTGCTAACATTTGAGCACACCTTTTTGCCCCCTGCTCCATTTGTCAACCACTTATCATATGAAGCTTCAATAAAATTATTTTTGGAAGTGCAGCTGTCCGGAATAATTTCCTTATGCAAGTATTGACATCCGCAATGAAATATCAAGATGCTGTCGAGCACTCTAGGTAGTTCATTGATTCTTCCTGTCATTGTTTAACTGTCTGCTTGTATGAGGTACAAGCAGATAGCTCACACAGACAGTCTGCAGGAGTTCTGCATTGCACCCGTGATCTACTGATCATGGGTGCAATACTTTGCAGGTTCCTAGCAACAAAAAAAACCAAATGCACATTTTCTTACCTGCAAAAAGATGTGCGCTTATTTTATTTTTTACAAAGGTAAACTTATCCTTTAAAGTTGTACTTCATCTTCAAATTCTGTCAGTTCAATTTTCCAATCCAGTGGCTGATTGAGAGGTCTGCAATATATTTAATACAGAGATGTACTCGTTCTTTTAATGGCAATATGTCACAAACCTGAGCATTCCACAGTGACCATAAGAAAGTCGGCAGATGTCCCCTTTAGTAAAATCTGCAAATGATCATTAGATATGGGTGCACTTGAGCCAAACTTCCTTGCTGTTTTTTTTAATTTGATAAACAGACTCTTTGACCAATAGAAAGGCTCAGTCTTGGAGGACAGCAAGACAAAGCTTGACTTTTACAGGGAAATTTAAGATTTGCATTTAACTAAGGTTGCCTATTTTTCTTAGATACATACTGATCCTTTTGATGTGCGGTAACCTTTGCATTTAGTGAGCATGTAAAGAAAAATATTTCACACTGTATCTTCAAAGGCTATAAAGAAAATGTATTTCTCTTTAGGTTCAAATCAAAGAGAAAATAGATGGGTGAATCTTGCTATATTTTTGGCACAGTGTTTTGGAACGTTTGCAGACCAGTAAAACAATGCATAAAAATTTAATAATTTGACTGAATCAGCTTATTCATGTACCTCTTCCAACCGCATATGAAGTCAAGGGCATATAAAATATGTTCTGTCAGCCAGAGCAATGAGGACTTATGCTTAAATATACCTTGCCAAGTCAGAGTTTGGGGAGTGAATGATGAGCAAGTAATATATTCTCTTCATACAGAATTAGTTTTGTAGCAATTTTGTCTGCACAGCCTGATAGTGAAAGTTAGGTAAAGTAAAAGTGCAGCATCAATATAAAAAGTTATTTTGTAACAGAAGCCAATATTACTATAGACCAATATTATGTATGATGTTTATTAAAACGGAGTCTAATCCGGATTCATAAGTATGCCTAGATTTAATCTCATTTTCCAGTATTTGCTTAGTATTTTACATTTTTTTAGATGTAGTTATATACATAAATCGTCAACTTACCAATTGAAAGTGGCAATGTATTTAACATTTACTAAATCCTAGATTTACCATTGAAGGATAGGAAATCCAGATGCTATATTAAAAAATGTGATCCAATGAGCATGTGGGTAAAATGTTACAAATGATCCATTGATTACCTAGTAGCAATAAAGTGCCAAACATTCAATATGCCTCTGTCAGTGGTTCTCAACTCCTGTCCTCAGGACCCCCTAACAGGCCAACACGGCACCGCACATGTCCCCCGTCACCGCACATGTCCCCCCATCACCGCACATGTCCCCCCATCACCGCACATGTCCCCCAACACGGCACCGCACATGTCCCCCGTCACCGCACATGTCCCCCATCACCGCACCGCACCGCACATGTCCCCCATCACCGCACATGTCCCCAACACGGCACATGTCCACCATCACCGCACATGTCCCCCCATCACCGCACATGTCCCCCCATCACCGCACATGTCCCCCAACACCGCACATGTCCCCCCATCACCGCACATGTCCCCCCATCACCGCACATGTCCCCCCATCACCGCACATGTCCACCCATCACCGCACATGTCCCCCCATCACCGCACATGTCCCCCCATCACCGCACATGTCACCGCACATGTCCCCCCATCACCGCACATGTCCCCCCATCACCGCACATGTCCCCCCATCACCGCACATGTCCCCCATCACCGCACATGCACCGCACATGTCCCCCAACACGGCACCGCACATGTCCCCCGTCACCGCACATGTCCCCCCATCACCGCACATGTCCCCCCATCACCGCACATGTCCCCCCATCACCGCACATGTCCACCCATCACCGCACATGTCCACCCATCACCGCACATGTCCCCCCATCACCGCACATGTCCCCCCAACACCGCACATGTCCCCCATCACCGCACATGTCCCCCCATCACCGCACATGTCCCCCCATCACCGCACATGTCCCCCATCACCGCACATGTCCCCCCATCACCGCACATGTCCCCCGTCACCGCACATGTCCCCCCATCACCGCACATGTCCCCCCATCACCGCACATGTCCCCCAACACGGCACCGCACATGTCCCCCGTCACCGCACATGTCCCCCATCACCGCACCGCACATGTCCCCCATCACCGCACCGCACATGTCCCCAACACGGCACATGTCCACCATCACCGCACATGTCCCCCCATCACCGCACATGTCCCCCCATCACCGCACATGTCCCCCAACACCGCACATGTCCCCCCATCACCGCACATGTCCCCCCATCACCGCACATGTCCCCCCATCACCGCACATGTCCACCCATCACCGCACATGTCCCCCCATCACCGCACATGTCCCCCCATCACCGCACATGTCCCCCAACACCGCACATGTCCCCCCATCACCGCACATGTCCCCCCATCACCGCACATGTCCCCCCATCACCGCACATGTCCCCCATCACCGCACATGTCCCCCAACACGGCACCGCACATGTCCCCCGTCACCGCACATGTCCCCCCATCACCGCACATGTCCCCCCATCACCGCACATGTCCCCCAACACGGCACCGCACATGTCCCCCCATCACCGCACTTGTCCCCCAACACCGCACATGTCCCCCAACACCGCACATGTCCCCCATCACCGCACATGTCCCCCAACACGGCACCGCACATGTCCCCCGTCACCGCACATGTCCCCCATCACCGCACCGCACCGCACATGTCCCCCATCACCGCACCGCACATGTCCCCAACACGGCACATGTCCACCATCACCGCACCTGTCCTCCGGATGTTGCTGCTGATGCCACTGGTTCCGCTGCCCGGGCTCCTAATCCTAGACGCGCCGCTCTGCTCATAGATGCTGTAGTGATAATGATACTGATAATACTGGCAAACGCCGTGCATCGCGTCACTTCCTTCTTATCAAATCACGCGATGCTACGGCCAGGGCCTCCTGGGGTTGATGACATACATCTCCCAGGAGGCATAGCTGCAGTGATTGACACAGAGAAGGCGCTGTGGCCGCGGCCGCCGAAAAGGAGCTGAAACGACAGCACAGTGAGTTTTTAGAATAAAAGAAAAACAGATGCCAATTCGGTTTAAGGGGGCATGTTGATAACAAATGAGATAAAGTGGAAAAAGAGGGTGGAGCTCCACTTTAACTTGGGGAGATGCACGCTACAATACTGCAATCACTGAGCAGCAATTGATATCACCTGTGATGCATTTCAGTTATCTTGAAAACCTGGCCTGTTAGTGAGTCCTGATGACAGAGTTGAGAACCGCTGTTTTATGTCCTATATATGTCTAAAATAATATTTGACTTAACCAATGTAAGTGGACTCTAAAATACAGTTAAGCCCCTTTCAGACTGGGGGCGGCCTCTGTCAGTGGACCCACTGCTCAGCACAAAATCTGTTCATCTCTGCTGAGCAGGCGGGTGACAGGTCCGTGACCGCTCTGCTTATGCAGAGTGAACACAGACACAGCCTACTGTCCCTCTATGGGCAGGCCACCTGTCCGTTTCCATCTGACTGCCATCCAATCCACCAAATGGATGGGATACAGATCCCCCATCCACTTGTTTTTAGGATCAGATCGGTTGACGGCAGGTGTCAACTGACAAGAGATAGAGGGCATTGGATGGGCCATAGAGGGCATTGGATGGTCCAATCGGGTCCGCCTAAAAAACTGGCAGGCGGACCTGATCAGTCTGCCCGTGTGAAAAGGGCCTTGCTCAGAAAAACTATGGACATTACAACATAGTATATTATTTATAGCACATATTTATTTGTGTTTTAATGCTGGTTGTGTATGTGAATATAATAAACTGAAAAGTCAATTGGGCATTAAACGCAAAAATACAATAAATGAAAAATATGAATTATTTAGGAATTAGTATGATTATGTTTGTATTTTTAGCTGCATACCTTCTGAATATTGTTTTCTTAAATGCTTGTTATTTTGTATATTTCTGTTCATTTTGTTTTTGAGTCACTGAATATGCCCTTGAGAAAGGTAATCTATATTTCTTACAGGACAGTGTTATTCAGTCTGACCTCTGTGGTTGTTCTTGTCATCACTACCGACTGGATAAGCTGGGACAAGCTGAATCGTGGATTTTTACCCAGTGATGAAGTCTCAAGAGCTTTTTTGGCATCCTTTATCTTGGTTTTTGACCTTCTGATTGTTATGCAGGTATGTTGGGACAACTGTTTTGTTTTGCCGGTGTTTAAGGTTTGTACATAGCTATTTACACCAACCATGTATATACTGAGTAAACATTTTTTTTTCTTTAAAATACAAGCTTTAGTGCTTTAATAACCACAGATAGGCAAGATATTAAAGGCTAGTTTAGCAATAAAGGCCATTTTAACACAGGAAAGCAGATGGAACCAAATGTTTTTAAATGTTTTTCTCTCCAGAAATGAAAATATATACAATCCTTGATTTACATGATAGTATCATAGCTCAAAAGCAAATGTCACTTTTGACATATCAATAAAGTACAATGAAAAAAAATAGTAAACATCCCTGGGATTGATGCATGGCATGGCATTTTTTTTTTTACAGTGCACACCACCAAGCGTGCGATCAGCGCTGCTCGCTGGTGGAAATGTGTCAAAAAAAAAAGCATTTTTCTGTTTGTATTGCTGTTAGTGAGATTTCCACTCCCTTTATGTCCTGGACAACCTTTTTAATATGTAAAAAAAGTGATAAGCGCTAAAGTATATGTGAAAGGTGTACAAAGATATATAACATGCAATATAAATCAAAATCAAAATCAAACAAAATCTCACAAAGGGGTCAATTCACAAAGAGAAACGTTATTGGTTTTCTTCAGGTGTTAAATTAGCACTCCTTATTTAACGCTAGCAAACATGGTATTCACGAAAGCTATAATCGTTATTTAACATAGTCGTTATGGTTTTCAACTGACTCTTTATCCAAACGTTATGCTAACTACTCAGACGTTATTATTAACATGTGAGACGTTAAAATAACTCTTAAGGTCGTTAAATAATGCTGGAGAGATGCATTCTGGGAGCAGAAGGGGAGGAGAACAGCTGCATGTGGAAAAGAGCAGATACAGAGAGAGAGAGAAAGAGACACAAGCAATACACATGGAGATTGAGCATGTGATGTGCAAAATTTCTAGTGTGTGCTTTTCTAAAGCCATGTGTATTTCCTCATACAGAGAATAAATCATGGGAGATGATAATCGGAATTTAGCTATCACCTGGGTTTCAGAAAAGTCATCCAAAATAGTATGTGAACGGAATACACGTTTATAAATCTAAACAACCTTCTAACATGTTCTTCTTCGCCTCTGGATAATTTTAAGTTTAAATAGAGCACGGTTCTAGCTTGCCCAACACTACACTACACTACAAAAATCGCCAAAAGCTTCCTCTAACAACAAAATATCACCTGGGAAATGTCATAACGCCACCCTGAGGGAGGTGTTAATTTAACGATTGCTTAACGATTGATAACTGTCAAAAAAATCTTTGTGAATTGCACTTCTGTACATATTTAACGATTTGACTCTTTAAAATAACGTTTTGAATCTTTAAAATAACGATTTGACTCTTTAACACGGATCCACACCTTAAAATATTGATTCTGTGTAGGGAAACGTTATTTGATGATTTTTCAAAGCGTTAAATCGTTTAGTGAATTGAACTAGCTTCAATAACGTGCAGAATCGTTAAAATAACACTCGCAATCTGAAAATAAAGCTTTGTGAATTGACCCCAATGTGCTGTGCTGGTGGGTGGTGAAACGGACTAACACAATGAATGTTAGTGGCTACACCCTAAAAGCTAGGTGAGCAATGTGTAACAAAAGTGCAAGTATATGGTAATGAGACACGATGGGTTAAGGTTGACTGGTGGGTCTTCTGTAAAGGGTGAACTCATCCAGAAAACGATCTCATATTGCCCTTACCTTAAGGTGATGGTAACAGTGCAGTCGGTAGGCAATGGTTGTTCCTTCTCTTGTGATCTCTATGGGGTTTCCTGACGCTGTGTTTAAAGTGGTCGTCCGTGGTATAGGTCCAGAATCTAGCAGCTCATGATGCCAAATCAGAGCGTGGGATAAAGGATACCAAAAATAGTGAAGCCCGTTTAACAACAGGGGGGTTTAATAAAAAATAGGCCTCTTACATAAAAGTAGTAAAAACACGCCAAACAAACAACTGAATACAGAGCACGGCGAAAACAAACGCCGTCTTGCGTCTGTTAGCCTCCGGTTGGCTGTGAGTGTCACGTGGTCGCACTTCCTACGTCGTTACGTCACGGTCTCGTGACTTCTTCAGGGACCGTGACGTAATGACATAGGAAGTGCGACCACGTAATCACCCTATTCTCGTAGCTTTTGCGCAGAAAATTGCGCATGCGTAATGTTTTTTCAGAGGCGTAAGGCGGAGTAATACAAATTGGGAAGGACGTGGGCAGGTTACATTGAAATGAGCTGTGACCCCATGCAAATGAAGGGCCGGCCGGCTCGCGCATGCGCGCTTGAAGGAGACCATGGTCAGCTCCGCTGTGCGCATGCTCACAACTCGGGAGCGGCGCAATCAGTGAAATTGGAAATGGACTAGGGCAACGTTGTGAACTACGCAAACAGCATAAATAGACAGACACAAACGCACTTGCATTGGAAAAGTACATCCCTTTGTCCCTTCCCATTTAACCAAGTGCTTTTGTCCTGTTGTTCGTTGCGTTGTGTTTTGTAGTTGTCAGATTAGTGTTCTGTGTGATCAAGTGTTTGTTAGTAGATCTTTGAAAGTGTTTTTTGATAAGTGTTTGAGTGACTGTTTGTTTGATATATTTCTGTTCGTTTGTTTTCTTGCTGTTTTTTTGCTGTTTGTTTTTGTGACTGTTTCTTGCTGAGTGCTAGTGTGATTTTTTGGGTGTTAGTTTTCTCTTTGTGTGTGTTCTTGCTTGATTGGTTGTGCTTGTTTTTGTGAGTGATTTTTGTTGACTGGGAGTGAGTTTTTTTGGAAGTATGACAGAGAGAAAGCGAAAGCTCAATTTTATTGTGGGGGAAAAAAGAATTCTTGCCCGGGCCATTAGCGATTATGGGCGTTTCCTCCACGTCCCGGACAGTGCCAACACCAACCCGGCCAGGAGGAGGGAGATTTTGGATATGATCACTGAGCAGGTCAATTCAGCGGGGGAGGGGGAGACACGGACCCGGTCTGGGATTGACAAAAAAATCAATGACCTCCGGCGTCTGGTCAAACAGAAGCTGGCCAGAATGCATGCCCATGCCAGGGGCACAGGAGGGGGCCCACCATGCCGTATTAGGCTGACAGCGGAGGAGCGTGCGGTTGCCCTGACCTTTCATCGGCATGAAGTTGAGGGCCTGCCCGGCTTTGACTCAAGTCCGGAGCCCGTGGTGCCAGGTAAGTATTTTTTTTAATATCAGGTGTGTAGCATGTGTGGGGGAGGGGGTGAAAGGGAATATGTGGCAAGTGTGTGGATCCTTCAACCTGTGAATGTTTTGTGTCATCCACAGATGTGCAGGAGGGTGCAGGGCCATCTGGCCTGACCGCACCATCCCCAGGAAAGCAGCCTAATGAGGCCCCCCCAACAAGGCCGGAGTCCGCGGAGGAGGTTCAAGAGGAGGAGGAGAATCATGCGGATGGAGGAGAGCCTGTCCTCCATCAAGGATACGCTGGGGAACCTGGACTCCCACTCCCAGGCTTTCACAACCTGCCTAAACGACCTGCAGACTACATCAGCAGGCGTTGGGCAGGATGTGAGGGCCCTTACCCAGGCTATCCAGGCCAACACGGCAACACTTGGTGCTGCCCTGGACAGAATAGCCGTGGCCTTGGAGGGCAGGCCGCCAGGTGGGCAGAGATCAGGGGATGCTCCTCCTTCCCCGTTTTTTTCCCCTCCCCCATGAGTCTCCCCTGAGGAGCCGGGGCCGGGGGCACCCCAGGCGTGGCTCACGTCAATACATTTTTTTCCCCCTCTTTTTTTTTTTTTTGCTGGAAAATTTTTGATTTTGCTGTTAATTTTTTTTTTTTGGGTTGTGAATGCTGTTTGAATGTGGGGTTGACATTCCTGCCGGAAAAGGGGTGTCACCCTCAATTTTGGTGGAGAAGGGTTCCCCAGGACCAGGGAGAAGTGATCCCCAGGTCCGTGTGAATGGTGTATGAATGTACAGTGACATAATTGGAGCCTTGGCGTGGCGTTGCTGCTCACAAGTCCAGCATGGTGGACTGGTGCCAATCCAATTTGATGTGGATGTGGGGTGTGTGTGCTAGGGACCACAGTGGTGTGCATGCATGCATTCTCATTGTGCCATGATTAATGTGTGTGTTTAACGTGCAAAGATGCCCAATGTGAGCTGTCTCCTGGCTGCTCTTCCCTCAGAAGACGGGGGACCCTCGGTTAGGGGGGGATTGTCTGGTTCAGGGGTCAGGTCATCACGTAGGTCAATCTGCAGGCCCTTTCTTTCTGCGAAGTTGTGCAGCATGCAACATGCACCGATGATCTGGCACACGAAGTTTGGGGAATACAAGAGGGTACCCCCAGACTTATCCAGGCATCGGAAACGTGACTTTAGGAGGTCAAAGGTGCGCTCCACCACTGCTCGTGTTTGGGCATGTGCTTGATTGTATCTTTCCTCTCCTGGGGTTTGGGGGTTCCGGATAGGAGTCATGAGACGGGGTCCCAGTGGATATGCAGAGTTACCTGTAAGGGAAAAGACAGGAGGATATTAGTCATGCATGTGCCCCTTGTGATGTGTGCATCATGGGAGGGGATAGTCATGCCTGACTCCCATGTCACTCACCAACCAGCCAGGTGTCCCCATACACGTTCTGATCGAATTCCATTCAGATGTGGCATTGATTGTATATGTAGCTGTCATGGCTAGACCCTGGGTGTTTGGCACGGACGTGCCATATGAGGCCTTGGGCATCGACTATCACCTGTACGTTGATGGAATGCCAATGCTTCCGATTGCGGTACATGTGCTCTGTCTTATGGGGGGGCTGGAGTGCCACATGTGTGCAATCAATGGCCCCCACGGTGCGTGGGAATCTGGCAATTCTGTAGAAATCTGTCATTGCCTTCAGCCGCAGCTCCTCAGTGGTGGGTTTGATGATTTGGTTGGCCATGCGTCTGAGGATTGCAGGGACAACCTGGTGCACACATCTGCTCATGGAGTATTGTGACATCCCAGCAACCACTCCACTTGTTCTTTGAAAAGAGCCACTGGCAAGGAAATGGAGTGTTGCCAGGACCTTGACCAGTGGCTGCACTGCATGTGAGCGGTGTGTTCGGCTGGTGATGTCATCCTGCAGGGTTATGGTTAATTCCAGGATGGCATGAGGGGTGAATCTGAAGATGCGATACACCTCAGAATCACTCATGCAAAAGAGGTCTATGCAGGTGCGGTATATCCTCCTCCGTGCCCTCCTCCGTGCCCTCCTCCTTCTTTGCTCCTCTAAAGTCATTAGTATAGCTATGAGCAAGGGTGCCCCGGGCATCTTGGCATAAAGTTTGTTGGCCAGCAAGTGTGACTGCTCAGCTCCTCACTAACAGTGTTGCTTTAGCTGACATGTAGACGAATTGTCTAATTTTATACCACCTTTTATATGGTCTAATTTTAGACAGGACATTTTGCTGTTGCGCACACTGCGTCGCCTGCGCTGCCCCAACGTTCTTTTGTGGATCCCTGTAAGTCCCTCATTAGCATATTTGACTAGCAAATCAATGGTCTGTCTAGCGCACTTTTGCGCGGACGGATGCGCCAGTCTAACGAAATTACGCGGGACAAAAAAAAGTAGATTTTTTGCGTATCTCGTTCTGGGGATGCCGTGCATCGAAACGCACGCGCACGTTTCGACTTACGCACGCGCATCTCCTGTTGCGCAGGAGTATTCGCTCTGTGAATCTGGGCCATTGCTTCTACAGGAGTTTTGTGTTCTGCCTGTAGAAGCAATTCAATGTTATCCTTTTTGTCCATACACATTATGATGTTTACAGGCATATTTTTTAGAACAACATTTAGAGGCAGGAAAAAAAACCTTCTCATTCGCGTTTGATTGGAGCAGAAAAAAAGTAAAACTCTCCTAAACTCGTCTAAACTTTGTACAAAAATGCTCTATATGGAGGTTTTTTACTCCAAAAAGAACAGACATTTTTTTAAGCCCAGTGTGCATGGAGCATTAGAATGCATGGAATTGGTTGAAAAGTTTTATGTTGATTTAGCCACTTAATTACTGGTAGGTTGTATTTTAATTGAGATGGAACATAATCATTTAATGGTAATAGCATCCAGTATTTTGTATAAGTGCCTTGTTGCTCCTAGTATTACACTATCACCACCATCCCAGGGGGGAACCTAATTGAATAGACTGTGACAAGCTAAATCAGTGGTTGTCAACTTTCTTGATATAGGGGGGCCCCAAAAGCAGCTCCTTATATTATCAACGGTTTGCGCATACTATTTATTGAACTTTGTGATCAGAAAGCTGTTAGAGACTGAAGCCATGCAACAGGAGAATGTCAAAGACTGTGAACATGATGTAGGAGTTTTTGGAGACTTGGGACATTCTTCAGAGGAAAAAAATAGACTACAGACCAGGGATTCAATTGGCTATTATGCTGGGTATATGAGCTGGGCAGGAGATTCATTGCCACGTGGCCGTATTGGGACAATGATGTCACAAGCATCCCTATTGTTTTGCTACGTGCAGTTGTGGAGAAGACATTTTTTTCCCCCACAACTCATTTGAGTGTCATGTAATAGCTTCCCAAGGGCTCCGGCAAACTGTTCAGACTGGGCTTGGATCTGAACACATATCATCACTACAGAAGATATGTTTCAGTAAACAGTTATAGACTGGAGACACATAACTTAAAGGGGTTGTAAAGGATTTTTTTTTTTCCCTAAATAGCTTCCTTTACCGTAGTGAAGTCCTCCTTCACTTACTTCATCCTTCGATTTTGCTTTTAAATGTCCTTATTTCTTCTGAGAAATGCTCACTTCCTGTTCTTCTGTCTGTAACTACACAACGTAATGCGAGGCTTTCTTCCTGGTGTGGAGAAAGCCTCTTGAGAGGGCTAACAGGAGTGTCAGGACGCCCCACTAACACACAGCTCCTTTCTCTATCTGCAAAGTAGAGAGTGTCCTGACTTGCCTGCTCGCCCCCTCCCCTCTCAAGCGGCTTTCTCCACATCAGGGAGAAAGCCTGCCATTACGGTGTTGAGTTACAGACAGAAGAACAGGAAGTGAGCATTTCTCAGAAGAAATAAGGACATTTAAAAGCAAAATCGAAGGATGAGGTAAGTGAAGGAGGAATGCACTAAGGTAAAGGAAGATATTTAGGGATTTTTTTTTTCCTTTACAACCCCTTTAAGATTTAATAACATGAGACTACTAAAGACCCTTTATAAGTCAATCCTTCCACATATGTAATCCCTAGTGCCCACTTAACGCTGAAGTTTACATTAGTTATGGGCATTAGTGTGTATCCCATTACCTATATGGTAGGCTTCTGCTTTATGATAAAGTCTTCCCTTCAGAGCCTCTTTAATAGCTACAGGATGTAGCCCTGATTGGCTATCTTATAACGCTGTGAGATTTAACATCCGCCGCTGCTATTGTGAAAGGTTGCACCACTTGCCCACTCTTTTTTTGCTCTCTCAGCCATTCACAAAACTCATATTACTATTTTCCCACAATGCAACACATTCTGGGTAATGTAGATCTTTTTATTTACCTGGTCCTCTTCCATTCACAGAATGTGATACATCTCAGGAGAATAATACAAATGCAGAGAGGACTAACAAATGCGCCCAAGTTGCTCAACGATTTAGATTAGCAGTGGTGAGTGTTATCTCTCACAGCACCAGAAGATAGCCAGTTATGGTGAAATCCCTCCGCTACAAATGAGGCACTGAAGGAAAGACTTTTACAAGAAGCAGCAACCTACTGGTAAAGGGATACACATTGCAATTTTATATAGTTTTATACTTCTCATAACAAGATCCATTATCAAACATCAGAGTAAAATGTAAAAGAATAAAAAGAGAAAAGGGATGGGCAGAGCAGGAAAAGACAAGACATTTAACTGCTAGAAGCCAATTAAGAAATATTTTTCATTCAGTGGCAATGCATCCAAGTAAGGAAAGTATGCACTGGGTCTCAGGTTGGGCAACAGGGGACTAAATTGTAACTGTCAGTGAGGGTCAATTTAATGACAGGGGAGAATGTAGGCCATGTAGAAGCCCTATAGGAGGTTGGGTAACACATTTTTTCTTTAAAAAAAAATAAAAATGCTCAGTATATGCAAACCCAGTTCCAAAAAAATCGGAACACTGTGTGAAATTTACATAAAAACAGAATGTTATGATTTTCAAATCTCATAAACCCACATTTTATTAACAATTAAAATTAGAAATAAATCAGTTGTTTAAATTTAAAAAATGTATTATTAGGAAAAAATAGGGTAAATTTGAATGTGATGGCAGCAACATGTTTCAAAAAAGTTGGGACAGGGCCATGTTTACCACAGTGTAGCATCCCCTCTTCTTTTAACAACATTCTGTAAATGCCTAGGAACTCAGGAGACCAGTTGATGGAGCTTTAGGAGAGGAATGTTTTCCCATTCTTGCCTGATTCAACAGTCCTGAGTCTTCTTTGTCATATGATGTGCCATCTATTTGTGATGTGCCAAGATGTGGCAAATATTTTTAATTGTTGTCTGGACAGCAGGTGGGTCAGTTAAGCACCCAGACTCTTCTACTATGAAGCCACGCTATTGTCATCGGTGCATGATGGGGTTTAGTATTGTCCTGCTGAAATGTTCAAGACTCTGAAAAAGATGTTGTTTGGATGGAAGCATATACTGCTCTAAAACCTAGATAAATATTTCAGCATTGATGGTGCCTTTCCAGATGTACAAGCTATCAAAACATAACATACTGTCAGAGAGGCTTTTGAACGGAGCACTGATAGCAAGCTGGAAGGTCCTTTTCCTCTTTAGTCCAGGGGATGCCCTGCCCATGGTTAAAAGGAATGTCAAACTTTGTTTCGCCTGACTTTAGAACAGTTTTCCACCATTTTAAACCAGACCATTTTATAGAAGCTCTGGCCCAGAGAAGACTGAAGTGTTTTGGATAATGTTCAGCTATGGCTTCTTCTTTGCTTCTTCTTAGCATAATAGAGCTTTAGCTTGCATTTTTGGATTGTACAGTAAACTTGGTTTCACAAACAGTGATTTTTGAAAGTATTACTGAGCTGTAATGTCCATCACAGAATCGCACTTGTTTTTAATGCAGTGTCATCAGAGGCCCTGAAGATCTTTGGCATCTAATATTGCCTTTTGGCCTGGACCTTGCATTAAGAGATTTCGCCAGATTCTGATTTTGATGATATTATGTACTGTATATGATGATGATTTGCAATTTTACAAATTGTTTTATATTTATTAGATGCAGCTTTTCATAGACTGGTGAACCTCTGCCCATCTTTACTTTTGAGACATTCTGACTCTCTAAGATGCTCTTTTTATACCCAACTATTTACTGAACTATTGCCAATTAACTTAATTAGTTGCAAAATGTTCTTCCAGCTCATCTTTGTTAGTACCACTTACTTTGTCATCTTTGTTCCCCTATCCCAACTTTTTTGCTGCCATCAATTACAAAATGACACAGTTTATTCTTAAAATAGTAATTTTCTCAGTTTAAACATTTGATGTTTCCTATTGTGAAAAAAAATATAGGCTTATGAGATTTACAAAACATTGCATTCTGTTTTTTATGTAGATTTTACACTGTGCCCCAACTTTTTTGGAATGGGGGTTGTACACCGTATATAACCTGATCATAGAGATCTCACTTCTATCATCTGAGAGACTGTTTCTCCATAAGCAGCAGTGACCTGCAGCAGCCTCCTCCTTTTCAATTTGCTTTTGCAAAATTGACAGATATAAAAGTCTAATACCGCGTACACACGACCGTTTTTTAATGAATTTGGTCATTAAAAACGACCGTGTGTAGGCTCCAGAGTATTTTTCTTGACGTAAAAAATGGGCATTAAAATTTAGAACATGCTTTAGTTTTTCTCGTCGTTTTTCATGTCGTGAAAAACGGTAGTATGTAGGCTTTAACGATGGGAAAAAAACACGCATTCTCAAAAGCAAGTTATGACACAGGAGAACTCGTTCTGGTAAAACTAGCATTTGTAATGGGGATGGCACATTCGTCACGCTGTAACAGACTGAAAAGCACGAAGACTGAAAAGCGCAAATCGCCTCTCACTAAACTTTTACTAACAAAATCAGCAAAAGCAGCCCAAAGGGTGGCGCCATCCGAATGGAACTTCCTCTTTATAGTGCCGTTGTACGTGTTCATTCCCGGTGGTTTTTAAGCCGGCAGTTTTTCTATGGGGAAAGCCTGCGGTGGAGCATACACATGGCCGACCAAAGCACTCATGGCAGTTTTCCTGCAAGGAAAACCAGCCGTGTGTAAGGGGAAAAAGCTACTGAGCAGGTTCTCTGTTTTCCCCTTGGTTTTCCTGGTGGACATTTTACCACAGGGAAAACCGATCGTGTGTTCAAGGCATTAGGCAAAAAAATGGTTACTAGAAAACACACACACACACACCCTTGAGAATCTAAGAAAAAGAAAAAGTTCACCTTTAGCAACATGTTACACCTATATTTTAGTGTGTAACATGTAACATGTTACTAAGCTGCATCTCTGATAATACCAACTCCCCCCAAACCCACTGTCACTAGCTCTGCCCGCACAACTGAGTCATTCATTCACAAATATTTGCAGATGGCTTGTAGTTCTCAGTGATCTATAACCGTGGTGATCAGCACTGTTCTAATCCACTAAGGCCTCGTACACACGATCGGACATATCCGATGAAACCGGTCCGCGGACCATTTCCATCGGATATGTCCGATCTGGAGTTTGATCCGATGGCGTGTACACACCATCGGATCAAATTCCCCGCCGGCGGACGGCGCGGTGATGTGTCGGTGACGCGGCGGTGACGTTGACGCCGCCACGTCACCGCCACGTCACCGCACCAGGAAGTAAAACACTTCCGCGCATGCGCCGAATCCATTCGGCGGCGGCGCGGCGGCGGTGCGGGACGACATGTCTGCTGGTAAGTGTACTAACCAGCAGACATGTCGGACAGATTCCCACCGGATAGATTTCAAAGCATGCTTTGAAATCTGTCGGGTGGACAAATCTGTCCGCTAGCCCATACACACGAGCGGAGATGTCTGCTGAAACGGTCCATCGGACCGTTTTCAGCGGACATATCCCCTCGTGTGTACGAGGCCTAACACTTTCTGCAGCTGGGTAACTGATCATGGGTGCAATGCTTTGCAGGCTCCAAGACAAAAAAAATTATGAATGCACATTTTTACCTGAAAAATTGTGTGTATTTATTTATTAACTAAGGGTGAACTTAAACTTTAGGATCTGTGAACATGAGCTTTTATTTATATCAGAACAAAGTTTCTTCCCATACAATAGGAACCCAAAGGTAGTTTGAAGCAGCTTAGGAGTTGGTCAAAAGCATCTACAATGACTTATGCCTTGTGCCAGTCATTTTAGAAACTTTGGTATCTGGAATTAAATCATTATAAAGTTATTTTTAGAGATCAAAACATTTCTACCATTAGATACATGTTGATCATGCCCTGTTAAAGATTTTATTATTTTGTAGTAATAGACATTTCAGAATATGACAGATGCTTACAGCAATGTAGCACAATGAAATATGACTGCATTTAATTATTTGCTCTTGTCAAATTCTGATACACTAAGAATAATGTTTGGAAATTGTGAATATGCTAAATAAGGTTATGTCTAAATAAAGATTGGTTTATTTTGTTAAAGCATTAACATGTTTAATTTAAAAGAGAAGTATGGGTATTTTTTATTAGATTCATTCTTATCTAGGTAGATGCAGCATTGGTCTGATGCTGCATCTGTCCCCTGGTGCCTCTAACACTGAGAACCGAGCAATTAAACATTGACGATCTCTCGATTCTCACAGCTCTGTGAGCAGAGACCTGCTGTCAGTCAGTAACTCTCTGCTCAGCCCCCTCCTCGCTCACTGGAGGGTTGGGCTATGGAGGGAGCAGAGTGGCCGGCTCAGTCTCTCAGTGTGTGGTGCCGGTCAAGGGATCTGGGCAGATCCTTACTCCATGGTCGTGGAGGTACCTGTACTGCAGGTTAAAAATCAATTATGCAACTTTTAAAAAACAAAAACCAAACATGTTATACTTGCCTGCTCTGTGCTGTAGTTTTGCACAGAGCATCCCTGATCCTCTTCTTCTGGGGTCCCCCAGTGGTGCTCTTGGGCCCCCCCACCAAGTGCCCACCTTACAAAAAACACTAGCTATGGGGGCACTTGTGTCCCACCCCCTGCTCCTTTCTCACAGACTGGTATTGACAGCAGCGGAGGCCAATGGCTACCACTTCTGTTTTTGAGCCTATGAGGAGGGGGAGAGCTGGGCAAGCTCCTGCTCTTGGGCACATTACTGGATCGAGATCGGGCTCAGGTTAGTGTACTGTACTGTAACTGTGATCACAGGCCCAAGTCAATCAAAATATTAATTGGTTTATATATAGCCTTTCTGCCGTTTGCATTGTACAAGGAGAGGATAGCATGTTGTAATGCAGAGCAGCAGAGATAGGAACAACAGAGGAATTAAGGATAGATGTAGATGTGTATCCCTTTTCCCCATTGTTTGGCTGGAATTGTACAGAATGTGGGGCCTAGCTTAGAGGTCGACCGGTATGGGTTTTTCTCTGGCCCATGCTGATACTTAGAAATTTGGGCAGCCGATGGCCAATATATGATGCCGATTTTTGTGGCACTGGTGGCACTGGCTGATTGCACTGATTGGCAGTAGTAAGTGGCACTGATTGGAACTGGCAGATGGCACTGGTTTGGAACTGACAGAGGGCCCTGGAAGGTGGCACTGATTGGCAGTGGCACTGGCAGGTGGCACTGACATATGGCACTGGCAGACATTGGCAGATGGCACTAGTTTGGAACTGGCAGGTGTCACTATTTGCACTGAACGGCACTGACAGATGGCACTGATTGGTGTTGGCACTGGCAGGTGGCACTAATTGGCAGGTGTCACTGATTGGCACTGGCAGGCTTTGGCAGGTGGCACTGGTTTAGAACTGGCAGGTGGCACTGGCTGTGGCACTGGCTGGCTGTGGCAGGTGGCACTGGCTGGCAGTGGCAGGTGGCACTGATTGGCAGTGGCAGGTGGCACTGGTTTGGAACTGACAGATGGCACTGGCAGGTGGCACTGATTGGCAGTGGCACTGGTTGGCAGTGGGAGGTGGCACTGGCTGGCACTGGTTTCGAACTGGCAGGTGGCACTATTTGCATTGGCAGGTGGCACTATTGGTGGTGGCAGGTGGCACTGGTTGGCACTATCAAGTGGCACTGCTTGTTCACACTGAGACAAGTGTAACTGTGTGAAACTGACAAGTAACAGAGAGGAGAGAGAGAAGCTGTCAAAATTGAGCTTAATGTCGGAGGTGGGCGGAACCCAGCAGCTATCAAACACCAGCCAATGATTGGGCTGCTTAAGAAAGGGGACGGGTCACATACACGTAGTGGCCCGCCCAGATCCCATCCCATTGGCTGGTGTTTAATAGCTACTGGGTCCCACCCACCCCGGCCGAGTCCCGCCCACCCCGACATCTAGCTTGATTCTGACAGCTCCTCTCTCTCTCTCCTCTCTGTTACATTCTAAGCAGTTTACAGTTGTTTTCTCCAGTCATTACTTGAATGCAATGTAGCAAAGATGCATTAATGTATGACTTCTGGCACTGAAGGAATTGAATTAGACAAGTAACTGCTCGCTACCATGTACAGTGGATCAATGCAGACATGGTGAATGTATAAACATAAATCCTGGTGAATCCAAGGTAACTCCCCACCATAGGATTTACTGTATGATGAGTCCTGTGCTCAGATATTGCTTATAGGGTTAAAAATGTTAGTTTTTTAAAACGGGCTGGAACTTGTATTTAACCTTTTCCATTGTCAAGTAAATAAAGTTGGTGGCTGAAATCATTCTGGACTTCCTAAATCTGTCAAATTGCAGTAATTTTTGTATTCTTTCCATAATGGAGGAGACATTTTTGAGTGGCTCCAGGAGCTTGTATATAGGCTGCTTTAAAACTTACATTTACTGGTAGAAAAATATTGTCTGCCATTGCTGGCCTCACCTGAAACTGCTAAGCTGCCTGGCTGCAACCCTCAATCATTGTGTAGCGCCCTGCTCCTGTTGATCAGGCGCTGCTTTAAATTTAGTGTGGTCTCAGAGAAAAGTGATTAAGGGCAATTTAGCCTCTGTTCCAGCCGTGACTGTGCTGGGAGTATCCACCATTGTTCGCCTGGGGGTGTCATTACCGGCCAAGGATGGCAGCAGCAAGGTCAAGGTGTATTGGGTATCCCCCTCTGCAGAGAATCAGTGGGAGTGGTTGCACTGGGGAGGGGTACTTAAGGGACAGACACCATGGGTGGCGGGTCTGTCGTCCCACGTGCCTTGTGGCCCGCCTGGCCTGAGGTGCGTGTCCTGAATCCTGGTCCTGGGACCACGTTGGCCCAGGGCTGTGACTTTGTTTGTGGGCCCAGTAGTCTGGCTGGGGCCTGCCTTGCAAAGATGATCCTGTGCCGTCCGTCCTGCGGGAGGAAGCCACTTGATGAAGAAAGCCAGGGGAGGACCTATCCTGGAGAGGACCATGCAAGAGTATGGTACCTTGGGAGAAGGCCTGGATACTTCATTGAAGGATGCACCGCACACCGAGAGGCTTGATAGTGTCGCCTGTCGGGTCTAAAAGTTCCACCAAAGCTAAGCTAAATAGATCCGGATGCTGAATCCTGTGGCAGAGGAATCCGGACCAAAGCGTCTCCTCATAAAGGAAGGTCTGTGGCAAAGACTGTACTTTAATTTGTGCGCCATCCCGGCTACTAGGCCAGTGAGAGGGACCTATCTGGGTAAGCATTACCCACTCTGGCTAGAGTGGCAATGAGAACTGATTGCTGGAAGCAGGAGTGTTTCCTATTTGTGATTATGCACCTGAACCTACCTACCCTTCCACCCCTTATCCTTCTTTTCTACTGAAGTTCTGCAAAATAAACCCAAGAAAAAGAAGTGCATTGTGTGGACATTGAAATTCTTCGGGCTCTCTTTTCACCCTGAACAGCGAGAATATAGTGGTAACGTGCCACCCAAAAATATCCAGCAGCTACTCCAGGGGTAGTGCTGCTTTTCTGACCTGAAATAAATATGCAGTTCTGGTGTTAAAATATTGCTAACAGCATTCTTTATTTCATTTTAGTGACTCAATTATTCATACTTACTTAAGTATTTATGAAGGTCAGCAATGGCAGACTACATGTTTCTGTCAGTACTGGTTACTTTAGGCAGAAATTCCACTAAAAAGTAGGGTAACCCAAAGCAACCAAGAAGGATCCATCTTGTACTCCTCAGACTTTAGAAGTCAGTAAAGTTCTACATCTTTTCCTTGTCTGATCATGGAAAATATGCAAATAGACTTTGAGGGTTATGTCTTTATTGGGCAGGTCTACCTTTTGTGACACGTGGGAATTTAGTATGAGGTGCCACCCTTCACTAATATTGCTAGACAAAATGTTCATCCCGCATTTACCTTCTTGTATGACTGCTTACAAATCAGAAGATGCTATTTAAAGTGGATGTAAACCCACTCTCATCCTTTCTAAACTACTGCCATAGTGCTGATCTATAAGGATATTCATGCATCCTGCATGTATCCTTACCTATCAAATGTCTGCCCTCTGTCTGTTATAAGAACTAAAAAACTGCAGATTCTGTGGGTGGGTCTGTTGTCTGGAGCTCTGTGGGTGGAGTCGTGATGTCAGTAGACTCCCCTTGTCAACATGATTTTTTTCCTGTGTATTCCTTACACTAAATTCTGCTATGAGCACTACCATCCAGTCAAAATTCAGAAAGGTAACCACAGGACTTCAGAAAAGGAGTGAGGGTGGGAATTAAAAAATAATGCCTGTCTCCAGGCTTGTGCATGAGATATGTAAATAACCTGCAAGGGGGCGGAACGGACTAAGGTTTTTCTCTGTAAGTCCGTTTTATTTCACTGAACAGTAAAAGAGGATTGCTCAGAGCTGGATTAACTCTGTGTGGCAAGACTGGGCACAGATGATAGGAAATCTTATACATTTTGACATAACAAAAAAAAATTGGGTTTACATCCACTTTAACCACTTGTTACCCACCCACCGTCAAATGACGGCGGGCGGGTAACTCCATTGTCCTGACTGCACGTCATATGAAGTGCAGTCATAGAAAGCTGCTAGGGGGGCGCGTGCGCGCCGCCGGTAGCGCGCGCGCGCACCCGTCGCATCACTGAGAACCCCGTGCGTGTGCCCGGCGGCCTCGATGGCCGCCGGGCACACGCGATTGCCGAGTAACTGAGCTGGGACGTGGAGCTCTGTGTGTAAACACAGAGCTCCACGTCCCCGTCAGGGAGAGAGGAGACCGATTGTGTCCCTTGTACATAGGGACACAATCGGTCACCTCCCCAGTCACCCCCCTCCCCCCACAGTTAGAACACAAACTAGAAGAAACATTTAACCCCTTCCCCGCCCCCTAGTGGTTAACCCCTTCCCTGCCAGTTACATTTATACAGTTATCAATGCATATTTATAGCATTGTTCACTGTATAAATGTAAATGGTCCCAAAAATGTGTCAAAAGTGTCCGATGTGTCCGCTATAATGTCCCAGTCCAGAAAAAAAATCACAGATCGCCGCCATTCCTAGTAAAAAAATAAATTAAAAAAAATCATAATTATGTCCCGTATTTTGTAGGCAATATAACTTTTGTGCAAACCAGTCACTATACGGTTATTGCGATTTTTATTTTTTACATTTTTTTACCAACAATATGTAGAAGAATACGTATCGGCCTAAACAAAGATAAACATTTTTTTTTTTTTTTTTTAAATGGGATATTTATTATAGCAAAAAGCAAAAAATATTGTGTCTTTTTTCAAAAATGTCGCTCTTTTTTTGTTTATAGCGCAAAAAATAAAAACCGTACGGGCGATTAAATACCACCAAAAGAAAGCTCTATTTGTGGGGAAAAAAAATACGTCAATTTTGTTTGGGAGCCACGTCGCACGACCGCGCAATTGTCAGTTAAAGCGACGCAGTACCGGAAGCTAAAATTTTGTCTGGGCAGGAAGGGGGTGTAGGTGCACAGTAGGCAAGTGGTTAAACAACACACTCTGTCATCCAAGTTCATTATTTGATCTACAAGTCTTGCCCATATGCCCTGCACTTTCAGTCCCGTTGGTAAATGTGCACTGATGCAGTCAGAGAAGGAGTGATGGGTTTACTTTGTTGGCACATTGGTCTAGGAATTGCCTCTAAGGAATTGATGTCTCTTTTCTGAGTACATTTTCTGTGTGTATGCACTTAATAAAAACATAAACTGTGGAATATAACACCTTATTTGGGAAGACCCTGCAGGTTTCTGATACATATTCCTATGGTATATGTATATGTAAATAGAAGAAAATGTTGGAGACCAGCCACTGGGTGCTATCGCATCTTTCAGTAAATGCTTGTGCTAAGTTTAGAGTCAGACAAGTAAAAGCTTGCAGGCATGGACAGAGTGCACGTTGGGTTAAATACTGCACACTGTGAAAAATATCACTTGGGAGATTTCCAGACAGAACGGCAGAGAAGATTTAGAAGGCTGAATATTACATTTGCATGTCTTCTCAGCTGTCTCATAGCTCCGGTGGGGCAAACTGATTTACACTGTCATGCTACACCGTTCCTTCATTTATGCTGGTGAATTCCTTAAATGCTGTTTGGGGAAGCTATTTATCCTAACGAGTATTAACCATGCTTTAATAGATGTGTTTGTACAATTAGAAATATTTTGCGCTGGGTATCTTACCAAGTATATTAATAAAAGGTAATAGAGATAAACATTTTCTAAAATACAGGAATACTTTTTGGTAACTCGCGCTTATCATCCAACGTGTGTTTATGCTCCTGCGTTTGCAAAATTCGAAATACATTTTTACCTCATTAAATATTGTTCTTTGTTTAATTATCGATGTCCCAGTGGTGCCTTCCATGAAATGTATCAGCACTCAGCACACAGGAAATGTTTAATAAGGAGAAATATGCAAGGAATATAAATGTGTGTATAACTCGAATGAAACCTTTGCTGGGAGAGGCACTCCGGCAACCATTGCTACAAATGCTAGTTTTCTGGCTGTTATGTTTACCGCCTGCTTTAATAATTTGTGCCTCTGGCCTTCAACATATGCATACTTCCCGGTCTATGACTTAAACCTTATAGAACCCAGTTGATCAGTGTACTAGCCCTCATGTGCCTCTTTGCTTTGTATAGGTTGTAAAAGAGATCTTAGGGAAGCACTGATATAAGCGGGAGACTGAATCTATGGTAACAAAAAAATGTATATTTCATGTGTGCGCTCTATCAGGGACTGCATGCCATTGCTCAGGCTAGGCTTCCCATTGATGGCAACTACAGTATACAGTATGGCCTATTAAAGTGTCCACTGAAAGTGCATGTGACAGAGTAACAATGTAGGAGAGGAGACAGGGACAGAGTATTGTCACCTTATAATGGGAAGTGCTTTCACATGGACCTTAAAGGGGTTGTAAAGGTACAATTTTTTTCCCCTAAATAGCTTCCTTTACCCTAGTACATTCCTCTTTCACTTACCTCATCCTTCAATTTTGCTTTTAATTGTCCTTATTTCTTCTGAGAAATCCTCACTTCCTGTTCTTCTGTCTGTAACTCCACACAGTAATGCGAGGCTTTCTCGCTGGTGTGGAGTGTCGTGCTCGCCCCCTCACTTGAGGGGGAGGGGCGAGCAGGAGAGTCAGGACGCTCTCTACGTTGTAGATAGAGAAAGGAGCTGTGTATTAGTGGGCGTCCTGACTCTCCTGCTCGCCCCCTCAAGGGAGGGGGCAAGCACGACTCTTCACCTTTCAAGGGGGAGGGGGGAACGGGGACCCTTTTTTGACACATTTCTGGGGGATGGGCCACGGCCCGATCTCCCGTAAATTTAGCCCCCTCCTCCTTCTCCCGCCGCCGGGCCAATTGTAAAGCGCAGCGCGCTTTGCACATGGGCTGTAGGAAACCTGCAGTGAAGCCAAAAGGCTTCACTGCTGGTTCCCTTACCAGGAATGGTGGCGGCAGCACCTGGGAGTCGATTCGAAGATCGGCTGGAGTGCCGACATGGCGGGCTCCCTGGACAGGTAATTGCCCTAATATTGACTTTTAATTTATTTTCACCCAGACTGGACCTCCTCTTTAATGTCTTTTGTAAAGATTCACTTTAACCACTTAAGGACCAGACCAATAAGCTGCTAAATGACCCAAGGGGTTTTTACAATTCGGCACTGCGTCGCTTTAACAGACAATTGCGCGGTCGTGCGACGTGGCTCCCAAACAAAATTTGCGTTCTTTTCTTCCCACAAATAGAGCTTTCTTTTGGTGGTATTTGATCGCCTCTGCGATTTTTATTTTTTGCGCTATAAACAAAAATAGAGCAACATTTTTTTTTAAAAATCAATATTTTTTACTTTTTGTTATAAGACAAATCAAATAAACTAAATTTTAGTCAAACATTTAGGCCAAAATTTATTCAGCTACGTGTCTTTAGTAAAAAGAAATCGCAATAAAAAAATAGCTATCTAGCGGGAACAGTGACACTAATACAGCGATCAGAAAAATGATCGCTTAGTGACACTGGCAATAGGGAGTGAAAGGGTTAACTAGGGCGGTGATCAAGGGGTTAAAACTTTATTAGGGGGGGGGTACGGGGGCTACCCTGAACCTAACACTAACTGCCTGTCACACTGCATGTCACACTGACACTAAATGCAGTGAGGGTGATCGGGGGGGTTAATGTGCCTATGTGTAGTG